>BSYR01000040.1:6055000-7255000 GCA_030270665.1 Hibiscus trionum | reverse complement strand
AGGCAACCTCCTAACCACTAAATCAACTTAACATCTATATTTTATTTCTAGCACAAATAATATATATTCTAAACTACAGTTTATCATATAAATAACATTACTCTACATAAATAATATGTAGAAATATGTGTTTTGATATAAAAATTGAAAAATAGTTTTGGACTAAATTGAAAGGATATCAAAATGTTTTTAAGTCCAAACAACTTGAATTATGTTTGAGGATGTTTAAAAATATTTTGGCAATGTTTGAAACATTTTTAAGTAGCCAAACCAGTATCTTTACGGTACTCATTTCGATACAGGGCCAATCTGTATTGATACAATTTGAAACTGCCAAAACGCGAACCGAAACATGGCTTGCCCGTTTTGATACGATGTAGTTCTGTTTCGAAACATCCTTTTGTGTTTCGATACGGCTAATGGTCAAAACCTCCCCAACGGTCATATTTTCCCAATGGTCTTTTAAATGCAGCTCAATGGTCACTCGTACCGAAACGGTTTGTAACCATTTCGATACAACTCAATATCGTTTTGATACGGCCAGAGGCGTTTCGATATGGCTTGTTGCATCAGGCTTCAACGGCTAGTTCTAAAGAAGGTCATTCCGATACAGGCTCGTGTGTTCTGATACGGACAGCTCCAAAACAGCATTTATTGCGGAGAATAAAGGCTCCAACGGCTCCAAAACATCCCTAACGGCTAGCAACGACCACAATATCAATTGGGACTATAAATTGAAGGCTGGAACACTTGAAAAAGTTTAGAGACAACATCCAAGCAACATGTTCACGAGAAATTGAGTCAAATTCTTATTTCTTCATTTCTCTTGTAAATAATTTTTAGAGAGTGAGCTTTATTGTAAATCTTTGTACTCTTGTGAGCTTAAATTTGTGTAAACACCCACCTTGTGAGGTATTAAGTTTACCAAACAAATCCCTTGTAAAAGGAGAGGTTCTAGTTTAGCCTTAGAAAAAAACTAGAGTGGTTCTATCTTAGCCGTATAAAAGATAGGGTTGTAAAGGTTTCCCCCTAAGCCTTGAAGGGGGGACAAATTCAATAGTGAATTGGGAAATCCTTAGTGGTGTGCTAAGGTAGTGGATGTAGACTCGGTTGGGTAGTCGAACCACTCTAAAATCCTTGTGCAAATTGTCCATCTTTATTTTGGAATTTTAGCCAATTCATCCAAAGAGCAAAATCAACCCTCTTGAAGGATTTCAGTGATTGATTCGAGCGTGCAAAAAGCCTAACATAATATAAAAATATATTATAAATAATGTGAAATATATAAATAGATAAATATATTATTATAAAAACTAATTTTCAAAATTCCAAAATTTTCAAAAAAACCCAAAATCCAACAAAACTTTGAAACCTAACCCTAAACTATAAACCTTAAACCCTAAAATTTTATTCATAAAAAATAATATTAAAATATATAAACAAATAATATATTATTATAAAAACTAAAAATAATTTTTTAAAAATCTAAAATTTCTAACATTTACAAAAAAACAAAAACTTACTAAAAATCAAAAGCTTAAACCCCAAATCCATCCATTTTGGCTGCTAATAGGTTTAGGATTTTAGGGTTTAAGATTTTTGATTTAGGGTTTAGGGTATATTGGTAAGTATTTAATATTTTGGTGGATTTTGGGATTTTTTTGTAAATTTTGGAAATTTTTGGGGTTTTGTGAAAATTAGTTTTTTAGTTTTTATAATAATATACTATTTATTTATATATTTAATACTATTGATAATATAATTTTTTATTTAATATAATTTTTTTATTATTAGCTATATATATTAATATATTTTTATATGTATATTAATATATTTTTATAATATATTTATATAAAGTAATATTATTTATATAATAAAATAAATTGAATTAATCTCAACTGCAGTTTAGAATATATTTTTTGTGCTAGAAATAAATCAAACATATTAAGTTGGCATAGTGGTTGGGGGGTTGCCTTTGATTCTAAAGGTTCATAGTTTAAATCCTATTGAGTGCATAATTTTTCATATTTTCCTTTAGCAAAACGACGCCGTTTTGGGCAATTTAATATCAAAATAACGATACTAAAATGATGTCGTTTTGGTCTAGCATCCAAGTCATCACGTCGTTAATGAGTTAACGGCGCGGTAGTATAAACGAGTCAAAAAATCAAGTTTGGTGATAAATTTGAACAAATTAAAATGTTGGTGGTAAAAACAGGTCACGCCCAATAGTTTGGTGGTAGCTGGCATAGTTTACCCTTAAGTTAATTATGTCACGAGGTCTTATAAGTGAGGTGTTGGACCATAAACCATATCCTTTCGAGCCCTTAAACTCAAAATCATCATTTTTCTGGCAGAATGTCTAGTTAGTACCGGTACTGGACCTCGAGTACCGCTATAGTACCCCTAGATACCGGTACTCACTAGCGTACTGATACTAAAAATGCTCACTAAAATTTTACAGACCATAGTGTATCAGTACTGATGGACTCGTAAAAATATTGCCTTGCATCACGCACTGGTACAGGTAGAACACCATATTGTTACTCCTCTCTTTGTTCATCCTTGTTCCTTACCTAAACAAGAGTATCGGTGCGGGCCTCCCGCGTACCAGTACTAAAGCCTAGAAATGGCTTCCCAAGCTACGGGATTCAACTTAAAACCCCTAAATTTGACTCATATATGTAATTTTATGTTTTCTAAAGTCTATTAGGATTTTTATAATCATATTAAGGCCCCTTAACACCATTTTTAACAGCAAAACAAACATGAAGATCATCCAATGGCTAAAATTCGCAAACACTCAAAATATACCATACTTAAAGCAAAGTAATTACTATTATGAAAAGCAAGAAGCATTTCAAAGTTAGAGATGTACTGACCTTAAGCATATATTCTAATAAAAATTAATGACCAATTCTCTGCAACTTTTCTCTTTCCCCTTGATGATAGAAGTTTCTCCAATTCTTTCACTAAGCCAACAAGTGTAAGAACAAATTATTATCTTTTTAAAAGGTTAATAAAGATCATTAAATAATTTAATTAACCAACTAAATTTAAATCTTTCTTAAAATCAATCCTTTAAAAACCCACAATAAGATCTTCCAAGAATATTTATGAAACACTTTAGGATTTATCTAAAACACGTCTCAAATACTCATTTTCTTTCACAATTCATTTTTAATTTATATTTTTTCTATCATAATCTCCTCACTCAAGGGTTTCTATGAAATTTAAGATTTACTTAAACTCAATTAATAGCCTTCAACAAAATATTCTTCATGTAGAGAATGATGAGATAAATAATTTCTCCTCTCATGAATTTACCACAAATCCAACAAAAGAAAGGGAAACTTGAAGAGTAAAGTTTACATTATTACCTCCATTTTTCTTCTAGCTTGTCATCCACTTTTATGGGGAAAATGAGGTTTGACCCATCAGTATTATGCACAAATGAAAGAAAATAAGACAGAGATCAATCTCATATTTCAAAACCCAAGCCAAAATTCATGTAAAATTGCGAAAAAAACAAGGATTGAAACTTACTTATTTTCCTTTTTTTCACATTGGGTAACTATGGAGGAGAAGATGAACTTTTTCTTCCTCTTTTCTCCCTCTCCCAAATACATATAATGACACTTCTATCAAAATAAATCTCATAAATTCTAATATATTCATGGGTTCACATTAAAGATGAAAAAACTTATCTAAATTTAATGCTACAAAACACTTGCTTGTAAAAATTTCCATAATCACCTATGGACAAATTCTATCATCTTCTCCGACCAAATTAAACCCTCAGGTCGCCGTCTGCAACTTTCGGTCACCGTCTCTGTCGTCACTAGAACCCTAAATCTACCTGAAACATCCATTTTTCATCTTAAACCTAGATCTAACCATTGTTTCGTCAGAAATGGACCCCTTCTCCCATTCCCAGGCTACCTACCCGAAACTAGTGGCCCTATTTCTATCATTTTCGACTCAGACGATTACCTAAACCATCCGGTCATGGCTCCAACAACGCTCGTGGCGACGACAACGACAAGCTAAGCTCTATGTCCGCTCAAATCTCTTTTTATTTACTTACTTTTTATTTATTTTTTTCGAACCTAAGTCTTAAACTTTAAATTTGGTATAGGTTTTAGATTTCAAATCGAATTCGAAATTGCTTAGATTTAAATTTTTCGACACTGAAACTTCGTATTTTAGACCTTTTTAACTCGTTTTAGTGTTTTATTTGCATGAAAAAGAAAGTTTAGAGGTGAATATATACCTCTATAAGCGATTTCACAACTCTGGTGAACTTTCGACGCTCTTCTCCTGCTCTGATCTCCGTCCTTGAGCAACTTTCAGCTTTCAGGTAACTCCACTTCTGTCTTTTCGAATTCTTTTTTCTCTCTCCTTTTGTAATTATTAGTGTAATAATTGTGTATTAATTGATCCCTTTTCTCTCTCTTTTTGTAGGTATTTATATCAGCCGTCTTTGGTAACGTCACCGTCCTTGCTGGCGAAGCCAGCTGGTTCCAGACGGGCAGCAATCCGTGTGAGAGCTTTTGGGCAAATGGGGTAATGCCACGTGTCTCGGTTTTGGCGGGATAAGAAAAAACAGATCGGGCTTTTTGGCTTTTTGTGTTTGTTTGGGCGAATTTGTATATAATTTGGGCGGGAATTGAGTTTTTGTAAGCTGTTTGGCTTTTATATTTTGGGTCTAGTATTCTGGCCTTGTATATAAGATGGACATTTGGGTATGTAACATGGACTCTATTTTTATGTATTTGGACTATGTTATTAGTTTATTTATTTAATTATTTGTATAATATATATATATATATACCGAACAAAAACCGGGTATCACAGTTGCCCCTCTTTTCTCATTGTTGTGGAACAAGAATATGGCAAAGACTAAAGAGACACGAGTTTTGTCCAAATCGTCTGACCACTGGAATTTGAAGCTGTTCTTCTAATTATGAAATGCTTCAATCTTTCTCTTTGCTCCTCTCATTAAGAATGCTTTCTTGTTGGACGAATCCTTCTCATTAAGAATCTTTCCTTACCGAGCGAATTCTTCTCATTGGGAACTCGATCTTCATTGAGCTGGCTCTTCTCATTAGGGATCCTTCTTTGTTAGGCAAACTCTTCTCATTAGGAGCTCTATCTTCGCTGGGTGGACTCTTCTCATTAGGAATCCTTCTTTACTGGGCGAACTCTTCTCATTGGGAGCTCTATCTTCGCTGGGCGAACTCTTCTCATTGGGAGCTCTATCTTTGCTGGGCAGACTCTTCTCATTATGAATCCTTATTGATCTTCTTTATGTCAAAACAATTGAAATATGAAGGTTAACATGACCCTAGTGTTCTACATGATACATGAACCATGGTTTACTGAGATCTATCAATCAGCCTCTGCTCTTTTAGATTCCCCATTTTTTACGCTCCCCTTTAATTTTCATCTCACATTCAGAATTGGCCTTCGTAATCTCCTTCCTGAGTTTCTGGTCCTTTGCTCTAAAGCGCCCTTTCAGGTTTTCACTTTGGTTTCTTTAGGGCGCCTTTTCAGGTTTTCACCCTTTTCTTTTTTTCTTTCTTTTTTCCTTTTTTCTTTTAAAATAAGGGTGAAGTATAACATCTTGGTATGGCTAATCACATGTCACCATGTTTAAGTAACATTGCAAACACCCAACTCTAAGATGTCATAGTTTTGCCAAATTCAAGAATCTTTACAAAATGATGGTTCTCAATAGTACAACATGGAGCTGCGGTCATTCTCCTTCAATCTCAATGCCTTTAATTATATCAACATTGCCTTGTCTTGAAGACGCTTCGAGAAACATCTTCAAACTTCATAAACTGCCCCAACTGAGATGTTGTCTAAGCATGAATAGCAATATTACCCTTCTAATATACATAGGACAAAGAATGGACAAGTTCTGATCATGATAATATGTTGGTCTTATCTGGCAGAGTCATTGTTCTTCGGGTGATAGACTTTGTTGACATCTCCATAATCCATTCCCAAATTTTCATCACTTTACCCTACACGATCTTCTTTAATATCCTAGAGTGGTAGAGTTCACCTGCACTTTAAAATGGAGTAATACCAGGAAATTATCTATTTATATGCATTATATTAACCATTTTATGATGATTTAGATTAAAGGAAGGCTCGGAGGTGAATTCATGAATTTTATTAAAGCTTGTAACATCAAAGTACAATAGAATTTGAAATAGTCATGGCAAACAACAAAATCAAGAAACAAGTCAGGTCCCCGTGCATCCAGGGCATGAAGGATATGTCCACCCCATCGACCAGATGTAGAGCTGAACTTGCACTCATGTCTGTTGGTCCTCAAATGTCGTCGGGATGCTTACATATGTGAAATCCCTTCCAAAATATTAGGTGTCAGAGAGGTTCTGATTTTTAGATGCCTAGCCTTATTCATTTGAACTACCTTTTTAGGTTTTCAACTCAAATCCTCCTTTGGTTTCAAGACTCCCTTTTCGGATTTTCATCTTGAACCCCCTTTATTTTTATTTCTCTCTCTCTCTCTATTTTTTTGTTTTTTTTTTCTATCTAAGGTGTCCCTTTTGGGTTTTCACCTTAGATACTTTCATTTTGCGAAGCGCCCTTTCGGGTTTTCACTCCGCTTTTTCTTGTTTATTTTTTTCATTTTCTTTTTGAATTCTTCGGGCATAGTATTTCTTGACTAAATCAGAGTTCACTAGCTTGTGTAACTCATTGCCGTCCATTTCAGTCAGTATCAATGCTCCTCTAGAGAAAGCCTTTTTGACAATATAAGGCCCTTCCCAGTTAGGCATCCATTTTCCGCTATCATCTCGGTTTATTTGTAGAACTTTTTTCAACACAAGATCCCCCTCTCGGAATTCTCTCGGGTGCATCTTTTTGTCATATGCTCACATCATCCTTTTTTGGTACATTTGGCTGTGACATATTGCCTTCAACCTCTTTTCCTCATTGAGATTTAGCTGATCAAACCGAACCTGTAGACAATCCGCATCATCCAACTTTACTTCGGACAAAACTCGAAGAGATGGAATTTAGACCTTAATGGGGAGTACTGCTTCTGTCTCGTAGACCAGAGAGTAAGGTGTTGCCCCAATTGAGGTTCGTATTGAAGTCTGGTACGCAAACAAAGTAAAAGGTAGTTTCTCATGCCAATCTTTGTAAGTTTCTGTTGTCTTTGATATGATCTTCTTGATGTTCTTGTTGGCTGCCTCCACTGCCCCATTCATCTTAGAGCGGTAAGTCACAGAGTTGTGATGAATGATCTTGAATTGCTCACATGCTTATGTTATCACTTTATTGTTGAAATTGGTGGCATTATCTGTGACGATTCTTTCTGGTAAACTATATCGACAAATTATCTCTTTCTTCAAGAACTTGCAAATTTTTTTTCTTGTGATATTGGCATAAGAAGCTGCTTCGACCCACTTTGTAAAATAATCTATGGCCACAAGAATAAAACGGTGTCCATTAGTAGCTTTAGGGTGGATCTACCCAAAGACATCCATGCCCCAGGCAACAAAAGGCCATGGTGAATTCATTGTATGAAGAGGTGTCGATGGAGAATTTATCTTATCATCATATATTTGGTACTTGTGGCACTTTTTAGATTATTCAATGCAATCTCATTCCATGGTTGTCCAATAGTAACCATATTTCATGATTTTTCTGGCTATTGAGAGCCCATTGCATGTGTACCACATATCCAATAAAGTACATCTGCCATAATGTTCTTTGCTTCATTGGCATTGATACATCTTAGCAGAATCTGATATTTTCCCCTTTTGTATAGAATTTCTCCATCGAGTACATATCCTGAAGCCATTCTTCTAATAGTTCTTTTGTCATTATCATTTGCCCTCTAGGGGATACGTCTGATACTTTAGATATTGCAAAATGTCGTAATACCAAGGATGCTTATCGACTTCTTCTTTTATGCTACGACAGTGAGCATAGGTTTTATAACTTTGCATGCGAACTAGCATCATGTCTTCAGGCTTATTTGCTAGGAATACTGAAGCCAGTGTAGCTAAGGCATCCGCCATTTGGTTGTCTTCCCTAGGGATATATGTAAAGGTAATTTCTTCAAATTCTTTCATTAGCTTCAGGATCAGTTTTCGGTACTCAATCAGCTTTACATCTTTTGTTTCTCATTCTCCACAAAGTTGGTAGATCACTAACGCTGAATCCCCATATACTTCCAAGAATTCTATCTTTCTTTCAATAGCAGCTCGCAGGCCCATGATACAAGCTTCATATTCTGTCATGTTACTGGTACAAAGAAATTCTAACTTGCTTGTGAACGGGTAATGTATATTATTTGGAGAAATCAATATCGATCTAATTTCACGTCCAAGGGCATTAACTGCTCCATCAACATATAATTTTCAAGTTTCACTATCTGAGATTCCAGTTTCCATCGTGGAGACATTCATCACATCCTCATCTGGGAAATCAAAGTTCAGGGGCTCATAATCTTCCGCTGCATGACTGGTTAAGAAGTCTGCTATGGCACTTCCTTTTATTGCCTTTTGGCTTACATACACAATATCGAACTCCGACAATAACATTTGCCAACGTGCCAACGTTCCAGTCAACGTCGGCACTTCCATCATAAATTTCAACGAATCAAGGCGAGAAATTAGCCATGTTATGTTGCACAACATATACTATTTGAGCCTACAGATTACAAAGACCAAAACAGAACATAACTTTTGGATTGGCGGGTACCGTACTTCACATTCAGTAAACTTTTTTCTCAAGTAATAAATGGCTCTTTCCTTCTTTCCTGTATCATCATGTTGCCCCAGCACACATCCTATTGAGTTTTATAGACCGTCAAATAAAGGATCAGTGGTCTATCGGGAACTGACGCTACTAATATAGGAGCATTGGTCAAAACTTTTTGATCTTGTCAAATGCCTATTGGCACTCTTCATTCCACTCTCCATGGTTATTCTTTTTCAGCATCTTGAAGATTGGATGATAAGTTCTCAAATGTGACACACTTCATTTGCTATTTTTCTAGTTATTAGGACTTCTTGCTGCTTAATACATGCCGTTTTTGTTATATTTTGTGCAGGGATCCAATTCTGGAAATAGCAGTGAAAAGGGAGCATTTATGCAGTTTTTATTATTATTCTGTCATGACTGGCATCGTGGGCACGACACTGGCACGACGTGTCTGACGTGGCAATGACGTGGCAACCTCTAGAAGATCCTGGAATGTTCCGAGAGAAGATCCGATCAGATTATCAGTTCTATCCGTTTGGTTTTATTTTGAATTTTAAAAACATTTGAATTTGATTTGTTATTTTAATTTTCCTATCTCTTATCCTTGTAATCTAAGCCTATAAATACCAACCTTTGGTGAAGGCTTAGGATCATCTTCTTAGCTTTGAGTATTTTTATCTTTTCCTTTGTAAACATTTTCTAGTTTTAATTAAAAGTTCTTTTTTTCTTTATTTCCTTGTTCCATTTATTTTATGCTATTTAATTACTTTTCTAAAAACCAAGTTAAGTATGATAATTAATATCATGCTTAGCTAAATTTCTTGAGCCAAGAGCTAGCCAAATCAATTCTAATCGTGAGAATTGAACATTGCCTAAATTCCTTCGGGAACACATTTTTATCTTTCGGTTTAGATAGTTTGGCAATCGGCCTTACTAAAGTTTTTAATCGTTTTTCAAATAAAAAAGAGATCGTTGATCTGGAATCGTTTAAAAACATAGTTGGGAGGAAGGATCGGCCTGTGGCAATTTCGACTTCCTGTGAACACTCTTAGCGGCGGTCCGCTAAGGAAAGATAAAATCAGAAGCGATTCTTTTTTAAGACAATTTCTGAGTCGGGCTTTTCCTGTTTTTAAAACTAAATATTTTAACGACGATAGATGTGGTTAATTTGTTTAAGAACCAACCTTCGAAGATAGACTTGGGAGGATTGGTTACTCGAGAGAGAAGCAAGTTGCGACGGGTTGGGCCTCGCAGACTGTAACTGACATGATCCCCGGAGTAAAAATCCATTTCAATGATCGAAGGAATTGACAAGGCTAGCTCGAGGCTAATTTGCATATTTGGTTTTTCTTACTATTTTCTTTAATTCTTGTGTTTTATTTTATTACTTCACTCAATATCAGATCACCCCCTTTTTATTTCATTGTTTTTACAGATATTCCTAGGAATTCAAATCCGACAAAATTCAAGTCAAGAATTTCGACTAATCTCCATGTGGATCGACCCTCTTTCCCTATACTACTTAATTTCTTTATTTTATTATTTGTTGAAAGAGGTTAATTTATTTATTTATTTTGATGGGTAAAACGACGCTTGTCATTGGATCACATTTATCACTTAATTGAGAAATGAACCAAGAAACATATTTTAATCTGTCAAGGAATCCACGAACTTCTTTTTGTGAACTGGGTGGTAGCAAGTTCTGAATAGCCTTCACTTTATCTAGATCTATCTCAATTCCTCTTCTACTAACAACGAACCCAATGAGTTTTCCAGATGTTACTCCAAATGTACATTTGTTAGGGTTGAGTTTCAATTGGTATTTTCTCAATCTCAAGAACAACTTCTTCAGATTTTGGATATATTCCTCTTCAATATGGGACTTGGCGATCATATCATCCACGTACACCTCAACTTCTTTGTGCATCATTTCATGAAACAAAGTAACCATCGCCCGTTGATAAGTTGCCCCGACATTCTTTAGTCCAAAAGGCATTACCTTGTAGTAATATCTGCTCCATAAAGTTATCAACTTCGTTTTAACCATGTCTTCTGGATTCATCTTTATCTAATTATACCCCGAGAAACCATCCATGAAGGAAAACCATGAATGCCCCGACGTATTGTCGACCAGAATATATATGTGTGGCAAAAGAAACTTATCTTTCGGGCTGGCTCTATTCAGGTCTTTATAGTCCACACACATTCGTACCTTCCCATCTTTCTTCGGTACAAAAACTATATTGGCCACCCACTCTAGATACTGGGACACTGCAAGAAAACCAGCATCGATCTGTTTCTGTACCTCTTCTTTTATCTTTATCACCATTTTTGGTCTTAATGTTCTAAGTTTCTATTGAACCGGTTTGCATTCTGGTCTAATGGGCAATTTGTGTACCACTATGTCAATATTCAATCCTGACATATCTTGATAGGACAATGCGAAGACGTCTTTGAACTCCTGCAGCAAATCAATCAGTTTTTGCTTCTTTTCTGACGAAAATGTCGTCCTTATCTTTACTTCTCTTCTGGCCTCTTCTGTTCCCAGATTGAGAACCTCCAACTCTTCTTTATGAGGCAAGATCTGATTGTCTTCCTTTTCTACCAACCTTATTAATTCTTTAGGGATTTCACATTTTGTTTCATCCTCGACTTCATTGATTTCCGCTAGACATACTGGTTATTCAGGACCTACTCCAAGATTAAGTTTAGGATCATTCATGCAATCGATGGTTGAAGACCTGCAAAGAAAATATTAATATATTTTGGAAAGGATGCGAAAAAGTAAAAAAAAAAAACATGTTTGCCAATTGTGAATCAGCATAGAAAGCATCTTTATTAAAATGATTATGTATAACGGCCATTTACGGACAATCCCCTTATACTCGTGGGCAAAGGTATAAGGTGGTCCTGGTATTTACTCTATTTTATTATTGGTTACAAGGGAAATGTCTTCACCTGTCCAATTCTTCAGTGTCTCGCCTAGGGCACAGGGTCGGATCATTCCCAAGAATTCACCAAGTCTGGTATCCTCGAAAATCCCACCGATAAAGAGTCATTTCGTAAGAAAATACATTTTGGACGAATATAATTATGAAACGGCCAGTTACATTAGGACACTTCAATTTATATTCAAAATGTACCTCAACACAAAAGGTTTGATGCATGTCAAATTATTGTCTTGTTCATTTTTAAGTAAAACCTAATTAAGTCTCCATTAATTTAATTAATTAAGAATCTAAGAATATTATTAATTTTTAGACATAAATAGTAACATCCAAATAATATGGACACTACTTTTAATGAGTCCAAAAGTAATAATATTCCTAATTTTAAAGTGACACTACTTTCTAGGTTGAAATGGACTATTAAAATTTTAATTTGAATATCCATTGGTTAACATCACTCTTTAATGTGATACTAACTAATCTTAGACATTCAAATTTGATTTTAATGTTCATTTATTTTCTACAATGGTCCTTTTCCTATTTAATTATGATTAAGTAACCTATACTAAGGCTTCTAATTAGTTCCTAACTATGTGATTAAATCTCCTAAACAAGTATACTATATGGCTTTTAAATTATGCAAGAACACAATTTAATCTAAATAATTAAACAAAACAATTAAATAAAATAAAACGAAACTGAAATAGGACTAAATTGAAATGTTATTAAAGTATAAAGGTTGAATTACAAATTAATAGTGACCAAAATGTAAAACAAGACAAATTGGGAGGCCCAAACCTAAACCTAATAAGAAATCTGACCCAAACCCACTGAATTAGCCCAAATCTCCCAGAACCGGCCCAAACTGAACGGTTCCGCCCAAACGGTCTAGCCCTAAACGGCCTAGACCGACTACCGGGTCGCGAATCGGGTTGCGGCCTCGTACCCACGCCCATCTAAAAAACACGCGGGTCGTGTTAACCCGTCCTCAATACGAGGCCGTGCTGAACTCGGTATAAAAAGGGGAAAACTGAGTCAGCCCGGCCATTTGCAACATTCCCACTCTCTCTCCTCATTCTCCCCTCTCTCTATAAATCCTCTTTCCATAAGCACTTCCTACCCAGAAAACCAATACCCAACTCGATCAAAACACACAAATTCGGCCATGTTCTTCTTCAGTTCTTCCATTTTCCCCTATTTGATCTTTACAAACCCTAAAACTTCAACCCATTCTTGTTTTCTAAGATCAAACAACCTAAAATCTTTAGAACAAGCTATGAACTTTCTCAAAAAACCTACTTTGATCCTTAACCCATATCCTAAATATTTCTGAAAAGTTTCCCGGCCATCGGAATGACAATGGTCATCGTTCGTCATTTCTGATCATCTTCTTCCTTCTTTCGATGACCGGAATCCTTCCGGTCATCTTCTCCGGCCATCCTCTGTAACTCCGATCAGCTTCAACCTCTCTATGGTGACCGGAATTATTTCGATCATCTTCTTCGACCAAACTAAACCCTCTGGCCGTCGTCTGCAACTTCTTGCCACCGTCTCCGCCGTCGTCGAAACCTTAAGTCTACCCGAAACATCCAATTTTTCGTCCTAAATCTAACCCATGTTTCGTCAGAAACGGCCCCCTTCTCCCATTCCTAGGCTACCTACCCGAAACTAGTGGCCATATTTCTATCATTTTCAACTCCGACGATTACCTAAACCATTCGGTCATGGCTCCAACAACACTCGCAGTGACGACAACGACAAGCTAAGCTCTTTGTCCGCTCAAATCTCTTTTTATTTATTTACTTTTTTATTTGTTTTTTCGAACCTAAGCCTTAAACTGTAAATTAGGTCTAGGTTTTAGATTTGAAATCGAATTCGAAATTGCTTAGATCTAAGTTTTTGGACACTGAAACTTTGGATTTAGACCTTTTAAACTCGTTTTAGTGTTTTATTTGTAGGAAAAAGAAAGTTTAGAGGTGAATATATACCTCTATAAGTGATTTTGCAACTCCGGTGAACTTTCGACGCTCTTCTCCTACTCCAATTTTCGTCCCCGAGCAACTTTCGGCTTTTAGGTAACTCCTCCACTTTTGCCTTTTCGAATTCTTTTTTTCCTCTCTCCTTTTGCAATTATTAGTGTAATAATTGCGTATTAATTGATCCATTTTTCTCTCTCTTTGCAGGTATTTATATCGCCTGTCTTTGGTGACGTTATCGTCCTTGCTGGCGAAGCCAGCTGGTTCCAGACGGGCAGCAATCCGTGTGAGAGCTTTCGGGCAAATGGGGTAGTGTCACGTGTCCTAGTTTTGGCGGGCTGAGAAAACACAGATTGGGCTTTTTGGGTTTTTGTGTTTGTTGGGGCAAATTTGTCTATAATTTAGGCGGGAATTGAGTTTTTGTAAGCTGTTTGACTTTTATATTTTGGGTCTAGTATTCGAGCCTTGTATATAAGATGAACATTTGGGTATATAACATGGACTCTATTTTTATGTATTTGGACTATGTTATTAGTTTATTTATTAAATTATTTGTATAATATGTATATATATACCGGACTAAACCGGGTATCACAAAATTAAATTTTTAAATACCAATACTCAGATCCAAAATTTAAATTATTAACCCTAAATCTAGGTCGTTACAATAAAGATATCAGTAGTAGAGGATTTTGTTTTAAGCAAGAGGGTAATAGCTTTGTTTTTCCATAAGAACGGATAAAGACGTGGGGTAACTCCACCAAGTAAATATTTCATTTTTTAATTAAAAAAATTAGCAAAATCTATAGGTTGACACATAGACCATGAGTAAGCCAACATTTAAAGAATGTTCAAATCCAAGACTAAGTCCCTGTTTTCACAACTTCGTTTATCAATTTCTCTATCTAACCCTTCTGGTAAACTAGATACCTGTAAGGTTTCATTTTCACTACTGCCATCTCATCTTGTCCTCTTTTAGGCGGTAACTCCTTAGGCTCCCCGAACACATTTTAATAGTTTGCCAACAAGTATTCTATTGCTGCTAACACAGGTTCTATTTCCGTTTTAAGTTCCAATTGGGTGTTTAGGAACAATAGACATGCCACAGGGCCCTGCACATCTCTTCAAAGCTTTAGGATAATTTTTGGGTTCTATACACTTTAAAGGTTCAAGACGAATTCCCACTAACTTCACAGTTTTGTCTTGATAATGGAATTTCATAGATAAAGCTCTAAAATCCCACTTGACAGACCCTAATGTAGACAACCAGTGTACCCCAAGCACTACATCACTCCCTCTCCAAGAAAAACTAGAAAATTAGTGATGAACTGGTGACCTTGGGTTTCCCATTGTAACTCATTACACCACCCTACATCAGCTACTGTCACTTGCAAACTGCATCTCTTCCTTATCCTCAAATCTAGTCTTTTGGCCACTACTAAGCTGACAAAATTATGTGTTCTCCCTGAATGCACTAATGCTATCAATTCGATTCCTTCCATTGATATCTTCAGTTTTATGGTCTCCCAATTCGACATAGCCCAAATAGCTTGCAATGATAAAAACAAGTCCATCACATGAGAATTTTCAATAGTTTCTCATACCTCCTCACAATCCAAAAACACATCTTGGTTCTCATCCTCTTCCACCTCTTCAATGGCTATTTGGAATAATTGAGACTTGCACACTAGAAACACATTTCTTTTTTCTTATATCCTTGATTTCAACAACAGTCAAACTCTTCCCACCACCTTTGTTACCCCCTATAGCTGTAGGCTTCACAGAATTAGGACATAGTACTCGGGGACAGAGTCCTAGAACCATGTGATTGGCCTGAAGTGTTAGGAGCACTAGAAAAACTCCTGGAGAATTGTTGGGTACTCTTAGTGGAATGGACAACGTCCAAGGTAAGGTGAACTTGGAGGAGGCTGTATCATTTCTCATCTGTGCATGAAAGAAAATATTCTCCAAGTGTTCGGCCATATTGAAAGCTTCAGTAAGAGTATTATGTTGCAATAATTTCAAAACTGACTAATCTCCAGTCTAAGATGGTTTTTGAAAATACTCAACACATATTCATCAGGCAAATTTATCTAGTTTAGCAGATGCACAAATTTTTCATAGTGTTGGTAAAATAGAACTGCAAAACCGGCTGTTAGCACTGACTGGAAAAATATAAAAAACATAACGTAAATATGTGAACCGTGTCGTGGTATGGTGGCCACTGCCTTGGAAACAAAACTGCCCCGAACAGTATAGTCGCTTCACGGGCAGGCTGTCCCCCAAGGTGCACACGGACGCTCCTGGAACCGTACACTCGACTCCGGAGTGAACAACAGTGATACTGCTGGAATTAACACCGGAGGAAACAGAGAGAATTGATATGTTTGTAATGTGTTTGATATATCAAATGGTGCATGCAGCACCTCTATTTATAGGCTGGATATCATGTCTATAATTGACATTTCACTGCTCAAATAATTACAGAATTAAATCTGTATAACAGTAGTATTAAACATGCTGTAACAGCTTCACATAATCACCATTTTAATTCTGTAATTTAAGCTGCATAACAGTGCTGTTACAACTTGAATTTGACTGAAAAACAGTCTAAATTCATTCACTAAACAGACTTTTCATATTCGAATAATTTCGAATAAACTACTGGAATCAAAACGTTTGAATCAAGAAGACACGTATTACCCGAGCCCGAGCCGGCCGGACGACGGCGGCGGCGGCGCGCGAGGACTTCCCTTGTTCTTTCCCACTCAACAAGGGAGGGAGGAAGCATGGGTATAAATACCCTTCCCTAGCTATTTTCCCAACCAATGTGGGATATAACTTTGGTAATACTTGAAGCATTACCAACATTCCCCCACTAATGCGAAAGAATTCATCTGTATCTCAAACACAGACCTCCTCAGACGAGCAATAGCGAAATTAGTTGCTTAAGCACTAGTGAACGTATCTTGAACTAGTACATAGTGATAATGAGCGATCCTTCTCTTAGATAAGTGAAACTAGTCTTGAACTTTCTAAGATAGGGGTAAACTCATAACACACAACTAACTCCTTCATCCACCGAAGTTCTCGATGTGTAAGATATATATACACAAGTGTATATTTGGCCATCTTACCCCCAGGATTTTTAGTAAGTGTTTTAGAAAAATGGCCCAAAGTTTTTCACAGAAGGTGGCTAATCCTTCTCACTTACATAGGTTATTTCATCAAGTTTATCTCAATATAAACCACCCTGAATCTGGGCTATGAAATAATTAAGAACCATTTGTAATGGTTCAACCTCTTATAGACTTATGGTGATTTCTTCAAGTCCATTTAAAATGAACCACCCAATCTTGGGATAAGAAATCATTAAGAATAAATATTCAACCTCATTGTCGGTGAATTCAAAATGTCCTTCTTAATAGGATCATTTAAACTTTGAATTCATTAAGAGTTTCTTGAAACTCAACCTTTCTGGCGGTAAGTCCATCTTGTCCTTCTCAATAGGACAACACATCCATACTTGTGTTATGAACTTATTAAGAATAAGTATTCAACCATGATTCGGTAAATTCATCAAGTCTTTCTCACAAAGACCACCCAAAACCTGGGCTATGAATTTATTAAGAGTAATAGTACTCAACTTGGACATGTACATCATTCGTCATAGGGATAGGCAGTGAGAAATGTACACTATGAGTCTTTCCATGGTTTCGTTTGACCACATTGAACTTAGATAACTAAGTTGGGTATCCACCATGAATTCCTCAACCAATGGGCTTTAAACCCATCCCCCTCGACGAATCAAGGACCAATTTCCGACTTAACCCTTTGGTAAGCGGATCTGCTAGGTTTCTTTCCGACTTCACATACTCTAAAGAGAGTACTCCATTCCTTATTAAGTGTCTAACAGATTCATGCCTTATGCGAATGTGTCTCTTTTTACCATTGTAATCTTGACTCTTGACAACACAAATCGCAGCTTGTGAATCACACAACAAGGAAACAGGAGGAGTCGGAGTTCTCCACAACGGAATATCGGCTAACAAACTCCTTAGCCACTCAGCTTCTTGCCCAGCTAAGTCAAGAGCTATAAACTCTGACTCCATAGTAGAGCGAGCAATACAAGTCTGTTTTGAAGACTTCCAAGAAATTGCTGCTCCTCCCAAAGTAAATACATACCCACTCGTAGAGCTTACTTCACCACTATCGGAGACCCAGTTGGCGTCACAATATCCTTCTAATGTAGCAGGAAAGCCAACAAACTCAAGTCTCCAGTCCATAGTACCCTTAAGGTACTTAAGTAAGCGTCTAAGAGCAACCCAGTGCTCACCACTAGGGTTATGAGTATATCTACTGAGTCTGCTAACAGCATAGGCAATATCTGGCCGAGTATAGTTCATTAAGAACATCAAACTGCCAATTATTTTGGCATATTCCGTTTGAGAAACGCTACTTCCTTTATTCTTAAGGAGATGTATGCTAGAGTCATAAGGAGTTTGCACAGGGACGACATCAAAACTGTCAAATTTCTTTAACACTTTCTCAATATAGTGTGTCTGACTTAAAGAAAATCCCTTTTCAGATTTGATTACTTTGACTCCTAAGATTACATCGACTTCTCCCAAGTCAGTCATCTCAAACTTAGTGGACAAGAAACTTTTTGTTTTGTTAATGGACTCAATGTTAGTACTGAAAATCAGCATCTCGTCAACATACAAGCTTATGATGACACAATCAGTACCAAACATCCTCGAATACACGCATGCATCCGAACCATTCACAACAAAACCAAAACTAAGAATAGTTTTGTGAAATTTCTCATACCACTGTTTAGGAGCTTGCTTCAGGCCATAAAGTGACTTTTTAAGTCTACATACTTTGCCTTCCATACCAGGCGCCTCGAAGCCAAGAGGTTGCTCCATATAGATCTCCGCATCTAGATCCTCATTCAAAAATGCAGTTTTTACATCTATTTGATGTACTTGCAACTTGTGAATGGAGGCTAGTGCAAACAATGCACGGATCGTTGAGATTTTTGTGACAGGAGAGTAAGTATCAAAGAAGTCTTGACCAAATCTTTGAGTGAACCCTTTGACTACTAGCCTTGCCTTATACCTTTGGATAGAACCATCTGGTCTAAGTTTCTTTCGAAAGACCCACTTACTGTTAATGGTTTTAAATCCTCTAGGCAAGTCAACTAATTCCCAAGTATGATTAGACATTATTGATTCTAGTTCATCTTTTATAGCGCTTTTCCAGAAACTAGCATCAATAGATCGTATAGCTTCTTCGTAAGTTTTAGGATCCTCATCTAACAAATAAGCTTGAGCTATAGGATCAGAAAGAGTGTCTAAATCATTTATCTCATAAATGAAGGAAGTTATGAAGTCTGGTCCAAAAGAGGTTTCAACTCTTTGTCTCTTACTTCTTCTAGGCTCAAATTCAATTTCTTGAGAAGACCTAGCAAGCACACTAGAAGAAGTGGATGGCAAGTTTTCTATTTATGTTTCAACATTTAATCTAGGTTTCTTGAGAGGAAAGATTTCTTCAAAGAAAACAGCATCCCTAGATTCACAAATAGAGAAGTCTTGTAAAGTCATGAATCTATATGCGGCACTGTTAGAAGCATAGCCTATAAACACTGCATCAACGGTCTTAGGTCCAATGGTGGACTTCTTAAAGTCTGGCAACCCCACTTTGGCCAGACACCCCCACACTTTCAGGTATTGTAAATTTGGGGCATACCCTTTCCATAATTCGTATGGGGTAGAATCAATTTTCTGATGAGGTACTCGGTTCAGAATATGATTAGCCGATAGAATGGCTTCCCCCACATGTTGTCAGACAACCCAGAACTTATCAACAATGAGTTCATCATCTCTTTTAAAGTTCTGTTTTTCCTCTCGGCTATACCGTTCTGTTGGGGAAAATAAGGGGCTGAAGTTTCATGTATTATGCCATTCGTCTCACAAACCTCTTTTAGAAAATTAGATCCATATTCACCACCTCTATCAGACCTAACACGTTTTATTCTCCTATCTAACTGATTTTCAACTTCTGCCTTATAAATAAGAAAGAAATTTTCAGCTTCATCTTTAGTTCTTAGGAGATAAACTTTTGTATACCTAGAGAAGTCATCTACAAAAGTTATGTAGTAGTGTTTTCCTCCTTTACTTTCAGTGTTTCTAAAGTCTGCTAGATCAGTATGAATAAGTTCTAACAGTTCAGTCTTTCTTTTAGAAACATTTTTAAAGGTAGGTTTAGCATGCTTTGCTTCTACACAAACTTCACATTTATTATAGTTTGTTATGTCTAGTTTAGGCAAAATATTCATATTCATCATTTTCTTTAGGGATTGAATATTTACGTGTCCTAATCTAGCATGCCACATATCAACAGACTCAACAATATAAGCAGAAGTGGTAGCTTTATTATTTTCATTAAGTTGAGTTTCTATGACAAATAAACCTTCGCTTAAAAAACCTTTCCCGACATAATCACCGTTACGGGAAAGTACAAGTTTATTTGCCTCAAAAACTAACTTAATGCATGTCTTATTTAAGAGGCCACCACTGATCAAATTTCTACGTAGGGCAGGCACATATAGGACATTGTTAAGGGCCAAAGTTTTACCGGAAGTCAGCTTGAGTAAAACCTTGCCTTTGCCCATCACTTGAGAGCTGCTGGAGTTCCCCATGTACACACGTTCACCATTTTTCACGTCCTCGAACTCGGTGAAGAACTCCTTCTTTGCGCAGAAGTGTCGAGAAGCTCCGGTGTCTACGACCCACTCGGTGTTCTTCTCTACGAGGTTGACTTCCGAAACCACCGCGGCTATGACATCATCATCCATGTCCTCCGTCACATGCATGCGTGGTCTAGTCTCATTCTGGCGGTCCAAGCGGTGCTGACATTGGTACGCCTTGTGACCAGCTTGCCCACACACGTAGCACTTCATGGTTTTCACGTCGGGCTTAGCCTTGACGGGCTTCTTGAAGTTGGTAGTCTTCTGTGGTTTGGGCTTTTTTCTCTGAGGGCCTTTCTTAAAGGGCTTTTTGGACCCTGAAGCACCACCAGACTCAACTATGTTAGATTTAAAAGATAAGTGACTAAAGTTGTTCGTAACCTTATCTTTCAAACGGTTGGCCTCTTCGATTTTCATGTGACCGAGAAGACACGTGTTACCCGAGCCCGAGCCGGCCGGACGGCGGCGGCGCGCGAGGACTTCCCTTGTTCTTTCCCACTCAACAAGGGAGGGAGGAAGCATGGGTATAAATACCCTTCCCTAGCTATTTTCCCAACCAATGTGGGATATAGCTTTGGTAATACTTGAAGCATTACCAACACATAGTATTGGTCAACAAATTTGTGATGTTTGAGATTCACCGGGTCTGCAAAAGGATGATCAAAGCCCTCAGGTGCGAACCGGCATTGTAGTAGTTTCAAATACTGCCCCCACGTTAACTAATTCAGATTTGCGTGGTTTTTGGTTATTAAATGGTGCTATTGCAAGGCTTTCCTCTCAAGATGAAACATGACCAATTGAATTTTTGCCCCCTCCGAGACAGATTCTGCCTCCAAATACTGTACTAATTTTGCCATCTAGTTTCTAAAATCAGTCCCATAAAATCTTGGACACAACAATTTGCACGCAAAGTTACCTATGGTTGAACCTCCACTGAGGTGGGTTGCACCTCATCCTCTATTATTGTTGTTGTTCGATTCCCATCGAAATTGCTACTAATAGCCCTCATATATGGTTGAGAACTCAATAACCCTGGTGCTTGAACCCACCTTGAGTCTGAAGCATCACTGTCGTTGGCTCAATGTTGTAAGAATCATCTTTTGAAGGTCACTCAGAATAGTGATTTGTGTAACACCCCTCGCCCGGTTACGAGCGAGCGATGTTACTATTCGGATGATGGACAGATTCATACATTTCAACTCATCAAACTTACAATTATATGAGATTCAATTCATATCAAGCTTGATTAACTTCAAACATAGTTCATTCATATCATCATATCTATATTTACATAAACATTTATTAAGTCATTACGTAATATAACATGTCTTAGTTTTATACAAACCACACTTAAGAATTACATGATTCATAATGCATGACAAACTAATTTAGACTATGCCACCAACTAGGAGTCTAAGCAAGATTATATCATACTTGTTCTTGGCTTGCGAAGCTCTCGAATCAGAACGGATGACTTTCTGATATCAAAGGACCTGTTGTTTTGGAAGAAGGAAACAAAGAGAGTGATAAGTACACATAATGTACTTAGTGAGGCAGCCCTAACTTTACTAGTTTCAATCTTTTAAAGTCTTATTCAATCTTTGAGGTTACTTAGCTAGGCTTAGCACACATTGAAATACCTAGCTAGTTCCATCAAAACCAAGTTAATTTAGCTAGTCTCATGTACTAACCAATAGGGCAGCAAACTTTTACAATTCAAGCTAACATGGATAACAAACAACATGTAATCTCATTGTCATCTTGGAAGCAACATTTCATAGTTTCACATCACAACATAGTTCATTTCGAATCTCAACCAAGTACACATATTCATTTCATATCATAAGGGCTAATACCCAATTTGTTCATTTAAACATATATCATTATTTTAATAAATGTTTTGCCTTGGATGATTAATGAAATAGGTAATCAAGTCTTCATGTAACATGTAACATTAGATACTCAAAGTATCCATTTCTCATTTCAACATATAACAGGGGATGCATAGGCATCAATGGTGACTTACCACCATTCAATTATCAAGGTGACTAACCACCTTATCAGGTTTATAGGTGACTAACCACCATCCTGTAACAAAGATCAGGGGAGCTCAACGACTCTAAGGCATGCCCTTCTACCTATAGACACTAATCATACCAAGGACTTTACTTATCTTTCTTTATTAACAAGATCATTCACTTGTCAATCATTCATAATTTCAAAGGCATTTAACCATTTCAATATGCATATACATATAATCAATCAAGCATCATGGTAACATAAAATTCCAGCAAGCTCATGAGATCATTTTCATTTTATGATCATCAAAAAAAATCAGTAGCAAAGCTTATCATTTAGTCACATATCACATAGCTCAAGCAATCAACACATCATAGCAACTAATCATATTTATGCTAAGCATGCTTATCTAACAAGCAATATACAGATCAATATTCTTGCCTTTAATCCTTCTTCCTTATCATTTTAAATTTTACCAATCATTATTAAATTCATTTCATGCTTTCTTCATGTTATCTAATAAAAAAAAATAACAAGGTTAGGATACTAATCCCAACACTTCAAACAAAACTACACTCACAATACTCCAAGCTAGTATGTCTCCTTAATGATGATGCCTCTCCCTTTCTTCTTGGTTTGATCACCCCTTGATTCCTCTAATATCTCTTCACCAATATGCTCTTGATACATAAAATATCATTTATAATACCCATTAGTAATTAATTCAAACATATAAATTCATTTACTTAATCATAATCACCTAGAAAAGTGAATCTGCCCCCTAAACTGGCAGTTTGAGTAACCTCTACTAAACTGGTCATATCTTTTTACTCACAACTCCAAATAAGGAGTTCTTTACCATTATGAAAAGCTTATAAACACACCTTTACAACCATGTATGGAACATAATTTTATCATTTCGCTATCAATACAGTTTATTACTTGAACATAGGGTATCTTTAGAAAAATAATCTGCCTATTTGTGACTTTAGTGTATTTATAACCTATGTTTCACTACACCATAAATCTTGAGATTTTAAACATATTTACCTTCACATATTAACATAATAATTATGTTCCAGAAACCATGAAAACAGAGCATATAAGTCCTCAAATTATCAATTCTTACAAACTAGTCCATTTTAATCTCTTATGTGTTCTAATGATATTTAAACTATCAATTGATATATATAATTCAAACTAAATTATTTATTTTTCATTCATAAAATACCTCCTCTGTTTCTAATAAATTTTTAAGAATTTATTGGTATCAATTAAACCCCTAAACATTTCGAATTTTACAATTTAGTCCAGCAGATTCCAAATCCATTCAGTTTCAGTCCCGTCAACTTCTAACAACAATTCAGAGACTTATACTTAACATTTTTGAGCAAATCATACCTCTATTCCATGTAAAATTTTGTCCTCTACAACTTTGTAGAAGAACACGTTTTCCAGAAATGACTCTAACATGCTCAATTTTCCAGATTTCCGCAGGGTATCTTATAGGTGCGAATCTGGACAGTTTAGGTGTTCTAACTTGTTTCTACTTTTTATTTTCAGTTCAAATTCAAATCCAACTTAAACCCAGTAATGTATATGAACAACCAAGTAATCTAACATCAATATAACACATTTTTAAACATTTTCCAGCAACCATTCATAACCAAAACGTAACCAAACATCATCCTAATTCAAAATACAAAACCGAATAGAATAGATGTGTACTTACTTTAAATCCAATGAACATGCATGTATGAATGATTTAATTTCCAGCAACTTTGATCCTTCAAACTCAGAGCTCTCTCTCTCTTATTTCTTTTAATTTCGGTGGAATGCTTAATTGATGAAGATGAAGTATAAATAATGAATTGCACATGTATGAATGGAATAATGTGGTTTTGTGGTGGCCGGTTCTCTCCTAACTAAGGGACACATGGTTCCTTCTTTAACCATATAAAAATCCCACTAAAATATATATATATATATTATATTATTATTATTCATATAATAATTCAACTAATAATTCAACCAATAATTCAACTAATAATTCCACTAATAATTCTACTAATAATTCCACTACTTATCATCCATATACCATATAATATACATATTTTAGATCATTAATTTATCACATTTTAATCTTATATATATATAGCTTGTACATATATATTTTCATCATCTCACCAAATTGTACATGTATTTATGAGTACACTAATTTACATCTTATATTATTCAACATGTGAATATATTAGTTACCAATTTAATCTTAGTTAGATTATAATTATTTACGTTATCATCGTCATTTTTCTATCATTCGAACTAGGGTACTTTTTAGGGTGTTACAATTCCTCCCCCCTTAAAGAAAATTCGTCCTCGAATTTTTACCTGAATCGAACAGATGAGGATATTGCTTTTTCATCGTGTCCTCAGGTTCCCACGTCACTTCTTCGACGTTGTGATTCCTCCAAAGAACTTTGACAAGAGGAACACTTTTATTTCGAAGTCTTTTGACTTCTCGATCAAGGATTTGAACAGGCTCTTCTTCGTATGAAAGATCAGGATTGAGCTCAACTTCTTCAGGCTCAAGGATGTGAGACGGATCAGATCGATATCTTCTGAGCATTGAGACATGGAAGACATTGTGTATTTTATCAAACTCGGGAGGAAGAGCGAGTCGATAAGCTACAGGACCAATTCTTTCAACTACTTCAAATGGTCCGATAAACCGAGGACTTAGCTTGCCTCTTTTGCCGAATCAGAATACTTTCTTCCATGGGGAGACTTTAAGAAACACTTTATCTCCGACTTGATGTTGAATGTCTCTACGTTTCAAATCGGCGTAAGACTTTTGACGATCGAAAGCTTGCTTCAATCGAGAATGAATGATTTGGACCTGTTCTTCGGTTTCCCGAAGCAATTGTGGTCCCAAAACTTTATTATCACCGAGTTCAGACCAACACAGGGGTGTTCGACATTTTCTGCCATACAACGCTTCAAAAGGAGCCATTTGAATCGAAGATTGGAAGCTATTGTTGTAGGCGAATTCTACCAAAGGTAGCGATTTCTCCCAGTTCTTTCCGAAGTCAATGATACAAGCTCTGAGCATGTCTTCGAGAATTTGAATTACTCGTTCGGATTGACCATCGCTTTGCGGATGGAAAGCTGTGCTAAGATTCAGTCTGGTTCCGAGAGCTTTATGTAATGATTTCCAAAATCGAGCTGTGAATCGAGGATCTCGATCGGAGACTATTGAGATCGGAACTCCATGTAAACGAATTACTTCTCGGATGTATAATTCAGCTAAGGCTTCAAGACTGAGATTCATTCTCACCGGAATAAAGTGTGCTGACTTGGTGAAACGATCAACGATCACCCATATAGCATCGCACTTTCTTGGCGAACAGGGAAGGCCGGTTACGAAATCCATTGTGATCTGTTCCCATTTCCATTGCGGAAATTTGAGAGGTTGGAGTAAACCAGTAGGGACTTGGTGTTCGGCTTTAACCCTTTGGCAGTTCAAACATTTTGCTACATAGTCATTGATAGCCGTTTTCATTCCTGGCCACCAATACAAGAGCTTGAGATCCTTGTACATCTTAACTGATCCAGGGTGGATCGAAAAAGAACTTTGGTGTGCTTCATGTAGAATTTCATCTTGTAATTCTTTGTTATTAGGGACACATATACGATCTTTGAAGTATAGAAGACCGTTCGACTTAACAGAGAAGTCAGAATTAGACTCAAGCTTAGAATTGATTTTCTGAAGTTCCGGATCAATTTGTTGAAGTTCTTTGATCCTGGTGATCAGAGTAGATTGAACTTGAAGTTCATTCAGATAATTCCGAGCTTTGCATAGCCGGAAATGAGCGTTGATAGCCAAAGAAGAGTGGTTCGGTTTTCGACTCAGAGCGTCGACAACAACATTAGCTTTTCCAGGATGATAATCGATAGTCAGGTCGTAGTCTTTAAGCAACTCTAACCATCTTCTTTGTCTAAGGTTCAGATCTTTTTGAGTGAGTAAATACTTCAGGCTTTTGTGATCAGTGAACAGCTTGCATCTTTCACCGTACAAGTAGTGTCGCCAAATTTTGAGCGCGAACACAATGGCTGCAAGCTCGAGATCGTGAGTAGGATAATTCAATTCGTGTTGCTTCAGTTGCCGGGAGGCGTATGCAATCACATTGCCTTCTTGCATTAGAACACATCCTAGGCCCGAGTGTGATGCATCGCTGTACACTATGAATTCTTTGCCCGATTCGGGTTGAATAAGAACAGGAGCGTGTGTCAAAGTTTTCTTGAGTTGATCAAAACTTCGTTGTTGTTTTTTTCTGACCACTCAAAGTTTACATCCTTTCGGAGGAGTTTAGTTAATGGTGCGGCAATAGTGGAAAATCCTTTCACAAATCTTCAGTAATAGCCAGCTAATCCGAGGAAACTTCGGACTTCGTTCACATTTTTCGGAGGTCTCCAATCAAGAATAGCTTGAATTTTCTTGGAGTCAACTTTGATTCCTTCGGCAGAAATGATGTGTCCGAGGAATGAAACTTCGGATAACCAAAACTCACACTTAGTGAATTTGGCAAACAATTGGTGATCTCGGAGCGTCTGAAGTACAATCCGAAGATGACCAGTAAGTTCTTCCTCCGATCAGCAAGGTATTGTTCGTTAATATATTTCTTTTTGAATTCATCAACGAAGAATTTCCATGTAACTGACTCGGCATGGGCAGTTAGAGTCGTGGTTTCCCATCAATTTAGAGCTTCATCAGCTAGAAGTGCAATTGCACATTCAAGTTTATGTTCATCCGAACATTGAAGTTGACGAGTTAAGATTTGAGTGGTTCTTTCTAGCCAATTCTCAGCTTCTTCCGGCTTTTCCTCGTTTTCACCGGTGAATGTAGTTGCTCGATGTTGTGCGAGCTTGTCGATAGGGGCTCGACTCGGGGTAGCAACCACCGGATTCGGTTGTTCTCGTCGGATGTTCATTACTAATTGATCGAACATCTCCTTCATACTTAGGAGACATTCCCGCTGAGCACTCTGAACAGTTGGAATTGTCGGAGTTGTTTGATTAGGTTCAGGGGGCGGAGTCGGTTCTCGCGGTTCCGATCTTCTCGGAGGGTCCGCTTGCTCGAGAGGATTAGATTGTCCCGGAGCGTTGGTTTTCATCCTAACGCTACCATCCTCGTTAGATGATTCCCGAGGACTTTCATTATCACGAGCCAAAAGTGATTCGGACATTCTAATAAGACTTCAGAAAAGATCGAAGTTAGAGAGCGCAATCGCAAGCAGTTCGATATAAAACTCCTAGGTGGCATAGTTTAACCTATATGATGCAATAGACCCGATTTAGTCCGAGAATCGACTAAACCGAAGCTCTGATACCAATTTATGTAACACCCCTCGCCCGGTTACGAGCGAGCGATGTTACTATTCGGATGATGGACAGATTCATACATTTCAACTCATCAAACTTACAATTATATGAGATTCAATTCATATCAAGCTTGATTAACTTCAAACATAGTTCATTCATATCATCATATCTATATTTACATAAACATTTATTAAGTCATTACGTAATATAACATGTCTTAGTTTTATACAAACCACACTTAAGAATTACATGATTCATAATGCATGACAAACTAATTTAGACTATGCCACCAACTAGGAGTCTAAGCAAGATTATATCATACTTGTTCTTGGCTTGCGAAGCTCTCGAATCAGAACGGATGACTTTCTGATATCAAAGGACCTGTTGTTTTGGAAGAAGGAAACAAAGAGAGTGATAAGTACACATAATGTACTTAGTGAGGCAGCCCTAACTTTACTAGTTTCAATCTTTTAAAGTCTTATTCAATCTTTGAGGTTACTTAGCTAGGCTTAGCACACATTGAAATACCTAGCTAGTTCCATCAAAACCAAGTTAATTTAGCTAGTCTCATGTACTAACCAATAGGGCAGCAAACTTTTACAATTCAAGCTAACATGGATAACAAACAACATGTAATCTCATTGTCATCTTGGAAGCAACATTTCATAGTTTCACATCACAACATAGTTCATTTCGAATCTCAACCAAGTACACATATTCATTTCATATCATAAGGGCTAATACCCAATTTGTTCATTTAAACATATATCATTATTTTAATAAATGTTTTGCCTTGGATGATTAATGAAATAGGTAATCAAGTCTTCATGTAACATGTAACATTAGATACTCAAAGTATCCATTTCTCATTTCAACATATAACAGGGGATGCATAGGCATCAATGGTGACTTACCACCATTCAATTATCAAGGTGACTAACCACCTTATCAGGTTTATAGGTGACTAACCACCATCCTGTAACAAAGATCAGGGGAGCTCAACGACTCTAAGGCATGCCCTTCTACCTATAGACACTAATCATACCAAGGACTTTACTTATCTTTCTTTATTAACAAGATCATTCACTTGTCAATCATTCATAATTTCAAAGGCATTTAACCATTTCAATATGCATATACATATAATCAATCAAGCATCATGGTAACATAAAATTCCAGCAAGCTCATGAGATCATTTTCATTTTATGATCATCAAAAAAAATCAGTAGCAAAGCTTATCATTTAGTCACATATCACATAGCTCAAGCAATCAACACATCATAGCAACTAATCATATTTATGCTAAGCATGCTTATCTAACAAGCAATATACAGATCAATATTCTTGCCTTTAATCCTTCTTCCTTATCATTTTAAATTTTACCAATCATTATTAAATTCATTTCATGCTTTCTTCATGTTATCTAATAAAAAAAAATAACAAGGTTAGGATACTAATCCCAACACTTCAAACAAAACTACACTCACAATACTCCAAGCTAGTATGTCTCCTTAATGATGATGCCTCTCCCTTTCTTCTTGGTTTGATCACCCCTTGATTCCTCTAATATCTCTTCACCAATATGCTCTTGATACATAAAATATCATTTATAATACCCATTAGTAATTAATTCAAACATATAAATTCATTTACTTAATCATAATCACCTAGAAAAGTGAATCTGCCCCCTAAACTGGCAGTTTGAGTAACCTCTACTAAACTGGTCATATCTTTTTACTCACAACTCCAAATAAGGAGTTCTTTACCATTATGAAAAGCTTATAAACACACCTTTACAACCATGTATGGAACATAATTTTATCATTTCGCTATCAATACAGTTTATTACTTGAACATAGGGTATCTTTAGAAAAATAATCTGCCTATTTGTGACTTTAGTGTATTTATAACCTATGTTTCACTACACCATAAATCTTGAGATTTTAAACATATTTACCTTCACATATTAACATAATAATTATGTTCCAGAAACCATGAAAACAGAGCATATAAGTCCTCAAATTATCAATTCTTACAAACTAGTCCATTTTAATCTCTTATGTGTTCTAATGATATTTAAACTATCAATTGATATATATAATTCAAACTAAATTATTTATTTTTCATTCATAAAATACCTCCTCTGTTTCTAATAAATTTTTAAGAATTTATTGGTATCAATTAAACCCCTAAACATTTCGAATTTTACAATTTAGTCCAGCAGATTCCAAATCCATTCAGTTTCAGTCCCGTCAACTTCTAACAACAATTCAGAGACTTATACTTAACATTTTTGAGCAAATCATACCTCTATTCCATGTAAAATTTTGTCCTCTACAACTTTGTAGAAGAACACGTTTTCCAGAAATGACTCTAACATGCTCAATTTTCCAGATTTCCGCAGGGTATCTTATAGGTGCGAATCTGGACAGTTTAGGTGTTCTAACTTGTTTCTACTTTTTATTTTCAGTTCAAATTCAAATCCAACTTAAACCCAGTAATGTATATGAACAACCAAGTAATCTAACATCAATATAACACATTTTTAAACATTTTCCAGCAACCATTCATAACCAAAACGTAACCAAACATCATCCTAATTCAAAATACAAAACCGAATAGAATAGATGTGTACTTACTTTAAATCCAATGAACATGCATGTATGAATGATTTAATTTCCAGCAACTTTGATCCTTCAAACTCAGAGCTCTCTCTCTCTTATTTCTTTTAATTTCGGTGGAATGCTTAATTGATGAAGATGAAGTATAAATAATGAATTGCACATGTATGAATGGAATAATGTGGTTTTGTGGTGGCCGGTTCTCTCCTAACTAAGGGACACATGGTTCCTTCTTTAACCATATAAAAATCCCACTAAAATATATATATATATATTATATTATTATTATTCATATAATAATTCAACTAATAATTCAACCAATAATTCAACTAATAATTCCACTAATAATTCTACTAATAATTCCACTACTTATCATCCATATACCATATAATATACATATTTTAGATCATTAATTTATCACATTTTAATCTTATATATATATAGCTTGTACATATATATTTTCATCATCTCACCAAATTGTACATGTATTTATGAGTACACTAATTTACATCTTATATTATTCAACATGTGAATATATTAGTTACCAATTTAATCTTAGTTAGATTATAATTATTTACGTTATCATCGTCATTTTTCTATCATTCGAACTAGGGTACTTTTTAGGGTGTTACAATTTGCATGTCGTTCAATTGATCCTCCATTTTACTATCTAATCGAGAAATGTCAAGTTTCAACTGTGAGACCTCCAGACTCATCTCAGTCTGTAATCAATTAGTCTCGTGTTGCGATTGAGGAATCTAAGTCTACTCCGCCTGTGTCGTATGTGCCTCTAATGCCATCTGCATCGCTTAATTTCGGGTTAAGGCGTCGGCTCTGATACCTTTGTAACGGGGTCAAATTAAAAAAAAAATAATTGTTTAAAAAAGAAGTAGAAGAATCAAATAAAAAAAAAGAGATAAAAGTAATTTGAGAAAGATAAAATTGTTCACTCATTTTAAAACTAAAAATGATAGAGAAAACAACCTCTTAAACCCTAGGGGTCACAATACGGCTGCATTCTACTGGAACTAAAAACATAATAATACCCAGTATTTCATTAAACTACTGCTTAACGATAAAAAAATTGAAATTTCAAACCACACTCTTAAGTCTTAACTTTATTTAATTAGGCCATTGACACATATATTATCGTTTTTGTCGATTTTTTATTTTTTTATGTCGTTGTTGTATCTCGATTTACAATATGATTCCTACAAGTGTATGTTTTAAATTAATTTATATAAAATATCTAGATAATAATTATGGTAATATAATTAAAACTAAATGTACTTTTTCCATTAACTCGTGGAGAAAGTAAAATCATCAAACATCTTTACATTCACCCACCTTCTCTGTTACCCATCTCTATAATTTGTACACAAAGATAACTATTTTCTTATTGTACAAACAAAAGAACATATACAGATCAGTGGAAAAAGGAAATGGGTAATACCCGAGGAAAAAGGAGGGGGGAAAGTAGTAAAGTTTCTAAATTCCCGAATCACAAAAATCTTGGTCGGAATCCAATCAAGCCAAAGAAAACCAGGTGAACAAATCTTGACCAACGCGCCTACGCGTGCAAACAACGCGCTGATGATCCGTTTTGAGAGGAGATCGACAAAGCGGGCAATTAAAATTGAGATGATCGAGCCAACCATCGAAGCAATCCTTATGGAATACATGGCAACAATCCAGTTCCCTCACCTGTTCTCCGTCTCTTAGCCCGCAGAGGCACACGATGCAATCGGAACCCTTGGCGCCGCCGCAGTATTTGTAGGAGGAAGCCTTGTTTAAGTTGAGCTGCTCGGCGAGTACCACGAGGGTGGCGAGGCCGGAACCTAGGAGTCCGACGTCTTCAATGGTGGTGCGCTGGTCCGGGCAAGGGAAAAGGCCAATCGCGTGGAGGAAACCCAAGAGGAGACTCCGGAGATAGCCGACACACCTAGCGATTATGGCTACGAGGAGAAGCGGAATCGAATCTGAGGAGACGTCGTTTAGCTGGCTTTGTAACCCCATCGTTTTAGTTTTAAAAAAAAAGAGAGTAGGGTTTTGAAAGGGGGAGTAAAATACTGCGCGTATAAGTTGAAAAAGGTGGAGAGGAAGAGAATGGAAGCGATGAGACTTTATACACAGCAATGGGAAAAGAAGAGGAGAGGAAAGGAGGCCATGTGTGGTGGTGGGCTCCGCTTTCTACAAATTATTTATATTCCATACCTTTGTTCTACGCTTTATAATTGGGGTATTTCTACAGTATTCGTGTATTTTTATTTTTTTTAGACAAGTTAATAGCGATTTTTCCATACACTATATTCATTTACCGTTTGATTTTATGTTGGTGTTAATGTAGTGTTTGTGTCATGGTATTTATTGTTTTTTCACGTCATTTTCGTGTAAGTAATTTAGGGTCTTCATTAATTTCAAATTAATTTTGGAATCAAAAGTAATTTTTTTTTAGTAAATTGCATGTTCATTTTATGGTCTATAATCGAGATTTTTTGTTCTCTCCTAATAATACCGTCATCAAAGTTTGAACCCGAATTATCTCCTTGGGATCAAAAGGTAATTTTAATGATAAAGGTAATAAATAATTAGTTTAAAAATAATTTTTAAAATTATTGATGTTAAAAATCGGCTACCACTGAATAAAATTGTTACACGAATTATTATAATGGCTTCGGACGATTCACCCCTTCTGATTTGGATGGAGAGCCGATGCAGGTGATGAACAAAGTTGAAGAGTAAGAAGGGATAAAGACCGAAGTATATAGCCGGGTGGGAAAGTACTCTTGGGGAGGAAAGTTTTTTCCTTTGTTAGTCACTTCTTAGAGTATTTAAAGAGAGAGCTCTAACAACCTTAAACGATAAGTGTCACTCCTAGACCTGATGAATTTATGTTTAATGTAGTTGTCTGAAGGATGTGATAAGATAGCCTCCAGATAATCTTTTGTGACTTTTTTAATAAGCTTCAAGAGTTGAGGTATGCGAAATACGCTTTCTAAGTTCTCAGAGGGTCCAGTATTGGTAATGAGGTTGTCAAATAATCTTTGTTGTGGATGAGTGAGAGGCGAAGAATATGGGGTATAACAAGAATAACAATTACTTCTCGAAATAACGTTTTAAAATTTTAAAACAATTAACCTTTTGATACTAATATATCAAAATACTATTTAAAATAGTTATCTTTCACTACTTTTTTAATATAATGTTCAAAATGAATATTTTATTTTTACATCTTTTGACAGTATTCTTTAACATTTTAAAATACAAATTACACTTTTTACATTATTTTTTAACAAAAACTGAAACTGAATTTTATTAAGAGTGAAAAAAATTATAAACATAATACGCCCTAAACCACGAGTAATCATGGAAAATAAAACAAATATATATATTAAAACTCAAAAGACATAGAAACAATGAAAGCAAAAATCATCACTTTATAGAAAAACTTGCTAAGTATTTGAATTAAAATCCAACAACCATTTGCTTCAACCAGAACGCTCCATAATGTAAATCTGTTCGTTGTAAAATCTTGACAGATCGGCAAACAACCACAAAAGGACATCAAAACATGAAGAGATCGTTGACATTCTCAAAAGAGAGAACTGTCACGAAGGACAACAACATGTTAGAAGGAAAAATTAAAATTGTCATAAAAGCAAACAAAGAAACCACTATGAAAGCATACAAAAAGACTAACATAAAAACAGATAAAATGTGACTTCCGGCAAAACAAAACACATAAAACAAAAAAAAACACAAGCATTCATAAAAAAAGATGACGCTTATTTGTATACAACCAAACAAAAATTTAAAATCAACCGAAGACATGAAGACTGCTAATGGAGACAACAATCGTAAAAAAAAAAATTTTAATCCATTACATTAACCACATACTTATAATAAAGTATATATGTGGCATGGTTTCATTTCTCCCAAAGTTTGATACCAATGGGGGGAATAAAGAAAAAAGGAGTTAGTATATATGTTGGTGGGAGTGTGATCCCCACCCCCACCCCCTTATAAGTGGGAGATCAAAAGCACATGCATTGCACCACTTAGCATAGACACGTACCGTTACCTTTTGTTCAACTAATTCCATATATGAACCCAAATATTTCATTAATATTTAATTCCACTTCATTTTATATTCGGGATTAAACCAATTCATACTCCTGTGTGCTCACACTTTTCACAACACCGCTCATGAGTCATGATGCTAAACACAGACGGCAGGTTTTAGACCTCATTTTCAGTTGATTTGTTTATTACTTAATAACTTGTGTACATGGACCGTGGACGGACTGAATGATGTTATGAATTGTCGCATCTTTTGAAAATATTAAAAATAACTTATATTTTATATTGTTTAATTAAATTTTTAAATTTTTTTTATTAAATATAAAAGTTTACACTCACTATAAGATCCTACATTTGTCTCTGGTTACATACATTGGCTGATTGAAGAAGTGATTGGGTTAATTTTCTCAAGGTCAAGCCGACCACGTCTTATTAATAAGCTGGTGGTACCAACCTTTGTTTGTTTTTAATTATTTGATGTGAGTAAACTTGGTATAAAATTCCGCCTATTAAGCAACAACACCGTGGCTGAATATGAATATGTGATGTGGATAGGTACATAGAAGAGCCTGGAATTTGCTGCATTTTCAAAGCTCTTGCTTACTTTACACCATCTAATTTGTTGTTTACTTTTCTATTTGATTAACTTTTGGGCACCTCAATTCAACACTCCTATTACAAGTATTTGGTCGACATCTTTTGAGAGATTTGATCCACACACTTTCCCATATAAATTACTTGCAGGAGTAATAAGATTAATGAGTCGGATATATACCATTTTAACTTTATGTTTTCACCTTAATTTTAAGATTTAAAGTTTTAGTTTAGGAATTTTAATGTACGAGTTTGAAATTTAGGGTTTAGGGTTTAGGATTAGAGATTTAGATTTTAACCTATAAACCCTAAATTTTAACCATAAACCCAAAATTATATCAACAACCCCAAAATTCAAAACCACTAAACTCTAAACCCCAAATAGAATCCCTAAACCATAAACTAAGGCGTCGCTTGTCGAAACTTTTTTACACAAGCACCTTGATTTTAGAGGTTAGAGATTGTGTTTAGGGTTTAAAGTTTAGGGGTTTAAGTGTAGTGTTTTTTAATTTAGGGTCTATTGATAGAATTTTGACTTTAGGTTAAAATTTAGGGTTTATAGGTTAAAACCTAAATCCATACCCATATTACCATAAAACCTAAATTCCAACCCTAAACCCTAATTTCTAACCATGAACCCTAAATTCTAAACCCCTACACTAAAACCCCTAAACTCTAAAACTAAAACTATAAAGCCTAAAATTGAGGCCCTTGTGGAAACAAAAAAGTTTCCACCGCCTGTGTATAAGATAATAATCCTTTTAAAATTATCTATATCCGAATTTTATAATTTGTTTAAATATAAAATTTAGTTTTATTCATAATTATCTAAGTATTACCATCTGAATCTAATTCATAAATATGGCTAAAATATGAATGTGTTTTTATTTGTCAATTATTTGAGTGTTATTATCCCAATCGAAATTCAAATTAAATAATTTACCGGTCGGATTTTTGAGTTCGTAAAAAATTAGAATTAAAAATTTTAAATCATACATCAAATATATAAATCCACACAAATTTAAATTTGAATTCACTAAAAGTTAGATCATCAATGTTCAAATCTTCAAATCTCTTTAGAAGTAAATATATTTCTCATTTTGTAATCCAGAGTTGGATTCATATATTCGAATCTGCAATCCACATAAGTAATATATATTCAGATAGTGGATATCCAAGAGTGACTATTCATATCCACTCCGAATCCGCAACTATAGTAATTTTAACATCCAAATTCACAAATTATATAAATTTACAATATCCAAATTCGAGAAAGTGAATTAAATGTACATAATGATTCTAATCCACAATCCTAATTATCATACATACATACATGTTTGTACCATCAAACTATTGAGGGTAACTAGTTTTTACTACAAATTTTTCAATTGGTCCAAATTTGTCATCAAACTTTATTTTTCGACTTGTTTATACCACCACACCGTTAATTCCTTAATGACGTGATGACTTGGATGCTAAACCCAAACGACATTGTTTTAATGCCGCTATTTTAATACTAAATTGCCTAAAACGACATTGTTTTGCTAAAAAAATATAAAAAAAAAATTATGCACTCAATAATTTAGTGGTACCTAGCATAGTTTACCTTCAATTTTGTTTTATACATTTCTTTATTGCAGTATAGCCATAAGCTTATGCTCAATTTTTTTTCATAATTCATAAATTTATATAATTGGTATTTTTCTTCCAATCGATTATTTATGTACTCATCAATTTAAACTTTTTGAAAGGTTAAAAAATTAAAGATTAGAGTTTTTTTTTTTTTGAAAACGGTACCGTCTGGTCTTATTCATTAAATTAAGTCTGAAATAAAATCTAAAGCTTACAATGAAAGACTCATGGAAAACAAAGCGTCAAATAAAACACAAAACAAAACTCCGAAGAGCATTCCAGACGATCCAAAGCCACTTAGCATCGAAGAAGAAACGGCGAAAGCTCAGGCCAAGTCAGGCAGAAAAAGGGGAGAAGATGAGTGAAGGAACCCCGATCATGAAGTATCCGAGCGGATACTTTCCTTTCTGAAGAAATGGTGTTTAAGGAGGTTCGTGAAACCTCCTATCAGCGTCTACCACCGCCAGGACCGACGGCGGCGCGTCTTCGATCCAGAACCGATCCTCTGATGCAGCACGACCGCAAGCCGCCATTGCATGCGCCGCTTGGTTACCCATCCGGCCGACGAATGAGAACTGACAATCCCTAAAATTTAGGGCAAAGTTCTTCGCATCACCGATCAGCGGACGAACCACAGATGGGTCATCCAACGGAAAGCGGACTTTTTGGATGATGGTGCGACAGTCGCCCTCGACGACGATGAACTGGAAACCCAAATCCGCCGCGAACTGCAACCCCTGAACACATGCAAGCGCCTCCGCTTCAAACACCGTTGTGACCCCTAAATTGATGCGGTAAGCCGCTCCAACACAAAAACCCTCATGGTCTCTGATAACGATTCCTGACCATGATGTCTTGCTTCTCAAACAGAAACCCGCGTCGAAGTTCACCTTTACCTTGCCAGAGATCGGAGGAGACCAACAGACCGGTGTACGAGCCTGTGGATGAGATAACTGGGCGTCAAGGAATTTTAGTTCAGTGCAATAGCTGCGAACAAAGGTAACAACCTCATTTACCGGTTGCCTAATCCCTTCATATTGTAGCTTATTTCTAGCAAACCATAAACTCCATATTGCTATTACGATTTCCAGAAGTTTTGCTGTATTGTAATTCTGAAAAATCCATTCGATCCAACTGAAAAAATCTGTGAAAATGGGGGTTATAGATCAGTCGTAGCTTAGACTTGTCCAAACGTTCTGAGCAAAAATGCATTTACAAGACACGTGAAAACCATCTTCAATATCTGAGTTGCATCTTGGACACACACTGCTGTTAGCTATACGTTTAATAAATAAATTGTATAGCGTAGGAATATAGTTCATAGCAAACTTCCAGATGGTTATTTTAATCTTAGACGGACATTGTAAGCGCCATAGTTGCTTAAAAAAAGTACCTGAATAACGATCCTCAGGATTGACACTTAAGAGAATGCGATAGGCACTACGGACGGTGAAAACACCTGTAGATTCACCTCCCCAAACACGAACATCGTCTTGGCCTGAAACCGAGAGTCGAATCGAAAGTATCTTCCTAGCTTCATCACTGGAAAAATTGGACTGTATTAAATCCTGCCTCCAACTTCTAGTAATAGGGTCAATTAGATCAGCTACAACTTCCAAGCCTTGCACCCTAGGGGACTGTATCAAGCTAGAGGGCGTAGAAGGTAACCAGAAATCATTCCAGATAGAAACCGCAGTACCCGAATCCACCTTCCAAACCAGGCCCAAATCCAATGTGCGTTTAGCAGCCCAAATGCTTCTCCATATATAGGATGGATTGTGCCCAACAGCAGAGTGAAGGAAGTCATTAGTGGGAAAGTATTTAGCCTTCAAAAGCCTAGCAACCAGTGAAGTAGGATTAGAAAAGATCCTCCAACCCTGTTTTGCTAGCAGTGAAATATTGAACTTCCCCATGTCCCTGAACCCCATGCCCCATTCGTCTTTAGAGAGACATAGACTACTCCAACGGCACCAATGGATGCCTCGTTTTTCTGTGCTCTTCTGCCACCAATACCTTGCATATTTAACCTCCAAGTCCTTGCATAAAGTTATAGGGAGGAGAAAAACAGACATCGCGTATAAAGGAAGAGCTTGGAGAACAGATTTAATATAGACCTCCTTACCTCCCATAGAGAGCAACCTAGGGGACCAAGAAAGAAGACACTTGGAACACTTATCCATTAGAAACATTAAAGATTGCTTCTTATTTCTCCCTATAACAGATGGTAACCCCAAATACTTCTCAGGACTAGATTGACTAGAAACCGCAAGAATTCTACAAACATCACTTCGGTTATCATCAATCACGTTAGTACTAAAAAAGATACTGGATTTGGAGAAATTAACATGCTGACCCGAACAAGACGAGTAGACTTCCAAGAGTTCCTTTAACTTTAATGCCCCAGTAGCCGTTGTATCCCCGAAGATAATACTATCATCGGCAAAAAGAAGATGAGAGATCAAAGGAGCCCCTCGTGCTATTTGTGCTCCCTGTAGCAATCCATCGGACATAGCACTCCTTAATAAAGAAGATAAACCCTCGCTGCAAATTAAGAACAAGTAGGGACTGAGTGGGTCACCTTGCCTTAGTCCTCTTGTTGGAGAAAAACTATCACTCACAAAGCCATTGACTGCGACGGAATATTTAACCGAGCTGATACACTTAGAGATAATAGAAATCCACTCTGAACAGAAACCCATTTTCCTCATCATAGCTAGAAGAAAAGGCCACTCAACCATATCGTACGCTTTAGTCATATCTAATTTAAGAGCGAATGAGCCCTTCTTTCCTGATCGTTTAATCTTAAAAATGTGAAGGATCTCATAGGCAGCTATGATATTGTCGGAGATAAGTCGCCCCGGCAAAAAAGCACACTGAGCCTCGTCAATGCAAAAAGGCAAAATATGTTGCATACGGTTCGCCAACATTTTTGCAATTATCTTATAGATAACGTTACAAAGACTTATCGGACGATACTGCGACATACTAATGGGATCATTGACCTTTGGGATCAGTACGATGTGAGTCGAGTTAATGTCCGAAAAGGGAAGGTCTCCCTTCAAAACTGCAATACAATAGGCCGACACATCCGAACCCACAACATGCCAAAAGCGTTGAAAAAATACGGCCCCAATCCCATCTTCCCCGAACGCTTTTAGAGGACCCATTGAGCGAACGGCATTGAGTACATCCTCAGCCTTAAAATCAGCCAATAAAGAATTATTCAACATATCCGTAACGCTATGCTCAACCCCACTAAGTATTCGTGAAGGGTCAGCAACACCTCCGGATGTGTAAACCTCCTTGAAAAACTTCATTGCTGTAAGCAAAATCTCTTCATCAGACTCGAAAATATCATCATTATTCCCCTTCAACTTTCTTATACGGTTACATCTCTTACGTTGTGAAGCAAACCTATGAAAGAAACCAGTGTTACGGTCTCCATTCCGAAGCCAGTTAGCCCTTGCTCTCTGCTCCCAATAGATTTCTTCACGATCGGCCTCAAGGTTAATCGCAACCTTAGTGTCTAGGATATCACCCAGAATTGGGTCAGTAGGCTGCAAAGCATTGAGCTCATTTAACCGTTTCTTCAAAGACGCTGTGGACACCCTTTTAGCCTTTCGAAGTTCCGAGAACCAAGAGCTAAGACCCATCCCGACCTGTTTTAAACGTTCTGGGACTGATCCGACCGAAAAGTTCCATAGGCGGACAACCTCTTGTTCACAGGACTCTTCAACTAACCAGGCAGCTTCAAACCGAAAGTGACTCATCCGCTGTCGAGGAATTGTGGAGCAATGCGTATTGAGAAGAAGGGGGCAGTGATCCGAAAAGGAGTGAGGGAGATGTTCTAAATCGAAATTTGGAAACAGACTCCACCAAGACGAGGTTGCGACACCACGATCCAACCTCTCCCTAATATTATTCGCTTCAAAGCGACCCCATTCCCAAGTGAACCAGACACCTCTGTATCCAATATCCTCAAGAGAGCAATCGTCTAAAGCAGAACGGAACCCCTCCATTTGCTGTGTACTGCGCAACCGACCACCTGACTTTTCTGATGCAACCAAAAGTTCGTTGAAATCCCCTATCACAAGCCACAGAACCTCAGGGAGATCATTGAGTTGTCTAAGCAAATTCCATGATGCTTCCCTATTTTCAACTTCCAGGGCACCATAAAACCCCGTCATTCTCCACGAGCAACCATCACTGTCCTCCTCAAAAACAACATCAATGTGGCGAGCAGAATAGGAACGGAGAGAAACTTTGCAGGAGTTTTTCCAAGCTAAACAAAGACCGCCACTACGACCCGACGAACACACATCAATACCACACGAAAAGCCACAACTTTTCCTAACCTTTTCCATACGGGAGCCCTGTAATTTTGTTTCAATCAAAAAAATTACAGACGGATTAACGTCTCGTAAAGCATTCTTGAGACGCCTAACAGTCCGAGACTGCCCCAGGCCTCGGACATTCCAACTAAGAATCTTCATTGACCCCGGCGGGCCCTGTCCATTGGGCCGGCCGATGTATTTGATGGGGCACCATTTGAATCATCAACAGAAACAACTGATGCATGCTGTACGACACGTTGTCGTTTGGATACTTCGGATAAGGTCTCAATCCTATCCTCGTCAGCTACAGCCATTTGAACATCCCCGAAATTAGTTACCCCCTCAGATTGAATCGAGGAAAGGATAGGGTGTGAAAAGCCAGATTGCGGATTTTGAGGGAATAATTGCGCAGAATTAATAACACCCAATCGGCTAGAATCAGGCGAAGATGAAAACTTTCCTTTAGTCTGAATATGGAAAGTGCTGAAAGATGGGGCCTGTGATTTTGCCATTTGATTTGTAGAATCGCGTCAAAAGTAACTATCATCCTCCCGGAGCCAGCGGCTAGGAAGTGACGCGTACGAACGCCGACCGACAGCCTTCAAACTGAGATCCCAGCCGAAAACAATGTTTTCTTGTGAGACAGTTAAGCGAACAGGGCAGAAGCTCTCTCCGTGGCCCATTTTACCACAGATAAAACAGAATAAAGGTAGCTTCTCAAATTCGAAACGAATGTAATGTGATCCACCAGATTTCAAAACAAACTTTTTCTGGCGCTTCAAAGGTTTCCTTGTATCCACACATACCCAAAAGCGTAAAATTCCCCGGTAACCCAGGCCTACCGCCTGACAATCATAATCAACAAAAACACCCACAAAATTACCTAGCTGTTGTGCAACCTTCTCGGAAACATAGCCATGAGGAACGTCATGTGCTAGAACCCAGAAATTGCAGAAAAAGAGTGGGACTTTCTGCGGATCTTCACCATCTTTCAAACGATGAAAAACCAGGAGATGAGAATTGAAAGTCCAAGGACTACCCGCTTCAATGCGATCAATATCAACAGGGTGATAAAACCGGAAAAGGAAACGATCATTACCCAGATCGGTAATCGAAATACCCCCCAGTGGACGCCACAGATTTGCCAATGTAGTCCTCATAGAGTTAAAATGGACAACACTGGTCGTCAAAAACCTTCCAACCAGGCAAAGATCATAAGAAATACTAGAAATCTGCTCTTCTGGTTCAAGAGGAACCTCCAAATCTTCATCATCATCAATGGTGAGGCCAGCCAAATCCTCTTCAACGTGATCAACCATGACACACAGCGAAAGAGAAGCAAAAGATAGGAAAAAACCGTGCCAACAGGCAGACAAGACGTGCTAAGAAGCAGAGAAAAGACGTGCTAAGAAGCAGAGAATTTTTCCCGTAATTAAAGATTAGAGTTAAATGAATGAGAGAGACGAAAATTAAGCTCTGATAAATGCATATATTAAATTATCTCACATTTTCTTTTTGGGTAAAGTATACAGATGGTCACTAAACTTTGGTAAAAAAATAAAATGAAAACTAAACTTTCAAAAATCACAAAATGTCAATTAAACTTTATGTTTTATAACAAAATGGTAACTAGACGTTAAATCTCGTTAAGTGTCTGTTATAAAATTTGATATAATAATACATTTAGTCATTCATATTTATAGATTCAATCAATTTAGTCCTAATTCAAAACAATTCACTAAATTTGGAATTTTTTCCATTCAAGTTGACGCGTCATATTTTACAGCTCAAACTTTATTTGAATTTTTTTCCATTCGAGTCGAGTTTTCGAGTTCCTATAAAAATTTAATTGTAATTATTTATCATGTTACCATACTTTGGAATTTTGCTTTAAGGACCAAATTGAAAGTGCGTAAATAACGAGGCTAAATTTAGTGAATTGTTTCGTATTAGAATTAAATTGATTGAAAGTATAAATATGAAGGACTAAATGTGTTATTATACTAAATTTTATAATAGACACTTAACTGAATTTAACGTCTAGTTACCATTTTGTTATAAAACATAAAGTTTAATTATCATTTTGTGATTTTTGAATGTTTAATTATTATTTTATTTTTTTACCAAAGTTCAGTGCCGTCTGTTTATTTTACTCTTTCTTTTTCAAACTGAAATGATTATTTTTATTCGTGAGGATGGTAAATATTCATCCCTCTCATTTTTTTCTTCTCTCTTATTTATTTAATTTTAATTTTTTACTCAAACAACAAAACTTAAATAATAAAACCGTACCATGGGATAATTTTATAGGAGAAAATTGATTTTTGAAGCGACTAAAATTAGTCTAAAAGAACTTGAAATACCTTGAACCGTTATATTTAAATCCAAGTGGTAAGAGCATCTGAAGTTAATATTACTAATAAATAATTCATTAACGTTTATAATGAACTGCAAATTGATTTTAATAAAAAAAAAAGAAATGTGGGCAGAATCTCCGGCATGCTTGAGGGATTGGGTTTTAGTAAAGTATTCCAAGTTCTTAATAATGGTAGGGATATTAGTAAAGCACAATAATTGGTATTATATATATAATATCTTTCTTCTTCTCTCCCGCTCAATATGTCCAGTATTATCTTTTAAAAGTTATTTTCTTAATTTTAACTATGATTATTTTAAATATTTTAATTAATTAAATTTTATAAAATATATATTTTTAAACTACTTGATTGAAGGTTTATAAAACATATTTTTTTTATATTTTTATCAATAAAAAATATAAAGTAATAATAGTTAATGTTAAAAAAATTGACCAAAAGAAATTAATAGTGAACTTGTTGATAAAATGAGGTATAGAATTAATTATTTAAGATATCAAAATTTATAAAATTAGCATAATTAGGGATTTAAATAAGGATAGGGACAAGACAAGTTTGATAGGAGAGATATGGCGTGATCTCCTCTGGTGTGGGTGTGAGATTAATACTCAATTTTTCATTTTAAGTTAACAAATAATGAATGAACAGAAAACATAATCCGCAAATCTCTACCGTCCACCAAGATACGCGTATCCACCGATCACACTGTTATTCCCTTTTTTTATGATGAAAATTAATTAAATCGAATATTGGATCTTTCAAGAAACACCAACTTGCGTCTGTTTAACCCAATAAATTAAGATTAGATTAGAGCTTATGGCGGACCCACTTGCATTGCCACTTAATTACATTTTTCATTGTAAAAATACAGAAGATTTACAGCCAAAATTGGCTAGTTACAGCATTTCTCAAGCACCCTCGCGTGCACCTCCGCCGGTGGTTCCGGCAACCAAACATTACCCTGATGTTTGCCGTTGTACAAATGCGCAAGAAAATCCGCCACTTTATTCCCTTCTCGTCCAATGTGTTGGATCTGCACTTCCCATTCTCGGCACAATAAGCCAAAAATTAGATCAACGAGCGCATCACCGCTCAACGCCGACGACTCCCCCGTAAGCATCCGAACGACTTCCAAGCTATCCGACTCAAGCCAAACCTTCCGAAACCCCAACCTCCAAGCGTGAAGTAGGATATCGTACACCGCCCACAATTCCGACATCAAAACCGAGCAACTACCTATCGCTCGAGCAAATCCGAACAGCCACAAACCAGCACTATCGCGAATTACACCCTCTATCGCAGTAGCTTGCTGATGTCCCTGCACCGACCCGTCCGCGTTAGCCTTAACCCAGCCTGCAGGTGGACATTGCCATCGAATCCTCTCCCATCCGGTTCGCTTACAACCTCCAACAATAGCAGGCGCGCTGTCAAATTCCAAAGCGAGCTGCCGGCAATGAAAATATAGATCGCCTAGCTCCACATAATCAGCGTTCAAGAGTCTGCTGCACCTATGCTTCCACAGTAACCAGCATCCTACAGCAAAGCACGTCACCCACGACGAGCCATCTCCCGGCATGCTTCCTTTGATCCGAAGATTAAACTCCAACCATCCATTCCAATCCATTGTCTCAAAAACCACCAACCTTTCCCGAAGTACAAGCTTCGACCACAAAGAACGTGCAGCAGGACACCGACGCAATACATGATCGATGTCTTCCTCTCCCTGCCTACAAATCCGACATATCTCGTCCGTCGTGAGGTGGCGGCGCACCCTTTCCATATTGGTGAGCAAGCTGCCGTTCAACGCTAGCCACAAGAAGATTCTTACCCTCTGTGGCAGTTTCAAACTCCACAACAACTGCTAACACGGACTAACATTCCCAACCGTATTCCCTTCAAGCCTCTTGTACGCAGATCGTACCGTAAACATCTTATTGTCCTCCCAACGATAGCTCGGTTGATCAGCCCCATACCATGGCCGTGGAGGCGGAATGGCCGCGACTTTATCCAATACCTCCTTCGGCAACAAACTCCCAAGCCTCCGCCAGTCCCAATCACCGATTCCATCCACCATACAAGCCACCGAAGTCGGCAATGGCACAGTCGGTAAGTTGCAGCGAGTCCACAATGGCCCCTCCAAGTCTACCCATATATCATACCAGAAATCAGTACGCTCCCCATTCCGGACATTCCAACGCACACTCTCACGAATACTCTCCCAAACTTTACTTAGACCTTGCCAAAGGCGCGAACAATTACTCCGCTTAATACATAACGGCACCACCTCATGCCAACCATATTTCTCCTTTACAACACGAACCCAAAGCTTGTTCGGCTTAGTCAAAATCAAGAACCCCACCTTCATAAGAAAAGCACTATTTTGGGTTGCTAAGTTCTTCAAACCCATTCCACCACTAGTTAACGGCTTTTGCATAGACTCCCAATTAATAAGTGAGATACTACGACGATCGCCACTTCCTCCCCATACAAAACGCCTAATAATTTTCTCCATCTCCCTACACAAACCCTTCGGTAACACCGCCGTTTGCATTACATATGATGGGATTGCCTGTAAGACAACTTTTGCAAAGGTTATACGCCTAGCTAATGAAAGAGATTTCGCCGTCCATCCGGATAGGCGTTTCGACATCCTATCAAGGAGGTAAACATACGTAGCCTTTGTCACTCTTTTGTGTAGTAGCGGAACACCCAAATACCTCCCTAGGTCCTCAACAACCTCAAAACCTAACCGGTGCTCCACCAATTCACAAATCTGATCAGAACAATTTTTAGAAAAGTAAACTTGGGTCTTCGCAATACTTACCCGGTGACCGGAACATAGACAAAACTCCTCCATCACCTAATGTATCACATCCATTTGCCCCGCATCTGCCTCAGCAAAAAGGACCAAATCATCCGCAAAGAAAAGGTGCGAAAGACCTGGACCATTCCTCGATAGCCGAATCGGCTTCCACATACCCTCTTCCACTTTCGCATTGATACTATGAGCCAATCGTTCCATACAAAGAATGAAAAGATATGGTGACAAGGGATCCCCTTGTCGGATTCCACGTGACGGTCGAAAAGGCTCCGTGATATCCCCGTTCCATAACAACTGAGTCGAAACCGAACTTACACACTGCATAATTAACCCAATCAGCTTGCCTGGAATACCAATTTCACGCAAGGTATCTTCGATAAAGTGCCACTCTAGTCGATCATACGCTTTCTCCAAGTCGGCCTTAATTGCCATAAAGCCTTTCTTACCCACCTTATTACTCATGGTGTGGATAATCTCTTACGCTAAAATAACATTATCTGAAATGTTACGCCCTGGCACAAAGCTCACCTGATTCTCCGATACCCACTTTGGTAAAAAACGCTTCAAGCGATTAACAATTGTCTTCGTTATAATCTTGTACAGCACCGTGCATAGGCTGATTGGTCTAAACTGGCTAATTAACTCAGGCACATCAATCTTTGGAATTAGCACTAACAAGGTTTGATTAATCTGGATGTCTAAAGACCCACCATCAAAGAACTCCTTAACGAATTTAAAAATCGAGTCACCAACCACATCCCATTTCTTTTGATAAAAATCCGCGTGAATCCCATCAACCCCCTGCGCTTTCAATGGGTCCATTTCAAACACTACCTTTCGAACCTCCTCCTTCGAAACATCCGCGCACAAAGAGCTCATCTCCGACTCGCTAAACTCAAAGAATTTGCCAGAAAGCAAGTTCACAGTACAATCGTGTATCCCACCCGTGAAAAGCTGACTGAAATAATCCATCGCATATGATTTCAGCTCCTGATGATCATAGCTCCAGCGATTAGCATCCACCTTAAGCGCCTTAATGGTATTCCGCCATCGGCGCTGGATCGTACTAACATGGAAAAACCGTGTGTTACGATCTCTTTTAGCAATCCAACTATTACGCGACTTCTGATGCCACAAGCTTTCTTCCTCCTTCAAGACCTTCGCAAGCTCCAGCTTCAAATCACGCTCCAACTCAATCAGAAAATTCGAGTCTCTCTTTGATCGTGCCAATTCAATACCTTTGATACGCGCCAGGAGGAGTGTTTTCCTACGCCCAATATGACCAAAAATCTCTCTATTCCAGTCCTTCCCCCGTGCTTGGAACTCCAACACATTATCGAAAATGCTTCTCCCCTCCTCCCACACATCCACAACCAAACGATGGAAATTCGGGTGCTCAGTCCATGCCGTTAGATACCGAAAGGGTTGCGTCATCCTGTCCACATCGCCATCTCCCACCTGTAGTAAAATCGGGCTATGATCCGACTCAAGGCGTGGCAAATAAAAAACCTCTGACACCGGAAACACACCAAAGCATGCCTCATTACACAAACACCTATCAAGTCTTTGCTTCAGATCTCCACGCTCCCAAGTAAATGCAGGACCATGATATCCCATATCCACTAACCCAGTATCAAAAATAAAATCCGCAAACCTCGAACAAACTCCCTGGCGACTCACAGAACCACCATCCCTTTCCAACGGACTAGCAATAGCGTTAAAATCACCTCCCAAGACCCAGACCATCCCTTGCTCAGGCTCAAGAGCATGTAACTGATCCCACAACTGACTCCTGACACCCCTATTCGGACTCGCATACACAAAGGAAATGAAGAAAGCTTGCCGCTTCCCCACATCAACACACCAACCATGTATAAACTGCGACGAAACCGCCACAATATCTAGTCGCACGGAAGGTCTCCACATGACCCAAATACCACCTAAAAAACCAGTAGCCTCCACCCTATACGAAAATTCAAAACCTGAACGACGAATAAAATTGTCCGCCTTCCATCCACTTATCCTTGGCTCAAACAACGCCATAATATCCGGCTTCTTATCTTGCAACATAAATATAAAATAACGAAAGAAATCAGAGCCTAGGGCTCCTTGCACATTCCAGAAAATAACTTTAACCATAGAAAACGATGAGAATGAGGCAAGTGATCCTAAGATGACATATCCGTCACCTCAACATTCTCAAATACCTGATTCGAATTCCACGAGACCGGCTCTTGCCCTACCACCGGCGCATCACCTAAATTTCGGTTACCACCATCAACCTCCTTAGCAGCACCATTCAGTTCCGACGTCATACTACTAATCCACTCCGATAGCACAGGTTTCGAAGGCCCCCGTTCATCGCGTTTCTTTGGTCTCGCCCCCTTAGCTCCCACACTATTAGCAGCAAGAGGATTTTTAGCCCCGCTTTTAATCCCAGATTTCCGAAGCACCCCTTTCGAGCCACGACCATTCACATCACGCAACACCCCACGATCCTCCTTGTCCACCATACGCACCACCTTATGGCTACTAGCATCCAAAGTCGATGGAGCCACAACTATCTCATCTCTCGAAGCAACATCATCCACCCGAGACTCAACGTTCACCACCCTATCGGCAGCATCCACCACACCTGCTGAAACACTACCCGTCGGCATAGCCCGAGCCGGTTCCACCATCCTATCCGATGGCCCAACGCCATCCGTTGTCGACACATCCTGCCTATGCACCTTCACATCAACCACCATGGCCTGCTTACCCTTGTCCTGTACCGGGCGAGCCTGCACACCCACACTTCCCCTTGCAGCCTCACTAGCCAATCTCGCCCCACTATCGGTCCCTAAAATACCATATCTAGAGCCCGACGTCTCCCTTCTAGATTGCTGCCCTTTCTCCCCCGCGTCCGGATGTTTCCCGGCCTTCAGCGGACGACGCCGTCGGTTAGTTACTTGCATCCACGGCCAATACAACTCTCTCTCTGGCGGATTTTCCACGACAATATCCGGTTGAGACACCGAATCCGCACCCTCCGGAGCATGTTCCTTACCATACATCTCTTGTTGATGGCCATATTTCCCACAAGCAAAACAAATCATCGGAAGTCCCTCATATTCAATATCCTGGCGGAACCCATCGATCATAACCCCCAACGGAAGAGGCTTCCCCAAATCCACCACCATTGCAAACCTAGCAAATCGACCCCGCTTCCCTTCTAAAGTATTGTAATCGATCCGAACAACCTTACCAATAACATTTGCGATTGCCCGAAACATACTCTTGGTATAATACCGGTAAGGAAGACCCGGGAGTCTCGCCTATACTACAATTTGCTGCGGATACTCCTCCACTGTAGAAAACGAGCGTGACCAAGGCTGCACCGTCAGATAACAACCATAAATCACCCATGGTCCCCCGGAAAGGACCCTAACATAATCTGTTTCAAGCTCGAACCTTGCCAAAAAATATTCATTATCCAAATCCACTAATTCCAATTTCCCTACCGGCATCCACAAGGCCCTCACTCTATTCAATAACGCACGATAACCAATTGCCTTACCTAAAAGACGTACAATCACCGAGCAAGCAAGTTTCGCATCGATGGATTCATGCACACGTTCGAAAAAATCAATCCTGGGCAACACCCCGTCAAGAGCGACTGTCACGTCCTCATTCGAAAGATCCACATCCAACTCCTCCATCGCCTCCCGACTTGCCTCTTTCCCAGCAACCATGTCCCTAAACGAGGGCTTAGCTTGCTCCGATACCGGCAATTGGTCCACCACCGGCGGCTCAGACCCCGTTGACACTCCGCCAGCAGCCTCCTGCATACAGACATCCCCCAGCGGCAGTGCGCGAGGAGCTTCCTCTTCCCTAGCCTCATCGACTAGTCCCCTTCCCTTCTTCCCGCCACGCTCCATCTCTTCCCCCAAAGGGTCACCAGCACGCTCTAAACTCGCCTGGCTCGGAACATGGACGGCAGAGTCCGGTGGTCTCCCGGAGATCGCGCCAGCCGACGTCAGGTTCATAACTGCAGATGGTACGGGAACACTAGGGTTTCTTATTTTTGCGGAGACAAAATTTTTAATAAAATTTTATCTTATATGTTATTGTTTTGTAGTTATTTTAAAAGTATTTTAATAATTAAAAATATCATTTATATTGTGAATAAAATACAAAAAAATAAGAATAAAAAATATGAGAAAGAGAGAGACTTGTAATTATTCTCAATATTGAAGTATGTACAAGTACAATGCATTCTTTTAGGTTGACAAGCCAGAATCAAAATAATGAGAAAAAATAATCGATCTAAAAAGTTAAAAAGAGATTAGGAAGTAAATTGTCAACGGTCATCGTCTTACTTCTCAGGAATGAAGGTAACAGGCAATGTTCGATAAAGGTTGTTGGGGGAGAAAAGAAGATGCAGAAAAAAGAAAAGAAAGTTAACATTTTTTAGATGTGTGGGAATTGATTTTAGGGTAATCTTCATTGGTGGTTCTTTTTGTTTGTTTTATTTTAGTCACCCGAATTCAAAAAAATTATTATTGTCACTTACGTTTTGAATCATGTCTGTTTTGGTCCATTGGCCATTAACTTCCGTTAATAAAAAAATTAATTTCTATTTAACTCTCAAACTTTCAAAATTTTATTTTTTACCATATTCCCCAAAAATTATATATTTTCCAAACATTAAATTTTTTTTTTCGAACATTAAGCCTAGAAACTTAAAAGCAGAGAAAACAAGAGAGAAGCGACTTTTTGAGGTTTGGGTCTTTATATGTTGAATTTCAATAAAGTTTGAAACTTTTTATCCGTTTGTTTAATTCCAGCATGCAATTAGTTTCAAAGTTCTATTTTGTTGTTAATTAAGTTAAATAAATTCTGTTCTGACTTTTATTTGAGTATTCTGATTTGAATTAGTTGGGTGTTTGGATTTATTTTATTAATTTTCTTCTTCTTTTAATTGTTAGTTGTAATTTGTGCTTGGGTTTTGAATGAATTCAAAATTTATTAAGTTGCTATTTGAAGTGGTTTACAATCATGTTATGTTATGTATAATCTGAGAAATTTCAGTTTCTTTTCTAGTTTAGTTTATGAGTGTGAAGATATAAGTGGTTTAATTTTTATTATTATTTTTATCTCAGTACGCAAATGATTTAGTGTTCTTATAGAAGTTATATAGATGTGTAAAGTTTACCATTGATTATTCAAGGAGAGTTTAATTAATTTATTTGTTTAATCTACTATGACAAAGTTCTTTAGGTTTTCGTATTCGATTCCGACAAACTGCTAGTACTTATTCTTCTATTCTGTTTGATTTTTTTGTTATTAGGTTTTGAATCTTAAGACCTTAGAGTTAATTACAGCACAACATGTTATGAATTTGTATCTAAATGTTCACATAAACTCTTTTCTTTTGAATAAATGTTCATAGAAATTTCATTAAGCTTAGATGGTTTAAGATTTTGTTAGTTGTATCGTTAACCTGAAACCGGTTTCTTCATCCGGGAGTGACGAATTTATGATAGTAGGAAGGCTTAATGTTTGGTAAATTTTGTGCAGACATGGTTGCTTTTAAGTTTCAAGGCTTAATGTTCAGAAAAAAAAAGTTTAATGTTCGGGAAATATATAATTTTTTGAGAAGATGATGAAAAATAAAGTTTTGAAAGCTTAGGGGTTAAATTAAAAATTAATTTTTTTATTAACGGAGATTAACAGTCAAAGGACCAAAACACACACGATTCAGAACATAAGTGACAAAAATGATTTTTTTAATTTGGGTGACCAAAATAGAACAAACCCCAAACAAAAGGGGCAACAGGTAAAAATTATTATTATTATTATTATGGAAAATATTTTGATGCACATACCCTTTAATTTTAGGGTTTAGCGTTTTAGGTTAGGGTTTAAGGGTTTAGTATGCAGGGTATATAATGTAAGGTTTATGGTTAGAATTTAGAGTTTAGGGCTTAGGGTTTAAGTTGCTAGGGTTTGTGATTTAGATTTTAAATTTTATAAAAGGATTGTGTAAAAGTTTTTTACACGGCTTGTGCATCAAAATAAAACTCTATTATTATTATTATTATTATTATTATTATTATTATTATTATTATTATTATTATTATTATTACATGTCAACTAGTAATTGGCTTAAATATTTTTATAATTTTTAAAATAATTAATTAATTTTTAAAAAAATTAAACCTTAAGGGGATGTTTGGATCATGGAAAAGAGTATTCTCAGGAGGAAAAGTTTTTTTCCAGAACTCAATCCCCACGTTTGGATTGAATAGATTCCCCTAAAAGGATAATAATCTTTTACCAACAGTAGTGTGTTTTTCATTTTATTCCGGGAATACTAATCCCTTACTTTTGTTAGGTATTTGATGATTCCCCTGATTTAGAACAAAAAATTCCCTTGTTATCCTTCCATTTCTTTCTACCAAACCAACCCTAAAATCTACTTTGTTTCTACAACGACCTGAGATCCCTAGAAGAAGAAAATATCAACTCTATTTTTTGGATAAGTTATCAAACTATTTCAATTATATTTTGCTCGACAAAAAAAATAAAAAAATGATCAATTGTAGAAATTACGTTGTTTGTTTACTGAGATAATAGTTTGAATTTCTCTTTTGTTTTTAAAATTTCTAGTTCAAGTTCTCACTGTTTTTATTGTTCTATGCAATTCTTATTTTTTTCAACAGGGATTAATTTCAGTTTTGTTGAAGTTGAGACTCCAAGTTCAAGATAAAGTGCTTGTTAGGTATGTCTCATACTTTTTATCACTCATATTAAAATAGATTTAACCATGAAAGAAGACCATTACTAATGTGTACTTGTTATTTTGGTTGTATTTAGGATGTTATGTTCATAAGCTGAAACATGTCAAAATAGATGCAAAATAGTTGTAGAATCATATGTTCTTTTCAAATTCATGTGGTTAAAAGTTTAGAAAAGTTATTGTAAAAGTAGATAGTTAATTTCTAGAATCGTTAAATACCAAAAGAAATGAACCAATGAATAGATGAAGTAGACTTGATAGTTTTTGTTAGTTGATAAATGAATTTTGAACTCAAAAGACTGTGTAATTGGGTTTTCCTCGACCTGTTTTCAATTTATGCCCTAGTTCTCCTGGTTCATGAAGTTGTTATCTATGCTTAGTTTCAACATGAAGGTTGTAGAAAGGTGATTAAAAAAGTTTTTGGACAGGAAGCTTTAAACAATTTCGATTTGACAGTAAAATTAAGAAGGATTAATGAAGCTTCGCAAAGACAAAATCGAGAGTTTTTAACAATTATGTTAGAAAAGTGTTAGTGTTTAAACTTAAGATCGATGCCTTTCAAGAGAGTGGTATTGGGCCTATATCGATGCCTTTCTGTTATTTGTTTTGGTTTAGCTGCTTGGTATATTGATTTTACTTTTGATGTACATAATTTTTGCTTGAAATTATTTTTAATTCAAATATTAGTTTAGTTATTGCTGCCAAAACTGATAAGTATAAACATAAGGAGAAGAAGAAAAACAGAACAAAAAGAGAGAAGTTTAGAACCAAAAGAACCAGTTTAGCTATTTGGTGCAAAGTGAATATTTCAAGAGGAAAGATTGATTTTTTATGAGCAGAGAGTTTGAATATTTATTTTTCTAATTACCATAGCTGTTTTTAGAAGACAATTTTGTTGAAGAGAAGGGTTTTACACTACTATAAAATAAATAGTAAAAAGTTGTTAGCTGTATGGTTTTACACCACTGTAAAAGTAGTAAAAAGTTGTTAGTCATGTATGCAGGTTGTTAGATGCTGAAGCTTCTAGGGAAAAACCTTGTGTATATATAGGCTGCTAATGAAAAGAAAAATCACGATTCTTATTATCTCCAAATCTCTTTCACAAATTTCATGCTGTGAAAATTGAATATGTTCCTTAGCAAAAAAGTCATTTTCAACAGACTGAATGGTTTAGGTAAAGCTCAATGTTCACGCTTAGTATAAGCAAATTTAGTTTAAACTTTGATATTTATGTTACATTTTCAAATTTATTACATCATGTATTTTTTAATATTATATTTTTTTTTCTAAAAAAGCAGTAATGGCTCGTTTAGCAGTACGAAAGAAGATGCGCATTGTAACCATGCTTATTGCACAACTACAGATGATGGAAACTATGTTTCAAATGCTAATGCTTGTGGTCATTGCACTTATTCTTAGAAAATATAAAAATAGACCAAAAATACGTTATGCACATGAAAAACTTTATAGGCATAATATCCGAACACTCAACTTACAAAAAATTGTATTTGAAAGTGATAGACAAAGCGTCGATAATTTTCGAGTGGATAGGAGAACATTTTTCAAGTTGTGTCACTTGTTAAAAAGTCAAGGGGGATTAAAAGAAAGCCGATACTTGTGTATAGAAGAGATGGTTATTACCTTCCTTCACATTATATCCCACCATACAAAGAATAGGGTTCTAAAACGTCAAACATCCAGATTTGGTGAAACAATTAGTAGAGTTTTTCATGCAGTGTTAAACTCGATTTTAAAAATGCATTCGGTGTTTTTTAAAAAACCAGAACCAATACAAGAGAATGCAACCGACGATAGATGAAAATGGTTTAAGGTACTATCTCATAATTCTTAAATTACTAATATAATATAGGATAAAGTTAAATTTATTATTGGATAGTAATATTGTAATTTTAATTTATTTTATAAATGTAGGGATGTTTGGGGCTTTAGATGGAACTTTTATTAAGGTTAATGTCGCTTCAAGTGATAGACCTAGATACATAACAAGGAAAAATGAAATTGCAACAAATGTACTTGGTGTTTGTACACCAGACATGCAATTCATTTATGTCTTACCTGGATGGGAAGGTTCTGCAGCTGATGGTAGAGTACTGAGGGATGCTATTAGTAGAAGAAATGGTTTAAACGTTCCACAAGGTAATGCTTAAATAATGAACATATAAATAAAATGAAGTAAAAAATGTATTAATTTTTTATATTAATGTACTTCTTAACTTCAAATATAGGGTGTTACTACTTATGTGATGCTGGATACACAAATGGAGAATGATTTCTTGCACCATATAGAGGTCAAAGATATCACTTGAATGATTGGAGACAAGGACACCAACTGACCACAGCTCAAGAATATTTCAACATGAAACACTCACAAGCACGAAATTGCATTGAAAGATGTTTTGGCATCTTGAAAGCGAGATGGGCCATTTTAAGAAAAAAATCATTTTATCCCGTAAAAACACAATGTAAAATCATTTTTGCTTGTTGTCTTCTCCATAACTTCATTAGATCTGAGATGTTAGTTGACCCTATGGAAACTAACTTTGTTGAATTAGATAGTAGTCAAGTTGAAGAGGTTAATGTGTCTAAAATGATCAGACATTGTGAGCCAAGCACTGCTTGGACTGAGTGGAGAGACAAATTAGCAGCTGATATGTTTACTAGTTGGTTGGCCTCACATAGTTTAGGATAGATTGTATTTTACATTATCTTTTGACAATACTTTGTATCTTTTTCAACTATGGACAAAGTGTAATGTATTATTAAGTGAAGTTGTGCTTGTTTTGTTTTAAATTTAAGTAGATATTTATACTACTTTAAAGTTTTCTTTTTATTTTCATTTGACAGTTTTTATATTGACTTTAATTTGTGTCTTTTTTGTTTTATTCCTTCTTAGATTTCTTCAAAGTGTAACATGGCAACATCAAATATGGAGTCTCAAAGGAGAAAAAATCAAACAGTCGGAAGGACTAAACCCACAGCTTCTAAAAGGATGTGGACTAAACATGAGGATGTTGCACTTATTGAATGCTTACACACTTTGGCTTTAGACCCACATTGGAAAGGAGACAATGGAACTTTTAGATCAGGGTATCTCTCTTATATTGAGAAAATGTTAGCAACCAAGCTTCCTACTGCACAAATTAGGGCCAATCCACATATTGAATCTAGAGTGAAGTTGCTAAAAAGACAATACAATACTTTATCTGAAATGCTTAACATTGGAAGTGGATTTGGTTGGAACGAAGAAGAAAAATGTTTAACTGCACCGAAGGATGTTTTTGATGATTGGGTTAGGGTAAGTATGTAAATTTTGATTAAATTTCTCTTACATTTGTTATGTTACACACACATATATATAATTATATGATTATGTTATTTAATATTTGTTTGTTCTCTTGTAGAGTCACCCAACCGCGGCTGGTTTGAGAAACAAGTCATTTTTATTTTTTGATTACTTAATTCAAATATTTGGGAAAGAAAGAGCTACAGGGGCTGCAGCTGAGACAGCAGCCGATGCCGTAGAAAATCTTACTGCAGAAGACAATACCTTTTTAGATGCACTTGATGTTGAAGACGAAGGGGTAAAAGATTTTGAATCAGTGGAGGAGATAGGAGCTTCAAATTGCCAAGCATCTGTTGATGCTGCCACTACAATGAAAAGAGATGTATCTAGTAAAAAAAGACGTCGAAGTGATGATGGATTGTCCGATCTTGTTGAAGAGATGGGTAAGATCGGTGCTGCTTACCAGAAAACTGCAGAAAGCATTGCTGCGTTCTTCAAAATAGAGGCAGATAATGATCAGAGAATGTCGATTTTTGAAGAAATAATAAAAATTGAGAACCTCTCCAAGAATGACATGCTTGCTGCAGGCGACTATATTAGCAAAGAAGCACATAAGGTAGATTTCTTCTTTTCTTTACCACAAGATTTCAAAAAAGATTATGTGCTTAAGCAACTACTGGAATGTAATCTCTCTCGACCATCCTCTCACATTGATCCTTCTACAGACATGTAGATTTCGTGTCTATCCTTAGAATATATGGTTAGCATATTTTGACTTTAGAATATATAGTCATTTTTTTGTCTAGCTTCACTAAGTTTGATCTTGTCAAATAGCTTATGATGCTATAATTTTTTGTGTACAACAAAGCCAACATTATGCTTAAGTTTAGAATGTCATGGCTAGTGCTTAAGCTTAGAATGTCAAGTAGAACATATAAATTTTTGTGTACAATAGCTTTCGCTTAACTTTTTTGTAAGCCTAAACGTAACTAGCCTCTGATATATGTTAATTTGTTACTTGTTTTTGCTTTCTGGTGCTAAAGATAATTTCTTATTACTAGTTATATTCAATAGTTTGCACTTCTATTTTTGATATACATTGAAAAATAAGACACGAGTGAGCCGTTACTATGTTGATGCTCATAAAAAACTTATATTTGCATTACAGTGTTGGTATATTTAGTGAAAAAATTATACGTTTTTAACTTTGTGTGTTCTTAAAAATGTAAAATGTCTGTTTTGTTTGTAATAGGGTGGGATTTGCAATTTCAAGTTAATGATTTTTAGTTGTGTTTATTCTTGGTACAACACTCAACTTTGTCTAACTACTGTAAATATGGACAAATATCAATATGTTAGTCACCAATAAAGAAACTACATTATATTGTATCGCAGGTTCGAATAGGTTCATAAAACAAATTTACAATTTAAAAATTGTAAATTTAATGAAGAATATATATGTTTCTATCTGAAAAATAAGACATAGTCTTACCTACTTATGTTCATATGATTTATAGTGAGAGAAGTGGGAGAAATTTTAATAATAATAAAAAATTAATTTAAAAGCAGATTTTTAAAAATTATTACATGTCTCATTTATTTTTTTAAGTTAAATGCAACTAAAAATTTTGATTATGAAAATATAAAAATTCATACCAACAATGGTTTTTAATTTTAAACTCAACTTTATACTATGAATTTGTTTGATATTATTGGTTATGTTTCATATATAAATAAATATAATACTTATGAAAATTATTTTAAAAATAAAATTCGATATATTAGTTATATTAAAAATATTTTAAATTTTATTTTATGAATTTTTATCTAAATTTTTTTTAATGTACCAATAGAAGTTTAACTTGTTAAAAATAAAATATATCACAGGGACAGTTTGGTAAAACTTACTTTCTGGTAATCTTATATTCCCCCAACCAAACACTGTCAACTTACATTCCTCCCAAACAAACCAAACAAGGTAATATAACATTCCCAGTAATATATCAGGTAATCTTACATTCCAGTAATTCTATTCCCAGAAGTAATATTACATTCCGTGAACCAAACGCACCATAAGGGTATATTGAAAAATCAATAAAACATTGAAAAATAACCTTATAATTAACCCTTAAATAAATCGAGAATTTTTAAAAATATAAAACCATCACAAACCAACTTGGCTCAGTGGTTAAAGGAACGGTTGTTGTTCCTAGAAGTCACGGGTTTGAGCACCAGTAGCTGCAGCAAGTGATTGAGCATACATTGTCAAACGGTTGAGAGTATATTTAGAACAGATACTACTTGTAATCACTTAGCTTTCTATATATATATATATATATACGGGATGAGATCAAGTTACATGGTGTAAAACTCATTTAATTTTACACTAATCTAGGACCATTGAATAAAGGAAATAGATGGATGAGATTAACAATGTGAAGATTATCACTTAGGAAAAAAAGATAAGCAAATAATCTGAGCCATTAATTATCATCATCTAACGGTCCAAAAACTGTATAAAAGTAATTAAATTTTACATAAATTGATCATAACCCTATATATATATAACCAATACCGAGTGCCAATTTTTATTTGGACCGAAGGGTCATGTCAGATTCCGTCACAAAAATAAACAAACCCATTAAAGGTGAAAAACTCGATATGAAAATGAAAATTTTAAAACATCATAAAACTAAAAATTGGGTATAATTCATGTATCAACGAGGTAATTAAGCCTTTGTCTTGCTAAAATTTACGAACTCGTGTACTAAAATATAAAGAATAAACAACCGTAAGATAAATGAATTAATAATTCCCATGATATGTATAGAGTTTATTAGCCAAGCATGTTTTCATTCTTGGCTTTGGTAAGAAAGAATAGTTGTCAGCTGTTCCTCAAAAATGATACAACAAATAATTATATAAGTTAGGTTTCAATCCCATCAAAAGTTGTTTAGGATCTTCTCTCTCGAAACTCCATCTGCTACAAGTATTGAACTCACTTCCTGCAAAAAACCAAGTGTTACTCATGCACATTCACCTTCCATACAAAAGAAAACAGCTTCCGAGTATAAAAAAAAGTTGGTAATGACAAATGATATCGGAAAACTAAGAATCGAAGTCTCGGGCCATGATAATGGATAGACAGTTATCATCAACCGCTACTTGACCGATTCATTGCCTGGCATTGTGAAGTGAAAACTACACTGGCTTCAGTCACTACATGAGTCATGAAGCACTGATTCATACAGGGTCTCATTAGGCTCTCTTTTCTTAGTCTTTGCCAGCTCACCGTTTCATTCAAGGATAGCTCCTAATCTTAGAGAAGGTTAACCTCAACAGTTCCATCTCAGTCATACATTCATCTAGCAGTTTAAGATTTCATTTCAAGCGTAGGCTAGAAATAACTCAAGAATGCAAAACTCAGGCCCAATGTTCCATAAATAAGTCTTTATGTATGAAAGAATATAACAACACGCAAGTATTTGGCTTAGTGGTAACTGCATATATTGATTAAAGTTCAGATCCCAAACATCTCTATTAGTAGGTCAAGAGAACCTATAGCATTCTGTTCTTAACGAAGAAATTGTCTCAAATTATCAAAAAAAGAAGGAAAAAAAAAAAGAAAAGCCACACACCAGTTTTAAATGCTATAGAAATACTAGTATTCAAAGCTTATTAGTCTTCTTCACAAAGAGAAATAAATTGGTTTAACTGAAACTGATAGGGGGCCTCAACTAAGAGACATCGCTTTGTTACATATCAGTTAGAATGTGGTCAACTAAGAGCCCTTCTTAGGACCGAGTAAAATAACTGAAAAACACAAAAACTGGGCCAAACCTTTTGGACAGTTTATGGTTCACAAGTAATTACCCGAAACAAACCTAAATCTATTCAAAAATCAAATCAAATCAAGTTTTGCGCACCTATAGTGACAATGGCTAATCCAAAGCAAAATAAGGAAATCAAACTCCTTCCTGCTTCCTCTCCCTCCAGCATATATGTCGGCTCTCGGCTCTATTTCAAGTTCCCTCCCCACTTCCATGTCTGCTCTTTCCTTCTTTCTATATATTTGCATGAAGAGTGGATCGGTGGTATTGGGTAGCTTGGGGATATATGTTAAAGCTCAAAGGTGGCTGCATCTATATGACTATATCATTGCATGTCATCCCAGCCATATTTATCAATTAGTACTACTTTGATATCTATCTGATGTGCACATGACACCAGATCAGCAGTGCATTAATTTTAAGTAGGAATATTATTGGTATTTTCCAATTTTTTTTAAAAAAAATCAGGAAGGAGAAAAATCTCTTCTTTATCCTCTCCTTTTATTCTTCAGACCATTTCCTTCATTTCTTTTCTGACAGTGTAATGTAGAGGTTTCAGAAGATCCCTTATGCATGTTTAAGGAAACAGGAGCAATTCATAGGACTGGAAAGCAAGTTGCTGTTTCAGTTGGGAGATTTTAAGAACTATAAATACTCTTTCAACAGCATTATTTAGTTGAAAAACCAAACTAAGGCAGCAAAAAGTGTAAGAAAACTATATTTTAAAAAAAAAACTCCTGGCTAAAATGTTCCAAATTTCCGTGCTTTTTTTCTCTCAAATATCCTAGACTACATGAAAGTTGTACTCCAAATGAGTGTTTCAACTGAAGAAATCTCATTGTTCAAGATATAAGACCAAATAACTTCAATTTATAAGATACAAATTCATATTCTACAAGAAATATAAAAATGCAAGCAGCCGATAACACAATGGTTAAGTAGACTGCAGCATCATTTAAAGCACACACTAAAGTTCATTAACATGCAAAGTTTTTCTATCGTTAAAAGCAGAGAAAGCATGAATCAATTTCTAATAATCGAAAACATTGCATCTCAATGAAAAATAACATCAGAACAGAACCAACAGATATCCAATTGTCCACAAAAATACTGGAGATGAGCAAAAATATTAAACAAAGAAATCAGTGAAAATAGTTCAACTAGAAAGAAATAGCAACAAACCTCAGTCATTTGTCTTTGTCCACAAATCACAGCACCAGTGCCCTTAGGGCTATGGTTTTGCTTAGCCCTAGCAAAGGCAGCCTGCAAAAGTCAAAGCACGTTACAATACTTTGATTATTATGGCATCAAACAATCTTAATACATGTATGTGAATACATCACTCAACCTGTACATAGCCACTTTCACCAATCCAACTATCATCTGGCTGTGATAATACTGGCAAAATCTTGACGCCAGAAGATTCCCAGTCTTTAAACCTATCCTTTAATAGTAGAACAAAAGGGAGCTTCAAAATCAGACATAGGATTTGCTTGTTCTAGAAAATTAAAGTTTAACAAAATGAATAAGAGAGTCCCTACCTGATAAGCCATTCTCCTAAGGTTTCTGGCCCCATAATAGAGCCTGACATCAGATCTCTTATCAGCACCAAATCCTGATTCAATGAGAGAGCGAATTGGACTGGAAATGAAGAAGTAAAGAGAAGAAGTAAGCTACAGGATACAAAAATTGAAGACTTAAATACCATGTATCACACTATTACTCACATTTGGAGCTATCGTTATAGTCAACAATATAAGTTTACCAAGTTTAAAAAAAGGAACAAGTAGGAGTGATGCAGGAGCTATGAAGCTATTAATTATTTCATTATTTCAGTTTTGTTTATTAATTATTAGGCATAGAGATGAAATCTTTAGAGCTTTAATCTAGGGCTACGATCAAATCTTCATTTGTATCCTTCATATAAATAGCTGAAGTATAGATTTACGCCACCTTATTATTTTCTTTGAATTGTAGACTTCAGAAACTAGAAGATTTTATAACCCTACTTTTACACTGATTCTGGTATTACAGCCTTAGTAGGTCCAAGTGTTTATCATATTGTTTGCTTTTATGCCATGCTGGAAACATTAGAGGATGAGGAAAAGGCATTACGGCAATCAGGGTCAAGAAACAAAACTGGCTGCGAGATGACAAGTGATTTAAGAGTTGTAGTGTACAATTTATGCTTGGCCAAAACAAGAACCATTTGGAACCCAGATGGAAATTCTGGAAGGTAAGCTTAAAATCAGCATTATGGGAACATACGAAAGTTAAATTGCCCGTGCAATTCTTACCAGATAATTATGCATGAGTTGTATGAGAAGAGCTCTAGTTGCCATAGCAAAAGAGATTTCTGGTGGCAGTGCACACTTCTAAATTTAACAATCTCTCTATTCCATTAGAGTTATAATGAGAGTAATGAACATATGACATCTCATGTTCTAGCACCGTTAAGCCATTCTATCAGGGATGAGATGGAAATGGTTCTTCTATTCAACCTTGAAGATGCACGAAAAATGTGTTAATGGTGAAAAGCAAGTTTTTGGATACAGTGCAACAAGGCCTATGTCTGGGAAGACTGATGGAGTAGCACAAAGGGGATTGGAGTCATTCTGAACAAACAACCTTTAAAAACAATCGTGGGGCTTTCATTATGAAAATGGGAGATGTTGAGAGGAGCTAAAGGGGAAGGCTTCACTTGTGGAGATGTTGAGATTTGAGGCTGGAAATAGTGCCGGCGAGAATATTCCTGGCAGCAACCCTTGGATTCGTTGTTTTACTTGTGGAGAGAAACCATAGTTCTTATTCTTATTCTTGTCTTGAACGAAGAGTGAACTTAACTGAGACGGAAGAGCAAGAGGATGTGTGATATGCCAGACCCTATTTCTGATGAGCATGCTGAAGTGAAGAAATTTGGTTCAGGAAGTGTCTTTGATTGTTCTTAGACAGTTGCCAAAAATATTTGATGGTGAAGAAAAGGATTGGAGGAAGCTTAGGTCTTTTCAAATTAAGGTACACTGTGGGGAAAGGTTTGTGATTTGGTTATTAATGGAACCAGCATGGAGGATGTCTTTTTGAAGGGGGCTGCATAGAAGTCGAACTTGCCCACAGAAATGCATCCTCATCCCTACAAAATTTCTAGCTTAAAAGAGGTAAGGAAATTCATGTCACATCTAGATGCTTGGTCAAGTTTACTATGGGAAATATCTAGATGATGAAGCCTCGGGTGATATTATTCCAATGGATGTGGGTCATATTCATTTGGGAAGGCCTTGGTTGTATTATCGTGAGAGGTTGAAATAGAAAGATGGTTATGGGACTAATCTTCTTTTAAAATAAGAATCACAATAAAGAATTATCATATTTCCACATCATATGTACCAATAATAAAACGATAAACTTTGTTTTCCAAGTCACAAGATGCATGATTTAACTTATTTGAAAAGATTGCTCTTCATCTAAGATGGTAAAGTATTTCTAGATAAAAATATCAAGATATATAAAAAAAAAACTTGTCCAAAAATACAATACAAGTATATCTTATTATATTATTTATATAAATCAGCTTCATTTACATATGTTATTCAATTCAGTTTCCAATCCGAAGGATACAATATAAATATGATATTATTGCGGCATTTATTTAATTCAGTTTTTTAGTTTGGGTTGGTTTAATTTTTTTTTTTATGAAATTAAAATATTAATTCGGTTGGATTTTGAAATCAATTCAAGCCAAATCAGCCAATTTGGTTTTGTTTTTTGCTTTACACCAAATAATGCTCAACCTAATAAACATAGTAAGACTGGAGAATGGGGGCATTAGTTATATGGTGTTACTGCAAAAAGAAAAGCATACATATAAAACAAATCCCATTAGCATGCAAATCCATAAATCCATGGCAACTACTCAATCCATCTCTAAATATTAACTATTAAATGCTTTAAAAACACATATGAAGTTGATAAACTAAAGAATCATGCTATTATGACATGAAAACTTCTGATTCTGATCGACATATTCATGCTGTCAAATCTGAAAACTAAAAAGATTCAAACAGCTGGTTGTACACTAAAACAAATCCCATTAGCCATATAACTAATGAAATCAAAAAGAATAAATGATATCGAACATGGTTACGATTGGCCAATTAAAATGCTAGTTTGAAAATAGTGTGGCTAACAGATACTGATTCGTCCTTGAAGATTAAAAAGGAAATTTTACAAGACCATATACTCAATGAAGATTCATACATTGATTATGCGCAAAGAGAAAAGTGAAAATTTCTGAGCTTCGGAGAGCATAAATCACAAGTTATTACAGAAACGAGGAAAAGCCAACAGTCTTAGGAGTTTTTCACAGCGAATGCCCATATCACAATTGTCCAATCTAAACCTTAAAAGAATCACCAGGGCTTTTCTCAAATATATTGGAAGGATAAGAACAAAAACTGGACTGCAAAAATTTCCCAACAAGTTTTCACCTAAGCAAACTCCAATGTCAATATGTTGGAATTTTACAAGAAACAAATCATGGTACTAACAGAAAAAATATTTAACTTTGAAGTTAATTAATCTAAACGCCACATAAAGCATACCTTTTAGCCAAACAAACAGAAAAGAGAAAACCTAACCTGATTCCTGACCCAGTAGCGAAAATCAAAACCGTCGGATAATCCTCAGGCGGATCGATCCTATCAATATTAAAGCCGATTCCCATCGCTTGAGTAAGCTGCACCACATCCCCTTTCTTTAACCCGCACAAAAGCTCCGCCGTCGACCCCGCCACGCTCTTCACCAAAAACTCGAACGCTCCAGTTGAGGCCACCAGTGACGGCGGAGACGCTATGGCCAGGAAAGAAGGTCTCTCCACATCAGGGAGTCGCAGCTGGAGGTACTGTCCCGGTAAGGTATGCGAGGCCGCGAGGTCAGGAGAGTTCGACACGTCGATGCTAACGTGGAAGAGGGACTCAGCGGCGGTCTCGATTGATGAGATCGGTGATGGGGTCCAGACGGTGGTATCTTGGCGAACTGCAGCGAGAGTAGCGAATCGACGGCGAGGGAGGCGATGGCGGGGGTTCAAGGAGCGGAAGAGGAGTCGGCGCATGATAGACATGGGAAGGGGAGGAGCCCTGAAGGGCGCATGTGGTACAGACTACAGAGGGTGTAATGACGGTCATGGTCTCGGTGGTGAATTGTGAACGAGTATAAAACAAGGTAACGGTGGCTGGGCAGCGCTAATGGTGGGCAGGGAGCATTTTTATCTAAAAACCCCATTTTAAATAATTATTTATAATTTTAACCCATTTGGAGTAATTTTTAAATAACTATGGGTGGGGTCATTTTTATAAATAACTTTTACAAATAGGATTTTTATATAAAATAGCCGGGCAGGGGGCGTTTCATAAAATCAGCCATGAGCCACTTTTAGAAGAAATTATATCCCATGTAGGGGTGTAAACGAGCCGAGTCGAGCTCGAGTAGTGCTGAGCTCGACTCGAGCTCGAAAAGCTCGAAGCTGAGCTCGACTCGACTCGAAAGCTCGCGAGCTCAAAATTATTGAGCTCAAGCTCGAACTCGAAATAAAAAATGAAACTCGAACTCGAACTCGAACTCGAAAAGCTCGAACTCGAAAAATCGAAAGGCTCGAATTCCAAAAGCTCGAAAAGCTCGAATTCCAAAAGCTCGAAAAGCTCGAACTCGAAAAGCTCGAACTCGAAATATTCTCAAACTTATGTAGGAGCTCGATTCAAGATTCAAAATCTCAAATATTGTCTATTATTACTAGAATATTTTTAAAAAAAAGATTAAATAACTTAAAACTAAATTTTATTAATAAATTATTTTTAAAAATAAAAAATATATATTTAAATATTATTTTTTCGAGTAGCTCATGAGCTTTTCGAGTCGAGTATCGAGTAGCTCGACTCGGCTCGTTAAGAACTCGAGTCGAGTTCGAGTTCGAGTCGAGTCCAATCGAGTCGAGCTTTGACCGAGCTTTGACCGAGTCGATCTCGAGTAGCTTGCGATCTGTCTCGTATCATTTACAGCCCTAATCCCATGTGATTATTGTCTCTATCAATAAAAATTATTTATTTTTTAATAAAAATCATTTATTTTATTAATTTTTTTTATTTAATAGATCTAATTTTTATTGGTTAGACTATAATTAATATATAATAAAGACTCATGATATTATTTATCTACTTTTAGAGCGTTCACGTAATATTTTGAGGATGTGAAATTTTACTCCCAACTATGAGCAGTGAATTTGAACATATTTTATTTTATAATCAATTTAAAGAAATTAAAAAAAATTAAATTTAGTAATAAATATGTTATTTTTTTCTAACAAATATAAAATATATCATTTATTTTAAAAAATGTTATAAACAAGTTACTCAATTAATATATTACCACAAACGTGTCACTTTTTTCCAATGCAACATATTTAGTACCAAAATTTATATGATCTATCAATTTGTTCTTAATTCAAAACAATTTAACTTTTAATATTTAAATTTGTAATCTTGATTCTTCTCCTGAATTGTTTGTTCTTATCTTAGAAATGTTGTATTACTTTCTATGTGGCTCTGTCCCATTAAATTTGTTCTTTATTCATTTTTTATGAGTTAAAATTTTCAACTGACCTTTTTATTAATTAAAATTTATGTTTGATAAAAATATAGAAAAAAATATATATTACAAACTTTGAATCATGTAGTTTGTAAATATATATTTTATAAAATTTAATTATTTTAAATATTTAAAATAATTATGATCAAAGTTTTAAAAAAATGACTTTTAAAAAGTCAATAAGGACAACTTTAGTAAAATGGACAGGAGTATTTATTGGTATGATAACAATGTAACAATAACTTATTGCTACTTTACGACAGAATGCAGTTATCAAAGAGCTAATTTGATTGATAGACTAACATCCTTTGACAGTATTACAAAAAAAAAATTGACGAAATTTTTAAAAATAAATGATAAAATTTATTGTATTGTTTCGAATTACGACAACATTAATAGGTGAATAAATTTTGTGGATTGAAATGTTATTATTCTAAAAAAATTACATGTTTGTAAGTAAAGTGTCATTTGAATTAATTGAGTGATGTATTTGTAACAATGCAAATCAAAGAAGAAAAATAACTTGTAATACATCCCATCAATCAACTAAACGAATTAGACTAAGATTGCGGTAATCAATTTGGATGATCACCAGCGTTCATTTTTTAAGGGTTTTCTAAAAGTGATCTTCACGACGCTTTCCATTAGGTTCAGCTGAATTCTCAGATGATGCCGATTTCCCCCTAAAATCAAAATGTGGTCAATGTCCGTGAGGGTAGTGATGCATCGCTGACCACTTCTATTGTGCCTTGACTCGTGAGTGTGGTCTGATGAGTTACCCTCTTTGATAAGGTCTCTCATCAATAGATTCTAGTGAACCAGAGACAACGCTATTTGATTTTCAATGATGCTTATTGTGGCTACCATGGCTTTGCCTTCTGGGTGCATCAACAGCTTCATCGCTCCCACTCTCTGAAGCCCGATGGTGTCTTCTCTTCCTATTTCTACTATCATTTTCATCACTTGAAGAATCTGAAGTACTAGATGCTGAACCCTGTGCCTGACGGCGTTTGTTGTGCTTCACACCACTTCTTTTGACTATCTCATTATCATCATCATCAGAAGAAGAAACAATAGATTCTGAATCTGATCTCAAATCATGATGCTTCCATTTTCGGCAGCTTCGCCTTTTCCTCCTCTCTTCTTCAGAACTACTATCATATTCATCACTGCTGTCATCACTGAAACCTGGTGAATGTCTCTTGGATTTTTTCTGTGACTTCTTCAACTTTTTCCTCTCATGGTCAGCTGAATCAGGGTGGGCATTCTTCCTGTGTTTTTTATGCGATCTTCTTCTCCTTTTTATCCCTCCATCAGTACTGTCGGTATCAGAATCGTACCTTTTGTTCTTTGCCCTCTTTGAGCTCTTCTCTTTGGCCTCAGCATCCAGCCTCGCCTTTGCAGCAGCTTCTAGCTTCTGTTCCCATTTCAAAGGGGCTTCTTTCTTCTCCAAAGCTCTCTTCTTCTTCTCCTCAACCAATTGGATGAACTTCTTGCAGTCCATTTACCAAAGAAAACCAACTCAATATCTGCATTTTGGTATGATGATGACCGGAAGTACATCTCAAAGAAGAGAAAAAATAATGTTAGTTCTTCCATCATTTGACAGCATCAACGCGATAAAAAAGAGAGAACGAGATCTTAAAATCCTTTTTATGCAAGCAAGCTAATAAGACATTTACTGTTTAAACCAAGAAACCAAACTCTATAAAAGATCCTAAAAGTAGGTCCCCTAGCACTACAAATATAACCACTGGGATGTAAAAACAGGTCAACAGTTGGGTTTCAGGTCGGGCTCTGTCAGGTCGGGTCAAATCGGTTACAGGTCATTTCAGGTCATTTTTTGTTTTGACTCGATTCGGTTCGGGTTCGGGTTCATTTCGGGTCGGGTTCATTTCAGGTCGGGTTCAATTCAGGTCTGGTTCATTTCAGGTCGGGTTCATTTCAGGTCGGGCCAAAACGGTTAATTGACAGGTTGATTTCAGGTCGGTTTCGTTTCAGGTCGGTTTCGTTTCAGGTCGGGTTCATTTCAGGTCGGTTTCGTTTCAGGTCGGGTTCGTTTCAGGTCGGTTTCGTTTCAGGTCGGGTTCGTTTCAGGTCGGTTTCGTTTCAGGTCGGGTTCATTTCAGGTCGAGTTCCTTTGGGTTTATGGTTTATTGTGTTATGTGTATTATATATATTGACAGATTATGGTTTTTATTTTTACGGTTTAGGGTTTACTGATTAGGGTTTAGGGTTTAGAGTTTAGGGTTAGGGGATTACGTATATGTGATATATATATAGTTGGGACTATTGGTTTTATTTTTAGGGTTTAAGGTTTAGGGATTATGGTTTAGGGTTTAGGGTTTACTGATCTTAAATTAATACAAACATGCCTACATTAATTATATATATATTGATGGATTATGGTTTTTAGGGTTTAGGGTTTAGGGTTTAGGGTTTACTGATCTTAAATTAATACAAACATGCCTACATTAATTATATATATTGATGGATTATTGTTTTTAGGGTTTAGGGTTTAGGGATCTTAAATTAACACAAACATGCCTACATTAATTATATATATATTGATGGATTGTGGTTTTTAGGGATTAGGGTTTAGGGTTTACTTATCTTAAATTAATACAAACATGCCTACATTAATTATATATATATTGATGGATTATGGTTTTTAGGGTTTAGGGTTTATGGTTTATGGTTTAGGGTTTACCGATCTTAAATTAATACAAACATACCTACATGTATTATATATATATATATTGATGGATTATGGTTTTTAGGGTTTAGGGTTTAGGGTTTACTGTTCATAAAATGATACGTACATACGTACTTGTAATATATATATATATTGATGGATTATGGTTTTTGTTTTTAGTTTTTAGTGTTTAGCGTTTAGGGTTTAGGGTTTAGGTTTTAGTGTTCATTAAATCATAAACCCTAAACCATAAGCATTAAACCATAACCATAACTTATGAACCCTAACCACTAAACCCTAAAGCATACTTATATGCATTATATTAATATATATATATATATTGATGGATTAGGGTATTTATTTTTAGGGATTAATGTTTAGGACTTAGGGTTTAGAGTTTAGGGTTCAGTGTTCAAAAATTGATACTTATAGGGTTCATTTATTATCTATATAATGATGGATTAGGGTTTCTATTTTAGGGTTTAGGGTTTAGAGAGTAGTGGTTATTGTTTAAGGTTTAGGGTTTAGTGGTTAGTGCTTTAGGGATTATTATTATTATTATTATTATTATTATTATTATTATTATTATTATATACTTAAATACAATTATTATTATTATTATTATATATTTACTATGCTTATTATTATTATTAGTTTTTATTATTATTATTATTATTATTATTATATACTTAAATACAATTATTATTATTATTATATATTTACTATGCTTATTATTATTACTACTATTATTATTATTATTATTAAATGTATAGGGTTTAGGGTTTAGGATTATGGACTATGGTTCATTGATTAAAGATTAGGGTTTGGTGTTTAAACCCCTAATGTCTAATTATCGACCCTAAGCATTAAACCCTAAAGCATAAGTAATTAATCCTAATCACTAAACCCTCGATCTAGGATTACGGACTATGAGCTATAGATTAAATATTAGGGTTTTATGGTTTAGAGAGTAGTGATTATTGTTTAGGGTTTAGGATTAGGGACTATGGTTCATTGATTAAATATTAGGGTTTGGTGTTTAAACCCCTAATGTCTAATTATCAACTCTAACCATTAAACCCTAAAGCATAAGTAATTAACCCTAATCACTAAACCCTCGATCTAGGATTACGGGCTACGAGCTATAAATTAAATATTAGGGTTTTATGGTTTAGAGAGTAGTGGTTATTGTTTAGGGTTTAGGATTAGAGACTATGGTTCATTGATTAAATATTAGGGTTTGGTGTTTAAACCCCCAATGTCTAATTATCGACCCTAAGCATTAAACCCTAAAGCATAAGTAATTAACCCTAACCACTATACCCTCGATCTAGGATTACGGACTATGAGCTATAGATTAAATATTAAGGTTTTATGATTTAGAGAGTAGTGATTATTGTTTATGGTTTAGGATTAGGGACTATGGTTCATTGATTAAATATTAGGGTTTAGGGTTAAACCCCTAATGTCTAATTATCGACCTTAAGCATTAAACCCTAAAGCATAAGTAATTAACCCTAACCACTAAACCCTCGATCTAGGATTACAGACTATGGTTCATTTATTATATATATAATGATGGATTAGGGTTTTTATTTTAGGGTTTTACGGTTTAAAGAGTAATGGTTATTATTTAGGGTTTAAGATTAGGGACTATGGATTAAAGATTAAAGATTGGAGTTTGGTGTTTAAACCCCTAATCTCTAATTATCGACCCTAAACATTAAACTCTAAAGCATAAGTAATTAACCCTAAGCACTAAACCCCTAATCTAGGATTATGGACTATGAATTATAGATTAAAGATTAGGGTTTAGCGTTTAAACCCCAAACCACAACTTACATGCATTATATTCATATATATATTGGTGGCTTAGGATTTTTATTTTTAGGGATTCATGTTTAGGGCCTAGGTTTTAGGGTTTTAGGGTTTAGGGTTAGTGATTCAAAGTATTATTAAACCATAAACCCTAAATTAATTAAAAGAAACCCAAAACTCTAAATTGATTAAATGAAACATTAAACTTAAAAATTAATTAGTAAACCCTAAAACCCTAAACCTAAACCCCAAACCTTAATTCAAAGACTAACCCTTAAACCTAAAAATAATTACACAAGTCTAAACCCTAAAACTAAAATATAAAATTTAAACATTGAAAAAGAAAACCCTAAACTACAACCCAAACCCTAAATTAAACCCATACACTAAACCTTAAAACTGCATTAATGACCAAATTGAAATTAAAACAAAATTATCAGCTCAATTTCAAATAAAAAAGGACGAAAATGAAAGAAATGAAACTAAGAGTGCTTGCGGAGCAAGACATGTGCGACCCGTATAATGACGCGCGGATTTTTTGTCCGTGACTCAGCCTATAAATAGACCATCAACCGGTATTAAAAGCATAAAATTAGTCATTAATGGGGACGTTAATTAAAAAACGCTTGAAAAAGAAAAAAGAAATAGGGAGAGTCAGATTTAGTTTTAGGGTTACTTTTCACTTCACTTTTGCCCTTTTTTTCTCAAACGTTGGAGCCGCCGTTCCGGCCGCTCCGACGAGATTTTCCGACATGCAACGCCACCGGCGTGACCTTCTCGTCCTCCTCTATCTTTTGATCCAAGTGGATCTCGCAGGAGATGACCGAAACGCTACGAATGGAAGATGAAAGTCCCGACGTTTCAAAGCTTCGATGAGCCGCCGTCTACCGTCAGATCGCCGCGAACTTTTGATATGGCGTTCGCCTCAACGAGATGAAGCCCTTCACCGTTGGGATCGTCGAAAATACGCTCCAAACGCCGGCGAGGTTGAAACAGAAGGTAAATAAAAGTTTTCTTTTTTAATATTCGAAATGAAAACGAAAGTAAACAAATAAGATCCAAGTGCCTCTAATATTTTCTTGTATTGATTTGTGAACTGGTTACACCGATTTTGGGGCCTTTTTTTTAATCGAATCCCCCCGAAAATTCTCCTCCTCTGCTTTACAATTTTCTCTCGGTTTTTATAACCGAGATTGGTACAAAGAAAACATTTGTTGACACTTTGTTTCTGAGTTGCTCTGAATCTGTCGTGGTTGACTTTTTTGCTTTAATTTTGTTTTTTTTTCGTTTTTGGTGTCTGATGCTCTTGTTGTGTTGTCTGTGTTTTGCCGGTACACTCAAACGGGGGAGACACGGCGTGGTGGTGGCAGAACGTGCATGCGCGCGTGGAGAATGCAGAGAGGCGTGCTAGGGTTTCTCGATCTGGGGAGATCTGGACCGTCAGATCTCGTCAGATCTGACGGTTGTGAAGAGTGGCGGCTGCAGCTGAAAACTTGGGCATTAGGTTTTTGCTGGCTGAGGGCTGACCTGGTCCATTGATCATATTTCGATCAGACGATCCTCATTGCGTGCGACGGGTGCACAAAGAGAACAAGATGTTAGGGTTTTTATTATCTGACCATTATTTTAGAATTATTTGATTTGTATGTGGACTTGGTAAAATAAAAGTGGGCTTTTAACAATTATTTATTACTTATGGGCTGATTTATTTGTGTTTTATTAATAATAAAACGTCAAAATATCAATAAAGTAATGAGAGTAATAGTAACAATTAGGTAATAATAACGGGTGTTAATACTAATAATAATAATATATGTAATAATACCACAATAATAATAATAGTGACACAAAATAATAAAGATAATAATATAAATAGGACAATAATATATTAGATACTAATACTAACGGCACTTAATATGATAATATTATGACACGTATATATACCTATTTTTTTCTCTTTTTTTTCTTCTTTTCTGTTTTTGTTTTTAATTACATAGCAGCCCGATATAAGCCCATGAACATAAAGAATGATAAGTTTAAAATCGGGACAAAATTAATGATTACAAAGTTTCCCATAATTTAAACTTGGTTGTCCTTAAGAGCTCGATGATGATATTTCTGAAAGCAAAGTATATCTTTTATACTTATAAAAAAAAATGGAAGTATCCCTAATTCCATCCAAAGTTAAACTCAAACATTATTGCTATTTTGTAAATTCATTAAGCTTATTATAATGGTTTAAACGACATAACTTAATTAAGTCATTTATGTTCTTGTAAAAGTTATGTAAGTTTTTATATATTCACTGTTAATTGTAATGTTTTAAACAACTTAACTTAATTAAGTCATTTAAGTTATTCAGGTTTTTATTAAGTATAAAAATTTAATTTAATAATGGTTATTCATTCAACTTAAGTAAATTAAGTATAATAATTTATCTTTGAAGTTATTTTAAAATAAAAGTTAAGTTAATTAGAAAGACAATTTGATTTAATAATGTTTAATTATTTAACTTAAAATGAATGCAAGTTAATTAAACTTATTTTTAATCTTAAGTTAAGTTAATTTAGCATTAATTTATTCATATAATAAAAAATTTAAGTCATCTTATCTTAATTAAAAATACAGATTTAATTTAATAATCTTTATTCATTTAACTTAATTTAATTAAGTATAAAAATTTAATTTAATAATGGTTATTCATTCCACTTAAGTTAATTAAGTATAATAATTTATCTTTGAAGTTATTTTAAAATAAAAGTTAAGTTAATGTTGAGTTGATCAAACAATTGCAAATGGCCAAGAGGGGGGTGAATTGGCAATTAAAAATTTTGTGAAGAGAATATTGGAAAATAAAATGAAACAAGGGGTTATAGTGGTTCAAGTTCAACAACCGAACTCTACATCCACTACCTTAGCTCCCACTAAGGATTTTCCAAAACAATTCACTACTTGAATTCGTCCCCTTTTCTTGGATGAGGAGGAAACCTTACAATATCGATTAAGCTTTTCAACCCCAAGCTTAATCCACTCAAATACAAAGAAGATTTTTGGTAAACTCAAGTATTTCCTCTCAAAGGATGATTGTCTACCCACTTACAATTACAGCAACCCAAAAACTCTCAATAATATGATAAAATGAATACAAAGAGTTGGGCACAAGAATATAGCTTTAAATAGCTCTAGGATTTGGATTTTTTGCTTTGATGATGCTTGAATGTGTATTGATGATCTTCCTGGTGAAATGAAGCTTGTATTTATACCCTTGAATCAGTTTCTAGCCGTTTGGATCATTTGACTTATTGAAGGAGCCGTTGGGAACATTTTTCCAGCTATTAAGGCAGCTCCCCAGCACCGCGTATCGATACACGACAAGGGTGTATCGATACGCTAGTTTAAATTTAACTAACCGTTGTGCATAAAAACAGGGCGTATCGATACACTAGGCGTATCGATACGGTCCAAACTCTCTGTCAAGTTTGTTGCATCAAAGCGTATCGATACAGGGGTCGTATCGATACGGTCCAAACTCTCTGTTAAAAACATTAATTTGTTGCATCAAAGTGTATCGATACTGTGACCACGAGTATCGATACATCGTAACGGTCAAAACAAATTTTCAAATAATTATGCTCGGCGTATCGATACGGTTATTAAGCGTATCGGTACGGTTGCCCAGATGAACACGGTATCGATACGTATGGAAGGCGTATCGATACGCTATGTTTATTCAGAATTACAGTGAGTTTCAAGTGTATCGATACGGTGTGTGTATCGATACGCAGGGCCATTTTTGCATAATTTGGCTTTCAAAAACATGAAAAAGGTTTGAGAAACTTGATGTTTTGAGATCCAATCTTCAAACAAGATTTTATACAAAACATTATGTTAATATTTGAACCTTTAAAGAGTTCTTAAAAATTTATCTATTTTTGCAATTTGGTCCTTAAATTTTTATGTTATATCAAAATCAATTTTAGTTTTACAATCTCCCCCTTTTTGATATAACAAAACCATAATAAATTTTTAAGTTTTTGAAAACTTTGAAAAAGGCTTTTCTCCCCCTTGCTTTAAGATAAATGTTTTCAAAACAAATTTGTTTCTCCCCCTTACTTAAAGATATAGAATTTTTGAAAAATTTTGACCTTTACACAATGAGACCTTTACACAATGAGTCCTTCTCCCCCTTTTTGTTAGATCAAAAAGAAACACAAGGATTAGAATAATCAAGCATAGGATAATCAATCATAAGAATAAACATAAAGCTCCAAATTCATAAACCAAGCAAGCAAGCATAATAATCCAAACCTTAAAAATCCTAAAACATAGAAAATAGGCATAATTCATGTTCTAATAAAAATGCAATGAAATCCTAAAATATCCTAATATGAGATGCATCATCTATGCGTCTCCACCATCATCATCATGATCATCCTCATCATCTTCTTCCTCGTCTTCATCTTCTTGAGGTGGTTGGTTCCTTCGGTTTTGGTTGATCCAAGCACCATGGAAAGCGGTAAGAGAAAGATCCATTGAGTCTTGGCGAGCACTCAAGGTATCTATTTTCTTGTCCATGCCTTGGAGTCTTTCTTCCATCGATGTAAACCGATTATCTATAGCGTTGAAGCGACTGTCCATAGCATTGAACTTTTCATTGAGGAAAGTCATGAGATTTTCCATGGAGGAGGAGGAGTCATGAGAGGCACGGCTAGAGGATGCGCGAGAGGCATTTACCGGGGCAGCGGGAGGATCAGCTTGAGGGTTGCGAACCCATTCATTGCCGACAAAAGAGAAACCAGAGCGAGAAAGGGAATGCTCATCTATGGGTTGACCAAGGTTTTCGGGAAGGTCATGTGTGCAATCAACACCAAGGGAATGAAATAGACAACTCAAGGCCGTAGTGTAGTAAAAAGATTGAACAAGTTTGGTGTGACGGTTTTGAACCAAAAACACAAGATCGGCAAACATAATTTGACAAAGATTTGGTCGTTTACCCTCCCTAAAGCATGTGAGCCAAAAATCATCAATTTGACGAATGGTAGAATATCTACCACCCGAGGGACGAATAAACCAAGAGATAATAAGATGAAGTATACGATCATGAGCATCTAAAACTTTTGCCGGACCTATGTAACCCGAACCTAAAGAGTGTTCATCATCTATCCCAACATCCTCAAAACCAAAAACAGTGCACAAGACTTTTTGATCAATTAGAATAGGAGTTCCCATAACCGAGGATTCAATGGCAATAACATGCTCATTGGCTTCATCATTGACACAACAAGCATTTGAAAAGAAGACAATGACAAGATTCCTATATAAAATAGGAGGAATATTCAAAAAGGTTAAAAATTTCCATTGCCTAATTAAAGGAAGATATTTAAATTTGAATTTTGCAGAGTTTAAAAACGGAATAGACACGATTCGTTCTTCCCTAAGATTGATTCCCATACAAAGCTTATAGGTTTCTCTAGCTACGGGTGTGGGAAAACTAGTTTGGATAATATGAGGAAGGTTAGGAGTAGGATTACCCTCATCCTCATTAGAAACGGAAGCGGTGCGATGTCTCTTATTCCCTTTTTTCGGTGCCATAATCCTGAAAATACATCAAAAAGGATTCGAATATGTATGCAATTAACATCCAATTTAATCCAATAGATTCTAATAATTCAAGGTAATTTGTTTAAAAAAATTGTTTTAAAAAAAATTTTAGTTTAAAAAATTTTTTTTATCGAATATAAAATATATTCGAACCAAAAAAAATTTATTTTTTTTAAAAATTTTACGAACAATATGAAACCCATAGTAAGTTAATCATAATGTATATAAAAATCAGTTGAAATAATAATTGAAAATTGACGAAATTTAAAGAAATTGAAAAAGAAAAATTTTACCTTGATTTCTTAGAGTGGATGAAAGAGGGTGTGTTAGTGCACAAGATTGATGCCCAAGGATAGCCTTGATGTATGAAGTAAAATCCCTCAAGAGATTTTGAAGATTTGTGTAAAATTTTGAAGAATTTAGAGGGTTTTTATAGGGGTTTTAGGTTAGGGTTTTTGAAGAGGAGAAGAGGAGTTTTTTAAAAAGTGTGGGATTTTGATTAAAACAGCCTAAATAGGATCTCCGTCCGTCGAGTATCGATACGCTATGCATGCGTATCGATACGCTATAACCTAATTTTATCTTTGTCGTTTTCTGTGTATCGATACCGTTGACGTATCGATACGCACAGGTGTTGACTTTTTCCCTTGACTCTTACCGTATCGATACACTCTTCTGTATCGATACGCATTCATCTGCAAAAATCCCAGATTTGAATACCGTATCGATACGCTGATATGCAGTATCGATACACGCTTGCCTGTTTCTGCAATTTTGGTATTTTTAAGTGCAAAAATCCAATTTGAAACGCCCCTAAATGCATGTATGTGTTATATGAACAAGTTTTAATGACTTAGCATGATGCATACTTCCCTTAGCAATATGTGTAGAAGCAAAAAGAACAAAATTAACATAAACATGAATCACAAACAATCTCAAGCAAATTTTTGTCATTTTGGGACCAAAAAAAAATTAAGAGAGACAAGATAGACCTAACTCTCTTCTAAGTGTCCAAAAGCGCTCTTTATCTAAAGGTTTAGTAAATATGTCCGCTAATTGGTTCAAGGTGTCAACAAATTCTATAACAACATCATTTTTCGAAACATGATCTCTAATAAAATGATGTCTAATTTCTATGTGTTTAGTTCGAGAGTGTTGAATGGGATTCTTAGTGAGACAAATGGCACTAGTGTTGTCACACCTAAGGGGTATGGTTTCCATTTTAACACCATAGTCTAAGAGTTGTTGCTTCATCCAAAGGACTTGAGCACAACAACTCCCTAAGGATATATACTCCGCTTCGGTGGTAGATAAGGCTACGCTATTTTGTTTCTTAGAGAACCAAGATACGAGCATACTACCTAAGAATTGACATGTACCGGAAGTACTTTTCCTATCTATCTTACATCCCCCATAATCCGCATCCGAAAAAGCATGAAGACTAAAAGTTGAATCCTTAGGATACCAAAGACCTAAGGTTGGTGTGTCTATTAGGTATCTAAAAATTCTTTTAATGGCAACTAGGTGTGATTCTTTAGGACTAGCTTGAAACCTAGCACACAAGCAAACACTAAACATAATATCCGGTCTACTTGCGGTAAGATAAAGCAAAGAACCTATCATGGATCTATAAAGCTTAGAATCAACACATTTACCTCCTTCATCTTTGTCAAGCTTTATGGAAGAACTCATAGGTGTGGCTTGAGGTTTTGCATTCTCTAAGCCAAACTTCTTAAGCATATCACTTACGTATTTAGCTTGATTTATGAAGGTGCCATCACTCATTTGTTTGATTTGGAGTCCCAAAAAGAATGAGAGCTCCCCCATCATGCTCATCTCGAACTCACCTTGCATTAGCTTAGAAAAATCTTTACAATAACACTCATTAGTAGAACCAAAAATAATATCATCAACATAAATTTGAACTACTAAGATGTCATTGTTATATCTTTTTATGAAGAGTGTTGTATCCACCTTTCCTTTTTCAAAACCCTTTTCAATTAAGAAAGTTGAAAGTCTCTCATACCAAGCTCTTGGAGCTTGTTTTAAACCATAGAGAGCTTTTGTAAGTTTAAACACATGGTTTGGAAATTTTGAATCCTCAAAACCTGGTGGTTGTTCAACATATACCTCTTCATTTATAAAACCATTTAAAAAGGCACTTTTTACATCCATTTGAAAAAGCTTGAAATCATGATAACATGCAAATGCAAGTAACATTCTAATAGCTTCCATTCTTGCTACGGGTGCATAAGTCTCATCAAAATCAATTCCCTCTTCTTGAGTATAGCCTTGAGCAACAAGCCTAGCCTTGTTTCTCACTATATTACCGTTTTCATCTAATTTATTCCTAAAAACCCATTTTGTACCTATAGTAGATTGATTATTAGGCCTTTCTACTAATGTCCAAACTTTACTTCTCTCAAATTGGTTTAATTCCTCTTGCATGGCCAAAATCCAAAAATCATCTTTTAAAGCTTCTTTAATGTTTTTAGGCTCAATGCATGAAAGAAACGCAACATGATTCATTAATTTGAGAGAGGATCTAGTGGTTACCCCCTTGGATGGATCACCCAAGATTTCACCATCTTTGACATAGTTTAACTCCCTTGGGTAAGATACCTCTTTTTCTTCATGAGCTAAGTCTTTTAAGCCTTCAAGAGGAGGTTCTTGTGAGTCTTCTTCTTTAGTTGGAATCTTATCCTCTTTTGATGTTTGTCCTCCATCAATAGTATCAATGATTCCTACATCATCATCATCACAAGATTCCTTTCTCGAAAGGAGGTTATCATCGAAAACAACATGTATTGACTCTTCAACAACTAGAGTTCTTTTATTAAATACACGGTAGGCTTTAGAGTTTGAAGAATACCCTAAGAAAATGGCTTCATCACTTTTAGCATCAAATTTACCTAAGTTTTCTTTACCATTATTTAAAACAAAACACTTACATCCAAAAGGATGAAAATAGCTAATGTTAGGCTTTTTGGACTTTAAAATCTCATAAGATGTCTTCTTTAAGATTGGCCTAATCATTACTCGATTTATTATATAGCAAGCAGTATTTGTAGCTTCTGCCCAAAAATATTTAGGTAAATTATTTTCGCAAAGCATGGTTCTAGCCATTTCTTCTAAAGTTCGATTTTTCCTCTCAACTACCCCATTTTGTTGAGGAGTGCGAGGTGCAGAAAAATTATGGCTAATCCCATTTTTATTTAAAAACTCATCAAAACCTAAATTTTGAAATTCAGTTCCATGATCACTTCTAATATGAGAAATTTTAAGTTCAAGATCATTTTGAGTTATTTTAGAAAATGTGATGAATTTTTCTAAAGCCTCATCTTTTGTACTTAAGAATAGAACCCAAGTATATCTAGAATAGTCATCTACAAGCACAAATGCATATGATTTTCCACCCAAGCTCATTGTCCTAATTGGCCCAAAAAGATCCATATGAATCAATTGTAAACATCTACTAGTAGAGACATCATTTATGGATTTAAAAGAACTCATATGTTGTTTACCCTTTGAACATGCATCACAAATTTTATCATTTGAAAAATTAAGTTTGGGTAAACCTCTAACTAGATTAAGGGAATTTAATTTTTCTAGAACACTCATGCTTGCATGTCCTAACTTTCTATGCCATAGCCATGAGTCATGTTCATCATGTGCAACTAAACATGCATGAGATGAATGGATGTCTTCTAAATGCACCATGTAAATATTGCCTATTCTATGTCCTATGAGCATTGTTTGATTTGTTTTAATGTTTACAATTTTACAACCACCTTTATCAAATAAAACATTAAAACCTTTATCACATAACTGACTAATGCTCAACAAATTATGTTTAAGACCGTTGACATACAAAACATCTTTAATGTAGATAGAAGAGTGATTACCAATAGAGCCTATTCCTTCAATGAGTCCTTTTGAGTTATCACCGAAGGTTACTACTCCACCACTCTTAGGCTTTATTTCCACAAATCTACTTTTGTCACCGGTCATATGTCTTGAGCATCCACTATCAAGGTACCAAGAATTTTTGCTTGAAGCTTTAGCCTTGAAGCAATGCTCCCCCTACAAACAAAGAATTTAGGCCTTGGTTTTTGGTACCCAAATCATCTTGGGTCCATGAGTGTTAGCCTTTAACAATTTGGTTCCCTTGGGAATCCATGAAGCAATAGCATTTAAGTTATTAGAAGTGATAAGTTCTTTAGGAACCCAAACATTTCTAATTTTATGACTTTTAGTTTGCTTATAAAAATTTCTTTGTTTAGGTATAAAATATTTTCTTTTTGTATATTGGGGTTTAAAATAATTTTCTTTTTCAAAATTCTTTTTCCCAATATCAAAAGATGTTTTAAGATTATCTACTTCCTTTGTGTGATAATCTTGAAAATCGGAAAGAAGTTTTTCAAGTTCAAAATTTTTAGTTTTAAGATCATTTGAAAAGTTAACTAAAGATAAAACTTTCTTTTCCAATTCGGAGTTATTTTTTAAAATTGTCTCATTTTGAATTTTTAAATCAGAAATTATTTTCTTGTTTTTCAAAATGGACTCCTTGTATTTTTCTACCAACTCATCATACACTTCTTGAAGTTCATCATAAGCATCTTGAAGTTCTTCAATAGAAAAATCTAAATTGTATGAATTAGAGGTTACCTTTGATTCATCATCGATGGCCATGAGACATAGATTGGCCACTTCTTCCTCTTCCTCGGAAGACTCATCATCACTCCAAGTTGCAATTTGTGCTTTGAGCTTGTTCTTCCTCCCAAAGCTTTTCTTTTTCAATTGAGGACACTCGGAACGAATGTGACCCGGTTTGTTGCATTCATAGCAAGTAATTGGGTCTATTTCCTCATCTTTGTTTTTACTCTTGAAGTCCCTTCTTCTCATGAATTTTCTTCCACGATTTGACTTCATAAACTGAGTAAATCGTTTGGCCAACATAGCCATTTCCTCTTCTTCATCCTCACTAGAATCGTTTTCTAATTGTGAAGCCTTTAATGCGATTCCAACTTTCTTTTTCTCAGCTTCCTTCTTTTCTGCTATCTTCTTCTCTTGTTCTCTTCCTTTTCTCATAATCTCATGTGTGAGTAGAGATCCAACAAGAGCATCTAATTTAAGAGTCTTCAAATCTTTGGCTTCAATTATGGCCGTTCTCTTGCTATCCCATGATTCCGGAAGAGAGTATAACAATTTTCTTACTAGCTTGTCTTCGGGAATGATTTCTCCGAAACCCTTTAAACCGTTGACAATGACCGAGAATCGATCAAACATTTGGGAAACACTTTCATCGGGATCCATCTTGAAGTTCTCATAGTTTAGATTGAGTAGTCCAATCTTTGTCTCCTTTACATCGCTAGTCCCTTCATATGTTGTCTCGAGAGTGTCCCAAACCTCCTTGGCATTTTCGATTGAAGACACCTTAGAGTAGATATCCGGACCAAGTGCACAAAATATTACATGAAGAGCTTTGTCGTTCACTTGCATCCTTCTTCTTTCATCATCGGTCATTTCGGCTTTGATTTTTGGAACAAGCCTTTCTCCATCTCTCCTCATGGGAATGTATGGACCTTCTTCAACTACATCCCACACCATAAAGTCGGTAGATTTAATGAAGAGCCTCATCCTATTCTTCCAATAAAGATAGTTATCCCCATTGAAGAATGGTGGCTTGGTGGTGGATTGAGATTCATAGTTGGAGGTGGATGCCATTGCTTGACTTGTTGTTGATCAAACTTTCAACTTTCCAAGGATCGACTCAAGAGGGTTGTAATCCTTCCAATGAGTGTAGCTCTGATACCAATTGTTGAGTTGATCAAACAATTGCAAATGGCCAAGAGGGGGGTGAATTGGCAATTAAAAATTTTGTGAAGAGAATATTGGAAAATAAAATGACACAAGGGGTTATAGTGGTTCAAGTTCAACAACCGAACTCTACATCCACTACCTTAGCTCCCACTAAGGATTTTCCAAAACAATTCACTACTTGAATTCGTCCCCTTTTCTTGGATGAGGAGGAAACCTTACAATATCGATTAAGCTTTTCAACCCCAAGCTTAATCCACTCAAATACAAAGAAGATTTTTGGTAAACTCAAGTATTTCCTCTCAAAGGATGATTGTCTACCCACTTACAATTACAGCAACCCAAAAACTCTCAATAATATGATAAAATGAATACAAAGAGTTGGGCACAAGAATATAGCTTTAAATAGCTCTAGGATTTGGATTTTTTGCTTTGATGATGCTTGAATGTGTATTGATGATCTTCCTGGTGAAATGAAGCTTGTATTTATACCCTTGAATCAGTTTCTAGCCGTTTGGATCATTTGACTTATTGAAGGAGCCGTTGGGAACATTTTTCCAGCTATTAAGGCAGCTCCCCAGCACCGCGTATCGATACACGACAAGGGTGTATCGATACGCTAGTTTAAATTTAACTAGCCGTTGTGCATAAAAACAGGGCGTATCGATACACTAGGCGTATCGATACGGTCCAAACTCTCTGTCAAGTTTGTTGCATCAAAGCGTATCGATACAGGGGTCGTATCGATACGGTCCAAACTCTCTGTTAAAAACATTAATTTGTTGCATCAAAGTGTATCGATACTGTGACCACGAGTATCGATACATCGTAACGGTCAAAACAAATTTTCAAATAATTATGCTCGGCGTATCGATACGGTTATTAAGCGTATCGGTACGGTTGCCCAGATGAACACGGTATCGATACGTATGGAAGGCGTATCGATACGCTATGTTTATTCAGAATTACAGTGAGTTTCAAGTGTATCGATACGGTGTGTGTATCGATACGCAGGGCCATTTTTGCATAATTTGGCTTTCAAAAACATGAAAAAGGTTTGAGAAACTTGATGTTTTGAGATCCAATCTTCAAACAAGATTTTATACAAAACATTATGTTAATATTTGAACCTTTAAAGAGTTCTTAAAAATTTATCTATTTTTGCAATTTGGTCCTTAAATTTTTATGTTATATCAAAATCAATTTTAGTTTTACAATCTCCCCCTTTTTGATATAACAAAACCATAATAAATTTTTAAGTTTTTGAAAACTTTGAAAAAGGCTTTTCTCCCCCTTGCTTTAAGATAAATGTTTTCAAAACAAATTTGTTTCTCCCCCTTACTTAAAGATATAGAATTTTTGAAAAATTTTGACCTTTACACAATGAGACCTTTACACAATGAGTCCTTCTCCCCCTTTTTGTTAGATCAAAAAGAAACACAAGGATTAGAATAATCAAGCATAGGATAATCAATCATAAGAATAAACATAAAGCTCCAAATTCATAAACCAAGCAAGCAAGCATAATAATCCAAACCTTAAAAATCCTAAAACATAGAAAATAGGCATAATTCATGTTCTAATAAAAATGCAATGAAATCCTAAAATATCCTAATATGAGATGCATCATCTATGCGTCTCCACCATCATCATCATGATCATCCTCATCATCTTCTTCCTCGTCTTCATCTTCTTGAGGTGGTTGGTTCCTTCGGTTTTGGTTGATCCAAGCACCATGGAAAGCGGTAAGAGAAAGATCCATTGAGTCTTGGCGAGCACTCAAGGTATCTATTTTCTTGTCCATGCCTTGGAGTCTTTCTTCCATCGATGTAAACCGATTATCTATAGCGTTGAAGCGACTGTCCATAGCATTGAACTTTTCATTGAGGAAAGTCATGAGATTTTCCATGGAGGAGGAGGAGTCATGAGAGGCACGGCTAGAGGATGCGCGAGAGGCATTTACCGGGGCAGCGGGAGGATCAGCTTGAGGGTTGCGAACCCATTCATTGCCGACAAAAGAGAAACCAGAGCGAGAAAGGGAATGCTCATCTATGGGTTGACCAAGGTTTTCGGGAAGGTCATGTGTGCAATCAACACCAAGGGAATGAAATAGACAACTCAAGGCCGTAGTGTAGTAAAAAGATTGAACAAGTTTGGTGTGACGGTTTTGAACCAAAAACACAAGATCGGCAAACATAATTTGACAAAGATTTGGTCGTTTACCCTCCCTAAAGCATGTGAGCCAAAAATCATCAATTTGACGAATGGTAGAATATCTACCACCCGAGGGACGAATAAACCAAGAGATAATAAGATGAAGTATACGATCATGAGCATCTAAAACTTTTGCCGGACCTATGTAACCCGAACCTAAAGAGTGTTCATCATCTATCCCAACATCCTCAAAACCAAAAACAGTGCACAAGACTTTTTGATCAATTAGAATAGGAGTTCCCATAACCGAGGATTCAATGGCAATAACATGCTCATTGGCTTCATCATTGACACAACAAGCATTTGAAAAGAAGACAATGACAAGATTCCTATATAAAATAGGAGGAATATTCAAAAAGGTTAAAAATTTCCATTGCCTAATTAAAGGAAGATATTTAAATTTGAATTTTGCAGAGTTTAAAAACGGAATAGACATGATTCGTTCTTCCCTAAGATTGATTCCCATACAAAGCTTATAGGTTTCTCTAGCTACGGGTGTGGGAAAACTAGTTTGGATAATATGAGGAAGGTTAGGAGTAGGATTACCCTCATCCTCATTAGAAACGGAAGCGGTGCGATGTCTCTTATTCCCTTTTTTCGGTGCCATAATCCTGAAAATACATCAAAAAGGATTCGAATATGTATGCAATTAACATCCAATTTAATCCAATAGATTCTAATAATTCAAGGTAATTTGTTTAAAAAAATTGTTTTAAAAAAAATTTAGTTTAAAAAATTTTTTTTATCGAATATAAAATATATTCGAACCAAAAAAAATTTATTTTTTTTAAAAATTTTACGAACAATATGAAACCCATAGTAAGTTAATCATAATGTATATAAAAATCAGTTGAAATAATAATTGAAAATTGACGAAATTTAAAGAAATTGAAAAAGAAAAATTTTACCTTGATTTCTTAGAGTGGATGAAAGAGGGTGTGTTAGTGCACAAGATTGATGCCCAAGGATAGCCTTGATGTATGAAGTAAAATCCCTCAAGAGATTTTGAAGATTTGTGTAAAATTTTGAAGAATTTAGAGGGTTTTTATAGGGGTTTTAGGTTAGGGTTTTTGAAGAGGAGAAGAGGAGTTTTTTAAAAAGTGTGGGATTTTGATTAAAACAGCCTAAATAGGATCTCCGTCCGTCGAGTATCGATACGCTATGCATGCGTATCGATACGCTATAACCTAATTTTATCTTTGTCGTTTTCTGTGTATCGATACCGTTGACGTATCGATACGCACAGGTGTTGACTTTTTCCCTTGACTCTTACCGTATCGATACACTCTTCTGTATCGATACGCATTCATCTGCAAAAATCCCAGATTTGAATACCGTATCGATACGCTGATATGCAGTATCGATACACGCTTGCCTGTTTCTGCAATTTTGGTATTTTTAAGTGCAAAAATCCAATTTGAAACGCCCCTAAATGCATGTATGTGTTATATGAACAAGTTTTAATGACTTAGCATGATGCATACTTCCCTTAGCAATATGTGTAGAAGCAAAAAGAACAAAATTAACATAAACATGAATCACAAACAATCTCAAGCAAATTTTTGTCATTTTGGGACCAAAAAAAAATTAAGAGAGACAAGATAAACCTAACTCTCTTCTAAGTGTCCAAAAGCGCTCTTTATCTAAAGGTTTAGTAAATATGTCCGCTAATTGGTTCAAGGTGTCAACAAATTCTATAACAACATCATTTTTCGAAACATGATCTCTAATAAAATGATGTCTAATTTCTATGTGTTTAGTTCGAGAGTGTTGAATGGGATTCTTAGTGAGACAAATGGCACTAGTGTTGTCACACCTAAGGGGTATGGTTTCCATTTTAACACCATAGTCTAAGAGTTGTTGCTTCATCCAAAGGACTTGAGCACAACAACTCCCTAAGGATATATACTCCGCTTCGGTGGTAGATAAGGCTACGCTATTTTGTTTCTTAGAGAACCAAGATACGAGCATACTACCTAAGAATTGACATGTACCGGAAGTACTTTTCCTATCTATCTTACATCCCCCATAATCCGCATCCGAAAAAGCATGAAGACTAAAAGTTGAATCCTTAGGATACCAAAGACCTAAGGTTGGTGTGTCTATTAGGTATCTAAAAATTCTTTTAATGGCAACTAGGTGTGATTCTTTAGGACTAGCTTGAAACCTAGCACACAAGCAAACACTAAACATAATATCCGGTCTACTTGCGGTAAGATAAAGCAAAGAACCTATCATGGATCTATAAAGCTTAGAATCAACACATTTACCTCCTTCATCTTTGTCAAGCTTTATGGAAGAACTCATAGGTGTGGCTTGAGGTTTTGCATTCTCTAAGCCAAACTTCTTAAGCATATCACTTACGTATTTAGCTTGATTTATGAAGGTGCCATCACTCATTTGTTTGATTTGGAGTCCCAAAAAGAATGAGAGCTCCCCCATCATGCTCATCTCGAACTCACCTTGCATTAGCTTAGAAAAATCTTTACAATAACACTCATTAGTAGAACCAAAAATAATATCATCAACATAAATTTGAACTACTAAGATGTCATTGTTATATCTTTTTATGAAGAGTGTTGTATCCACCTTTCCTTTTTCAAAACCCTTTTCAATTAAGAAAGTTGAAAGTCTCTCATACCAAGCTCTTGGAGCTTGTTTTAAACCATAGAGAGCTTTTGTAAGTTTAAACACATGGTTTGGAAATTTTGAATCCTCAAAACCTGGTGGTTGTTCAACATATACCTCTTCATTTATAAAACCATTTAAAAAGGCACTTTTTACATCCATTTGAAAAAGCTTGAAATCATGATAACATGCAAATGCAAGTAACATTCTAATAGCTTCCATTCTTGCTACGGGTGCATAAGTCTCATCAAAATCAATTCCCTCTTCTTGAGTATAGCCTTGAGCAACAAGCCTAGCCTTGTTTCTCACTATATTACCGTTTTCATCTAATTTATTCCTAAAAACCCATTTTGTACCTATAGTAGATTGATTATTAGGCCTTTCTACTAATGTCCAAACTTTACTTCTCTCAAATTGGTTTAATTCCTCTTGCATGGCCAAAATCCAAAAATCATCTTTTAAAGCTTCTTTAATGTTTTTAGGCTCAATGCATGAAAGAAACGCAACATGATTCATTAATTTGAGAGAGGATCTAGTGGTTACCCCCTTGGATGGATCACCCAAGATTTCACCATCTTTGACATAGTTTAACTCCCTTGGGTAAGATACCTCTTTTTCTTCATGAGCTAAGTCTTTTAAGCCTTCAAGAGGAGGTTCTTGTGAGTCTTCTTCTTTAGTTGGAATCTTATCCTCTTTTGATGTTTGTCCTCCATCAATAGTATCAATGATTCCTACATCATCATCATCACAAGATTCCTTTCTCGAAAGGAGGTTATCATCGAAAACAACATGTATTGACTCTTCAACAACTAGAGTTCTTTTATTAAATACACGGTAGGCTTTAGAGTTTGAAGAATACCCTAAGAAAATGGCTTCATCACTTTTAGCATCAAATTTACCTAAGTTTTCTTTACCATTATTTAAAACAAAACACTTACATCCAAAAGGATGAAAATAGCTAATGTTAGGCTTTTTGGACTTTAAAATCTCATAAGATGTCTTCTTTAAGATTGGCCTAATCATTACTCGATTTATTATATAGCAAGCAGTATTTGTAGCTTCTGCCCAAAAATATTTAGGTAAATTATTTTCGCAAAGCATGGTTCTAGCCATTTCTTCTAAAGTTCGATTTTTCCTCTCAACTACCCCATTTTGTTGAGGAGTGCGAGGTGCAGAAAAATTATGGCTAATCCCATTTTTATTTAAAAACTCATCAAAACCTAAATTTTGAAATTCAGTTCCATGATCACTTCTAATATGAGAAATTTTAAGTTCAAGATCATTTTGAGTTATTTTAGAAAATGTGATGAATTTTTCTAAAGCCTCATCTTTTGTACTTAAGAATAGAACCCAAGTATATCTAGAATAGTCATCTACAAGCACAAATGCATATGATTTTCCACCCAAGCTCATTGTCCTAATTGGCCCAAAAAGATCCATATGAATCAATTGTAAACATCTACTAGTAGAGACATCATTTATGGATTTAAAAGAACTCATATGTTGTTTACCCTTTGAACATGCATCACAAATTTTATCATTTGAAAAATTAAGTTTGGGTAAACCTCTAACTAGATTAAGGGAATTTAATTTTTCTAGAACACTCATGCTTGCATGTCCTAACTTTCTATGCCATAGCCATGAGTCATGTTCATCATGTGCAACTAAACATGCATGAGATGAATGGATGTCTTCTAAATGCACCATGTAAATATTGCCTATTCTATGTCCTATGAGCATTGTTTGATTTGTTTTAATGTTTACAATTTTACAACCACCTTTATCAAATAAAACATTAAAACCTTTATCACATAACTGACTAATGCTCAACAAATTATGTTTAAGACCGTTGACATACAAAACATCTTTAATGTAGATAGAAGAGTGATTACCAATAGAGCCTATTCCTTCAATGAGTCCTTTTGAGTTATCACCGAAGGTTACTACTCCACCACTCTTAGGCTTTATTTCCACAAATCTACTTTTGTCACCGGTCATATGTCTTGAGCATCCACTATCAAGGTACCAAGAATTTTTGCTTGAAGCTTTAGCCTTGAAGCAATGCTCCCCCTACAAACAAAGAATTTAGGCCTTGGTTTTTGGTACCCAAATCATCTTGGGTCCATGAGTGTTAGCCTTTAACAATTTGGTTCCCTTGGGAATCCATGAAGCAATAGCATTTAAGTTATTAGAAGTGATAAGTTCTTTAGGAACCCAAACATTTCTAATTTTATGACTTTTAGTTTGCTTATAAAAATTTCTTTGTTTAGGTATAAAATATTTTCTTTTTGTATATTGGGGTTTAAAATAATTTTCTTTTTCAAAATTCTTTTTCCCAATATCAAAAGATGTTTTAAGATTATCTACTTCCTTTGTGTGATAATCTTGAAAATCGGAAAGAAGTTTTTCAAGTTCAAGATTTTTAGTTTTAAGATCATTTGAAAAGTTAACTAAAGATAAAACTTTCTTTTCCAATTCGGAGTTATTTTTTAAAATTGTCTCATTTTGAATTTTTAAATCAGAAATTATTTTCTTGTTTTTCAAAATGGACTCCTTGTATTTTTCTACCAACTCATCATACACTTCTTGAAGTTCATCATAAGCATCTTGAAGTTCTTCAATAGAAAAATCTAAATTGTATGAATTAGAGGTTACCTTTGATTCATCATCGATGGCCATGAGACATAGATTGGCCACTTCTTCCTCTTCCTCGGAAGACTCATCATCACTCCAAGTTGCAATTTGTGCTTTGAGCTTGTTCTTCCTCCCAAAGCTTTTCTTTTTCAATTGAGGACACTCGGAACGAATGTGACCCGGTTTGTTGCATTCATAGCAAGTAATTGGGTCTATTTCCTCGTCTTTGTTTTTACTCTTGAAGTCCCTTCTTCTCATGAATTTTCTTCCACGATTTGACTTCATAAATTGAGTAAATCGTTTGGCCAACATAGCCATTTCCTCTTCTTCATCCTCACTAGAATCGTTTTCTAATTGTGAAGCCTTTAATGCGATTCCAACTTTCTTTTTCTCAGCTTCCTTCTTTTCTGCTATCTTCTTCTCTTGTTCTCTTCCTTTTCTCATAATCTCATGTGTGAGTAGAGATCCAACAAGAGCATCTAATTTAAGAGTCTTCAAATCTTTGGCTTCAATTATGGCCGTTCTCTTGCTATCCCATGATTCCGGAAGAGAGTATAACAATTTTCTTACTAGCTTGTCTTCGGGAATGATTTCTCCGAAACCCTTTAAACCGTTGACAATGACCGAGAATCGATCAAACATTTGGGAAACACTTTCATCGGGATCCATCTTGAAGTTCTCATAGTTTAGATTGAGTAGTCCAATCTTTGTCTCCTTTACATCGCTAGTCCCTTCATATGTTGTCTCGAGAGTGTCCCAAACCTCCTTGGCATTTTCGATTGAAGACACCTTAGAGTAGATATCCGGACCAAGTGCACAAAATATTACATGAAGAGCTTTGTCGTTCACTTGCATCCTTCTTCTTTCATCATCGGTCATTTCGGCTTTGATTTTTGGAACAAGCCTTTCTCCATCTCTCCTCATGGGAATGTATGGACCTTCTTCAACTACATCCCACACCATAAAGTCGGTAGATTTAATGAAGAGCCTCATCCTATTCTTCCAATAAAGATAGTTATCCCCATTGAAGAATGGTGGCTTGGTGGTGGATTGAGATTCATAGTTGGAGGTGGATGACATTGCTTGACTTGTTGTTGATCAAACTTTCAACTTTCCAAGGATCGACTCAAGAGGGTTGTAATCCTTCCAATGAGTGTAGCTCTGATACCAATTGTTGAGTTGATCAAACAATTGCAAATGGCCAAGAGGGGGGTGAATTGGCAATTAAAAATTTTGTGAAGAGAATATTGGAAAATAAAATGACACAAGGGGTTATAGTGGTTCAAGTTCAACAACCGAACTCTACATCCACTACCTTAGCTCCCACTAAGGATTTTCCAAAACAATTCACTACTTGAATTCGTCCCCTTTTCTTGGATGAGGAGGAAACCTTACAATATCGATTAAGCTTTTCAACCCCAAGCTTAATCCACTCAAATACAAAGAAGATTTTTGGTAAACTCAAGTATTTCCTCTCAAAGGATGATTGTCTACCCACTTACAATTACAGCAACCCAAAAACTCTCAATAATATGATAAAATGAATACAAAGAGTTGGGCACAAGAATATAGCTTTAAATAGCTCTAGGATTTGGATTTTTTGCTTTGATGATGCTTGAATGTGTATTGATGATCTTCCTGGTGAAATGAAGCTTGTATTTATACCCTTGAATCAGTTTCTAGCCGTTTGGATCATTTGACTTATTGAAGGAGCCGTTGGGAACATTTTTCCAGCTATTAAGGCAGCTCCCCAGCACCGCGTATCGATACACGACAAGGGTGTATCGATACGCTAGTTTAAATTTAACTAGCCGTTGTGCATAAAAACAGGGCGTATCGATACACTAGGCGTATCGATACGGTCCAAACTCTCTGTCAAGTTTGTTGCATCAAAGCGTATCGATACAGGGGTCGTATCGATACGGTCCAAACTCTCTGTTAAAAACATTAATTTGTTGCATCAAAGTGTATCGATACTGTGACCACGAGTATCGATACATCGTAACGGTCAAAACAAATTTTCAAATAATTATGCTCGGCGTATCGATACGGTTATTAAGCGTATCGGTACGGTTGCCCAGATGAACACGGTATCGATACGTATGGAAGGCGTATCGATACGCTATGTTTATTCAGAATTACAGTGAGTTTCAAGTGTATCGATACGGTGTGTGTATCGATACGCAGGGCCATTTTTGCATAATTTGGCTTTCAAAAACATGAAAAAGGTTTGAGAAACTTGATGTTTTGAGATCCAATCTTCAAACAAGATTTTATACAAAACATTATGTTAATATTTGAACCTTTAAAGAGTTCTTAAAAATTTATCTATTTTTGCAATTTGGTCCTTAAATTTTTATGTTATATCAAAATCAATTTTAGTTTTACAGTTAATTAGAAAAAACAATTTATTAATACTTAGACATTATTATTAATTCAATTTATCTTTTAATTGAAGTTAAGTTAGTTAATTTATTAATACTTGACATTATTATTAATTTTAAAATTTATCAATACTTGACATTATTTTATATTCATTAAATATAACTTCTTCAAATGTCAGATAATTATCATTATCAGCAAATCAAATAATAGTATTAGTTCAGGTTAATATCAGTTCAGGTTAAGAACAGTTCAGGTCAATAACAGTTCAGGTCAGTATCAGTTCAGGTCAAGAACAGTTCAGGTCAATAACAGGTCGGGTTCAAAACAGGTCGGGTTCAAAATAGGTCGGGTTCAAAACAGGCCGGGTTCAAAACAGGTCGGGTCCAAACAGGTCGGGTTAAATCGGTTATCTGGCAGGTTAGTCTCGGGTTCGGGTTCGTTTCGGTCGGGTGCAGGTCGGGTTCGGTTACTACAGTAACATGTCAAATTCGGGTTCGGGTTCACTTCGGTCGGGTGCAGTTCGGGTTCGATTTCTACAGTTACAGGTCAAATTCGGGTTCGGGTTCGTTTCGGTCGGGTGCAGGTCGGGTTCGATCTTTAAATTCTCGGGTTAAACCAGGTTCTGACTCGATCGGGTTTCAAGCAGGTTACCAGGTCGGGTCAGTTTTTCACACCCCTAATAACCAGTCCAACCCTTAAATTTGTCAATGACATAGAAATTCTTCAAGGTGACAATTCAAACGTCCACTTTCAAAATAGTTTCTACTACATTATTAGTGATCAGTAGAAATTCCTTACAAACTAAACAAATTCCTTCTACTTTTTATGTTCATTTCGAACTACCTTACTGGAACATGTTGGGCAAAATCCTTGTTGAAAATCTAAAGAATTCTAACACAAAACTCTACGTTCAAACCATATAGACGTTGAAGGAATCAATGAATTATTAGTGGAAGTATCATTTTATCCTTCTAGTACTATACTCTGAACATAATCCAGGAGCAACCCAATACTAGAATTAAAGAATTAAAACACAACAGTAACAAGCAAAATATATGATTCATCTTTATGCATTATCAACAAGCAAGCTACCAAACAAAATCCGAGAAATTAGTTTGTAAATCCCCTTAGTTGGAAATCAAGTTGAAATTCTCTTCTTCGAAATGAAAAGAAGATCAGGTAGCTTCCATAGAAATGAAGGTCGAACTACGCAAAGTCGATACGGAAAGAAACAATTGAGCATGAGAAGTCGAATCTACAACTCAGCAAGCAAGCGAGGAACACTTGAAATTCGTGATGACCAATAAATATATAAGAAAATTGCAATCTAAAATCAGAAATTGAATTCATCACACCGAATAAACCCTAACGTAAAAAGGAATTGAAAACAAGATGTGACAGCAAGCGTACCTGAACAAAGAGAGGCAGATCTGAAAGAAATGGAGAGATTATAGTTTGACCTTGGGAAGTGGTTTTCTAGAGAAATCCATGGCTTGTGCGATACAGAAATATATATAGCCATTAGCCGCGCACGCCCAAGGTTGCCAGCTTGCACGTCTACGGGTCAAAAACAAACACCGCGTTGGGTTCACTTTAATCACGTGGCGCGCGAGATGACTATTTCGTTACTGTTTTAAAAAAAAAATTATGACCCTATCAGAATTTGATATATATATATATATTGTTTTTTTAATCTTTTCTAAAAAACTAAAAAAATAATTTTTTAAAAAAAATTTCTTTTTTAAATCTTCAAGACACCCTCAAATCCTAAAAACCCCTAAATTTCAAAATTGGCACCATTGTCTTTAATAATTGTCTTGCCCGACCTATTACCGCCGTAGTCAGGGTCTCCTTCTCATTTCCCTCAACCACCCATCACCAGTAACCGACAAAAGACATGACAATCGGGTGTTGAATGGTTGCAGTCTTTCGCGTTCGTCGCACGATTGCTACGCCTCTCGCCGATTACTAGGGATGGGCACAGGTCGGGACGGGTCGGGTTTTTCGCCCACCCGAACTTGACCCGAAAATGATAACCTTAAAACCGAACCCGACCCGAAAATAAATACCCCAAACCCGACCCCATCTGACCTATAGAAAAAAATTAATTTTAGGGACCTAATTGTAAAAAAATAATTTTAATAGACTTAATTATAAAAAATAATAAATGTAAGGACTAAATTGTAAATAAAAAATTAATTTTAAGAACCTAATTATAAAAAATTATATAAAGAGGGAGTATTATTACAAATATCCCTAAAAATCTAGGGGAAAATTACAATATTAGTCCCGGGTCGGGTTGGATTTTTCACCCTAAAACTGACCCGAACCTGATTTTTTCACAAAAATACCCAACTCAATCGGGTCGGGTCGGAACCCGTCGGGCCCCGGTGAAATGCCCATCCCTACTGGTTACCAGCAATGGGTGGTTGGGAAAATGGGTGAAGGACTCCGGTGACGACGATGGTGGGGTCTGGCGAGGCTATCGCGCGAAAATGGCGTCAATTTTGAGTTTGAGGTTTGGGGTTTTAGGGATTTGGACTATTTTGTATTTTTTTTAAATTTGAGATATTTTTAATTTATTTTATTTTCAGTTTGTTTTTGAAAATAAAAGTCACATGTGTAACACCCGGGTTTAGGGGTCGGGTAAAAATAATATTTAAAATATTATTTTGGGTTCGGTTTTATAATTAAAATAATCTTTTAAGTTTCGGGTTTCAAAAACAAATATTTTACATTGGACTAAAATGAATGAAAGACAAATTGGAGAGATTTTAAAGAAAATGGGAATAGCCATTCATTAATGGCAAACTTGTAAATAATACAAGTTTCAATTTAAAACCCCTTTTTATCAAACATTTCACTATTCATTTGTCTTCTTCAAAAACCAAACCAACGTGAAAAGAGGGAGCTCATCCTCTCCACTATTCCATCACATAGCTTCATCATTTCAACTCGTTTTCGAAAGATAATTTCATTTTCAACTTGTCCTCATCATCCTCTCTTCAAAAGTACAAATGGTTTTCATTTTCCTCAATGTTTTGGAAATAGAGTTTTTAGAGATTTTGATTAAAAATGATAACTTTATGTTGTTAAACTTAATATTTTGATTTAATGTTGTTAGTTATGGAGTCTATGAGTCAAATGATGCTACATATGTGAATTTTGCTTGGTTTTGAGCAATTCCCGAATTTGGGTTTTGGTGAGGTTTTAGGAGGGTTTTTAGTTGAGTTTTGGGTGAGGTTTGTGTTGGAAATTGAGGGTTGATGTTAGGGTAATGGTTGAGGGTTGTTTTGGAAGCATTTGGAGATGTTAAATGTGTTGAAATCGCAAGTTTTGGGCTGGGTATAAGGGCTGCTCGGGTTTGATGATTTTGGGGTTGTTCATGGCTTGAAAATCATGTGTTTTATGCTTGATTAGTGTTCCGGGTTTGCTACATTAATTGGTGGATTGATTTGAGGTTGTTTTGATTGTATTGAGGTGATTAGAAGCGAGATTTTGTGTTGATGAAGCCTCGGGAACAAATCCGAAATCGTTGGAAGCTTGATCGGCTAGTATGGTTGAGCTTGAAATTGTCGGTGAGTGGTTAAATATTTTTAAAATGGTTTTGAGTATTTGGTTCAAGCATGTGAACCTAGGATGGGCTTGGTAAACCCACCTAGAGTTGGGATTAGAGTGGTAGCCTAATCCCAAGCTTTGATTAGAGACTTTGGTTGCACTCTTTAATGGTTGTTTATGCCTCGTGTTAAATTGTGATGGTGTTGGTTATGTATATGTTGTATACATGTATGTTGAGGCATGTTTGATGCATGGTTATATGCATGTTGATGATAAACATGATAGAGATATACATATGTTTGAAATATGATGTGATATTGTATCAATGATATACATGTGGTGTTGACACGTGAAATGATGTTATGAGGTGGTTGCATGATCCGAGGATCATGGTGAGTACATGCTAGGCATGGAAATGTGGTTTGTTCATGACAGTAAAGTCATGGTGAGTACATGCTGGGCATGGAAATGTGGTTTGTGCATGACGGTAAGTCATGGTGAGTACGTGCTAAGCACGGAAGTTGTTATAAAATGATATTGTGAAAGATTAATGAAATGTGTAGTGTTGGCACTAGTATGCTTGAGTACAAATGATCGATCATTAGGATGTTAGTGTACACACGTGAGTCAAAATGCGCGCGTGGTCTTGATGATGGTAGTCATCAAGATGGAGTATGGGTTCGCCCGGAAATCTTCTTATATATATTAGTCAGTGATGAGTGGAATCCAATCGACGGGCGTGAGGATGAGTGGAATCCCCTCCGCGTGAAACGAGGCATGAGGATGAGTGGAATCCCCTCCGCGTGAACTATGATGAGTGTAATCCCACCGTCAGGTAGTGGTTGTGTTGTTGGATGTGAGTTCCAACGGTTATCCGCGTATTCGAGTCATAGCTAGGTGTCAATACGAATTGTGGTTTATGTTGTCAATATGTGATTATTTGTGAGCCAATGTGATTGGGATGTGTTGCTAACATGGTTTTATATATGTGATTACTTATGCCGTGGATTTAAACATGTTGAGCATGACATAATATTGACTATATGTTCATGCATCATGGGTAGATTGGCTAACGTAGATTAAAGGTAAGAACATACATTCCATCATGGTAGTTGTTCGTGCTTGGACCCTGCATTGTCGAAGGTTTGTTTTATGAGCTTACCCTCACTAAGCTTTTATGCTTACACTCCTTTTTGTTCGACAATGCAGATTAGTAGCTTGTGGGTGGCAAGGGCAAAGGAAAGGCCTCCAAGTGTCGCTCTTGGTTAGCTCAAGTATGAACTTTAATTTGTAGATTGTAATAGTCAAGCAATGAGATAGGTGTTGTTGATTTGTGCTATTGGTGGTTGTTTGGGAGCATGTTTAGACTCCTTAATTATGTTGTTTTTTATTGGCTTGTTGATGCCATGTTTGGATTGTAAACCATGTCTAAATAGCTTACCATGTGTGTTGGCCATGTGCCTTGTGAGAATGCCTAAGTGTATGGATGTTGAAGCATGAGACCTTATGTGCTTGTTTGCATTCTTTTGAATGAATGCATGAATTCCTTGGTTGATTGAGGTATGCTCATGTTGGGTGTCATGTATGACTAGATTATGGTTAATAGATGTTGCATGGATGCTTGTTTGAGTCTAGGGAGGTCTTAAATTGCATATAGGTTCGAGTCTTGTATGTTTTTGCTGAATTTGGGAGTCATGCAGTGCAGGGCGTATCGATACGCCTAAGGGCCGTATCGATACGGTCTTGCCTCTAGGACTCAAGTTTGGCTAGGCGTATCGATACGCGAGGGTGTATCGATACGGTTTTTGCTCACTGGAATTCTGAGATTTTGGTGAGTTATTACCGTATCGGTACGGTGTGTTAGTGTATCGGTACATGTTTATCTCGTTGACCACGAGATGTTGACTGGGAATGGCGTATCGATACGCTCAAGGGCTGTATCGATACGGTCTTCCTGTGTTGACTGTTGGGTGTTGACTTTGGTCAAGGCGTATCGATACCCTTGACAGGTGTATCGATACGGCCTGCTTAATTACAAAAAATGGACTGTTTTAAAGGTGATGTCTTGAATGATCGTTTTTGTTTTGCTCTTGTTTCCGCTGACGTGTTTCACATAGGATTTGGTAATGCATTTAGACAATATAAATAAAAGAAATTTTCTAGGGTTGCTAACCGAGGTGGGACCTTAACGGGTTTCGCGTCGGTTTTCCCCGTATAGCCTACTCGAACCGGTCAGCCGACCAGACCGGGGTGAGTGGGTTACAACATGTCAAGCTATAATTGGGTGATGAATTTTTTTTGACAAATCAACTTTAAAACGGACAAAAATGAAACGTTAAACACCTATTTTAACGAAAAAATATTTTAAGCACCTATTGCAAAAAAGTGGTGAAGTTTGGGCATCTATTTTATAGTTAAGCTATTTAAAAAAATTATTTAAACTGAATTGGGAGAATCTCCCCATAATGTGCCATTGTTGTACTCAAAATAGACGATTAGCTAATGAATTGGATACTAGTAGTTATAAGAAGAAGAAAAAAACCTAAATTGGTTTTATACAATAATTTTGGTAAATGTGTTGTGTTTAACCCAATTTTAAAAGCACGTGCATTATTATTACATTTCAAAAAATAAATTGTAAATTTTTATATTTTTTTAAATATAAAAATTTCACAAAAAAAATCGTTTAAAAATATTATAAAAATATCAAAATAAAACTTTATTTACAGTTGAGGGTCAAATTAGATATTAATTATTGAATTAATGTGTATGTCATCTCCCTTAAAAAGCAGTAACAATTAGATGATTAAAACAATTTTTTTATGACATTAATTACTATTTTGAAACTTTTAAAAGTTCGGTAGCTAAAATTAAAAATGAAACATGATTTAGTGACTAAATGTATAGTTTAGTCTATTATATATCTCCAAATAATATAATCATATTACTAATTACCATATAATCATACTACAAAAGTCAATTTGTGCTTTTAGAAGAGTAGCATCTGATCCTATGCACCCTAGATGTCATAGAGAGCCAGAAGAAGTTATTGATGTATTGTGTGATTCCCTTTTGGAAGTTAGAAAGGAAGGAGCTCTGAGCTCTCCACCAACTTACTGACTTAGACTCGGAAAACAACACCTTTCCTAACATCATTTAGAAAGAAAGAAAAAAAACAACATGAACACCACTCAAATAACTTTGAATTGATTCACAACATAAATTAGGAAAATAATTTATTTGTGGGTAAGTGTATATTTCTTTATGGTTAAAAGTAGTGTCAAGGTCTAATTTGAAATCTAAACTTTTTTCGATTCAATTAGATTCTTGATTTTGATTTTAACGTTTAATTTGCTATCTAAATTCTTTTAGTCCAATTAGAGATATATATTTGAACTTAATTTTTTAGTTCAAAATACTTATAATTTTATAAATAATTTGAACAAAAAAATCAAGTTAAGGTACGGAAAATGTTTATATTCCAAATTAAACTTTAAAACCAAGTTCAAAATTTAATTGAAGAAAAAATATTCACATACTAAATTGAACCTTGAAGTCACTTTCATGTGCCAAAATGTGTATTTACCCTTATATTTTACAACTTCAATGATCTTTTAGAATTTTTTCTTTGTTATTGGGTTTTCCACGTTTCCTGCCAAATTCCGATTCCTCTTGTGGTTGTTTGTACCAGCACGTTTCTAGATTGGGTAAACTACACAAATGGTGTATCGACTACAAATTGCTTTTTTGTTGAATCTTTTGAGTATAAAAAGTTACAAAATAATCACTCAACTTAAAAAATAATAATTTGGTCGTTGCCATTAAAAATTTAATGGTTGATGACGTTGTAGATAACAAAAATTGGCCTATAACAATTTATTCATCAAGCTTACACTTTCTTTTAATTTGATCCTAATTCCTAAAAATTTAAAATTTTATTATTTTACCAATTTAATCCCTTATTTTTTTAAGTGACAATGAATTGAGCTCACCCGAAACGTGTACGACAATCGATGAGCTTGTTAAGGCAACTGAAAATACGTTGTGCGATTGTGGTTGATGACTCGACGGGAAACTATTCTTGAAGGACATTTTTTCTTATAGCTAAGTATCGATTTTCTGCAACGCCATATTGCATTCAAGGAACATATAGTGGGGTGAAAAAGTGATGGTGAAAAATGTTGGTTTTAGGAAATTCCGACATAAGAGGCTGGGTTTCACATACATATGTAAAAAAATGGAGGTACATGGGTGAAAAGAAGAGAGAAAATCGTCAAGTAATTCTCTCTAAATTTGCATTTTTATCATGGTAGGGGGAGGGGATAATTGGAACAATGAAAAGAGAGGAATCAAAATTGCTTGTGGTAGTTGGTTGGGGAAGGTGGCTTGATGCTGGTTGGAGAAGAAGGTGGATTAAATTGGATGATATTAAAAATGTTTAGAGCTAATTTTTTAAAATTAAAATCAAATTAAAGTATATTGTAAAAGTTGATGGCTAAATTTATTATTATACTAATTTTATTAATTAACCTTAGTGGACCAACATGTTTTTTCAAATCGAATTATTATTCTATAATTTTTCATAGTTAAAAAACTCAATAGAAAAAATGCCCTCTAATCGGAGATAGTTTATGTTACTTTTTTTAAGGAACCTTAAATTGAACCTTAAAAGTTGAAACCACCTGCATGTACCAAAATGTATATTTACCATAGATTTTAGGCTCAAACATCATAAAGGTGCCAAAACTATATTTTTTTTTTCAGTTAAGTGTTTAAATTTTGTTTTGAGCTAAATTGGTGTATAACGTTTACTTTTGTAACTTAAATTAAGATTTTTTGTCAATGGCCGTTAAAAAAATTATGTCATCCAATTATAACATGACACGTGGTTTATTTTTTTTGAACTTCTTTTAAAATATGAATATCTTTTAAAACCCTAAAATTTTAATTTCATTCAATCAAACATTCAAATCACATCTCCATCATCGTCTGGCATTCCCACACATCGGTGGTTCACTGTTCACTACTCAAACGTTGTATATCTCACCGTTCGACATCCCCACTCTCTAGTCATTAGTCAGAATCCCAATCAGCCTCTTTTCTCTTCATTGTTGGATGCTCGTCGACAGAACAATTGATGATTCCTTCTTCAATTTTCGACGACGTAATGATGGAGTTTTCAGTCCTAAGAGTCCGACGAAGACAAAAGTCGCGGGTGGTGGTTGAATCAGTGGTGGGAGGAGAGGAATTTAGGGTTAGGGTTTGCGATTTTTAGAGAAATTAAAAATTTAATTTTTTTAATAAAATTAAATATTTTCTAATTTTTAAAAAATAAAAATTAAAGAAAATAACATAAATATGTTGCGTGTCTCGTTTTTATTTGATAACGAATTTTTTTTAACGTCTATCACGAAAAAACCTGATTTGGATTAAGAAATATGACGTTAGATACTAATTTAACCCGAAACAAAGTTTAAACACATAACTAAAAAAAATAATTTAAACACCTTTCTAACAATTAATCCTATATTTTACAACTTTTTATTAGCTTTTAGAATATTTTCTTTATTGTTGGTTTTTCCAGGTTTCCTGCCAAATTTCAACTCATCTGGTAGTTGTTGTTTCTTCCCCAAAGGCAAAAATGGCAACTCCAATCTCCTTGTACCTTCTCCTCCTGGCTCTCCTCACCCAAACCCACTTCTCCTTTTCCACTACCGACCAAGCAATCGGTCACAGCTCAATCTCCGATGTCCACGATCTGCTCCCATCGTACAACCTTCCCAAGGGTATCGTTCCCGACAACGTCAAGTCGTACACCCTCTCCTCCACCGGAGAATTCACCATAGAGTTGGAAAGCACCTGTTATGTTCACTTTGATGAGCTGGTTTACTACGAGAAGACCATCAGAGGGAAGCTCAGTTACGGGGCTGTGCACGGCGTGTCTGGGATTCAGGCAAAGATGTTCTTCTTGTGGTTGCCTGTTACTGGGATTGAGGTCGATGGGAAATCTGGTATGGTCCAGTTCTTCGTCGGATCTTTGTCTAAGAAGTTGCCCGCCCAACAGTTTCAAGATATTCCGGTTTGTAAGAGTAAGCTTCTGCTGAGGGCTGACCCAATTGCTTCTATGTGAATTCGGGTATTGTTACTTTTCCCCGTCTTCAATGTTCTGAATTGATTCAATTCTTGTTTGCCAAGTTACATACTTGCAGAAATTGGGATTCATAGCATTGTTGGTATTTGAATGAGCAATCTTTTTAAGAAAAATTCTTTGTGATAAATAATAAGAAATAGGATTGGTGATGATGATACATAGTCTAAGATTTCAGAAATATCATATGGAAGTTAGCCTGCGGAGTAAAGTTTAAATCTTTACTCCAACTTTGTGCTACTACAATTTCTTGACCATCTTCATTCAGAGTATGTTAGAAGCAGCAAATGTAAATGTATGTTTGACAGCAAGGTTGTCCTCTGTACATCTGAAATATTCATATACCCTTTACATGGTGGTTCTAGGCGGTGCATTATAATCAGCGGAGCTATCCACGGCATAGAAATGAGCAGGTTAAGTCAGGTAGAATTTAGAAAGTAGTCTCCCTGTGTCATTTTAAAACCCTATTGCTATTGGTTACATCAGTTTCTGAAATGTGCAGGTCTGTTCCTTGTGCCAATTCTCACCTTTAAGGTCACGGAATCTCTTAACAAGTGTTTAGTGGCTTTCCTTTTGAACTATGTTATGTTGCATCAAGTCTAAGTCTAGAGAAAATGGAATTGATTTCAACCTTTCTCAAGTCCAAACTTGGTGCTTAATCTTTGTGGACTAAAGCTTTCTTCTTCTTCTTTTTTTTCAGGGCGGATTCCTTGTTCTATATCAGCCGCAGGAGTAACCTTACATTGCCTGTTTTACTTCAATAAGTCCATTATTATACATGAAATTGTATATATTTGTTTCCATCAAAATAAATGATTGATCAGATCAGACAGACGTGTCTTGTATATGTAAGATTCTCCCATCATTTATGAAATGATGAAGTAAAATTAGTGGGTTGATGGATTCTGCCTCTTCCCAAGGTCTTGGATTTAGTACGGAAAGAATAAGACCTTGGAAACTTGTTAAGGGCTAAATTCATGAAAACAACAAAGAAAACCTCAGTTCATTTAACTTAAGAGATTAAAACATGGAGTATGCAACTTGGACTAAATCTTTAAATTACCCGATCCAAATTTTGATTTAACCCATCTCCGCCTGATCCTTAAACTCACCATCACTCTAAATTTTCGTCGGATTCTTGCCGACGTTACCGCTATTCCGGCCATCCATTTGCACCCATTGAGCCCAACTTTTAATTTAGCCCATCAGACTTAGGGGTATTCATTGTTGGGTATCCAAAAAATCATGTACCATGTTCATCTGAATACCTTCTTTGCCGGCCCGCTACTCGGGTAATCGGATAATAGGTACCCGCTTTATTTTTTTAATTTTAAAATTAAAAATAATCACATATTAAACATATAAAATTTAAAAGTTTATAATATATAACCCAAACAAAAAATTAGTGATTTAAAGTTAGTTTTAACTTTGAAGGGGGAAATATTTAGATTTATATTAAAATTTATCACAAAAAGAATATATTAAAAAGATTAATCTCGATCGTGACTTTTAAAATATAAAACAATATATATTAAAAGTGTCGGGTTGGGTTAGGTACCCGGTAAGAGAAAAATTTCAGCCCAAGCCCGATCTGCATACCCCGAAAAAATTATCGGGTCGGGTACTTGGCCCGATAAAACAAATAAAAATCTTAAAAATACCCGCCTATTTTGTACCAGGTCGTTGAGTAATCGGACCGGGTCAATCAAGTCGGATAATTTGAACACCCCTAATCAGACCCATCTCTGCGTTCCCTTTGTTGGATGCCGCTTCTCAACTCGACAATCCCTTTGCTTGCTGCTTCACAACAATCTTATTTCTAATGTAATATTCTCTTTGTTTTATTTTTTCTTTGTGATTTTTTAAAATTTTTATGTCTTATCCGATTGCTCGTCCCTGTTAATTGGTTTATCAAAGTTCATTCCTGTGCAATTTTGCGTGTTTTCTTTATATTTCAATTTGGTTTTACTTATTGAACTTTAATGATATAGCTGCCGTTTGCTTCCACTTTCTCACCGACCCACCTTCGGTCTCAATCCTTTGCTTCCGCTCATTACTGCCAACTGCTGATTGCTCCAACTACTATCCTTTAGCCTTTGCCTTTTCCTTCCGTTTGTCCGTCACTGCCACTTGAGTTTGGATACACATAAATTCTCCTTCTCCTTCTTCAATGGCTCTTGTTGTACCTCTGCGAAATGATATCTGCAAAACGAAAACATCACCTCTAACCTACATTACGCGCCACTCGGGGATGTGTTGAGTTTTAAGGTGTTCGATTCTTTCAACCGTTCTTGCTCGCCAAGTGGTGGAGAAGTGGAATTTTGGGTGGATGTGGTGTGGAAGCTTAAAAGATAATTGACACAATGATTTATAGTGGTTCAACCTTCTAACCAAGGTCTACATCCACTACCTTAGCTTCCCACTAAGGATTTCCAATCAATCCACTATTGATTCGTCCTCTTTTCTAGGCTTAGGAGGAAACCCTTATACACCGATCAAGCTTTCTACCCAAAGCCTTGATCAAACCCTCTTTACAAGAGAAAAGATTAGCAAACACAAATCCCTCTAATAGGTGTTTGTTTGCACAATTTAGCTCTCACCCAAAACCTAAAACACTTGAGCAAATTTGACAATTTTGGCTCACTAGTGTTTGTCTATACAAAAAAATGACAATTTAAGTGCAAAGACAATTCTTGATCATTTGTTGATTGACAATTGAAGCATTAACCATTTCTTGATGCTTGGAGGTCCCTTTTATACTCTTTAATGAGTTTTGTAGCCGTTACTAGCCGTTGGGGTTGAATTGGAGCCGTTGAAGACATAATTTCCCACCATAAATGCAGTTCTGCAGTTACCCGTATCAACACGCTCGAACCCATTTCGATACGCTCTTCAAGTAGAAAGAGCTGTTGCAGTCTGATGTAGCACCCGTATCGAAACGCTGTTGGCCGTATCGAAACGCCTAGCCCCGTATCGAAACGATCTGCACTTAAATGTTAGTTGGGAAATAGTCGTTGGAGTTTATGACCGTTGTGGTCGATGCCACATAGGCGTATCGAAACTGCATAGCTCGTATCGAAACGCTTGGCAAAATCCTCATCCAGAAAAGACCCGTTTCGAAACTCGTATCGAAACGTTTTGACACTAGAAGACCCCGTATCGAAACATCTAGGGGTGTTTCGAAACGCTTGGAAGGTTTTTTTTAGTTTGGCTTTGAAAACATGTAAAAACCTTTGAAAACATCCCCTAAACTTAGTTTCAAGTAGTTTGGACTTTGGAAATAGTTTTGAATTCTTTTTAACTTAGTCTAAAATATTTTGCAATTATTATATCAAAACATTAGTTCTACAGGATGTCAATCTCCAGAAAGACATTCCCTCCCATATCCCCGCAAGTATCAGCCCCCGATAAATCTACAATCTTTATGACACACTAATAATCATAGCCAGCCCATACTTTATGGAAGTACCAACGTACAGCTCATGACGGGACAAGAGTGTCAGAGGGATATAAAAGGGAGAGACCTTCTCTAAATAAGGGGACTCCATGACCTTTCCTCTCCAAACCACTACCTAAAACCCAAAAAAGGATTAAATCGGCTCAACGATTACGATGGTCTCTACCTAAAAGGGACTTAGGTGAACTGCCAAGTACTCTCATTTTCTCTTTTCGACCACCATCTCTACCTTCTTGTTCGGTGTCGACCAAAATCGGCATCAACAATTGATGCGGTGAGCGTGAACTACAAGATCGACAAAATCAGTCAAGATGAATCCCCTCGGCAACAACCCCCACCTCTCGCTCGAAACCCCGCTAACATGCTGGAGTTTCCCTACTAGCAACCGCAGAACGTACTTGTGCAAAATCCGACCGACTTATCTGGATCTTCCAACTATCAACCTCAAAACACTTTCTACTCGACGTATTATGGCCCCTATCAGAGCTACCAGAACCCCTACGACCAGACCTACTAGCAAGCGCCATTTGCACAATACCAACATGCTTCGTACATTGTTGATCAAACTCATTGGCAGATTACGACGCTACAAGGAGAGCTAAGAAACTTGCAGACGCAACTCCAAGCCTCTCAACAACAAAACTTGCAGCAACAAGAACTGATGCAGAGAGCCCTACAAGAACTGATAGTCTCCCATCAATTCACTAGCAGTCGAAGGACTGAGGAGGAGGAGGAGAGAGCCTCAAAGGCCAAAGAACATCATGCATAAGAACATCTGAACACCACATGGACTGAAGTCGACCTACCATCCCGAAGGAAAAGAGAAGATAATAAAGAATATGCGGCTCCCCGAATTGACCCTAGGGAGAAAGCATGGAGAAAACCAATATGGATGATGCAATGACAAATCGATGATGTTGAGTGGATCGAATTAACTGATATGGCCAAGAGGGGGTGAATTGACACTTCTAAAAATTGAAGGGAGGAAAAGGAACAATTAAAAATGAAGGACAAGTCACTTATAGTGGTTCAAGCTTCTAACCAAGCTTTACATCCACTACCTTAGCTCCTATTAAGGATTTTCAACAAACTCTTCACTAATTTATTCTTCCTCTTTTTAAGCTAAGGAGACAACATTTATAAATTCAATCTTTCTACCCAAAGATTGAATTACAAGACTCTCAATTACAAAGAATAAGAGGCAATTTGAAATGTATCTCTCACAAGACTAATGTATTGCCCAATTACAAACTAACACTCCCCAAACCTTAAAGAAAAATGAACAGTTGAGAATTTTACAAGTTGGGTACACAATTTGACTCTAATAGGCTCAAGGGTTTGGAATAAATACTTTGATGTTTCTTGAAGGTTCAATAGTTATTGCTGGTGCTTCTTAGGCTTGCTTTTATACATTCTCATTGATTCCTAGCCGTTTGGGTAGTTGAGATCATCAATAAAGTCGTTGGGGCTCTCTCTTCCCTCCATAAATGTTGTTCTACAACTACCCGTATCGGAACACGAGATCATGTATCGAAACGAACACCAAAAAAAGAAAGAGTCGTTGTGTGTAAAAAGGGCCCGTATCGAAACGACTATAGGCCATATCGAAACAGTTTGAAACTGTAAAATGTAAAAAGAGGGTCGTATCAAAACGGATAAGGGCTCTATCGAAACGTTTTGAAAATATAAATTGGTGTTTCAAAATAGCCTAGAGGTGTATCGAAACACTTAACCAAATTTTTAAAAATTTGTTTCTGACAAGTAACGACTAGTTCATTTAATGCTCGATTTTGAAAATACTTAACCCAGTATCGAAACGGGTATGAGCAGTTTCAAAACATAACTTAAAAATCAAAAACCAGATGAAGGCTGTAAACAGAATAGTTCGTATCGAAACGAACGTTTCTAGTGGTAAAACGCATCGAAACACTTTAGGGTGTTTCGATACGCTTGGGTAATTTCGTATATTTTGGCTTTGAAACACTTAGAAAAATTTATGGGATTTAAGTTTTTGACTTTAAAATATTTTAAGTATAAATTTTACTTGTCAAAATTAAGTATTTTGATTACTTAAAAATTTATTTACTTTACAATTTAATCCTTAAATTTTTCGTTATATCAAAATCAAATATTAATTTTACATGACCTCCGAATGCTGAGCATCTCGATGAAGCGCACAACGCCGAGAAGGAAAGCCCTCTAATGTCGCACGTGTTGTCCGTTCCCTATCCACCCCATTTCAAGCTTCCCAATGAGATCTACGTTGGTACTAGGGCCCCACACGACCATTTGTCCCAATATAGTGACCACATGGACAAAATAAGGGCAAATGACAAGCTGAAGTGTAAGGTTTTCCCTACTACCCTTTGAAGTGGGGGCCAAGAATTAGTATGATTCCTTGCCCCTCATCTATCACGAACTTCAAACAATTACCGCGGCTTTTTGTTGGGCACTTCTTGGCTAATAAGGTGATCCTTATGTCCAAAACTAGTCTCCTCAGTGTATGGCAGAGGATCAATGAAACTCTGAGAGAATATATTAAAAGGTTCTCGAGTGCTGGATACTGAAATAATGAAACGATGGATGACCTTCTGGTGGTATCAGTGCGAATCGATAACTATACTATCATGAGGATACTGATAGATAGCAGAAGCGACGTAGAGGTACTGCGGTGGAATGTGTTTTAACAGATGTGAGGATCTCGACAAGCTAAGATCGTGTGGCCCGATCTATGGGTTCTCCAACCATCCCATATGCGTAAAAGATTTTTAAAGTTTCAATGCATCAAGATGGAGGAGTATTTATCTTTCAAAAAGGGGAAGGATCGAATAAAGAATTAATGTTGAATACACGACTTTTGTTGGTTGTCTATTCAAGAATGGAAAACAAAGATGCCAAAATTGTGATCCCTTAAGCATAGAGGGAGTTGAATCATAGTTCAGAAGCCAAGACATCTCAAACACGGAGAAGTCATACCCAAGAGCTCAAAACACAAGAGCCATCAGTGCAGTTCAGCCATACAAAATTGGTGTCTTTTGGTTTTTATTTTTTTCATGTTTCACAACTGTAATTAGGGGTGTGTATTTTCGGATACGGATCGGATTCGATCCGAAAATTTTGGATCGGTAAAATAGCAATTCACATCTATGAAAATATTGAATTTTTGAATATAACAAACAACTAATTGTCAAATATAACAAGATTAGCATCTATGAAACTTTCAATTTTTCTAATTTTCGGATATAACAAGCATCAAATTACTAAAAATAACAAGATTTATATCCATAAAAATTTGAATTTTCGAATAATTCAAAACTTGAAATATTGCTATCCGTATCTGATCCAAAAAATAACAAATCGGATCGGATATCCAATCTAAAAATAAAAATCAAATCAGATATCTGAAATTTCAGATCATATCAACGAATAACCAGATTAAATATTTTTGCACACCCTTAACTGTAATATCCAAATTATGTCCGGGCGTTAAGCCCATAAATAATTAGACCTTAAATGTACATTAAATGTCTTTACAATACCCATTTACAAATTTTCCCAACATAGCCCAACACCCGTGAAACACATTACCCTTTAAACTCAAATGACTAGCTCTTATAATCCTAGCCAACCTTAGCCTTAGCACAGCACGCATGCTAGCCGTCAGATCCCAGATTGATATGATGGTCCAGATCAACCCTTCCATCTGCCTTTCGAACCTCGTGACCCCTCACCTCTTCACATCGTTACCACACCAACAAGGAGGCCACAAGCAGCCATGAACCACGTCTGAGCCTAACTTGCAATGGAGGCACCTCTTTGTGGCCTCTCTTCACAGCAAGATGCTAACACATATCTGGTCCCCTCATTGTACATGCATACAAACAAACAAGAGATGGATAAAAAAACTGATGTGACACGTTAAGTTTAAAAATAAACATTTTTTCATCCTATTTTATCTTCCCTCTCTTATTTTCTTCCATCCAAACACGTCTATCTTTCTCTCTTTTTTTTGGAAAAGAAAATTTTTTAGTATTAAGCTGCTACAATCATTTTGATCACCCGTATATGCCATCTTTTTGCTAAGTTTATTAGATTCAACATTATTAAGTCGTTCGCAATTATTTTGATCATCAGTATATTCCCTCTTTTTTTAATGGTGTAGACAGTAGGACAATTTCACACCACAGAGGTTATAAGATTACAGAAGAAAAATGAATGAGGGAGAGGAAAGGAGAAAGAAAAGAAAGATAAAAATGTTTGGATTGAAAAAAAATAAGAGGGGAGAGAAAATAGGGTAGGAAAACGTTTATTTTTAAACTTAATGTGCCACATCAGCTTTTTTAACGGTAATGAAAGCGAATTAAAAGTTGAGTGATTATAATGAAAATTTTAAAAATTCGGTGACCATATTAAAAGTGCTCTAAAAGTTTAGTGACTATCAGTGTAGTTTACCCTTAAATTAAGTAGTCATTAAATGTTAAGCGTGTTTTGGATTTTTAAGCCCTAATGGTCCGCATGGATTTATTACTGCCTTGGTCCTTCGTTCCTCTTATTTGATGTATTTTGGTTCTTTTTTGGCTTTATTTAATTTAATTTACCCACTCATTCATTTTAGGATAATTATTTGATACATTGGCAGTTGAAATCTTTAGTTTCTACAAGTGTCTTAGTTTTAGGTTTTAGATACTCAGTTTAGGGTGTAGGGTTTATGGGGTTTACATTTAGTAGGTTAGAATTTAGTGATTGTGAATAGAATTTAAGGTTTTAGGATTTATAAGTTGAAACCTAAATCCTCAACATATTACATAAAAACTAAAACCCTAACCTCTAAACCATAAATCCTAACCCTAACCCATAAATCCTAACCATTACCCCAAAATTCTAAATCATACGCTTAAACCCCTAAACCCCTAAACCATACACCATAAACTCTAAAACTAAGACGCTTGTGAAAACTAAAAATTTTCACCGCCAGTATATTAGATATAAATCCTTCAATTTATTCTTTAATTTCCTTTGTATTTTAATTTCTACATTTCTAAGTTTTGCACTTCAATTTCTGTTTCTTCACACAATGGTCCTACGACTTTGCGGTGACCCATCATAGTGTGCGATCCGCATTATATATAGCCTGTGTAATTTGGTTAATAAGTTCCTTTAATTTGTTTACACATTTATCCTACAGCTTTGCGGTGATCCACCTTGGAGTATGATCCGCATTATTTTATATTTTATCTTTTAAATTATTCATTTATTTATATTTTATATATTATTATTATTATATTACTTGTGTATAATATTATTACGTAATATATGTATGTGTTTTTATCTTATATTTTATATTTACATACATTCCTTATAATTTCATTTATTTTGTTCATGTTGCATGTCTGGATTTAAATATATTTGATAATGTGGTATTCCATTATTAGAGGGTAAGCTCGGTTAGTATGAGGAATATTGGTGGCGATTTTTTTTATTGCTCGAAATAATTGGACTATTAAAATAAACTCACATTCATAAATGGATTTTAAATTGAATGTTACGTAAGTTTTTGGGTATTTGGCTATGTACTAATTTTGGATAGACAGAGGTGCGAAACCTTCCCCACACGTAACCAATTCTCGAACTATCTAACTTTTCTCTGGTTATCGTTTGGTATCCGGTAGCGACTCTATCTTTTTATTTTTCAAAATCAAATTTTCTAATAAATTATGATTTTTTAAAATTCACTAGTACAATTAAAATTTCGTTCAGTGTAATACCATGTTATTATATATATATATAGTTTATTAAGAAATAATTTTTCGGATTGGTCGGTTCAGAATTAAAAAAAATTATATCAAATCCGACCTTATAGAGCAGAAATATTGTGATTCAACAAAGTCATTTGGTTGGAATTGGATATCTTTCAGAGTAAGCTTAGGCTTCCTTCTTCCCTCACAAATTCTGTATACCCAAAGGAAAAGTTTTCAACCTTTTCTCATTCTCGCATGCAGTCTAATAGGATTATAAATTAAAACATTATAGAATGAATGAAATATGCTTCTAATTCACACATTCGATGTCTGGATCCATCTACCTAAGATCCAATCACAATAATAATAAATGAATAACCAACAAGTATGAACATGAATTAAACAATTGATATCATTATTTGCAAAAGAAATTAAAAGAAATGTTTCATGGATTCCAGCAAAGTTGGTGAGTTCAAAGTCCCCATCTCACCAAACTTATGAACAGACCTTGGTGAGCAGAAGAAATCAGTGGAGGTCGGTGTGAAGAGAGGCATATCAGCGAAAAAGAGATTCATATCACTGACAGTCGTCGTAGGAACATAAGACGAGCAGATACTATTATTATTATTATTAACATCCCCGACAAGTACAACATCTGTAATCCCAGAAGAGGTTTGGTTGTGTTCTTGTCTGTTAACCCTGTGGTTCTTCCGTGGTGGCGACACTGACGGTAGCACCGGTGCAGTGTTTTGGTTAACTTCATGATCGGATCTGGACAACCCTGTAAGGCTTTGAACCAAGGCCATGAAATCCCGAGCCTGCGTGTGGATAATCTTGGGCGAGTGCATGTAAATGATGATCGGACCTGCCCTTTTCTGTTGATCAGCTGATGAAGATGGCTTTTGAATCAAATGGGACTCTTTGTTGATCTTCAGTGGAGTCGGACGAACACCGTTCATCATCACTTCTTTTCTTGGAGGACTCATCGTCGAAACAATTAAATGTCCGATGATCCGAAATCAAATTCAACAAACTCTTAACAACTTTATCAAGTAAGAGAGGAAGCCCTATATAAAGAGATGATTATGGAGATGAAGCCAGCGATTCTGACCGTTGACGAAAACAAAGGGAGAATAATATGTATGTAAAAAGTAAATAATATAGTAAATCTTAAACATGTGTGTTTGACTTCTAATATTTGTCAAAACCTAAGTACATTTTTTTATCATCATTCTTAATTATTGGTTTGGTTTTTGCCGGCGCCCAACGACGGCGGTATAGAAACAACTACTCACTACTTAGTACGAGTCTTTTGATTTCATACAATCATTTTATGTCTTTCCGTTTTCGCCATGAATCAGCTGCTCTTTGGCTACCGCATACCGTTGCTAATTAGTAGAGCCTTACCCTTAATTTCACCATTCATGTATTTATATATTTTAGGCTGCTAAAAAAATATATTTAATATTTCACTGAATAGTTATTTTAGTTTTTATTTTGTTTTAAAGTATTATAATTTTTAATATTATATTATGGGTTAAAATAGCCACTTTGTGAATAAAAATAATTAGTTAACTAACAATAAACGCTTTAAAATGATGTGAAAATTGTTAGAAAGTAGGTATTAATCCAAGAAATAAAATAAAACAGTAAAACAAATACAAAATTTATCAATAAAATCAAACATAATACAATAAATCATTCAAAGTAAAAATTTGAGATGTCAATAACAAAATTGAAATTGTTTACTTGCTGATGCTTGAGAAATCACAGTTTCCTTAAGACAGATTCACCCGCTCCTATGGTGCTTGAGAAACGTCGGACGTCTATCTCCTAGGATAAAACAGCAGAATGAACACAACAGTAGCACATCTGCAGTGATTAGTGAACCGTAACCTCGTCTTCTTCTATCACAAAAAAAATAATTTTGAATATCAAAGAGCGAAAGCAATTGAAAATGATTTGTGTTATGTGTGTTAAACCTAGTAGGTTTACATCAATACATGGTATTTATAGGGGTTTCACAGAGTGAACTATTGAAAATTTTGACATAATAGAGTATTTAATATAGAGAATTAATGATTCTTTCAAGAGCAACTTTCAAAATTATTGTCTGAATTAAAAGGAAACTTTTAATATTTATCCTTTTAATTTCAAAACATAATTTAAAAAAATATGTGCTCTATTTGAGGAAATATTCGGGTTAAAATATCTACAGGCATACGGAGGGCTCGATGGTCTAGACATTCGTGTTACCCACGTCATGCACGGTTGCACATTTACTAACCAATAACTGGTTTCATGTTTTCCCTCAACAACGTTTGAATCAATTTCTCACTCAAACCTCCAAAAACATCAATTTTTCCAACAATCCTCCATATGAATAAAATTGATGATTTAATCAAAAACATTTTGACTCGATGTGGTGATATATTCTACGATCAATAGTTGCATAGGATAGGTAGGTGTCTTCCTTCGAACCTTCACTTGTGGAAGTATATTTACTTTACTAGTTGACTAGTAGACATGATGTCCTTGAACTGTTCTGTCATTGGTGTAAACGACGATACACCTCAAACAATTACCTCTCTGACAAGGTTTTTAGTTTATATGGTCGTGAACATCTCACTGGTTCTGCAAGAGTTTGAAAGAACTATGTCCAAATAGTCTCATTTAAGCAGCCCCACTTCACTCTCACATATGTGACTTATGTTGTTTGGCTCACCGAAACACACAATGGTCAGTAAAAGCATTTCTTAACCTATTCCACTTTTGACGATTGTTTACATCATATGAACGAACTTGGGAGAAGAACCCTCACATTGACCACACAAGGGTTATGCAATTAGTTTGTCCTTTTGAACTTAGATCTTGGGATCTCCAATCAACTACGTAGGGTTTTCCTTCACATGGCACCTTAAATTTTTTTAGGCTTTAGTTTCATTTCTTTCGATGTTTTCTCAACTTGATCTCGATTTAACCCTTTTATTAACGGATCCGCAATGTTATCTTTTGATTTTACAAAATCAATAGAGATAACTCTATATAAGATCAGTTGTCTAATGGTATTATGTCGACGATGCATATGTCACGACTTACCATTATACATAAAGCTTTGTGCTATGCCAATAGTTTTTTAGTTATCAGAATATATTCATATTGTAGGCATTGACATTGACAATTTAGGTATCTTGAATATCATATTTCCAACTGGTATCAAAGTATCATTCTAAAATAGTAGGATCTCTAGAATAATGTAAATCATAGTCCCGAATATATCTAAGATATCTCAGTACCCTCACAATTATTTTCTAGTGGTTTTCATCTGAATTACTTGTAAATCTATTTAAATTGCTCACATTAAAAGCAATATTTGGTCTAGTGCAACTCATGAGGTGCATTAGACTGCCTATGACCCTTGCATATTCCACTTGGTCAACACTTTGACCTTTATTCTTGGACAAATGTTGGCGTGTGTCTATTGGATTTCTTGCTATACCATAATCATCCTTGCCAAATTTCTCATGAATATTATCCACATAGTGTGACCGAGTCGATATAAGACCTTTAGGTGACCTTTTAATTTGGATTCCTAAAATCGTATCAGCTAGTCCCATATCCTTGATATCAAATCTTAAATTTAACATGTCTTTTAAATGTTTTTACCATTTCATTGTTGCTTCCGACAATGAGTATGCCATCAACATACAAACATAGAATAAAATATACAATGTCGGTAGTCTTGACATATACACATTTGTCACACTTATTTATCTTGAAGTTGTTTGTCATTATGACACTATCGAACTTCTCATGTCATTGCTTTGGTGCTTGTTTAAGTCCATATAAGGAATTCACCAATCTACAAACTTTCCTCTCTTGACTTGAAAGTACATGACTCTCAGGTTGTTCCTTGTATATTTCTTCATCAAGATCTTCATTTAGGAAAGTTGTTTTAACATTCATTTGATGTACTTCTAGATTTCGCAAAGCGGCAATTACGAGTATTACCCTTGTGGAAGTTATTCTTGATACAAGACAATATGTATCAAAATAGTCAAGCCCTTCATTTTTTCGGTAACCTTTTATAACCAACCTAGCCTTATACTTATCAATTGTTCCATTTACTTTCATTTTTCATTTGAAAATTCATTTAGAATTTAATAGTTTAATTTTCGGAGAAAGATCCACTACTTCCCACGTATGGTTTTGCATGATGGAATCAATTTCAGTCTTAATGACATCCTTCCATAAGGTGCATTTAGATAAACTTATAACATCACTATACGTTTGATGTTCAGCCTCTAGCATAAATGTTAGAAAATTTGATTTAAAAGATCTTTCTACCCTTACTCTTTTACTTCTCCGTGGTTCTATTTCTACTCCCTAACTTTACAAGGGAATACATTTTCAAAATTCGATTTCATTATTGTATTCTTGTGATTTTCAATGTTCTTCGATTCATACACTAGAAATCAATATGCATTACTATGTTCTGCATAGCCAATAAAAATACAATCCACAATTTTAGGACCTATTTTCATTTGTTTTGGTAACAGGGTCATTACCTTTGTAAGACACCCGACACTTTAATGTGGTTATAGGAAGGTTTTCAACCTCTCCATAATTCGCATGGTGTCTTATCTCTTTTTCTTGTGGGGAACCTTATTTAAAAGGTAATTATCTAATAGAATAGCTCTCCCCACATGTTTTGTGATAACTCGAGCTTTCTAGCAAAGCGTTCATCATTTCTTTTAGAGTTTATTTTTTTCGGCTACTTCATTAGATTGAGGAAAGTATGGTGGTGTTACTTCGTAAATAATACCATGTTGTGAACAATATTCACCAAATGATTCAACGTAGTCACCACCACGATCACTTCTCATCATCTTAATCTTTTTATTAAGTTGGTTTTCAACTTCCTACTTATAGAGTATAAATTTCTCTATGTCTTCCTCTTTGCTCTTAAGCAAATATACATAGCAATATTTTGTGCTATCACCAATGAAGGTAACAAAATATTTATATCATCCTCTAGTTTGGACGAAAATTAAGTTACAAACATCGTTGTGTATCTTTTAACAATTTGAAGTGAAGACCTTGTTAATTTTGTCTCAACACAAGTTTCACATTTATGATTATAATTAATATGAAATGAGGAAATGCGCTCCAAGTTAATTAATCTACACAAGATATCATAATTAACATGTTCGAGCCTACTGTACTATAAATCATATGAATCAAGCATATAAACAGAAGAAGAAACGTTTTTCTTATTTATTGTTTTAGCTTTTACAGAGATAGAATTGAGTTCCCACATGTAATTCAATACATATTTCTCCCACAAATATTTCCCCTTTTGACAAAATCAACTTCTAGGATTCAAACATCATCTTAAAGTCATGCATACATAGGAGTGCCCTAGAAACAAGATTCTTTTATATGTCTGGTACATACAATACATTTTGAACCTTCAGTTCTTTTTTCGAAGTTATCTTCAAAACTACATTTCTCTTCCCATTGATCTGGGAGGTTGCATCATTGCCCATGGAGCTTATTCTCGTTCTCACTAGGAACTAACTCAACGAATGAGTCATTGTCACTGCAGATGTGACGTGTGGCACCATTATCAAGACACAGTTATCTTAGATCTAAGTCAACTATGTTGACTTCAAAAATCATAACACATGTATCTATATCGGATACTTGCTTAGAAATTTCTTCTACATCATTGGCCTCGTTCATTATGTATCTTTTGAAGTCTTTATTGACTTCCACATGTTTGCCTTGACACTATTAGAACTGACAATTTTGTTGAGCCTTTTTTCATATCTCTATTATGACTCATAATCATAACGTTCATACGGTATAAGAGAAATCTTAGTAATAAACATTGCAGCCGAGTAGGTTAGCATGAAAGAGAGGAGGTACAAAAAGCACGCTTAAATACCAAATCTTTCAAAAAAATTCAATCCTAGACATGTACTTTCAAATATATTTTTAATTATCCGTTTAAAAGTATTTTCTTCTTTAAACCAGAATTAACAATGATTCTATTATAACTAGAAAATTAAATCTAGATTATTTCATTTTTGTTATCCAATAGAATTATAATTGTGAAACAAAATCAGTAATTAATGTTACTTTCAATGACAATCTATGTTAAATCGGATTTGTCCACGACAAATCAGTAACTGTTAGGAACATTTTTTTACATTATGCCTATATTTTATGGTATTATAGTTCTATCTAAATTATTTTATATTTTAAAATAACAACATTACCGTTAATATCATATCGTATTTTAATTAATTTTCATATCTGATGGGCCTAATACTAACCATTCTTCCATAAGAATTTGAGCTTATTTTATTTTCGATTACTTTTTTCTTTCATTAAAAGGGGCCATACCTATTTGAAACATATACATGTTTTAAGGTTTGGGAACTCATTGACTTCTCGCATTCATATGGTTGTATTCAAGAAAAAGCTGAAGTCAAAAAGGTTTTAATAGTGGAGAAAATAAGAAAAATATTTTGTATAAATTTGATCAAGTGTTTTGAATAATATATTTTATATATGATAAACCGATTATTCAACTTATATAGCATTGGATTGAATAGGCAATATTATTTATCTTATATTGAGGATAATTATTTGGTAATGGTGGAATATTTTATTTCCACACGTGAGATTAAGAATTCGTGGAGTGTCCTATATCATTTTTTAAGGAAGACAAAGCCCATTCATAGCGGAAGAAGTGGTTTTGTCTTGTATTTGCTGCTTGTGTTTTAATTCTATAATCTTGTTTAACCCGAGGTGTTCATAAATATTAAATAATCTATTATCTAAGCCCACTAGAATAATAACATATATCGAAATAAGAAAAGTAAGAAAATATTAAATAATTTTAATGAAAAGTTATTAATTAAGAAATGTCTCATCTCTGAAACAATCTTAGGCTTCGGCTTCGCCTCATTCATTAACAAATCCATTGACTGTAAAAAATCATAAAATTTTATTTATATTCAAATAAATCCTCAACTTGGTACAGTCAATGCCCAAATTGTAAAAATTTATGATATTTTAGAAAATAAAAAATAGCTGACGTTGACTGTATGTAACATCAATAAACATTACTCCATATTATATAAACGACATACAAAGATTTATGAGTAAATAAATCAATGGTCAGAGCGGATGGCCAAGGGATTACGGGGGAATTGCGTGGGAAATTTCTAAAAATTGTGAGAATTTAAATTGATGGGATAGAGAATAATCAAAATTTTTATTTACGGGGACGAGTATAGAAGAAGTCTTATCACCGAAACTTAAATGGAAATGGGGATGAAATTGCTATATATGAATCGTGAGGATAACCGAACCGTATAAATAACGGTTGGGATCCCATTTTTAAATATATATATATATATACATAATTAATTCTCAATTACCAGTATACCTACCTATTTTATTATCAATATTCTATTCTATCAAGATATTTGTGTCTTTTGTTTAAACCTTATTAAGTTCGGGTGAACTCTCTACTAGTTTACCCTTGTTTGTTAATTAAGAGTATATAATCTATTTATCTCCATATTTCTACCTTTCATGTTACCCAAAAAACATGTTCCCCTTCAACCACATGTTCAATTGTATTGAACACATGACTTGTAATTGTAAATTGAAATCGACCATATATTTTGGTTAGTAAAGTACTGAATATATGACTTATAAATTGAAATTGATCATATATTTTGGATAGTAAAATAGTGAATATATGACTTGTAAATTAAACCCGACCATATATTTTGACTAGTAAAATAGTAAATTTCGTTAAACTTTTTGGGATGTGAATTCTTCGAAACCCGTGAGAATCTGATGGGTATAAGAATAGGGAAGAAAAAATCACCGAAATATGTAATAAGAAATACTCAAAACCGTACTTATAAGTGTTAGGGACAGAATTAGGAATGCAACACTGTCCAAAGATTTTATTTAGGCTTCCTCAAAATTGAAAAAATTGTATTATACTTTTGAAAATATTTTAAAATTTTAATTACTCTTCCTCAAATTTTATAAAAATTCTCATAAAATTCTATAACTTTTGAAAATTTCATTAAACTTTTTCAAAAATTTTAATTAGAACTTCACATCTAAAAAATAAATTTCTCAACGAGTCCCTCGAAATTTTTAAAAAATTTCATTAAACCTCTAAAATTTTGAAAATTGTGATTAGGCACTTTCAAGCTATACGGTCAAGATCTACCACTGTTAACGGTTGATTTTTTTATTAAGTAGAAATATATTACATTATCAATGTAAATGTCAGGATTCTAACTCGTACAAGATAAAACATATAAACAATTTTGGTCACTCAATCAAATAATGGATCTCAATCAACCGTTGATTTTAGTGTAACAAAAGCACATGACTTATATTGGAGGTCTTTTTAAGCGTATTACCCAAAATTTACAAGCAAACCTATGAAACATTTGACCAAAGAATTCATAAGTAAAAGTAAATCATAGTAATCCAAAGCTGCCAACGTTGATATCTGATTAGTTCAATTAGTGTTAATTAAAAAATTTAAAATTACTCGCTTAGAATAGTAATGTTTGATTAATTATATGATAATAATCAAATAATAGAAAAGTTTTAAAGGAACTTTAAATAATCTATTGACATTGGTTACGTTGCTTTAGTTAATCTTAAAATTATGCTTGTATTCTTTATTTAATTTAATAATATATTATTGTAACTATTTACTATTGTTTTTGGGTGTAATAGTTTCCTCGTAATAAATACAAAGTTGCGTTTATCTTCTTGCAACTTACACTGATGAGATGGAGTTTCCTTTCTAACTTTAAATTAGTAATCATTAAATGCCCATAGACTTTACTCCGGACTAAGATTAAGATTCCAATGGTGTTAGGTTTATCATAATTTCAGACGTAATGTATACCACATCCAATATCAAGAATAAAAGACCCGAAATATTGATAGGGTATATTTATAAGTTATTTGAACTTATTCGAGAAAAAAAATGAAATTTGATTTGATTTTTTTAATCAAATTTAATGGAGTGAGATAGCCTAATTTGATATTTATCCTAAATTTACAACTGAAATTCAGTAGAGCGATAGTTTTTTTTTTTGATAAATAGTAGGGCGATAGATTTTATGGTAAATTACGTCGCAACTCAATTATATTTTAGTAATTAATAAATAATTTTTCTTCTAAAAATAATAATTTAACCATTTAATTAATTTTTACAATAATATATTAATTTTTTTAATTTCATTAATTTCGTTTTAACAACTAGATTAAATGTAGAATATGACAAATAAAAACTAATCTTAAAAAATTACTTATTTGATGTTGATGAAAGGTAATCTATGTGTTTAGCTGAAACTCCTTAGAGAGCAATGGACTTATTAAAGCTTTTAAAACTTTTAAATTATTTTCTGAACGTGAAAATTGCATATAGAGTATTATTGATTTTTTTAATTATTGTTCTTTTCACATAAAGAAACTTTTTAAAATTAAAGTTCGAAGTATATTAGGAACAACTATGTTGCAAGAAAGGATAAATGAACTTGTTTTGATGGCAATCGACAGAGCCGTTTCTGAGATTTTAGTAGCCCAAGGGCAAACCAAAAAATTAGGCCCTAATAATAAATATTAAAAAATGAATTTTAAAAGTAGGCTCTTAATAACAAGTATTAGAGAAAAAATTAGGTCCCTAATAATAAATTTTAAAAATGAATTTTAAAAGTAGGCCCCTAATAACAAGTATTAGAAAAAATTAGGTTTCTAATAACAAATAATAGAAGAAAAAAATAAATTTTAAAAGTATGATATTGGAAAAAAAATCATGTCCCTATTGGATTGCTAATAACAAATATTAAAAATTAAATTTTTAAGAGAATGTCCCTAATAACAAATATGGGGAATTGTGCCCCTAATTATAAGTATTAGAAAAAATCGGATCTAATAGTAAGTATTGAAAAAAATTAAGAGTATGTCACAAATAATAAATATTGGGAAAAATAAGCCCTTAATAATAATTATTGAAAAAATTGGACCCCTTATAACAAATATTGAGAAAAATTAAATTTTAAGAGTAGGCCCCTAATAACAAATGTTGAAAAAATTTAGCCCTAATAATAAGTGTTGATTTAACAAATTTTAAGACTACACCCTAATAATAAATATTAAAAAAATTCAATCTTAATATCGAATATTATAAAAAAAAAATGGGGCCCTGGGCGGGTGCCCCTCCTACTCATGCCCAGAGACGGCACTGACAATCGAGAATAATCTTTTGAAAGAAGTTGATACGAAAAGCGTTGTAAATATTTTTGTTTCGAAATATTCAAGAACAACACTTTTTAAGTGAAAATACTATATTTTTAAATGTTTGTAAGTAATTTTGATGTTGCTCAAGAGAGTAATCTAACAAAAAAATTGTATTGAGGGAACTTTATTTAGAAAAAAAACTTATATCTCTTTCATATTATAAAATAAGTATCTCACCTTAGTAAATTACACAAGGTCCTTAATTTTTTTACCGCCCCTAAGTTAGATAATATATATATATATATATATATATATATATATATATATATATATATATATATTAATTGGTAGAGGGAAATGTGCACATTTTTAACATAGTTATATTAAAAATTTAGGATATAAATCTTTAAAAAGTTACATTAAAAATTTAGAGATACGAAATTATAAATAAAAATATAAAATCAAAGTATTAATAAAAATATAAATAAAATATCTAAATTATATAAAAATTAAAATTTTTAAAAATATTACTACATCTAACACATTTCGGTCTATTCTGGTAGGTGGAAACAGTAAAAGTGAAGCAATCGGTGCACCACAATTTAATTACGCAGATGTGGAGATTTTGTGTAGAATTGGACGAAACGGATCTAAGGTAAAGGTATATGAATACGCGTAAATATTTCCCTTTTATATTAAATAGTACAAATTGGAATCATATCGTTTTGATAAATACTATATTCACTACTTGCTATTCCATTTGAACCATTTAATCCATAAAAAAGAATTTGACCTTCAAAAACTCATGTTTAACATGAAAATATCTTTAATATATATATATATATATCGGGTAAAATTTTGATACACAAACAGTGTAAAATTAATTTTACACAAACTTAAATATTTACATTATAAACCCCAAATCCTAAATTTTTAATCCTAATGTTAAAAAATTAAATCCCAAACCTTAAACCTATACCCTAAATTCTAAACACTAACTTAAATTATAAACCATATAATTTAAATTCTAAACCCTACAACCTAAACCCCTAAACTAAAACTCTAACCCCTAAAAAAAAGACGCGCGTAAACGTAAACAGCATGCGCATCAAAGTTTTTCTTTTCATGTACACTGGACAAGGTGAAATTGAAATCATATTGAGTTCTCGTTTAAAGTTAAATGAATTAAGATAAATTACATCCACAATCATTCAACTATTAGTTAAATTACATTTCGATCACGGGATTAAGAACTTAATTTTTCGTTATTGGCTAATTGTTTTTGCATCATTTTAGTCGTTGTGTCATCAACTTATAAGATGACATGTCCATTAAATAATTAAATAGTAATATATTTAACCTTTAATGTTTATACATTTTATTAACATGATCCATAATTATAAAAAGATGACCTTCAATGTTATGTAGGAACAAATAGTCCTCTGCAAATACTGGAATTTCTTTTATCATTCCAAATGCTTCATGCTATTCAATTAACTTCTCTAATATAGCGTGGTACTCAAATTAACACATGTTTTAAAATGAATAATTAAAAAGTATGCATCCTAAATTGTTAGGCTCAAAATCGATCAACCGAATTTGCCAAGAGGGTTAAAATTGTTTTTCGAATGAATTGGTTAATACTAAAAAATAGTGGACAATATTTGCACGATAATTTTAGAGTGGTTCGACTACTCAACGGAGTCTACATCCACTACCTTAGCACACCACTAAGGATTTCCCAATTCAATATTATGAATTCTTCTTTTTGAGGGCAAAGGAATAACCTTACAACCCTATCTTTTCAATGGTTAAGATAGAACCACTCTAGTTTTTTCTTAGGCTAAACTAGAATCTCTTCCTTTTACAAGGTAATTTGTGTAAACAATGAAAACCTCACTGTTAACCTAACGATGTATCTACAGAAAACGATTTGGGAATTTTGACTCAAGATGGTCAAAGGAAGAGTTTTATTGATTATAATCTGAAAATGATACAAATGACCTTGGGTCACTCAAACCCAATACATTGTTTTATATAGCCCAAGTAACCAACCCATGTAACTTCCTAAGGAATTGGTTACAACGACCTACACTTGACAAGCCTAATAGACTGCTAACAAACTAACATATTCTTATAGTTTTAACATTTCCCTTGCTTTGTCAATTTCTCAAGTCAGAAAAATTCCGTACACCCAACTGATGTCGAAATTCCTCAAACTTTTTAACAGTGATTGGCTTAGTAAAGATAGCAGCAATCTGATCACAAGCAGGCACATAGTTAACCTGCAACTTCAGAGAAAGAACTTTTTCACGAACAAAGAATAAGTTGAGTTCCACATGCTTGGTTTTAGCATGCATAATAGGGTTGGCAGACATAGCGACAATACTAGTATTGTCACTCCAAATTGTGGGTATATCATCAGGTACAACTCTCATATCAGTTAGAATCAGAGTTAACCAGCTAAGCTCAAATGATGCATCAGCCAGACTGCGAAATTCAACCTCAACAGTGGACTGTGACACTGATCGCTGCTTTCGTGAACTCCGTGACAACAAGTGAGAACCAAAAAAAGTGCAATAACCAGAGACAAAGCGTCGATCATCAGGATCACTACCCCAGTCAACATCTGAGAATGCAGTGAGAGTAAATCACTGCATTGGTTGTGGAGAAAACCAAAGATCATAATCTAGAGTGCCACATAAGTATCTTAAAATATGTTTGACAGCCAACCAGTGCACATCAGATGGTTGTTGCATGTACTGCGCCACTTTGTTCACAACAAAGCTGATATCTAGGAGAGTGTGGCAGATGTATTGTAGAGCACCAACAAGACTCCTATATTCATGCTCATCTGCTAAGGGAACACCAACACCTTTAGTTAATTTGGGAGACACAACAATAGGAGTTGTAGCAGTATTTAGATCACGTTGATCTGTCTTAACTAGAAATTTAACAATGTACTTCTTTTGTGTAAGAAACAAACCAACCATAATGAAGCGAACCTCAATATCGAGAAAAAATTACAAGTCACTAAGATCTTTGAATGAAAATTTCTGATGCAATTGTTTAATGATTTCATCAATGTGATCAGTAGATGAACCTGTAAGCAATATGTCATCCGCATACACCACAATATATGTGACCATTGTGTTTGCTTTGAACACAAACAAAGATGCATCAGCATTAGATGCCTTGAATCCTAGTTCTTCAAGAAAGCCCCTAAGCTTGGTGAACCAATTTTTAAGTGCTTGTCTTAGTCCATATAGTGCTCGCTTAAGCTTACATACCATCACTTTTCCTGTTGCATCTTCAACTTAAAAACCATCATGCTGTTGTATGTAGACAGCTTCTTCAAGATCACCCTTTAAAAAACATTATTTATGTCTACTTGACGTATCTTCCAATGATTTACCACAGCAAGTGAGAGAACAACATTCACTGTAAAAGACTTAATCATTGGACTGATTGTGTCCATAAAGTCAAAACCAGCAACCTGAGAATATCCATTGGCAACCAATCTTGCTTTCAGTCTATTCACAGAGCCATCTGCATTCTTCTTGACCTTAAAAAGCCACTTACATCCAATGGCTTTTCTGTCACATGGCAATTCCATAATTTCCCAGGTGTTATTGGAAAGCAAAGCATCATATTCTGCCTCAACTGCTACTTTCCACTATGGATATGCTAAAGTAGCATAGACATCTCGAGGGACATCATCAACTCGCAAATGAAATGCCTTTGATTTAAAAATTCCACGTTTACTTTTTGTCATTATAGAATGTGTATTGCTGATAACATTTCCTGCTGCAGAACATTCATTCTCAACCATATCTGCATGATTCTCATTCACAAGCAAACTATATGGTATTTCAGGCTCTTCAGAAGCTTCAGCTGTGGCAAGCTGGTCACTCACAGGAAACTCAACGTCCACTGAAATTGTAGGTTCAGCAACTGAAATAACATGGTCATCAGCTGAACCATGCTCAACATGAACAAGCTCGTTCACCTCAGTAGCATCAACTGCTGGTCCACTCACGGTAGCAGTGTCTATAGAAGCATAAAAAATAGGTTTCTCTACAAGTTCACACTGTTCTGGAGAGGACTCAGTTGGCTCAGAATGTCCATCATGCAAAGAAGAAATGGAGGACTCAACCATTAAAGGAACTGAGCGAAAATATGTTGGTGTTGCAACAATAGAAGCACCATCTGAGTCAGCTGCAGGAAACACTCCTTCACTGAACACCACATGTCGAGACACAAACATCCTACCATAGCTCCTATCCAAACACTGGTAACCATGATGGTTGGGGGAATAACCCAAGAAAAGACAAGGTCTGGACCTAAAATCCATTTTGTGCCTATTATATGTGTAGAACTAATGTTTTGATATAATAATTGAAAAATGTTTTGGACTAATTTGAAAAGAATTTAAAACTTGTCCTTAAGTCCAAACAACTTGAATATATGTTTGAGGGTTTTAAAAAGATTTTTGGAAAAGTTTTTCATGCTTTAAAATAGCCAAACTTGAATTTTCAGGTTGCCCGTACTGATACGGTGTACCCCGTATCGATACTTTTTTGCCCAGGTTTGGTCATTGCCAAAACCCGTATCGAAACGGAAAAGCATGTTTCAATACGGTGAGGGATCGTTTCGATACGCCTGGTAAGCGTATCGATCCCCATTTTAACAACCCCAACGGCTAGTTTCCCAACGACCTTTTAAATGTCATAATGTACCAATACGCCCTCAAGCATATCAATACGCTTAGGCTGACAAGAGCCCAACAGCTAGTTTTGATGAAGGTCGTACTAATACGGGTCCACGCGTATCGATACAGAAGGCTGTAGAACAGCATTAAAGATGGGAAATAAAGTCTCCAACGGCTCCAATTCAACCCTAACGGCTAGTAACGGCTACAAACTCAAAGAAGAGTAGAAAAGGGACCTCCAAGCATCTAGTAATGGTTAATGCCTCAATTGTCAACAACACTATGATCAAGAATTTGTCTTAGAGTCTAATTGTCAAATTAGTGTATAGACAAACACTAGTGAGCCAAAATTGTTATATTTGCTCAAGTGTTTTAGGATTGGGTGAAAGCTTAATTGTGCAAACAAATACCTATTAGAGGGATTTGAGTTTGCTTATCCTTTTCTCTTTGTAAAGAGGGTTTGATCAAGGCTTTGGGTAGAAAGCTTGATTGGTTTGTAAGGGTTTCCTCCTAAGCCTAGAAAAGGGGACGAATCAATAGTGGATTGATTGGAAATCCTTAGTGGGAAGCTAAGGTAGTGGATGTAGACCTTGGTTAGAAGGTTGAACCACTATAAATCATCTTTTCTTTATCTTTTTAGCTTACACACCTCTTACACCCAAAATTCCACTTCTCCACCACTTGGCGAGCAAGAACGGTTGAAGGAATCGAGAACGAATAACCCAACAATTGGTATCATAGCTTGGCTCAATTGAATAGGATTAACATCCTATTGAAAAGATCTATCAAGCTCGATCATCATTTCAAACAACCGGCTCAATGGCACAATCAATCGACAAACCGCCCTTCTTCGATGGAACTCACTATGCTCATTGGAAGACAAGGATGAAGTTCTTCTTAAAGTCAAGGGACTACAAGCTTTGGGATATAGTAGAAGATGGTTCGTTCGTGTCTCAACAAAGCAAGGCAGATTGGAGTGCCGAAGATCGCAAGAAGATGAAGCTTAATTGCAAAGCCTTGCACATCTTATTTTGTGCATTTGGCCCAAACATATATGAGAAGATGTCTTCTTTTGAGAGTGTCAATGAGGTATGGGACAAGCTTGAAGTCACATACGAAGGAACCGATGAAGTAAAGGAGACCAAGATCGGGCTCCTCAACCTAGCGTATGAAAACTTCAAGATGGATCCGGAAGAGAACATCGAGAAGATGTTTGATAGGTTCTCCACTATCACCAATGGTCTTAAAGGTTATGGAGAAGCCATCTCAGAAGAGAAGTTTGTCCGAAAGCTTATTTACTCCCTTCCCGAGTCATGGGACTCAAAGAAGACCACCATCGTCGAAGCCAAGAATCTCAAAACCTTGAAGCTTGATGAGCTCATGAGATCACTTCTCACTCACCAAATCATGAAGAAAAACAAAGAAGATGAGAAGAAGATGGAAGAAATTAGAGCTATGGGGGAGAAGAAGCTCAAAGAGCTTGGCATCAACACAAATGTCATTGCTCTCAAATCCTCCACTTGCCACCATGTAGATTCAAGTGAAGAGGATGATGATGAAGAAGAGATAGTTCATCTCTTCAAGAAGTGTGCCCCTTTCATGAAGAAAGCCTTGAGAGAGCTTGAACGAGATTCCATGAAAAAGAAGAGGACAAGCACTTCAAGCCATAAGAAGAAGGCATATGTGGCTACTTGGAGTGATGAAGACTCCACCGAAGATGAACAAGCCAACCTTTGCCTTATGGCCATCGAAGAAGATTCAAGCGTAACTTCTAATTCATCTACTTCATGTTCATATTCCTTTGATGAATTACAAGATGTCTATGATGATTTGGTTTTAGAGTTTAAAAATCACATTTTGAAAAATAATAAAATGATTTCAAAGTTGAAAATTCAAAATGATTTGATTTCTAAAACCAAACTTGAACTTGAAGCAAAACTCGAAGAGTTTGAACAAAAATGTTTTGATTTACAAAATTTGCTTCACAAAGTTCAAGAAGAAAAAGATTTGATTTCCAAAGAGCTTGAAAAGAAAAACAATTTCGGAAAATCAAACTTTTATGTAAGACAATCTAGTGCCCATAGATTTGTAAATGGTAAATGTTTTAGAAGTGTATGGGTCCCAAAAGGACTAACCACTTCAACTAAAAAGGATGAAATTGAAAAATGGATTCCTAAGGGGACTAAATTTTGTGCTACTAACGTCTATGGATCCAAAGCGATTTGGATACCAAAAATTACTTGATTGTCTTATGATAGGTGTGATGGAGAGTGATCAACAAGTCAATTCTTGAGGGGGAGCTCCATGCACACAAGAAAGACACTTGAAGAAGGAAGGCTTCACATCATCCCTTGTGTTCAAGTGTGGTAAAATCTAATTGTTTTTTGTTTTTATTTAATTTATTTTTCATTTATTTCAACTAGATGATCATATATGTTGGACTAACATTTTGATGATGCTTTGAGTAAGGGGGAGCCAATTTTAAAACCATTTTTTAATAGTGTCAATTTTCTTTTACCTCCTAAGTTATTTTGATCCCAATGTCTTTTTAAATTCTTTTTGATATAACAAAAAAAGGGAGAAATGGTTTGAAAAATTGAATTTTCAAATGAATAAGGGGGAGCTTTAATTGATTTCAAATCTTATTCTCTTATTCAAAATTTATTTCACAAAGGGGGAGAAATCTCAAACAATTTTTCAAGTTAGTTTTATTATATCAAAAATGGGAGATTGTAGAACTAATGTTTTGATATAATAATTGAAAATTGTTTTGGACTAATTTGAAAAGAATTTAAAACTTGTCCTTAAGTCCAAACAACTTGAATATATGTTTGAGGGTTTTAAAAAGGTTTTTGGCAAAGTTTTTCATGCTTTAAAATAGCCAAACTTGAATTTTCAGGTTGCCCGTACCGATACGGTGTACCCCGTATCGATACCTTTTTGCCCAGGTTTGGTCACTGCCAAAACCCGTATCGAAACGGTAAAGCCTTTTTCGATATGGTGAGAGATTGTTTCGATACGCCTGGTAAGCGTATCAATCCCCATTTTAACAACCCCAACGGTTAGTTTCCCAACGACCTTTTAAATGTCATACCGTGTCGATACGCCCTCAAGCGTATCGATACACTTAGGCTGGCAAGAGCCCAACGGCTAGTTTCTGATGAAGGTCGTACCGATACGGTCCACACGTATCGATACAGAAGGTTGCAGAACAACATTAAAAATGGGAAATAAAGTCTCCAACGGCTCCAATTCAACCCCAACGGCTAGTAACGACTACAAACTCAAAGAGGAGTATAAAAGGGACCTCCAAGCATCTAGTAATGGTTAATACTTCAATTGTCAACAACACTATGATCAAGAATTTGTCTTAGAGTCTAATTGTCAAATTAGTGTATAGACAAACACTAGTGAGCCAAAATTGTTATATTTGCTCAAGTGTTTTAGGATTGGGTGAGAGCTTAATTGTGCAAACAAATACCTATTAGAGGGATTTGAGTTTGCTTATCTTTTTCTCTTTGTAAAGAGGGTTTGATCAAGGCTTTGGGTAGAAAGCTTGACCGGTTTGTAAGGGTTTCCTCCTAAGCCTAGAAAAGGGGACGAATCAATAGTGGATTGATTGGAAATCCTTAGTGGGAAGCTAAGGTAGTGGATGTAAACCTTGGTTAGAAGATTGAACCACTATAAATCATCTTGTCTTTATCTTTTTAGCTTACACACCTCTTACACCCAAAATTCCACTTCTCCACCACTTGGCGAGCAAGAATGGTTGAAGGAATCGAGCACGAATAACCCAACAATATGATCTTAAATAAGGGTAACAAAGACTGCCAAACACCTTCTGAAATTTGTAGTCAAGAACTTTGCCAAATAAGACTTGAAAATAAGACAACCTAATGAGCACCTTAGTTGGAAGTCTATTGATTAAATAAACTGCACTTAAGACAGCATAAGACCAGTATTTTAAAGGCAGAGATGCTTGTGCCAAAAGAGTCAAGGCATATTCTACTATATGTCTATGTTTCCTTTCCACTATGCCATTTTGCTAAGAAGTTCTACGGCATATTACCCTATGTTGTATCCCTAAATTAGCCAACAAAGCCTTAAGAAAATGAAATTCACCCCACCATCTGTAACACCCCAATTTTGCCCTAATTGGAAACCCTGATAATTGGGAATTTTATTTTAAAAACCTAATTGAATTTCAGTGTTTAAATTGGGGGATTTTCGGAATTTTAGTGACTAAATTGCAAAGGTGGTAAAAATTAGGTGTCATTTCATAAACCCCAGAAAGTTTAGTGGCACGCTTCGTGATTTACCCATTTGTTAGGGTATTTGTATTCTTTTGAATCCCATTTCAGACATGGGAGTTGTGCGCCGTTTTTTCCCCTCTTCGTGTTTCAGTAAAAGAAAAGAACTCAACCCTTGTGTTTTCGTTTACCGTCCGGCAAGGGGCCAAACGCCGTCCGTTCGACAGTCCTACGCCACCGTTCAATTCTCCGTGGCCGCGCGGTCAAACCCTTGCCATCATCTTTTTTTTTCCGTCCGCCGTCGTTAGGAAGCGGTTCAAAAACCGTTCGAACTCGTGTTCATTCGTGTTCCTCGCCGTTTGGATGTTTAAGGGTAAGGTTTGGTTGCGTTTGAGGTTACCCGTGTGTGTGTGTTGGTCGGAAAAACGGCCCTTAGAGGCTATCGGAGCGTCGCCGCCGGTGAGAAATCGAGAATTAGTGTTTGAACCCTAATTTCAAATTGGGGATTTTGGGCTTGAACCGGTCTGAACCGGTCCAGGGGGCTGAACCGGATTGACAGAACCAAACCGGTTCATATTATAAAACAGCCGGCTGACGTCAGCGTTGACCCGTTTGACCCGTTGACCGTTGACCCGTTGACCGTTGACTTTTTCAGAAAAGGCCCATTTTATGTTTTTCGATGTCCTGATTCCGTTTCCGCTGCCCGTTTCCTCAAATTCAAACCCAAAAGACTGTTTTGACCGCTTTTATTTGATTATACATGTATTTAAAGATTTAAATATCAGAAAAATTAATTGGAATTATTCGTATTTGCAGACGATATTGACTCGGATACTAAGATCCTTCCTCCTCCTCCACCTGGACGACCTCCTGTTGCTCATACATCGAGATTCGCTCGTGAGTTTATTTGTTAATATATATTCGATATTGAGTGTTAGCTGAGCGTGGGAGACGTCACCGTCGACGTTGAGTGTTAGCTACTTGAGGTGTGTTCTCTTCTGTGATGTCTGTTTACAGTGCTCTGTATATAAATGTGTTGATTTGCTGAAATATATATATGACGTGGTTTGATGATATATGATTGTAATATTCTATTGATCTGTGATGTTGACTTGTTCAGCATTCTGTTACGTTATGAAATATTTGTATATACATTCGGATTCGGATTACTGTATATCAGGTTATATGATTATGCATTTCTGTTGATAAACAGTGCATTCAGATTCAGAACTCAGATTTTATGTCATCTCATTGTGGGTGGGATTATGTACGGGGAAGTTCAGTAGCTTCATCCTTCGGGATGATGTTTACTTTGGATCAGTGATTTCGCCTACGGGCTGGATTCCACTTCGGATGGTGACGAGGTAGAGAGTGGTTCTGGGGAACCTTACTCTTCGGATGGTGATGTAGTTGGGTGCATGTCATATTGTGTTGCATATTCATTCGCATTTGTTTATGTGTTTGAATTAATTTATGATGCTAAATTGTATTCTGATAATATTTGTCTGACTCTGTTGATATGACGATTCTGTTAATCATGTTTGCACTGTAGAGACACACTGAGCGTTATCGCTGACTCCCCCTTAGTTTCTATTTTCAGATACTCAGGTCTAGGCTACGCTACTTGGAGGACCTCGTTTTCCAGCTTATTTATTTACTATTATCAGTATGAGACTTGGACTTATTTTTATTATATGTTTTATCAGATTGTTTATAATTTCAGATTTCTGGATATTTTATTGGGGTTATAGCGTTTTATCATGCATGCACATTTTGAATATTTAATATTTTCAGGAATATTTTATCAGTATATAATATGCGATATTATATTATCTATTTTGGAAATTAAAGTTTGATTCAGGTTACTTGTGTGAGGGATAAGCTTTGAGTTTTACTCATTATATTCGACTCATTCCTTCCGGGTCGGGTTTAGGGGGTTACACCATCAGTTTGCACAACATGTAAAGGAGCAGAGAACTAATTTTTAACTAGAGCATAGAACATATGAAAAAAAGTAACAACATCATATTTATTTTTGAGGAGATACACCCACGTGTTTCTACTATAGAGATCAACAAAAAAAATATAATAGAAATAGCCATCAGACGCTACTGGAGCAGGCCCCTAGGCATCCACTTCAACTAATTCAAAAGGTCTAGTATAGATAGTAGAGGAACAATGAAAAAGGTAAAGCATGGCTCTTGCCAAGCTGACATGCATTGCAAAGGAAAGCTTTGTCTAGGGAAACCTGTTTATTAAGCACTGCCATCACAACATCAGGAGCAGGATGCCCCAAACGCATGTGCCACAGTTGATACTCAGAGTCATCCAGCCTTGAAGCTGTGCAGGCAAGAAGAGAAGCTGAATCTGTAATCTGAACTGATGCTAGAAATTGAAACTAATAAAGTCCATGGTCTTGAGACCCTTCCAACAGAATGGAACTTGTTCTTTCATCCTTCACATAGCAGTAGGAAGGATGAAACTCAAAGTACACATCATTATCAGTAAAAAATTTGGACACAAACAATAAATTCCTTGAGATTTGAGGAACATATAACAACTCATCAAGAATCAACGGCTTAAATAATGATGTTACTACATGCTGACCAATACCAGAAATAGAGAGAGTGGAACCATCACCAATGTGGACCTTTCCCTGTCCAGTGTAAGATCGTCCGTTGTGAAGATGAGCCGGATCATTGGACACGTGATGTGTGGCACCGGAGTCAGGGGACCACTTGGTAAATGGAGAACCGGTCGAAACATGAACTATATTGACATGAGCAAACTCAACAGAGGTATTAGTGTTACCATAATCATAAGGCATATAAGAATGATCAGGAAGAAAATCATGGTGACAACAACACGAGTGAGCCTGTGCCTCGGGATTTCGAAGAGAAGAGCCACCTTTAACCTTATCATTAAAGCGAAACCAGCACCGATCAGCTAAGTGGCCAAACTTCCCACAGATTTGGCACCGAGGTTTGGAAGATCTACCCATGTACCTTCCACCAGTAAGAGCGCAAGAACCACCTCTTGAGTTACCAGAAAACTGTGACCAACGCTGACCAACGTGAACCTCCTCAGCAACATCATCAGAAGGTCGAAACGTGGTATTATAAATCCTAGCAGAAAGTCGCAGTGGATCATTAACTCGAACCTCAGCATCAACCAATAAGGAAACCGCGACATCAAAAAAATAGGGCTCCTTGCTAGCCGTGATAACCGCCATAGTAGGCTCAAACTCGGAAGGCAAACCATTGAGCACAGTAGCAACTTGCTCAATCTTCGAAACATGATTACCACAATTTGCAAGTAAATCACAAATCTCTTTGATTTGAGATGAATACTCCGTAATAGAAAGAGTACCTTTCTGTAGGGAGCGCAATCGACAGTGAAGATGCATAAGTCTGGTGGTTGTGAACTTGGAGTAACGACGACATACAGCATTCCAGATCGAAGTGGAAGATTCAGATCCAACGAAGTGAGGAAGAAGCCGAGGAGTGATTGTAGACAACAGCCACGAGGCGAGATAACTATCCTGCTTGACGAACTTGAGATACAGAGGATTTAAGATACGCTCTCCACCGAAATTAACAATCAACTCCGTCGGCACCAGAGTATGTAAAATCAGGGCACATGCAAATGTAGGATGAAATATCATAAGAATTCACGCTACCACTAACAAAATAATCGTATTAAAAATTACTACCTCTTTGTCTCACTTATATTGTTATATGTTGATTTTTTATAAATAAAATAAAAAAAAAGTTGTGTGGTGTAAAATAATTTAAATGTCAAGCTTGCCTTTAGAAAGTTAACTTCTGTTTTTATTGAAAAACTAAAGAAAGAAAAGTAAATTTGACATATAAAAGTTGTTGAGTTTTTAAAGTGACAATTTGAATGGAACAATTTTAAAACATAAATTTGACAATTTTATTAGAACAGAAAGAATAATAAATTGCACATAATCTCAGAAAACAACACTTTTTTTTTAAATATCACATAATCAGATGTGGAGAAATTATTATGATATGGATCCAACAAATATAATTAGGAGCCGACAATTTTTTTCTCCTAAATTTTAAATCGCATTTTTTCCTTATCAGCTACTCCTGCCTCCTTTCAAGACTTGATAACCTCTCTGATTAGAACCATGGCCACAAGAATCGTCAACAGTGTCTACTGCCAATGACTGATTGTAAAGAAAATTCAAAAGATTTCTTAATTATTTACTTTTGCCTTGGACCTGAGCAATGTTATGCCCTCACCATGTAACAGTTTCAGCTCAATGACTGATTGTAAAGAAAATTCAAAAGATTTCTTAATTATTTTATAGATTCTACGTCGTCAAGGGATAAACTAAAACTCCATTTTAATTTAAAGATTTAGAGATTTATGTTGTAATTTAGGGTTTAGGTTATAAGTCGTAAAATCTAAAGTTTATAATTAAAATTTAAAGGTTAGGATTTGAGGTTTAAGTTTTAAATTTTATAGCTTAAATATGAAAGGTTGTGTAAAAAAATTACAGAACTTATGTATCCCTTTAAACAATATCCAATGTTGTAGGTTTCTCCCATTGTATTCTATCATTTAATCAACAATGATTTCTACCTTTTGATTTGCTTAGTACCTCACTTGTGATTTTGATCTTATTTAAAGGTGAGCAAAACTCGACTTGAAAAAATTGAAATTTTTAACTTAACTCGAGGCGAAAAAAATCGACTCAAAATTTTATAAACTCAAAAAAAATCCAAATAAAATTTGAGTTGTAAAATGAAATTCGAATAATTCAAAGTTTTTAGTAATTAGTAGATTGATTTTTAAATCGTTTAAATTTGAAACAAATTGTGTTATAACATGATAAATAATTACAATTAAATTTGTATAAGAACTCGAAAACTTGACTCGACTCGAAATTCATAAACTCGACTCGAATCAAAAAAATTAAAAAAAATTAAGTTGTAAAATATAACACGACAACTCAAATAACTTAAAATATTTTTACTCGACCTAATCGAACACTGACTCTTAATCTTATCATTAACTGACAAGGTATTTTGGCTCATTTTTTCGGATCTATTCTTTCATTGCATTCCTATCTCAAACTTGTTGTCTTTTTCTTCTTTCTCCTTGCAAGTTCTAACCACCACCAGATTCATTTTCCACCCCTCTCTGCCTTCATTCAAAATCTTCTTCCTCTCCATTACTGTGATGAATTTAATGATATAGACAAGACGCAAAACGGCAAAAGAAATTATTAACTTCAGGAAATAAAAAATAAACTGTTATAATGTTCGGGGTTTACTATTTAGTTGTCCATTGTGAATAATTCGATTGGAGCTGAAATTTTGATATACATTAAAACTGGAGTTTGGAATGGATCCGAAAGTGGCTAGAGGAAGGAGACGTGAGGATGGATTCGGGAGGAAGGGCTGACATGAAAAGAAAAAGCTTACGAGGCATAAAATTATAGGGAGTGGTAGGTAGAAAAATTATTATACGATCTCAACTCACCACGTTATTCATGATCTCGTTCACTAAAAACCAGCCAATTAATTTCTTTTTTCCATATTATTTTTTATGACATGTAAATAGGGAGTGGGTGGTTACATATAATTTTATTAGGAATGAATTAGTGGCATGGAAAAAAATAATTAGTTGCCTAATTGTTAGTGGATAGGGACTATGGATTATGTAATGAGCCAGGTTTATAAAATAATTTCTCGGTAGAAAGGGTCTCCCTTGCATGATCTTGCATCTGTTTTTAATTAAAAACACATATCAAGCACATAATTCAAGTCAAGGTTTGCATCTAGATTGGTATAAATTTAGATCATGACTGCATATAATCTCGAAAAATAATACTTATTAAATGTGACTGCAGATAATCCATAAATGATCATGCATCTGTTTCTGAGTGAATTCAAACAAAATATATAGGTATTTGAATCATGTTCAAAATGCCTATCATCAAAAAATGCTCAACTGGAATTTAACCTGGATATTTGGATTTTCTAATTGGGTGGTTGAGCACTCTGAATCAAGTTGGTGTACTGATATTCCACAGGTATCCTATATGTATGAAAGAAAACAAATGCACAAGCGTAAGGTATTCTGGAAATTTTCAAGTCGTCGAGATTCCAAGAGAAACGCATCATTTACATTCAACAACAGTTGGTTCATGCGAATCATGCCTATGTTACTCCAACCCGAATTCTAAGTGTTGATAATGATATGTGTCTTAACATGAGTACACCTGACAACTTTGGACGTAATATGATTATACGATACAAAAATAAATAGTAAGAAATATGAACATGACATGGATATACAAAGGTAAAATTTTGATACACATGCTGTGTAAAACTAAGTTTACACAAGCCTGCATATTTACACTATAAAACCCACATCTTAAATTCTTAACCCTAGCCCTACAAAACTTCTAAAAAGTTTATATAAATATAAAATCAACTTAAACCTGAGTGCAGCACAAAAGAATACACAAACATGACATAAATACATGAATTGCCAAATCTGAACACATGTTTGTTCAATTTATTCTATGTCTTTTCCATATATTTGAAAGGTCATATGTCACATCTCTATTCTCCTATCCACAATGTGTTGGACGTAAATACTTTAGAAAAATTAAGAGTTAGAGTAATGTATGTTCCTGCAATCACTATTAAGAAGTATCATACAACAATTTAAGTTTTTGTTCTTAATTAAAAAATACTTTGGCCCAAAGAAAATTGTATCACATACCATTCTTTCGTTCACAGAGATACTCAGTACATTAGCAGGTGGTTGCGGTTCAGAACAAGCTGAGAGTGGAGAACAGGCAGACTGAACATATCATAGCAAAATGAATCATATTTTCTTGCTATAAAAACTGCATATTTTCAGAGTGTTCATATTTGTTGATAATGAGAATAAATAACTTACCTCTGAAACACATGAGTTGAAAGTATTGTTTGCTTGCAAGTGGTTGCTGGTTGAATTATACCCCTGTGATAGCTGTTGCGAAGCTGAATTAAAGATCCCAGAAAGAAAAAAGATTGCTTCAACAAATAATGAAATCATGCTTTGGGAGGATCATAAATGCCGTTTTGCCCTTAAAAAGTCTATGTTACTTGGACTCGAGTTAACTTTTTAAAAGTTTGTCTTTAGAGAATCTTGAAGAATAATATTCTCATTTTTCCATGTTTTGGGAGGATCATATCCTCATACTCATGTCTGAATATGCCTCAAACATGAGTAATTCAAGAAAAATGAAGTCAAAACTGTAGAAAAGTACAGAAGGTTTAAGGGAAAGAGTCTCAATGTGAGTATTCTTATTTTCTAATTCATACTTTATCGTTACAACAAGGATTCCTATTAGCTATACATATCTACAATAAGATAGAGTTAGTGTAAATCTGGACTACCACTAAGTACAAGGAAAGTAGGACTCTTATTCGAAAATAATCCACAAGAACAACATAAATTAAAATGGTGAATGGATAAGCAATACAAGGTTCAACGCTTGGATCTCTTATTAACACTTGGAATTTGAAATAACCAAACGTGGTTGAGCACACATTAAGCCTGTAAATTATATTTTAACTTTCAAATTTAACAACTAAGAGATGAAAGCATGAGGTTACATTTTTTTCTTATTCACGGATAGATTAACAATGGCTACTGATGAGAAACGAGAGAAAAAGATTCCTTGGTTACTGCATTACAGTTATGTTAGACACCCAGACAACGATTCCAAGCCTGTAAAACAATAATGTAATGAAACAAAGACGGTTTGTTTGACATCACATGTAGTATCCGCTTTCCCTACACTGTGACTAACAAGTTATATTCAGACATGATGAGTTCCCTTTCAAAAATCCACTCCTACAGATAAAGAAGACGAGACCAGTGTTGCTCAGATTCAAGTGTTTCTAAAATGGATATATATCCAACACAAGTTTATTCATTTCTTTCCAATTTTCTAGAGGGTCATAGTCCAATACCCAAATTTTGATATGCATCAAACACGGGTTTTCAAGCAATACTTCAAAAGGATTAAGAATTGAAGCAACGTAGATGAAATATCTAACAGTATAATCAGTTGTTTGATTGAGAAGTCTTACATAAATGAAACAAACCTCAATATACCTAACAATATAATAAGTTGCTTTACTGAGAAGTCCTACATAAGTGAAAACAAACCTCAATACCTCTATTCTCAGCAGCATCCATTCTACAAGTCTTATTTGGAGATTGTTCAGCACTTTGTTTAGTAGTATCCTGAATCCTGGTGGACCAATTACAACGCTAATAATTAAGAAAAATGTATCAAAGAAAATAAAACTCATTTCTTATATAATTTTCTTTACTTAAATAAAGAAGCAGTCGTTAGTTACTTGGTTTTTAAAGTCTATTTTGAACATAAACAATTTAAACTCAGAGACTTTGCTTGGTAAGGAAGATAGGATAATGAAAAGTCTTATTTGGAGATTGTTTAGCACTCTGTTTAGTTGTACCCTGAATTCCGATGGTCCAATTACAATACAAATAACTGGAAGAAAAAAAGTAACAAAGAAAAGAAAGCTCACTGCTAATATCAATTTTTTCCACTTCACCAAAGATACCATTATTATTTTTATATTCTATCTTGAAACAAAGCAATTTAAACTCAAAGACTTTATACTTGGTGAACAATGAAAAATTAGAAAATTAGAAGGAAAGAAAAATGAAAAGAAAATACTTTTTTACTTGCCATAGTATGCTTGATAAGAAATATGTACAAATGAAAAAGAAACAATTCCTTTCATTGATTGGTATCATTGAAAAATAAGAGAAATGTAAATATAAAGTATATTGACTTATCATCATACCTTTTGTAAGTTAAAAATGAAAGAAAAATTGTAAATATACATATGTGACTCGTATTACTTGTTTTCATTGGTCAATTTCTTTTCAATTTGGAGTGATTTATTTTTGTTAGTATGTATGGAAATTGATTATCTTTTCAATTTTCTATTTTTCACTTTTTCCCCTACCTAGCACACCCAATATTCATTTTATTTCACTTTTTCATCCTCCTCTATTTTTATTATTTTACTTTTCAGTTTTCACCCAATTAAGCACACCTAAAACTCATCAAAAGCAAGATAACAACAATCATATATAAAGTACATAAGACAGCCCTTCTATCCTGCCATATAAATTTCTGATACTATCAAGAGCCATAAGACATGTAATGTGCATGCCAAATTTCCAACCTTTCAAGCTTCTATAATCACATGATGACATATTCAAATTTGGAGAAGTAAGCTTAATTTCAGTAAAGATATTCACTAACCACTACGTGGAATTTCATTTTACCGATTATCTTCCTCTGATGTATTCATTTCGCACTCTTCTTGACTTTCCAGCTTTGAGGAGACAGCCCTTCTATCCTGCCATATAAATCAATAGCATTATGCTAGACAACAAAAGGCAAATGGGTGATAGATCAAGACATTTAAAAGTTTAAATCTTTTTTCCCTTTTTGCAAGGAAAAAAAACATAAGTATTTCACACCATGTTATTCGGACTAGAGTGTGAGTGTCGGATACGGGCATGTTCTATTTTTCAAAATATTTTTCATGTATTGAAAGGAAGTGAAGAGTAAAAGCAACATAACTCCACACAAAGAAACCGAAGGAAAAGCTACTAGATGAGTAAAGAGGATCAAAATGGTCTAGGAGCTGATTATTGTCCAATTGATTAGTTCACTTGAAGAATCCCAAAACCATGTCTTAAAGATTACAAGTTTAAAAAGGTCAGTTTGATATTAACTACCAAGAGAAGTTTATGAAAACCATCAATAGATATAATGCTCCTTCTTCCAATGGCATAAGGTTATACACAGAAGGCAAATATCCTTAATCAAATCAGATATATTTCAACACTAAAAGTATTTCTTTAAAGGAAGCTATGAAGTTAGAAAGCTTCTAAACAGTTTCTTTTAAGACTTAAGAATAAAGCCCAATCCTAGTTTGAATTTTGAGAATGATATGTAAATGCAAAATTAAGTCTTCTTACCTCTTCATTCATGTGTGCAACAGCATTCTGGATTTTCTGTAATATATTTGCTAAACTTCTCACCTCAAAATGCAATGCCTGGTTACATAAACATTTGGTGAAGTTTGGAACAAAACTATAGGGAAAAGGACGTCAAATGAACAACCAACAGTTTGAAATGGGCACCTCTTTCTCTGACACTAGATTCTGTATGACAGTATCCTTTGCTGATATAGTTTTCTGAAGGTGAAATTCACTAAGGAATAACAATGATGAGAAATTTCATTTTCTGAGCTTGCAGTTAGTTCTTCTGAAATAAAAGAATGTTTCAATATTGTGAATACTCGGATGGATATCTCTTCAATTTGAGCTCGGCTGCAATCACTGATTTTGGCTGCTGCCAACTGTGCTTCTAGCTCTGAAATTATTTTATTCTTTCTTTGAAACTCATATTCATCATTTTTCAGCCTATTTTCCAGGTCACTGATCTTCTCTGTAAAAACAATAAGTAAATCAAGTTCTGGTGGACAATAAAGAAGATGATTTTTGTTCGCAACATATTTGGCTTGTGTGGTGAATCAGAAAGGAAGGATTGTGAAAAGATATCATTTAAGAGCAAAATGTCTAAGGTATTTGTATACAATGCAACCTTCTCCCCATTTCCTTGGAAGTGGTCAACAAAGATATAATTGATCAATTAGTAGTGATACATTTATCCATGTTATTTTGACTCGATAATGAGTGTTAGATATAGATACGGGTCAAACACAGGTATGTTTGATTTTTTTTTCTAATTTTTTTCATGTAATTGGAGGGTTCTTGAAGAATAATATCCCCATACCCATGGCCAAAAATGTATCGGACTTGGGTAATTAAAAATAAATAAAAATTTTGAACATAGCTTAAAGTGCTTGATATGTGCTCAACACCATACTTCATAAAACATGAAAAGTCAAAGCAACATAGATTTTCATAGTCTAAACCAGGTAAATAAGAACTTGAAGTTACCAACAAAAGCTTTTTCAAATGCGGAGACTTGATCCATTTCTCTCCTTAATCCAGCAACTGCATACACCAAATCAAACACTGTTAGAGGAATGCAAATACTGCAGATAACATCAATAACTTGAGCCTGATACATGTACAAGATGGTGGTAGACATGAAAAAGGTAATAGATTAGACGGTTACATGCCTACTTCCTCTTTTTCACTCACAATTCTTTCCACATTATCCACAACCTGCTTCACAGAGAATGCCTCCTTTTCTATTGAATCAAATAGTGATAAATGAGAGTTCAATTGCTCAGATAGGACAGCAAGTTTTCTATCTCTAGCTTCAATTGACCGTTTCATTTCACAAGTAGATTCCTGCACGTAAACATCAGGCCAATGAATGACAATAAGTTGGATATAATGATTTGTCTTCAGTACACGTGACTATATAAGAAAAACAATAGCTCAAACATTAAGCAGAAATAAACACAATGAATCTGAAATGAGTTATAGAAAAAAAAAATAAGGCATTACAGAGTATCAACTCATTGACTTCTTTGATTTGATTTGTTTTAACTCAATGGAGCCAGGATGGGAGAATGGGGGCCATTTCCCCTTAGCTTTTTCAAATCTGGAGTTACCCTAAGTCCATCTTTTTTATTTGTTTCACAATGTTGAACATGGCAAGAAAAAATAACTAAAACATGATACAACATGAAAATGAAATACGAGCATGGCATAAATATATAATAAAAATCAATATAAAATAAACTATTAACATGTCAAAAGTTATATAAATATAAAGTACCTTAAACACCATTATGACACAAAAACAACACGAATGCACAACCTCTTAGGTCTTGACCCTTTTAACTTTCTCCAGGTCCCTAATTCAGGTTTAACTTTTTCACCCCATTTACTCATCTTTAAGGACTCTTCAAACAGTTTTTACCCAATAGATACTAGATTATTTTTTCTTTTCACCAGATTTCTTTATATATTATCACTTAAGGTTCATTAATATGCACAACCTTTTATTTAATACATTGGCTTCTACATTGCATGATGATTTCTAGTTTGTGCATTTCATTAACATGAAACACAAGTAAAAAAATACTTATCAATGTTACAACAATGAATTTTCTATATATAATAAAATTACTTATCACTATGAAATCAATCTTTTTTGTCGAAGAAATCCTAAATTCAAAAGCCAGCTGATTGGTGTGACTGAGACAGGCCAACCTCAAGCTGCAATTTGCAAATAAGCTTGAGCTCTAGCTTAACTCAAGCTCAATGGAATTTCATTTTTAAAAAATCAAACTTGATTTAAGAAAATATCAACATGTTCAGCTCCTTTACCTACTAAAAAACAAGTTCAAATCCCATACTCGAATTTAAACTCAAATATTTATATTCAAGCTTGAATCAAGTTCAAATTGGTGTTTTCAATACTAAAAAAAACCTCAACTAGGATTACGAGATATTCCGTGAAGTATTAAGATATCCGAATCTAATTCATTCCATTTGCACTGGTAGAGCTCGAGCTCAAGTCAATAATGCCCAGGCCAAACATGAGTACTTACCAGAACATGTGCATCCCTAGCCTTCGTCCATGAATTTATCGTTGCAGTTTAAATTTACTTCATCGAAAAAAATGAATGAAGAATAATCAAACACGCACCCGATATGCACTTATAAAGCCATCTCTGGACTGAAGTAGGCTCTGGATCGTTCCTTGTAATTCTTTTTGCTTGTTTTCAAGCAAAGCGTTGTCGTTTTGAAGGTAATCCACCTGCAACAAAAGCAGTTATATTATCAACTTCTAACTAACAAGCATTTTCACGAGCATGTAGAAGGCACGAAAGAGAAATTCGCAAACCTTTCTTTCAAGCTTTTGCTGTGATTCGTTACATGAAGCCAACTCCGCCTGCAGTTCTTGTAACTTTCTACTGTATTCCTCCTCGGTTTGCTTTTGTTTCTGCATCAGGAATCCGAAAAATTTTCAAAATAGGAAAAAAGAGAAAAAGAAAATGCAAAACAAATGGAAATAACCTGGATTAAGATATGAATTTGTTCAGTTGCGGAACGATTCCTCTCCTGTTAAACAATGTTAAGCAACTTGAGTCAGAGAGAACGAGAGAAGCGCAATCGACCATGGAGAACTGAGAAAATAAATGGTTACTCTGAGATCGCGAGATTCAGTGACGAGAGCTCGAAGCTGGAGACTGAATTTGGACAACTTCAGCAATTCCATTTCCATTTCTTACTCTTCATTTAACTGGCCTTTATTGATCAACATTCAAGCATGAACAATCACTGTTTTTCCTTTCCCTAAAATTTCCCGCCATATAACATTTTTAATAGGTCTAATTCTGATTTTTAATCCCTCTTTTATGATGAAATTTGATGTTTAATAGCTTTACTTTAATTTGAAATTTGACAGATCTTTCCTTTTATAATGTTATTAATATATTCAAATCGATAACTCTTATTATTTTTATCGTTAAACAAAAAATATATTTTAAAAAGATGGTCTTAAGGCTTAAGCACATGTAAATTTATTACTGTTTGTATGTGATCATATTATACCAAATTAATATGAAAGAGTTAAATACCAAGTTTTAGCATATTAGAGGGACAAAAACCAAAATTAGACTCTTAATCTATTGGCATTGAGATTATTTATAGGGTTTTATTTTGATGCACAAGCTGTGTAAATTTTTTTTACACAACCTTTTTATAAAATTTAAAATTTAAATCACAAACCCTAGCAACCTAAAACCTAAACCCTAAGCCCTAAACTTTAAACTCTAAATTTTAACCATAAACCTTAAATTATATACTCTACATACTAAACCCCTAAACCCTAACCTAAAATCTTAAACCTAAACCCTAAAATTAAAGGGCTTGTGTAAACTTGCATCAAAGTATTTTCCTTATTTATATATATGACTAAATGTTTAGATGATGGTTTAATATTTTAGTGACCGCTCAAATAAAGGCATATGATAGTTAAAAACGATATAATAAGAGGAATATTTTTAAACTTACACAATTAAAGATCTGATATTTTAAAAAGCCAAACAAGGGCTTAACATTTTCGAAAATATTAGGCTCTTATTTGACATATTTAAAATGTTGGGCCTTATTTGAGCATATATAAAACTATATGCCTTTATTCAATCGTTATATGCCTTATTTGAGCAATATCTAAAAAAATAGAATCTTATTTGAACATTTAACATTATAATAATACTGAAAAAACATTTGTATATAGTATTGCTTATTAATATTATTCGATGAAAAAGTTATTGGAGTTATTTTTAAATTTAAATTTGAAAACTTTTAACTTAATAAACATAAGGTTGTGATGTGATGAAAGAGAATGTTTTACATAAGAAATATATTTATAAAAATTATTTATTGGATACCTTAAGGGACAAAGGTCAAAACTACTAGGACATTGCATCCCTATTTTTAATTTTCAAAATATTTTACATTACTTTTTATTTATTTATTTTGATTAAATAGAGAGGTATTACATTCTTATACTAGGATCCAAACTCATACAAGATGAGGCAGTATGAGCATTTTTAGCCACTAGGTCAATTCGTGGATCTCACATTGCTTTTTATTTTTTTTCAATCTATATCATTTGCTACAGTGAAAGTGAAGTCGGCATGTTTTCACATCGACTTCATTGTTGATTCTATTTTTTATTAAAAAATTAAAGTCAGTGACACTCGAGCCAATGCAAGCATTCCAACTTTATTATTTTTAATACAAAAAGGCAGAGAGAAGTCGGTATGCAAACCTGTCGACTTCACTTTTTATTGTAGTAAATGTTATAGATTGAGAAATAAAAACAAATATGCAATACTTGGAAAAATATTTTTCCCAGTGCAATATCTGAAAAAATTAGCAAGTAATAAAGGGTTTGTACAATTTGGGGTTAGTCATGTGTTTGATATCACGATGCACCTTATGATCAAGGATGATCAGTAGTCTATTATAGTTATATTTTTATTTTTGTGGTAGTTTGTCGATGCAATCATATTTGTTAGCATAGTAATCTGTAAGATTATTTTTTTCGAACTTCATTAATACACTGATATAGCGTCTAGTTAGAATATAGTGAAATTTTCACGATGGTTTTTGAGTTTTCTATATAGGATGAATGGCGTATGATGAGATAAATATTTTGATGTAACAATTTAAGTGAAAATATTTTTGGAATGATAAATAGATCACTTGATGTAGATTACACTGCCAACAACAATAAATATGAGATTTTCACTTAAAATGATAAAGGTTTTCACAATTATTGTGTGTGAGAGTTGGAGGAATGGGGAGTGGGTGAGGGAAGAAGACAAGGGGACAATGGAGATCTCATGCACTCTTTTTTCTGAAGAGAAATAAAGAGGAGCCCGCCCTATTTCATCCAAAATAAGGTAATTTACCTCTTTATACTTCCATTCTTCTCCTGACCATTCCACAAGCCAAACACCAAAGCCCAACTACAAAAAAAAACCTACCAAAGCTCTCTTAAACACCCAATGGGCCCCAAATCTTGGCCCAACATGCAACATCCACGGATTATGAAATCCAGGTCTCCCGTCCTTAAAGAAAATTTTGTCTTCAAAATTTAACTGGTGAAAAAAGATGCGGGTAAAACAACTTCATGTCATCATCAACTTCCTACGTGGCCTCCTCAACCTCGTGGCTCCTCCATAGCATCTTCACCAAGGTATACATTTATTGCGTAGCTCTTTAACTCCTTTATCTAGAACTTTTATTGGCTCATCCTCATAGGTCTAGTCGGTGTTGATCTCAATATCTTCAAGCGAGATAGCATGCGATAGATCAGAATGGTAATGGCTCAAAATGGAAACATGAAAGACGTTATGAATGTGTGCCATCTTTAGAGGTAGAGCTAAACGATACGCCACGAGTCTAACCCTCTCTAACACCTCATACGGTCTAATAAATCTTGGGCTCAACTTGCCTATTTGTCCAAAATAAATCATTATTTTCCACGATGACACTTTGAGGAACATTTTGTCATCAACCTCGTACTTGATGTATTTACATCTCTCATCTGCATAGGCTTTCTGACAGTCAAAGGCAGCTTGCAATCTTTTCTTGATAATTTGAACTTTTTACTCTGTTTGCTTAATTAAATCGGATCCTGCGATCCTCCTCTCATTGACAGTGTTCTACATTTGTGCCCATACAAAGCTTCAAAAGGAGCTATCGTGATGCTCGATTGGAAGATGTTGTTATAGGCAAACTCAACTAAAAGAATATGCTCCTCCCAACTACTGACACGCGTCGTATAGTGTCAAAAATAAAACCTTAAACTAAAAATAAATAAGATTTAAAATAATATAGCGAGAGTAAGGGTCGATCCGTAGGGAATAGGAACTCTAACACCTTTCGTTCTGATTTAGACCAATAACCTGTAGAAAATAAAGGGGGGATTTTAGAGTAGTAATTTGAATGAGAAAAATAATAAGAACTTAAAAATAAATATTGAGAATGAATTATAAATTAAAATAGCCTCAAGCCACGCTTTGCCACGACATCTTCGATCACTGAAGTTGATTTTTCTTCAACTTTCCTGCAGGTTACAGTCTACAAGGACCAACCCTTGCAACTTACTTCTCGTTGGTAAATTCGACTCCCAGGGCAATCCTTGAAGTCAAACTTTAGTGAATTAGCTACGGCAATCGATGCTAACTCAAATCTGAGTTAGTGCTGGAGAAGTCCGTGCTCGGATAATCGTCTCGATGAGAATTGTTTCCGATTTTGATTCCCCTTAGTGGACCGCCACTAAGTTTGTTCTTAGGGAGTTGAATCGGCTACAAGCTTTTCCTCGTCCCCAACGATGGTTCTAAATCACTTCAACCCGATGCGCGCTCTCGGAATGAAACAATTGCGATACCTAAAGATTAAGCCGATTGCCTAATCAATTTTACAGAGAATCTAAAAAGGAGTTGTTGAAGGATTGAAGTATTTTCCTAATCTCACGAGGTTTGTCGGGTTTGGCGTTGCTTTTGGCTGAAGGAAATTTAGCTAAGCATGGTTGGTGAAAAAACCATACTTAATAAAATAAAATAAATAAATAAATGGAGAAAAAGAAATGAAGAAAGTAGAGAGCTTTTATTAACTCAAGAAAGAAGAGAACAATGGAAAATGATTGATGATCTAATTCACCCCCAAAGTGGGGTATTTATAGTAGTTGAAAACCCTAAAAACCTAAGATGATAAATCCTAAATTTAAATAAAATCACATAAGATAAATATCCAAGTTTTGAAATTTAAGATAAAAATCGGATGATAAGCTATCTTGATAAGTGGACTGATAAGTTATCAGAGTTGCTGACGTTATCTTCTAGAAGGTGCTGACGTGGCGCCCAGTCAGCATTCATGCACTGGTTCATGCCCATGAATCTGCCCACGACTTCAGTATTTTCTGCAGCACTTCAACTCATTTCCAGCATTACGTAACCTGCACGAGAACAACATAAAAACAGCCCAATTAAGTCCTTCAAACATATATATTCGATCAAAATAAGGACTAAAAACATAACCAAAATAAATACTTATCAAATTCCCCCTCACTTATTCGATGCTTGTCCTCAAGTATCTCAAAATTAAATAAACTTAAGTTCAAGTTTTCATCCTTAATTTCACGAAGTCTCAAAAGATTTCAATATGATTAAGCATCTAAATATGAAAGAAAACTAAGGAGCAAAAAATAGATAAATGGCAAGATTAACAATTTAAAGCAAAAACGACATTCTAAAACTCTACTAACATCAATGATGCAAACCAAGTACCCTCACAAGGAATCGCTCATGTCACTCAAAGTGTTTAAGGGTAGAGAAAAATCACTCGAGCCAAAGCTAATTAGAGCATAACCATAAGCTTGTGTTTAAATCTAATCTCCACTACTAATATGAATATGATGCAAAAATCAAGAGGTCTTAAAGAAGGGTTGTAATGGGGCTAAGGTAAGGGTAGGACAAAGTCTGAAAATAAGGGCTAAAATTCAAGACAAAAAAAATCATCCCAAAAAAATATATTCGAAACTGTTTTTTTTCTATTTTTATTTTTCTGCAGACTCGAACAATTTCCTGCACTTCTTTTTTTTTGCACTGTATATTCGAATCAATTCTGCACAGTATATTTTCTGCTGCTGCACTGCACTTATTCGAATCTGTTTTTTTAAGACGATTTTTGTCTTGAAAAAGGGAACAAAAGTGATGGAATTGAGAAAAAAAAATGGATTAGGCTTAAAATGTGGTGATTTTCAAGAAAAAGGCTAAGGCTTAAAAATTGTTTCACTAGGGGAAATTAATTAAAGGGTAGACAATTTATTTGGGAAGAGAAATGGTTAAAACCTAGTGCCTCTATCATATTAAAGCATCATAATCAATCAATGTAATCTCAAAAAGAATTTAAAAACAAGTTCTAGAATGCAACTAATTTAGCTAGGCACACTCAAAGAAACAAAGAGCAAATATCATGCATGCTCATTAGGCTCAAAAACTCACAAATATGTCTTGTGTACTTAGGTAAGCATCATGTGAATTAATAGAGAAAGAAAATGTCATATAAAAGATTTTATTCAAAAATTAATCATGCCAAAAATCTACAATGCAACCTAGAATTTTCTAACAGGATAGATACAGAACCATGTGAAAACAGTGAGACAAGGCGAAATTAAGGATTAAACGAAGAACTTAAATTAATAAAATCAAGATTTCAAGCGAACAATCAAGACGGATAAGCAAGATAAAAATTGATAAGCATATCTCCCCCCTCACTTAGATGCATTTTGTCCCAAAATGAAAAATTAAATTAAAAGAGAGGAAAGGAGAGACTCCCCTAATCAATTGCGGCCACGACCGCGGCCACGTCGTCCGCGGGAAGTGCCGGGGCAAAGATAGGATAAGATCTCGGCCAAGTTAGTCTCGATGGAATGGAGGCGCTCATCCATATCTCTTTGGGGTTGGTCGTCTTGTGTCGGTTGTTATTGGGCTCGTCTACGAAACACTCGTTCTCGACGAGTTGGGAGAGTGCCCGGGGGCACAATATAAGGTGCATCAGGGGTGCCTGCAAGTAAGCCCATGGCATCTAGGCATCTCTCATCTAAAGCACTCATAGAAAACGCATAAGTAAACTGAGATGGATCAAAATAGCAGGAAAAATACGCAAAGCTAAATGGGTAATATAAGGACCCAGAATTAATGGTCGTGGCCTAGTGGTTCGTGGTACACGATGAAACGTATGGGCCAACCAAAAACCAAGATTTACCTTAATATTTACCTGCATACACCAGAGAAAGAATAACTCAGTTCTACTCACGGTTGATGGAGTGTCGTTTCTGCCGGAAAGGTTGTAAACGAGGAATCGATGGATATATCGTAAAGCAGGGCTATGAATAGTGTGGTCCTTAGTTGTTTTCGGATTGTATTGCGCACCTGCTAAACCTGTCAAAGTCTCCAGAGAAAGGTCGTTATCGAAATCTTCCGGTATGTCTAAAAGGGCAGATTGATAGTTAGGGTCCGAAACATTAGTTACAAAACCCATATAAACATTAAATTGAGTAATAGATAACCGAAAGTATTGACCCAATAGGCGAAAAGATATTACATTTGGTGTATCAAGAGACCTCGCACGACTACGATCAAACGAAAAAGTAGAATAAAATTCAAGTACTAATTCGCAGTATGTGTCACAGGTAATAATATGAAATCGACGCCATCCAATATTATCAAAAAGTGACAGGACCGAGTCACGTAAATGCAAACGATCTAAAGTTTGATTGGGGATATACTTACAGACCGGAAGTGAGCGATGTCGAATATGGTTAAACATGTCGAGTTCGTCTCCAGTAAAGTGTAAAAACCCTTTCAAGTTCTCATCGGTAGGTGTTGTAAATCCTTGGCTTCGTCGTGGATGTTCTTCATGGTTCGATGGAATATCGTTATGATCGTGAGGCGGTGATTCCGGTTGAGCAGTGTCTGAGGGATTATGGGTAGCAAACTCAGCGTGCATGTGATCTGCAAATCTAGAGGTAGGGTTAATAACTAATAAAGGTTGAAAAAATTCAGGACTTACCTCATCGGCCATATCGGCCGTCGAATAGTGATCCGAATGCATGGATGTGTTGGTGTGCATGTGGAAGGACGGCACACGGGTTGGTGAAGGTATGGGCATGTAATGGTGCTGCGATGATCCGTCAGCCGCATCGGATGCCAATGAGTGGTAAGGGAAAGGTGGCGGGGATGGTGGACGTGATGAACGGCGGAGTGGTGATGGCCTCGTTTCGCCACTGCCGGTGACATGAGCAGTACGGGCAGTGCTGGTCTGGCCGGATCTGAGCGTGGGAGTTCCCCTCGCCATGGTCGGATGGTTGTGATGCGAGGGAGAGGGTTGGTACGGATGGCCCGAGGTTGTGTTCATGGAGGTATTTGGCGTCTCAAGGGAGTGAAAGGAAGGTGATGGGGGTGATGGTGGTCGCTGCGGTTGGGGGTGTAGTGGTGAATGACCGACGGGGTGGGGGTGGTGTGTGGGATGATGGGAGGTGCTCGGAGTCGCTGCTGAGGGAGATGTACTGCGGTGGTTGAAGGCACCGTCGGCCACCGATGACGAGTGGTGGCTGCTGTGGAAGCCGGCGGGCTTGGTCACGGGTACGTGGCATTTTGACGGTGGTGTAGGGTTTTGTTGCTGCTGATGGTTGAAGAGAGAAAGGGCTGCGGCTGGTTTTAAAAGGTGATAAATAAGAAGAAGGTGTAATGGGTGGTTGGGGGGTGTAGCTGTGTAGGTCAAAGCTTTGGGTTTGGGTGGGGTCCACGGGTATTTAATTGGGTGAGGGTTGTGGGGGTTAAGGTGGCTGGTAAAAATTAAATAGCAAAAGTTTGAATCAAAAGGCTGCGGCTAGGGAGAGAAATAAAAGAAAGAAAAAAAAGGTTAAAGTGGGTGATTGGGTGTTTGACCGGGTAGGAAATTTTGTAGGTGGGGTTCACGGGTATTTTAATTGGGTTTGGAGTGTGGTGGTTGACCGGGTAGATAAGGTTGATAAGGTGGTGTATATGTTTAAAATTTGGACGGGGATAAAAAATAATAATATTTAAAAATTGGGCTCACCAAATCTTGTTGAAAAGGATAGCTTCTCATCCTTTATTCGACCTAAATTATCTACAAAAATAAATAATAGATCAGATAAAATGAAATTCAAAATAAATAAGGATAAAATAATTAAAATGAGATAAAAAATAAATTTAAAAAGATAATTAAAATGAGATAAAAATAAATTCAAAAGATAAAAATAAATTCAAAAATAAATATGAAAGATAATGAAAATAAATTGAAAAAAAAGATAAAATCAAAATTAAAAATCTAAAAACAGATTAGATAATTTCGATTATTTATTCTCATTTTTTTGTTTATTTTAACTAAAAAGAAAATTCAAATAACATTAAATTATGGCAGTTTAAAATGGAATAAAATAAAGGGTAAACTACATAAATGACCACCATACTATTGGTAAAGTCGCGATTTGACCACCTTACTTTTTTTCCAAGCAATTAAACCACCAAATTATTTAATTGGTTGCAATGTGACCACCAGCCGTTAAAAACTAACGGGAGGAGTGACGTGGCAGTTAATAAAATTGGTATAATTACACATTTGGTCCCCGTTATTTGTACATTTTATCAATTTGATCCTAATTTTAATAAATAAAATAATTTTATTATTTAATTAGGCTACGACACGTGTCACCGTATTATTGGAGTACTTTATTTATATATTTTTAATTTAATAATTTTTATTTTGCTCCTCCAATCAGGCGGTGACACGTGTCACCAGATTGAAGGAGCAAAATCAAATAAAATGCACATAGCCTCCAGCAGGAATCGAACCCGGGTCAAATGGGTTGAGAGTCAACGCGCTAACCACTATGCCAAACCTATCCTTATGTGACATTGTACAAATTCTATTATATATTTTAAGTTGTATTGGAATTGTCATCTCCAATTAAAGAATCCGAGGAATGGCGATCTTCTACAGCAGCATCTTCTTCAAGTCCACTTTCCTCTTCTTGTAGCTTTGTTTCAGTCGCATCATCATCATCATCATCATCATCACCCCATTCTAAATCACAGTCAATTGGTTATCGTATTTTTTATCCCAGTCCAAGAACTTGTTTTCTTCAAATACAACATCTTTACTGATTATAATTTTCTATGAATTACGATCAAAAAGTCTATAAGCTTTTGACTAGTTACTAATGCCTAGAAGTACACATCGTAAGCTTTTATCATCTAATTTAGTTCTTTTCTCATTAGATACATGAAGAAATGCAACAAAAAACACGAAGGTTTGATTCCACTCCAAGCTTCTTCTGAGGGTCTATCCTTAACTGCAAGAGTTGGACTCTGATTTAAAACATGTTCAAAAACTTATCACATGTCCATTCAAAATTCCTATTTGTAGAGTGTGGTAGCAGTAATGTAGTTCATTGGATCAAGAATGTTCATCAGTCCCTATGGTGTTTAAAGATATTATCCAGATTATTTTGTCGATTGGAATGAATCTGGATTGGGAAATACGTCTTATACCAAGAGAATGTTGAAGTTACTAGGGAATGAATCTGGATTGGATCAAGAATGTTCATCAGTCCCTGGCATGAGTAACACGTTAAAATATATATTAGAATTTGTACAATTTGACATAAGGATAGCTTTGGCATAGTGGTTGGCGCGCTGATTCTCAACCCATTTGATCTGGGTTCGATTCTTGCTGGAGGCAATGTGCATTTTATTTGATTTTGCTCCTTCAATCTGGTGACACGTGTCACCGCCTGATTGGAGGAGCAAAATAAAAATTATTAAATTAAAAATATATAAATAAAGTCCTCCAATAATACGGTGACACGTGTCGTAGCCTAATTAAATAATAAAATTATTTTATTTATTAAAATTAGGATCAAATTGATAAAATGTACAAATAACGGGGACCAAATGTGTAATTATACCAATTTTATTAACTGCCACGTCACTCCTTCCGTTAGTTTTTAACGGCTGGTGGTCACATTGCAACTAATTAAATAATTTGGTGGTTTAATTGCTTGGAAAAAAAGTAAGGTGGTCAAATCGCGACTTTACCAATAGTATGGTGGTCATTTATGTAGTTTACCCTAAAATAAATAAAAAAAAGAAAAATAAAAATAATTAAAGTAAAAAGAAATGGGTTGCCTCCCATCTAGCGCTTGTTTATCGTCGCTAGCTTGACGACCTTATTTATGCATTTGGTTCCTCGAAATGAATTTCTTCAACCAAACCGATTGGAACATTTTCGTAAAATTGTTTTAACCGATGTCCATTAACTTTAAAGCTATGTCCTTCGGTGTCTTGAATTTCTACTGCTCCATGTGGAAAAGATTGAACAACAGTGAATGGTCCGAGCCATTTGGAACGCAATTTTCCTGCAAAAAGTTTGAATTTAGAATTAAATAATAGAACTTTTTGACCAACGGAAAAAGATTTAAATGAAATATTTTTATCATGGAAATCCTTTGTTTTGTCTTTAAAAATTCGTGTACTATCGTAGGCATGTTTCCGGATTTCCTCTAGCTCTTGAATGTGTAACTTGCGTTCCTTTCCAATTGCATCCATTTCCATGCTACATTTTTGAATTGCCCAAAATGCGCGATGTTCCAGCTCGACTGGTAAGTGACAGGGTTTACCGTAGACGAGACGGTAAGGTGACATCCCAATGGGGCCTTTGTATGCAGTACGGTATGCCCATAGCGCATCGGATAGCTTGATGCTCCAATCTTTGCGATCCGGCTTCACGATTTTTTCGAGTATGGTCTTTATCTCTCGATTTGACACCTCCGCTTGACCATTCGTTTGCGGATGGTAAGATGTTGAAATCTGGTGGGTGACACCGAACTTCTTCATGAGAGCGTCAATCACTCGGTTAATGAAATGCTTCCCTCGGTCACTTATTATCGCTCGCGGTGTGCCAAACCTGCAAAAGATAGATTCCTTTAGAAACTTAACAGTGGTTTTAGCATCATTATTTCGGGTTGCTCTAGCTTCAACCCATTTAGAAACATAATCTACCGCAAGAATGATATAAAAATTACCGAATGAAGAGACAAAGGGACCCATATAATCTAATCCCCAAACATCGAATATCTCACATACAGTAATGGGATTAAGTGGCATTTCGTTTCGTCGACTCAAATTACCAACCCTTTGACACTTTTCGCAAGATTTGCAAAATAAATAGGCATCACGAAAAATGTTGGGCCAGTAAAAACCACACTCAAGAATTTTATGTGCAGTACGTTTAGGCCCGAAGTGACCACCACAAGAATAAGAATGACAGAAATTTAGGATAGAGTTTACCTCGCTTTCTGCTACACATCGTCTAATTACCTCATCCGAACAGTGTTTCCAAAGATAGGGATCATCCCAAATGAAGAACCGAGACTCCCTTTTTATTCGTTTAACCTCCGCTCTCGGTAGATCTTGTGGCATCTTGCTTGTGGCTAAGTAATTCACCATGTCTGCGAACCATGGAACGTTAAGCTGAGCTGCCATTAATCCTTCGTCAGGGAACTCCTATCTAATTGGTGGATCGGATATAGATAATGGGATGCGACTCAAATGGTCCGCAACAAGGTTTTCGCATCCCTTCTTATCTTTAATTTCTAGGTTGAATTCCTGGAGTAGTAGTATCCACCGGATCAGTCTCGGTTTTGCCTCCTTTTTGCTCATCAGAAAGCGTAAAGCTGCATGATCAGAAAAGACAACGATTTTAGTACCGAGTAAATAAGATCTAAACTTTTCTAAGGCAAAAACAATAGCAAAAAGTTCTTTTTCCGTTGTTGAATAGTTTTTCTGCGCAGGATCCAAGGTACGTGACGCATATGCTATAACATGCGGTTCCTTGTCGATTCTTTGACCTAACACCGCTCCAACGCTAAAATCGGAAGCATCGCACATCAATTCGAACGGGTGGTTCCAATTTGGTGGTTGGAAGATAGGTGCGTTTACAAGCTTCTCTTTGAGTATGTCAAATGCCTCCTTACATTTCTCGTCAAAATTGAAGGGTTGATCCTTTTTGCAATAGACTGTAGAGGGGTTGCGCCAACTTTGAAAAATCCTTAATAAACCTGCGGTAAAACCCTGCATGGCCAAGAAACGATCGAATATCCCTCACAGTTGTGGGGTATGGGAGTGAGCGTATAACATCTGTTTTAGCCTTATCAACAGTAATACCTTTTGAGGAAACTATATGTCCTAGAATTAACCATTTATCTACCATGAAATGACATTTTTCATAATTTAAAACAAGGTTGAATTCAAGGCATCTTTTTAGCACATTTGTTAAGTTTAATAGACATTCTCCAAAGGAATTATCGTAAACTGTAAAGTCATCCATGAATACCTCTATACCTTTTTCGATGAAATATGAGAAAATGCTCACCATGCATCTTTGGAATGTGGCCGGCGCATTACAGAGCCCGAATGGCATTCGACGATAGGCGAACGTGCCAAAAGGACATGTAAAGGTTGTCTTCTCTTGATCCTCGGGCGCCACAGGAATTTGGAAACAGCCTGAAAATCCGTCAAGACAACAGTAGTGAGTTTTACCGGCTAATCTCTCAATCATTTGATCTATAAAAGGAAGTGGAAAATGATCTTTTCGAGTTAGAGAGTTCAACTTCCTGTAGTCTATACAGACTCGCCAACCATTTTGGACCCTTGTTGGGACCAACTCACCTTCTGCGTTCTTAACCACCGTGACTCCGGTTTTCTTAGGGACGACATGGATCGGGCTTACCCAGTCACTATCCGAAATTGGATAGATTATATATGCATCGAGAAGCTTTTATATTTCCTCTTTAATTACGTCCATCATAGGTTGATTCAGGCGGCGTTGTCCTTGTCGAGATGGCTTAGCTCCATCTTCGGTTTTTACCTTATGTATGCAAGTGGAGGGACTAAGGCCCTTGATGTCTGCAACGGTCCACCCAATGGCTTCCTTATGCGCTCGCAGCACTGTTAGCAAGTCCTCCTCTTCTTCGTTTGACAGCTTGATTGAGATGATAACCGGTAGGGTCTCTCTTTCCCCTAAAAATGCATACTTTAGATGCTCGGGTAATTGTTTAAGTTCGATCTTGGGTGCCTGCAATACAGAAGGTAAAGGTTTAGTTTTAGATGCAGTAAGTATTAAATCTTTATTTACTGAACAAAGATTTTCAAACTCCCTGTCTTCTTCGTCGGAATTCGCGATTTCTCTGTACAAATCATCCATGAAGTCAGTAAAACTAGTGTCAAAGAAATCATTTATGGCAGGTTCAATGACATCAACAAAATTTAAACTAGCAACATTTTCAGGATGTCTCATAGCTTTGTAAACGTCAAATTTTACTACCTCACCATCGAATTCCATTGTAAGGATCCCACTTCTTACATCGATTTTTGTGTTTACAGTGCTAAAAAATGGGCGGCCAAGGAGGATCTCAGAAGAGTTGTTTGCTCGGTCGTTTTCCACGTCAATAACATAGAAATCCGCTGGGAAGATCAAATCATTTACCTTTACGAGGACATTTTCCAGTAATCCCTCTGGGTAGATTATGGATCTGTCCGCCAGTTGTATTGTTACCTTCGTATCCTTCAAAGGCTCAGCAGAAAGTGAGTTATAAAATGAAAGGGGCATAACATTAATAGAGGCCCCTAAATCACACATTGCTCGTTTAATACCCACTTTACCTATTTTGCAGGGAATGGCGAACATACCCTAGTCCTTCAATTTTGGTGGCAACTTTCGCTGGAAGACCGCCGATACATGTTCTCCTAGATTAACCTTTTCAACTCCAATAAGACGACGTTTATTAGTGCATAAATCTTTAAGGAACTTAGCATACCTTGGAATTTTTCGGATTACGTCGAGGAGCGGAATGTTGATCTCTACTTTTTGGAACACATCTAGGATTTCCTTTTCTTCTGCTTGTTTGTCTCTTTTCATTAATCTTGACGGGAATGGTGGTCGGATAGCATAAATGGATGGTTCAGGGGTTGGATTTGGTGTATCTTTTTCGACTGGTGGAGTTGATTTGTCTTTTTGGGTTCTTACCTCCGAGGTTTTGGGCTCTACCACGGTGCCACTTCGAAGGGTAATGGCATTAACATTTTCTTTTGGGTTTATTTCTGTTTGTGAAGGGAGTTTACCTTTGGATTCAAGACGACTTACTGTTTGGGCTAGCTGGCTCATTTGTTTGTCTAACTCTTGTAAGTGGATTTCGGTACGGTTTTGGAACTTCTCTTGGGATATTGCTAGTCGTTCAACCAAGGTTTCTAGAGACGTCTTTTGTTATGGGTAGGGTTGTCTTTGTTGGTACGGTTGATTTGGCCTTTGGTTGTTTGCGTACCCATAATTTGATTGGTTTCTCCACCCGGAATTATAAGCATTCCCTATGGCGTTGGCTTGGGCGACGTCCTCTTCCTGGATCATCGGACAACAGTCTGTCGGATGTTCTGGGCTGGTACAGATTCCACAAAGTCTAGCTGTTTTTCTCTTATCTGCAACAAGAGTTTGCACTATTTCAGCTAATTTATCGATTTTGTTCTCTAATGAAACTGTACTTACCTCGCGAACCCTTCGAGATGGTTCGCTAGACTGATTGAATCTTTGAGAGTTGGCGGCCATGGTTGATATCAGTGTTTTAGCCGCTGTTGGTGTCATGTTGACTAAAGCTCCGCCACTAGCTGCATCTATTACCTTCATATCCATAGGCGTAAGTCCTTCATAAAAATACTGGAGGAGGGTTTGTTCCGACAATCCATGTTGTGGACAATTTGCACACAACTTTTTAAACCTCTCCAGTATTCATATAAAGATTCAGCCTCTCTTTGTTGAATGCTCAGGATGCTGCATCTAATTTCGCTTGCCTTCGCTGCAGGGAAGAATCTGTCAAGAAAAAGTTTAGCCATGTCAGTCCACGTTGTAACAGAATTAGGGGGTAAATCAAATAACCAACCTTTTGCTATATCAGCTAAGGAAAATGGAAATGCTCTAAGTTTGATTTGGTCATCGGATACTCCCTGTGGCTTTGTACTTAGACAAACCATGTGAAATTCCTTCAAATGTTTATGAGGATTTTCTGTCGGCAAGCCGTGAAAGGTAGGCAAGAGGTGGATCAAACCCGTTTTTAGCACGAACGGTGTTTCGCCAGTTGGAAAGGTTATACACATTGGTTGCTGGCCATCTGGCGCCGCATTCAGTTGGCGAATGGTTTGATTTTCGTCTCCCATCGGATTGGGTTCGTAATTCGATTCTGCTTCGGATGTGATTTCTAGATCGCGTTCGAATCTTTGCTGGCGTCTTTTGTTTTTCTTTTCCCGAAGTGTTTGTGCGTTCAACTTTCGGGCTAGTGCTTCGATTTCCGGGATGAGTTCAAATTGTTCTCCCGGATTGCTCCTGGTCAAAAATCACATAAAACGATATTAGTACTTTGCCGTATTCCCCGGCAACGGCGCCAATTTTGACACGCGTCGTATAGTGTCAAAAATAAAACCTTAAACTAAAAATAAATAAGATTTAAAATAATATAGCGAGAGTAAGGGTCGATCTGCAGGGAATAGGAACTCTAAAACCTTTCGTTCTGATTTAGACCAATAACCTGTAGAAAATAAAGGGGGGATTTTAGAGTAGTAATTTGAATGAGAAAAATAATAAGAACGTAAAAATAAATATTGAGAATGAATTATAAATTAAAATAGCCTCAAGCCACGCTTTGCCACGACATCTTCGATCACTGAAGTTGATTTTTCTTCGACTTTCCTGCAGGTTACAGTCTACAAGGCCCAACCCTTGCAACTTACTTCTCGTTGGTAAATTCGACTCCCAGGGCAATCCTTGAAGTCAAACTTTAGTGAATTAGCTACGGCAATCGATGCTAACTTAAATCTGAGTTAGTGCTGGAGAAGCCCGTGCTCGGATAATCATCTCGATGAGAATTGTTTCCGATTTTGATTCCCCTTAGTGGACCGCCACTAAGTTTGTTCTTAGGGAGTTAAATCGGCTACAAGCTTTTCCTCGTCCCTAACGATGGATCTAAATCACTTCAACCCGATGCGCGCTCTCGGAATGAAACAATTGCGATGCCTAAAGATTAGGCTGATTGCCTAATCAATTTTACAGAGAATCTAAAAAGGAGTTGTTGAAGGATTGAAGTATTTTCCTAATCTCACGAGGTTTGTCGGGTTTGGCGTTGCTTTAGGCTGAAGGAAATTTAGCTAAGCATGGTTGGTGAAAAAACCATACTTAATAAAATAAAATAAATAAATGGAGAAAAAGAAATGAAGAAAGTAGAGAGCTTTTATTAACTCAAGGAAGAAGAGAACAATGGAAAATGATTGATGATCTAATTCACCCCCAAAGTGGGGTATTTATAGTAGTTGAAAACCCTAAAAACCTAAGATGATAAATCCTAAATTTAAATAAAATTACATAAGATAAATATCCAAGTTTTGAAATTTAAGATAAAAATCGGATGATAAGCTATCTTGATAAGTGGACTGATAAGTTATCAGAGTTGCTAACGTCATCTTCTAGAAGGTACTGACGTGGCACCCAGTCAGCATTCATGCCCTGGTTCATGCCCATGAATCTGCCCACGACTTCAGTATTTTCTGCAGCACTTCAACTCATTTCCAGCATTACGTAACCTGCACGAGAACAACATAAAAACAGCCCAATTAAGTCCTTCAAACATATATATTCGATCAAAATAAGGACTAAAAACATAACCAAAATAAATACTTATCAACTACCCTCAAAATCAATGATGCAACAACGGAGCATATCCTCCAAAATTAAGATAACTGTCTTGGACTGACCATCAGTATGAGAATGAAAAACAGTGTTAAAATGCAACATGTATCCAATGCTTCATGTATCTTTTTCCACAACCTTGTTGTGAACTGTGGATCTCCATGCAACCTCACTACCTCTTGAACATACAACTGTGCAAGCATCTCAAGCGTGAAGTCCATACACACTGGTAAGAAATGAGTCGTCTTGGTCAAATGATCCAAAATCATCCAAATGACATTATGTCTCCTCTAGGTTAACGACAAACCCGTCACAAAATTCATGGTCAACCGATCTCACTTCCATTGTAGAATCTGAATGGGTTGAAGTAAACCTGAAAGAAACTGATGTTCAGCCTTAACTTATTGACAATCTAAGCACATTGTTACGAACTCTGACACATCACTTTTCATGCTAGGCCACCAATAAAAGGGACGTAAGTCTTGATACATCTTGTTACTACCTGAATATACCGCAAATGAGATACAGTAAGCCTTCTTGAGAATTCGATTTCGTAAATCCTTTAAGGCTGAAATGCACAAACGACCCTTGAAGTACAAGACTCCACCATCTCGCACCTCGAAGCTTGATGTCTCACCCCACTAGACCAACTCTATCTTTGATACCAACTCTTGTACCAAACTAGGGTCCACACAAAGCTAGGCCAACAAGCCACCATCCTCGGTTATCCTCAATCGAGCGAACATTATCCTCAAGTCTAACATAGACTTCTGACTCAAAGCGTCAACCACCAAATTTGCTTTATTGGGATGGTACTATACGATGCAATCATAGTCCTTAAGCAGTTCAACTAATCTCTTTTGTCTCAAATTCAACTATTTTTGGGTGAGTAGATACTTTAATGTCTTATGGTCGGTGTTGATGTAGCACTTCTCTTCTTACATATAGTGCCTCCAAATATTCAACGCGAAGATAACTGTCGCAAGCTCTAAATCATGTGTAAGGTAATTCTGTTCATGAGGCTTAAGTTGTTTCGAGGCGTAAGCAACCACCTTACCCTATTGAATGAGAACACAACCAAGCTCATTCAACGAAGAATCACTGTAAATCATATAGTCTTTTCCCAGTTCGAGTTGCATCAATACTGGGGCTTACGTTAAGTAAGCCCTTAACTGTTCAAAACTTTGTTGTTGCTTCTCGTTCCATTCAAACAGAACTCCTTTTTGCAACAACTTTGTCATAGGTGTCATTGTGATAGAAAAGCCCTTGACAAAACGACAGTAATATCCGACAAGTCCAAGAAAACTACAAACTTCCGAGATATTCTTAGGTGGTCTCCACTCCACCACAAACCTGAATCTTCTGCGGGTCTATTGGAATCCCATCTGCCATTACAATGTGTGTAACACCCCCAAAATTACGCCCAAATTGTAAACTCTAGAGTCGAAAAATCCCTAATTTAGAAACCTAATTTTAAAATCCCTACTTAAAACCCTAACAATTGAATTTTTTAATTTAGAACCCTAAATTTTATGATGGACTAAATAAGAATTTTTATCAAATTTTGAAGTCAATATGAATTTTTTTGAAAGTTTAAAGACCGACTCCATAAATAACCCTTTTATCAAATTGAATTTTAAGTTACTTTGTTTTCTTCACCTCGTCTTCTTTTTTTAATTGTTTATATATATATATATATATATATATATATATATATATATATATTTTTAGTCCTTTAATTTTAAATTGAATTCTAATCCCCCCTCCATTGTCTTCTTTTAATTATTTTATTTACTTTTATTTTTTTCTATCCTATATCACTTTCATTATTTTACTTAAATTATGTTTACTCTCTCTATACACACACACATATAGTTCAAATAAGATCACCTCAAGAACCCTACTTTTTATATAGTTTCATGCCGTCAAAATCCCTTATTGATTTGTTAAATTTCTATGTAATAATCTCCACCGCTCTATACCCTTTTCTTGTTCGTTAATCCCTTCAACCCCAAGTTTAGTCTGGTACCGATACAATTGGATCCAATACTTCTGATCATGGAAAATCACATCATTCTGTAGGTTGAGTATAGCTTGGCTAAGGTGTGTTTTCTTCCGGTGCTATAATTTAATTATATGTTATATTTTTATGTGTTGGTGTTTTACCTTTTATGTGATTATTTATATCTATTATGATTTTTATGGTTGACATCACATGCATACATTTTCAGAATATATTTTTACTATGATTTACGAACCGTGATTTATGGACTACGATTTATGAACTATGATTTATGGACTTATAGACTATTATTTATGAAGTAAGTTTACGGAATATCGGATTTATGGAACTTTGTTTATGAAATTTGATTTCTAATCATCATATCATTGTATGAGCATGTGTTGGGATTTGTTCAGGGAAGTTCAGTTGTTTTACCCTTCGGGCTGGATTCCACTTTGAATTGGCGGTTGTAGTGAGGAGTTCTGGGGAACTTTCCTCTTGGCAATTGTAGTTGGGTGCATTGCATTGCTCTTGTGATTTATGTGTTATGCTTTAAAGAATTTTAAGAAAATATTACTATATTTTTACGACAAACTCTCGAACGATCCAAAGACTCTCAAGCATCAGACTCTCAACTCTAGTATCAACCACATGAGTAAAAAAAAACCTCACAACCTTGTTGGATCATCTTTTGTACCGCCAAAGTTGACACTACATTGGAAAGACAAGAATTCCTCTCACCTTTTCACCACTAGCTTGACCCCATCCAAACCACGAAGCTTAAGGCTCTTTGCTCTACAACCCAAACTCGCGTCATGCTCAAACAACTAATTTATGCTCAAGATAACATCAAAACTCTTGAAAGGGTAAAACCATCAAATTCGCAAGGAATATCGAACCCTAAACCTCTATTAGACATTTTCGATAAACCTTGTCAACCAAGACATCATACTCTTGAAAGGGTAAAACCATCAAATCCGCAAGAATACTCCACTAATGGGATAATCCACTACGAATATAAGAATGAGTAGACTCCGAGTCTACCAAAGCAACACTAGGAGTAAAGAACAAGGTAAAGGTACTTGAGACATTCTCTCCTTTTTATTAAAGTCTTTTTCTTTTCTTTTATTATTACTTTATTGTTGAGTGGATCACACGAATGATAATAACCAAGAGGGGGGGTGAATTGGAATTTTAACGATGTTGTAACGGAAATTGCAACTTAAAGATATTGACACGAGAATTTAGAGTGGTTCAAGTTCACCAACCGAACTCTACATCCACTACCTTAGTCTCACCAAGGATTTCCAACAATTTCCACTAAATTGTTCGTCCCCTTTTTCCAGGACAAGGAGGCAACCTTTACAATTTCGGTTAATTTTTCTACCCAAAAATTAACCCAATCCTCACACAATAGAACAAAGAAATTTGGTGGCTAATAAGGTATCTCTCAATACAAATGATAGCCCGATATCAAGCACTCAACCCAATTGAACAAAATATAAATGAAGGATACAATTGGGGTTTCTAGATAAAAATGGGATTTCAACACAAATGCTTGTATTTGATGAAAGGATGTATGCTTGTAGCTTAATTGATGATTGCTGGAGCTTCTTGGGGTCTTTTTATAGCCTCTTGAAGTTTTCTAGCCGTTGTGGGTGATGGGCTGAAAATTAGAGCCGTTGGGGTGTTTTTCTCACAACTTTTCAGCTTCCAGACGCCTACCGTTTCGGAACGGGGTCACCTGTTTCGGAACGGATTTCAAATAATATAGCCGTTGGAGCGTCTACGAGAACCCGTTTCGAAACGCCTAGGGGCCGTTTCGGAACGGTTATGCCACTGCCAAAGGGGTGTTTCGAAACGGCTTAGCCCGTTTCGGAACATGTTTGCCACTGTCAAAGGGGTGTTTCGAAACGGCCTAAGCCCGTTTCGGAACGCCCTGTTTATTTTCAAAATTTAGTTTATAGCCGTTGCCCTGGTTCGTTTAAATGAAGAACAGTTTCGAAACGAGTCATATCGTTTCGAAACGCCTTGACCCGTTCCGATACCCGTTTCGGAACAGGTGCACATCGAACTGAAAGTGTTTCGAAACGCCCTTGGCCGTTTCGAAACGGGGCTTGAAAATTCCCTGTTTTGGCTTTGAAATACTTAAAAAAATATTTGGTAAGTCTTTGGTTTTAGCTATGAAGTGGTCTTTAACAAGATGTAGGAAATTTTAAGGACTTTAAAATTTGTTTTGATATTTTTCATTTTAGTCCTTAGGTTTTTAGTTATATCAAAATTAAAGCATATGTTTCACAATCTCCCCCTTTTTGATATAACAAAACCAAAGTTAGAATTTTTTTTTAAGAGTTTTGAAAGTTTTGAAGATATTCTAACTCCCCCTTAATTTAAGATAGGTTTTGAAATTTAAAACTTGTGACTTTTGAAATCAAGGATCAAAACCTTAAGACAAATTTAAAAATTTGAAAATTAAAAGTTTGAAAAATTTTGGTGGCATGGCATGATGGCATGGTAATTCTCTTAAATATCTTCTCCCCCTTTTTGTTAGATCAAAAAGAAACAAGCTCATAAAGAAGATTAGTACCAATAAGCAATAATAAGCAATCATAATTAATATCATCAAAATATTCAAAGCATAAACAATAAGTTCATAATCAAATCCCAAAATAAAAGATCATAAGCATAGGTTAAAATATAAAGATGCAAACTTAATCCTAAATGCATAACTAATATGATAAACATCCTAAGCCTCGTCATCCGAATCATCATCATCATCCTTGGCTTGCGAACGATGAAACTTCGTCCATTGCCCATAAAGTGTAGAGAAGGAAAGATCAAGGTTGGCATGCGAAGTTGAAAGAGTATGAAGACCATCTTCAACGTTCTTCAACCGATTGCCCATAGATTCAAAGTTTGAAGCAATGCGAGTGTCCATAGTATCAAGTCTAGAATCTAAGGCATTGAATCGCTGGGTAAGAAGAGTAGTGAGAGCATCAGTGTTTCCCACTTGATCTTGAGGCGGAGGAGCAACAGGAGGAGGAACCGCTTCCCTATCAACCCTTTCCCAAATACCATTCACATAAGTGAATCCTGACTTGCGAAGAGAGGATTCTCCAATCTTTGTCTTGCGAGGTTCCGGGAAGTCATAGGTACAGTCAATATTGAGATGATGGAAGAGGAAACTCAAAACAACTCCATAGGTGAACGAAATTAACTCATTTGTGTCAATAAGCTTAATGTTATTGACAATCTCGGCAAAAATAATTTTAGGGACATTTGGGCGCTCACCCCTACGGAAACACTCTAGCCAAAAGTGATCTTTTTCTCGAATGTGGGAGTATTTCCCCCCGGATGGTCGAATAAACCAAGAAACAATGAGATGAAGCACACGATCATGCACATCTAAATTTAGAGCTTTCCCGGTAAAAGTGCCAAAATGGCGTTCATCTTCAAGACCCTCATTTTTGAGTTTAAGGGCAGACTCCAAAAGAGCAATATTGATAACGAACTTCTTTCCCAATAAAGATGACTCAATTCCTACTATCTCGGTTTTGGTTTCATCGTAAAGAAAACGAGCATTAGAGTAGAAAAGGAGTACCATGTTTTTGTAGCAAATATCTTCGATGCTCAAGAAGAAAAGAAGATCCCACTCATCCAAACGACCAAGATACCGAAAGAGGAATCGCTCGGAATTAAGGAATTCTACATCAATAACTCTTTCCTTACGAACTGCAAAGTCCTTGACATAAGCAAAACGAGCACGCTGGTCTGGAGTTCTAAGAGTTTTTTGAAAGAGCTGAGTGATATTTGGACGAATGCTCGATTCACCGGATAGAACGGCTTTGCGCTTTTTGTTCGATTGATCCGCCATCTAAAATATTAAGCAAGAGTTTTAAAATTGAGTGTATGCATTGATAATTAAAATCAATCCAATAGGAAATCCCACTTAGGTTTTTGAAAAACAAAATTAAAAAAATACGGTTAAAAAAATTTTATATTCGAATCAAAAATTTTGAGATTTTGAAAATTTTTTACAAGATTCGAATAACCCACAACTAAAAACATACAATGTATACAAAAATAAATTTTTCTATCCTATGATTCGAACATAATTTGAAAAAGAAGAAAAATAAGAAAAATTACCTTAGTTTGGGATTTTGGATGATTTGAGTGAAATCTTTGCACAAGATTGATGAAGCTTGCTTAGATATATGTTTTAGAGCAAAACCCCTCACAATTTTGTGAAAAACAAAGGGTTTGAGAGGGTATTTATAGAAGGGGGTCGGTTAGGGTTTTTAGGGTTTTAAGAGTTTGATAAATATTAGAATTTTGAACTTTTAGAAGCCCTAAATAGGGCTGTCCGCGAGTCCGTTTCGGAACGGTCATGACCGTTTCGGAACGGGGCGGCTAGGGTTTGACCCTTCTTAAAACCTTTGACATATCGTTTCGGAACGGGAATGACCGTTTCGAAACACGTTTGACCCGTATCGGAACGCGTTCCGATACACCTTTACATCGAACCGAAAACGTTTCGAAACGCCTGGGGCCGTTTCGAAACGCCCTTCTCTCATGACAAAATTTAAGGCACCCGTATCGGAACGGGTTAACCCGTTTCGATACACCTGGGCCTGGAAGTGCAGATGAGGCTCTAAAATGCAGAAAAAATAATTTTCTAAGAGGCCAAACATGCATATATGATATGAATGAGCAGGCAAAACATATTTAGGCATAAACATACTCCCCCTAACTATATGCATGGAAGAAATTGGGAGTCTAAACATATAAACATGATATTTCACAAAATCAAGCATATTTAAGATTTAAAAGAGGTCCTAAAGGTCAAGATAGGCTAGTTAGGCCCAATTCTCTCCTAAGGGACCAAAAACGCTCTTTATCTAATGGTTTTGTGAAAATGTCCGCTAATTGATTTAAGGTGTCTACATACTCTATAGCCACATCTTTCTTAAGGACATGATCTCTAATGAAATGATGCCTTATTTCTATATGTTTGGTTCTAGAGTGTTGGATGGGATTTTTTGTTAAACATATTGCACTTGTATTATCACATTTAAGGGGTATGGTTTCTATTTTTACACCATAATCTAAGAGTTGTTGTTTCATCCAAAGGACTTGAGCACAACAACTTCCTAAGGATATGTACTCGGCTTCGGTGGTAGATAAAGCTACACTATTTTGTTTCTTAGAGAACCAAGATATGAGCATACTACCTAAGAATTGACAAGTTCCCGAAGTACTTTTCCTATCGATTTTGCAACCCCCATAATCCGCATCCGAGTAAGCATGTAGGTTGAAGGTAGAGACTCTAGGATACCAAAGGCCTAAACAAGGAGTGTCTCTAAGGTATCTAAAGATTCTCTTAACGGCTATAAGGTGAGACTCTCTAGGACTAGCTTGAAACCTAGCACACAAGCAAACACTAAACAGTATATCCGGTCTACTTGCGGTAAGGTAAAGCAAAGATCCAATCATAGAGCGATAAAGCTTAGAGTCAACACACTTACCTCCTTCATCTCTGTCAAGCTTTGTAGATGAGCTCATAGGAGTGGCTTGAGGCTTTGTGTTCTCCAAGCCAAACTTGTTGAGCATATCCTTTATGTATTTTGCTTGATTTATGAAGGTGCCATCCTTCATTTGTTTGATTTGGAGTCCCAAAAAGAATGAGAGCTCCCCCATCATGCTCATCTCAAATTCACCTTGCATTAACTTAGCAAATTCTTGACAATGACATTCATTAGTAGATCCAAATATAATATCATCAACATAAATTTGAACTACTAAAATGTCATTTTTATACATTTTTATAAAGAGTGTAGTGTCCACCTTACCTTTTTCAAATCCTTTTTCAATCAAAAAATTTGAAAGCCTTTCATACCAAGCTCTAGGAGCTTGTTTTAAACCATAAAGTGCTTTTGTAAGTTTGAAAACATGATTTGGAAATTTTGAGTCTTCAAAACCCGGTGGTTGTTCTACGTACACTTCTTCATTTATAAAACCATTTAAAAATGCGCTTTTAACGTCCATTTGAAAAAGCTTGAAATTATGATAACATGCATATGCAAGCAACATCCTAATGGCTTCCATTCTAGCTACGGGTGCATAGGTTTCATCAAAATCTATTCCCTCCTCTTGAGTGTAACCTTGTGCTACAAGTCTAGCTTTATTTCTTACAATGTTACCACTCTCATCTAGTTTGTTCCTAAACACCCATTTAGTTCCTATTGTAGATTGATTACTAGGCCTATCAACTAATGTCCAAACATTACTTCTCTCAAATTGATTTAACTCTTCTTGCATAGCCATAATCCAAAAATCATCTTTCAATGCTTCTTTGATATTTTTAGGCTCTATGCATGAGATAAATGCAATATGATTCATTAATTTAAGAGAAGAACGAGTGGTTACCCCCTTGGATGGATCACCCAAGATTTCACCATCTTTGACATAGTTCAACTCCCTTGGATAGCTAACTTCCTTTTCCTCAATAGCCAAGTCCCTCAAGGCTTCAAGAGGTGGATCTTGTGTGTCTTCTTCTTTTGGTTGAATCTTATCCTTCTTTGAAGTTTGACCTCCATCAAAGGTATTTGTGATTCCTACATTATCATCATCACAAGAATCCTTCCTAGGAAGGGGATTATCATCGAATACAACATGAATAGATTCTTCTACAACTAAAGTTCTTTTGTTAAATACTCGATAGGCTTTAGAGGTTAAAGAGTAACCTATAAAAATAGCTTCATCACTTTTTGCATCAAATTTACCTAAATTATCTTTTCCATTATTTAAAACAAAACATTTACATCCAAAAGGGTGGAAGTAGCTAATATTAGGCTTTTTAGATTTTAAAATCTCATAAGGTGTTTTCTTTAAAATCGGCCTAATGGTTACACGATTTATAATATAACAAGCCGTGTTTGTTGCTTCCGCCCAAAAATATTTTGGTAAATTATTTTCGCAAAGCATAGTTCTAGCCATTTCTTGTAAAGTTCTATTTTTCCTCTCAACTACCCCATTTTGTTGAGGAGTTCGAGGGGCTGAAAAATTATGGCTAATACCATTTTCATTTAGAAAATCTTCAAATCCTAAATTTTGAAATTCGGTTCCATGATCACTTCTAATATGTGAAATTTTAAGTTCAAGATCATTTTGAATTAATTTTGAAAATGTGATGAATTTTTCCAAAGCCTCATCCTTAGTACTTAAAAAGAGAACCCAAGTGAATCTAGAAAAATCATCAACTAATACAAAAGCATATGATTTGCCACCCAAGCTCATAGTCCTAATTGGCCCAAATAAATCCATATGGATTAGTTGTAAACATCTACTAGTAGAAATGTCATTAATGGATTTAAAAGAAGATCTATGTTGTTTACCCTTTGAGCATGCATCACAAATTTTATCGTTCGAAAATTTTATCTTGGGTAAACCTTTAACTAGGTTTAGAGAGACTAGTTTTTCTAAAACACTTGTGCTAGCATGTCCTAGCTTCCTATGCCACAACCATGCATCATTTTCGTTTTGAGCAACTAAGCATGCATGAGATGTATGTATGTCATCTAGATGCACCATGTATATATTCCCTATGCGATGACCTATGAGCATAATATTATTAGTTTTAATGTCTACAATTTTACAACCGGTTTTATCAAATATAACATTAAAACCTTTATCACATAGTTGACTTATGCTCAATAAATTATGTTTAAGACCATTGACATATAAAACATTTTCAATGAGAGTAGTAGAGTGATTACCAATGGAGCCAATACCTTCAATGTGGCCTTTGGAGTTGTCACCAAATGTTACTACTCCTCCACTTTTTGGCTTTAGATCCATGAGTCGACTCTTGTCTCCGGTCATGTGTCTCGAGCATCCACTATCAAGGTACCATGAGTTTTGACTTTGTGCTTTGGCCTTGTAGCAATGCTCCCCCTACAAACAAAGATATTTAAACTTTTGTTTTTGGTACCCAAATCATTTTGGGTCCATGTGTGTTAGTTCCTAAAACTTTGGTTCCCTTAGGAATCCAAGGTGACATAGCAATAATATCATTAGATTTAACAAGTTCCTTAGGAACCCATACATTTCTAATTCTTTTAACTTTACTATGTCTAGGATAGTTATCTTGTTTGTAGTAGTTAGTCTTTTTCTTATATTGGTGTGTTCTAGAGGATTCTCCTATGTCATGTTTAACACTACCATTAATTTTTAAAGACTTTTTGAGCTCATTTAGCTCACTTAACACCTTTTGGTGTTCACAATTATTTTGAGATAAAAGATTATTAAGATTAATATTTTCTTTTTGAAAGAATTTAAGTTCATCTTCTAATCCTAATATCTTTTTCTCTATTTTAGAATTAGTTTGAGTAAGTGAGTCATTTTTCTCTTTTAATTCTATAATAATTTTTCTATTCCTAATAACCGACTCCCTATACTTTTCAACTAATTCATCATATACCTCTTGTAACTCATCATAAGCATCATTTAGTTCTTCATATGAAAAATCTAAAGTAGATGAGTTAGAGGTTACCAAGGAGGAATCTTCCTCAAGTGCCATGAGGCAGAGGTTCGCCACTTCTTGTTCGTCATCCTCCGATGACTCCTCATCACTCCAAGTAGCAAGCTTAGCTTTGAGCTTTTTCTTCTTCTCAAAGCCCTTCTTCTTGAGTTGAGGGCACTCCGAACGTATGTGGCCGGGTTGTCCGCACTCGAAGCAAGTGATTAGATCCCTTCCTTCTTCTTTGTTCTTGCCTTTAAAGTCCATTTTCCTTTGGATTCTTCTTCCTCGGTTGGACCTCATAAGGCGTGAGAATCGTTTGGCTATCATAGCCAATTCTTCAAGTTCATCCTCATCACTAGATGAACTTTCATCAAGTTGGGAAGTTTTAGCTTTGAGAGCTATTCCTATTTTCTTCTTTTTCTCCCCTTCAAGCTTCTCCATTCTTTTTTCTTCTTTCTTTTTCTCATCTTCCCTTCCTTGCTTCATGATCTCGTGAGTAAGGAGAGAACCTACAAGTTCATCAAGCTTTAGAGTTTTTAAATTCTTTGCTTCGATGATAGCGGTTCTCTTCCCATCCCAAGATTCGGGAAGTGAATAGAGTAGCTTTCGGACAAGCTTGTCTTCCGGTATAATTTCTCCATAGCCCTTTAGACCATTCACAATTGTGGAGAATCGATCAAACATCTTTGACACCGTCTCATCAAATTCCATCTTGAAATTTTCATAACTAAGATTGAGAATTCCAATCTTAGTTTCTTTGACATCGTTGGTGCCTTCATAGGTGGTTTCAAGAGTGTCCCACACTTCTTTGGCACTTTCAATTGATGAGACCTTTGAGTAGATGTCCGGACCGAAAGCACAAAATAGCATGTGAAGAGCTTTATCATTTACTTGGATCTTTTTCCTTTCCTCTTCACTCATTTCCGTTCTTCTTTTAAGCACCATCTTGCCATCAACATCTTGCTTCAATGGAATATATGGTCCATCCTCAATGACATCCCACACAAGGTAGTCACTTGATTTAATAAATAGACGCATTTTATTTTTCCAAAATGAGTAGTTCTCACCATTGAAGAAAGGAGGCTTTGTGGTGGATTGTGAGTCGTACATGCCGGGAGCGGAGGTTGATGCCATCTCTTGATATTTTGATGATGATCACACTTCTTCCAAGGATCTCCTCTTGCGATTGTTAATCCTCAAAGAGTTAAGCTCTGATACCAATTGTTGAGTGGATCACACGAATGATAATAACCAAGAGGGGGGGTGAATTGGAATTTTAACGATGTTGTAACGGAAATTGCAACTTAAAGATATTGACACGAGAATTTAGAGTGGTTCAAGTTCACCAACCGAACTCTACATCCACTACCTTAGTCTCACCAAGGATTTCCAACAATTTCCACTAAATTGTTCGTCCCTTTTTTCCAGGACAAGGAGGCAACCTTTACAATTTCGGTTAATTTTTCTACCCAAAAATTAACCCAATCCTCACACAATAGAACAAAGAAATTTGGTGGCTAATAAGGTATCTCTCAATACAAATGATAGCCCGATATCAAGCACTCAACCCAATTGAACAAAATATAAATGAAGGATACAATTGGGGTTTCTAGATAAAAATGGGATTTCAACACAAATGCTTGTATTTGATGAAAGGATGTATGCTTGTAGCTTAATTGATGATTGCTGGAGCTTCTTGGGGTCTTTTTATAGCCTCTTGAAGTTTTCTAGCCGTTGTGGGTGATGGGCTGAAAATTAGAGCCGTTGGGGTGTTTTTCTCACAACTTTTCAGCTTCCAGACGCCTACCGTTTCGGAACGGGGTCACCTGTTTCGGAACGGATTTCAAATAATATAGCCGTTGGAGCGTCTACGAGAACCCGTTTCGAAACGCCTAGGGGCCGTTTCGGAACGGTTATGCCACTGCCAAAGGGGTGTTTCGAAACGGCTTAGCCCGTTTCGGAACATGTTTGCCACTGTCAAAGGGGTGTTTCGAAACGGCCTAAGCCCGTTTCGGAACGCCCTGTTTATTTTCAAAATTTAGTTTATAGCCGTTGCCCTGGTTCGTTTAAATGAAGAACAGTTTCGAAACGAGTCATACCGTTTCGAAACGCCTTGACCCGTTCCGATACCCGTTTCGGAACAGGTGCACATCGAACTGAAAGTGTTTCGAAACGCCCTTGGCCGTTTCGAAACGGGGCTTGAAAATTCCCTGTTTTGGCTTTGAAATACTTAAAAAAATATTTGGTAAGTCTTTGGTTTTAGCTATGAAGTGGTCTTTAACAAGATGTAGGAAATTTTAAGGACTTTAAAATTTGTTTTGATATTTTTCATTTTAGTCCTTAGGTTTTTAGTTATATCAAAATTAAAGCATATGTTTCACATTTATGTATAAAAATGGAGAAGGGGGAAGTCTTCGGTTTCTACTTCTCATAAAAATACGATTGAAAGTTAAAACTCGATATTCCTAAGACATTTTCTCCTTTGTTGTTCACCGAAGATTTTTGAAAAACTACAAAGAGTCTCACACTCGAACATTGACTTCATCTCTAACTCGGTCACGTCAAGTTTGTTTATTTATCTCCTCAGACCTCACATTTTTCCTGAATTTATATGTTTATATTAAGCTCTAATAGTATCATTAGATTTCACATATATTAAAAAAACAAAGTAAAACTTTTGGCGAACAAAACGAGAAACGAGTTGAGTTGAGCAACGAAAATTTTTAACGAGCACGACTTGAGCACTACTTAACTCGATATCGAGTCGCTCGATAAGCACACCTAGTTGGACCATTATTATCATATTAAATTTTATCACTCTTTTGATGTGGACAGAATATTATGTTTTATATAAAAATAAATAAATTTTAATCAATGAGTGATACTATAAGTGAAATGATAAAATTTGTTTAATTAGAGGTGTAAGTGGGATAGTTTTGTGGGGATTCACCTTATTTTGTACTCAATTGGACAAGGATGGATAGATGTGTCGCGGATGGTGAGGTTGAGATGAGGACAAAAAGTAGACTTATTGTGAGTGGTGGGATATGCATGGATATGACCTTGTATCCACCCCATCCCCACCCGCACACCCTGCCATGTCTTTTCTCGTCCCATTTTCGTCTGCCAATATACATAATAAAAATATTTAAAATATATTTAAAAAATAATCCTAATAATACTTTAACTTACAATCATTGTTATTTTTTAAAAGACGACACTCACAAAGTCATTGTTTCTCGATTCTCACTCATTTTAAGGTTTGCGATGACTTATTAATTTTTTTTAAAGTGATGCAATTTAAATGATATTACATATGTAGTAAGACTCCGAAAGAGATGTATTTCATATTTTTTGTTTAAAAAATAGTTTATATTTATTTAAATATTACTTATAAATACATTATCTAAAGTTGATCGCGGGTGAGTATAGTGAAGATTAGGCGAGTCTCATAATTCACATGGGTGGTGGGCAAATATGATTATAGTCTTATAGGTCGTAAAACATGGACAATTTTAAATTTTGTACCTACAACGAGTTGTGAAGTGAAAATAAAAATATTTTTTTTAACAAAAATATATGTGGAAAGCACCTTTCGTACCCACCCGGCCCGTTGACATTCTTATGTTTAATCTTTAAATTGAAAGTCAATTTTAATTATTTTATCTAAATTATAGTATAAAAGATAAAAAAATAAACTTAAGGCTCAACTCTCAAGCTGCAGCATAGCGAGAATAAACTTCGATTATTCCTTATTATCACTTTTAACTGGCGCCGCGGTGAGTGGACAATAGAGCCACGCGGCGAAATGGAAGGCAAAACAAACGCGGTTCGACTGTTCGTGCTTTAAATCTAAAACTCCTCACCAAGAGTAAAATTGGAAATTTTTAAAAAAAAATAAAGAAAGAGAATCAATTATTACCATGAAAAATATAAAACCGAAAAATGAATAAAAAGGAAAAAAATAAATTGAATTGAAAGAGCAGTGCCTTCTCCGTTTCATCGTCCATGGAAATGAAACATCGCCGTTAAAACTAATTTTAACAAATCGATATTCAAACATCAAAATCCCATCGGGTATTCATTTTCAGAATCTACATTTGCACATTCTCATTTCTTTTCATATTCTTGTGTCGGGGAGACGAAAAGAGTGAAATAAACGAGAAGAAATAGAAGGAAGATGAGTGGATGGGAACCGGGTAGTAGTAGTCTGAAAACACCGTCTCGAACCGTCACACTCGGACGGGTTCAGCCCCAGACGCCCGCCCTGCGTACCATCTTCTGCAATGACCGCGATTCCAATTTCGCTCATCGATACAAGGTTTTTTTATTTTAACCTCTGATTTTATTCAGACTTTTCTCGTAACTTTTCCCCCCGACGTTTCGGTTTCCTGGACAATAGGAAATTCAGTGAACTTGACTCAATATTATTTGTTAACCAAACTAATGCTACCATTAGAATGTACATGATTTAGGTTTGTAATTTTTTAATTTATTTTTCTTCACTTTTGTTGGCTCTATTATTAGGGGTGCAATCTTCGTTTAGGCGCATTATAACTTTTTCATTACTTGAGGCGTAAGATATATATTAAATGATAGTAATAAACTCTAAAAAGCAATCCAGTTTATCCCACAAAACATGTTGAATTTTCATTTTTTTGTTTGGCCAATACCCGAATACTCTTAAACCAATAAAAGTTTGATGCCATCCCCTAGTTTTTATAGTAAAGGTACAATTAATGAAAAAATAAATTAAAGAGAACTTTAATTAAGCAAGTACTTTTAGCACCTACTGCCTTTCAAAAATCTGCACTTAAATGCACTACGTGTGCGTCTGATCAAATGTGCTGTGCTCAAATATTTGAGCTGTTCTTGTTCTTTAGCTCCAAGGGGCAGTGGCTCGGCGAATGCCTTAATAACAGGGTCTTCATGTTATATCTTCTCCAAAATTTAGTTCCGCTAGTAGTCTCTATGAGAGTGCAAATACGACAAGTGTGTTTGGCGTCATTTAAGATGCTTCTGAAGATGGGTGTTTAAGCAATTTCTTTAGCATGGTAACTTCTGTTAGGGGAGTGTCCAAGTGTAAGGCACGTTTTGATACAAACATGGCTATGTAATAAGTCAAAAAAAGAAAAGAAAAGACGTAAAATCGAATACTGTCAAAACATGAACAATATATGGCTGGACATGTTTGGATATGGCTAGACAAATGGACAAATAATGAAGGTTTTTCTTTCTTTCTTTCTTTCTTTCTTTTCCCCCTTCCAAATAACACAATTGACAATGACTAGTTTAGTTCTAATTTTTTTAAGTTTTACATTTTTAAATTCAAAAGCTATTTGCATGTTAATATTTAATTGATAAGTGTTAATTTTACATTTTTATTGTATATTATCATTTTTTTTCTGTAGTGTCTTGCCGAACCTATGTCCTATTTTTGTTTTTGTTTTGAAAATTCTCGTGTTACCACATTCTTGTAACTTCACATTAGCATTGTGTGTCCATGTCCGTGCATCGTTGGAAATGTTTAATCGAGTCAAAAAGTTATACAAGCCTCCACTGAACACTTTGTTTGATGTTTGTCATGTGCTAGTTTCAAATAGTGTTAATGTCTGCAGAAATGATTTCATTCTATTGAAGTTTGAAAAAAGTAGTTTCCGATACTTATTTGATGAGATTCCAGATGTTAATGTTATCAGACATATGACCTAGTACTAGTTTCAAGCACGTGGTCTTGATCACCTGTTTTTTTCTATATGGAAGAAATCTGGGCTGGTTCCTAATATTTGGATAGTTGAACTAATGATGCATGAGTAGATATAGACGTGTATTTCTGCTGTTGCTGAATGCAGTTGCAGATGCATAAGTTCTCAATGCTTATTCCTTATATTCACATATATATTGTATAAAATTGGACTGCGATTGGATTTGCATTATTGTGTTCTAGAATTTTTATTCATATTCATACTTTTGTCGCTTGCATCTGATTCTAATGAGTATGATGTTGTTCTCATTAGCGTGGTATCTATTGTTCCAGGGGAATTCCATATCAACTACCAAGTACAACATTTTTACCTTTCTACCAAAGGGACTATATGAACAGGTAACTTTATTGGACTTCTACTGGATTGAAACAGGTATATGGTTGTATGGCACCTTAGGCATTTCTTATGAAAACTTTACAGGTTGACCTTTGCATTTTGGCCTCTGATTCAACCCTGTAGTGGAGCCAAATTTTTGGTATAATGGCACTTTAGGTCTCTCTTAGTTTAAATATTAGTCAAATTAGGCCTTGCCAGTTGCCCCCCAATTTTCAGGCTTAATGAAATGATTTTTTTTTTCTTTCTATTCCGGATGCCACTTCAACTTCTTTTATCCCTTGCCATAGCTGTTATACAGCGACTGTCTCACTTTATAAACCACTGTTTTTTTGGGTCTGTATATGTTTTAGAAATCTTGCTTGATTAATTTTTGTGGTTTTCGTTAGAGTTCAAGGGTGTGTGGCTACTTCTGATCCTGACAACGTTCTGGTTTACTCTGACAGTTCAGGCGGGTAGCTAACTTGTACTTTCTTATGGTGTCAATTCTATCAGCAACTCCATATAGGTAATTTTTTTGTTATGGTGTTAATTGCAAAGAGCAGATTTCGTGGGGTGATGGAATTATTACTTTAGTTTGTTCATCCACTTAGTTGTGTTCACTTGACATAGGGAATGTGTCTAGGGGCTCGATTAAATTCTTTCATGAACAGAATGAAAGTTATTTCTCTGATCTAACAATCTTCAGCTTTGAGTGAAATATCATTAATAGTTTATTGGTCTGATGTACTTAATTTTAATTATTTTTTAAATAGATGTTGAAACTGTAAGTATTGTCATGCAGAAACTGACATGGCTATCTGTATTATATTCCTTCAGTTTCCTGCTAATCTCTTGTGCTCATTGATTGCATTTGCTTCATGGTCTATTGTGTTGCACGTGAAACCTCTTTTTGAACCCTTTTCTTCTGGATTCTGGTGTGATTATTTTGGTGAGACTGACGATTTAACCAGTTGCTTAGTGTAATTGTTACTATTGTAATTTATGCCCTTTTAATGATATTAATGAGAGCCAATATGTTTGGTAAGACTGAAGATTTAACCAGTTGCTTTGTGTAATTGTTACTATAGTAATTTATGCCTTTTAAATAACAGTTTTCTCTTGATGCAGCCCTGTTAATCCTGTAACAAATATGGTTCCTTTCAGTCTTGTGCTTTTATTTTCTCTCATCAAAGAGGCATTTGAGGACTGGGTGAGTACTACATTGCATGCTTGTTGTAGCATTCTTTTTTCCCTTTGCCTTGGGTCCTTATCGATTTTCTTTTCTCATCTTTATTTTGGGTTTGGGAGGTTTAGCTTGAGCTTTGACTTTTTGTAAGTCTGACTTGAATGCTGAACTTCATTCTTTTCTTCATCACATGCAACAGCAACGATTTCAGAATGATAATTCCATAAATAACACTCCTGTCGATGTGTTGCAAGCGCAAGGGTGGGAAACTCTTCAATGGAAAAAGCTGCAGGTTGGAGATATTATCAGGGTAAGTTTCTAGATGCACGTTGTTGAGATTTTTTCCTCTACAGTCAAATACTCAAATTGTTGTTTTAATTTGTCGCGCAACTCCCCTCTTCTTCTCCCTCCCCTCCTCTGTATATCTAGAAAAGATTTTCAAATATATATTTCTTTTGCCTTTGTATTCCAGTTTCATGTTATGAAATTTGTGTTGATTGGAAGTTAACTTATTGAGAGATGCTTAATAATTGCTATGTGCTACTTTGTATTTACGTAAATTCTGACTGATGGGGATAATATGTGCATTTCCCATTGAGGACTGTGTTTACCCCACCTCTAAGTTCTCACAAAGAAGAGTATTGTCAATATTTCCTCCATGTGCAGTTGTACACTAGCTCAAGTTCAACCAGTGACCTGTCATTGCCCCTTTTACTTGTTTCTTCTTTTTTTTTTCGGCTTAAATGAAAAATCAGCCCTTAAACTATGTCTTTTGTTTTCTTTTAGCCCTTAAACTATTTATTGGTCAAAATAAGCCCCTAAACTATCACTTTTGGTCACTTTAAGTCCCTAAACTATTTTTTGGTCAAAATAAGTACCTAAACTATGTTATTTTTCTTCTTTTAGTCCGTAAACTACCTATTGGTCAAAAAATCTTTGTCATGTGTCAACATCTTATTAGTCGAAATAATTTTCTATTGACTTAAATAACTATCGGACTTAAAGTGTCCAGAAATGATATTTTAGGGGCTTATTTTGACCAAAGAATAGTTTAAGGGCTAAAAACAAACAAAAGGTATAGTTTAGGGGTTGATTTTTCATTTAAGCCTTTGTTTTTCAAATGATTTTTTCTACCCATTTGGAGGCCGACAATTTTAAGATATTTGCAGCTTGCAGAAAATTTTCTTTCCTTTACTTATGTTACAATATAGTATTATCTCAAGGCTTATTGAGTTGATTTACATGGTATTGCCAACTAAATAGATTCAGGAAAATATTGTTAAAATTTTCCCTTTTGCAGGTTAAGCAAGATGGATTTTTCCCTGCAGATATTCTTTTACTTGCTAGTACAAATGCTGATGGTGTTTGCTACATTGAGGTAATTACCTTTTCTGGCTCTATTTTGAGCTATTATTTTTTACTTTTTATTCTATTAATGAAAGTGATTGCCCCATCCCTTCTCATGTTATGTCTCATTAGGTTCTTTGTTCCTAAAGTGAGAAAATTTTCATTTTTGCTGCAGACTGCAAATTTAGATGGTGAAACAAATCTAAAAATCAGAAAGGCGCTTGAAAAGACTTGGGATTACTTGACTCCTGAAAAAGCATGTGAATTCAAAGGTCAAACCTTTTAGTGTTTAATGGTTGTTCAGAGCTTTACTAAAATGGTGAATAAGGTCAAAGTCACAGATAATTAAAAATATAAATTTAATTTCTTTAAGATGAAATTCACTTTCACTTATTTTTTTTAAATATACTTTTATATCTGACTTGGACGGTTCTGCCTATGAAGGCATAAGATTGTTGACATTGGTTATTGTTCATTCTTAAATAGCTTTTTCCATGTTCTGCTAATATATTATGTTAATTCCCATCATATTTCTCACTTTAATCTTCATCTCTTCTTTATTTGTTTCATGTTACTATGTAATATATGCCTTTTTAATGATATTAATGTACAACAAAAGATAAATTGTTAATAGAGAACAGTTCAACGTCTTTCCAGATTTCAACTTACTTTAAGTTAGTGTAGGAGAATCCATTTTTTATTCCTGTTGGGGTTTTTTGGAATTCTGCTTTTGCCATGTCTAAGGCCATAGGTTTGCTAAGGCTTGATTTATTGCTTTTAGCGTGTGTAGTTGTTTTTTGTTTCTGTTTTCTTTTTTTTTTGTGTGTGAAAAGGTGGATGAAACATAGGTTTTCCATTGCATATCTGTGACATTTTACGAGGTGTTGTAGGCTTTCTTCTATGATTTAATCATCCTTCATTGAATTTTATTTTGAACTTTATTTTGCATTAGCAAATGTACTTTTAATTGTTTTTTACCCATGGCTCCTTGCATTCCAATGGGTTCATATTTTTCTGTTTTGGGATGTTTAAAAAGTTGTCCTCTTTCCCTTTTAAAGACTTCAATCACATGCTTTTTTCTAAATTCCATATTAACTGTTCATCGTTTTTATTAAAAATTTATGTTTTTCCTTTTTTCTCAATAAGCTTGCTGCAATACAAACCATCAGACAACAACATTTTTCAAATTTTAAAATTTCTAATATAAAAAGCCCCAAGGCCCCAAGATAATTTACGATATCCAATACAATCAATTAATTACTTAATATCAAGTACAATGAAGGAGTCCTGTATGCACCTTTAAGTCTATGGGAAGGAATTAATACTCTGATTTGGTCGTAAGTGTACTTTTATTTTATTGTCTATGAACACACCTTTTTGTTTAAGTTGATGGGCTTTGTCTGAAGTGATGCTTTCCAAATCAATTTGTATATTCTCTTTTTTTTGTAAATTTTTAAATAGCATCAATCTTTTTTAATTGCAGGTGAAGTGCAGTGTGAGCAGCCAAACAACTCTCTGTACACTTTTACTGGAAATCTTGTAATCGACAATCAAACATTGCCTCTTTCTCCAAATCAAATTTTATTGAGGGTATTTTCTGAGCATCTTTCTTCCATCATCAGTAATGTTGTCAAGGTGTGTGTGCCTAGGTGTGCCTGCATCTTGTGCCTTAGTGCTAGACCTAAAAAATGCCTCAGACCCTTTTGGGAGAGGCACATGCCTAGGTGTGCCTTATTTAAGGCAACAAGCATAAAAAAGTCCGCTTCATTGAAGTTCTCTTTGCTTCTTTTATTTTTCACTTTTTAATGAGATGTACCTTTAATAACAAGATACCAAACTATATGAAAATATTGGATTTTGAGTTTGATCAACCGAAAAAGTGCATGTTATGTAGATAAACTAAATCCCTTTACAGTTAATTTTGCAGATACAATTGTTTTGAATTTCTGGGTCTCTTATTTTCTTTGATAATAGTTTGTTGGTAAAAACTGTTGCTGATATTGACAATTTAATTTCAGGGTTGCAGTCTGAAAAACACTGATTTCATTGTTGGCGCCGTTATTTTTACTGGTCACGAAACAAAGGTTCGTTACAGAAATTTTATAGCATTTCTTATATGCAATATGCTGATCACATAACATACTTGAATTTGTTTGTTTCTGGGAAATGTTTAATTACAAACGAATTTGTTTGTTGCCCTATGTTTGGATTGGGGTAAGGGAAGGGAAAGTAACCGAAAAGAATAAACTTTCCCTTTGAATAGATTTTTTTAATAATTTAAGCAAGAGAAAGTGCGGGAAACTGAGTTTCCCTTGTTTTACTTTTCCCTAACCTAGTTTGGGCCTTGGGGAAGAAGCTAAGGAAAGAAAAAAAATTAAGATGTAAAATATTTTTTTTCTCTTCATGTTCTATATAAATTATTTTATGGAAATGGTGTATAATTGTTATCATGATTCCTTTATTTTCCTTTCTACTGTTTAGCCGAAGAAAGATTGTTAAAATCACTTTCCTTTCTTTTCCTTTGCTACTGTTAACTATTCAAACAATATATTATGCAATCCTTTCCTTTCCTTTCCTCTACCTTCTTTCTCTTTTACTTAATTTCCCTTTTTTTTCATTTACTACTGTTAATACATAGTGTAAATCTGAAAAACCTTTTCCACTAGATATCAAATCTTTTCAACCTTTGATACTTAACAGTTTAGCATATGTGTTGTTATTTTGTAATTGATTGAGCTTGGAAGATTTTAGGCATGTTTATCCACTCCAAGGCAGAAATAAATCTGTGATTTTTCTTCCCTTATTTGTTTGATCTGCTCTTTGTTATGAGCCTTGGCGTAGGATCTAGTCACAGGTCTAGACGTGATAGATTTTTTGCTCTGACCTATGGTTAATCAGAGTCAGATTCGTCCTTGACTAAACCTCCTCTGTGAATAACGTTTATAATAGAGTAAATGCTTATTTTCTTTATTGAATATTGGCAGCCTTTAATAGGCCTTTAGTGACAAAAGAAAGAGTCCTAATGGACATAAAATAAAGATCCCTAACATATAGGATCTTGACAGCAAGACTAAAGTTATGAAGGAAATAAATTCTAATGTAATAGAGGAAACAAATAAACTTAGTTTGCTGCCTTCTATTTATTTATTGCCTTCCTTCTCTTATATTGCTTTCCATTAAATGCATCCACATCACTCTTCTATGTTAATGTATTTTGTGGTCACCTGGGATGAGTTTGCAGGTTATGATGAATTCCATGAATGTTCCTTCAAAAAGAAGTACATTAGAGAGGAAACTTGACAAACTTATACTCGCTCTCTTTTCTACTCTTTTCTCTATGTGTCTGATTGGAGCAATGAGCAGGTTTGTGAAATAGCTAGTCTGCAATAATGTAACATTTTTAATGTTGTGGGATTTTATTAATTCTGCCGTATTTTTTACAATGATGTTCTCTGCTTGAAATATTGCAGTGGTATATTCATTGACCGAAAGTACTTCTACTTGGGTCTCGGTGAAACTGTGGAAGATCAATTCAACCCTAGTAGAAGATTTATGGTACTATATGCTTGCTGGTTTTTAGCTATTATCTCTCAGTCTCTCTCTTACATATACAGAAAAAGCTTAACTCGATTCTGTTTTCTGGGTTTACAGGTTATTATTTTGACCATGTTGACCCTCCTTACTTTATACTCAACACTTATCCCTATATCCCTATATGTTTCTATCGAGGTTGGTCTTTTCTTTTTCTTGTTTATTTAATTTCTTTCTTTGACAATGCAAAAAAAGGCCTTAGTGGATTTCACATGCAATTTCAGACCATCAAGTTTGTTCAATCCTCTCAATTTATCAACAAGGACTTAAATATGTACCATGCTGAAACCAACACACCTGCTTCGGCTAGGACTTCTAATTTAAATGAGGAACTTGGGCAGGTAAGTATATGCAATTTTGGCCATCTTGAATGAGATTCAGCCATTTGTATTCTATATATTGAGCTCTAATTTATTTTATTTGCTGGTATGATTAGGTGGAATACATATTTTCTGATAAAACTGGAACTTTGACAAGAAATTTAATGGAGTTCTTCAAGTGTTCAATCGGAGGTGAAATCTATGGAACAGGTATGACCGAAATTGAGAGGGGAATTGCTGAACGAAAAGGCATAAAGGTTCAAGAGGTATTCCCTTTCATATCTCTTTATGAAGAAACAAATATTTTACTTTTTGAGTAAATTATCCTATGTTCCACGGGAAGATGTACTCATTCTTATGTATCTTTAAGGTGCAAACATCAACTGGTTCTGTTCGGGAAAAAGGTTTCAATTTTGATGACGTGAGGCTTATGCGAGGAGCTTGGAGAAATGAACCTAATCATGATGCGTGTAAGGTAGCTTACAATGGTCTTTGCCTCTGTCAATAGAACATGGAATTTAATATGAAATGTTTGTTAGTAAATGGAGTGTAGTACTTACCATTCTGGAATGAGAACTTTAGCGTGAATCTCTTTCTACTTAAAAGCTTGTTTCCATCTCATTGTGAGTTTCTTTTTAAGTCTTGTTTTAAGGGGAAGGAATAAGAAAACTATTATATGCATTGACCTTTTCTTGCTGCAATGTTGGGACCATTCTATGCAAACGAATGGTCTAATTCTAGTGCAAGAATATCATTAAATGAGGAGAAAGAGTATACCTAAGAATCATAGGTTGATTTCACTTATGGAGCCATTCTATGCTGCTGGTTTTTGTGCTTGTAGTCATCTCTTTTCCCACTCTCATCATGGTAATGGTTTCTTTTAGTGGCATCTCTGTTCTGTCATTAATAGATTAGCATAATTGTTGCACTTAGTAATTGTAAATCAAGTTCTGACATTGCAAGGTTTTAAGGTCCAACGGAAAACATATGTTTTAGCCATATTTAAGAAAATGTAATATACACTTCTATTTTGCTTGACCACTACCTGTCTTGCTTTCAGATTGTCAATTAAATGCTGAATCTCTCCGCGGATTTTGGGAACCTTCTTTTTCCCTACTCCTTTTAGATTATCATTTAAATTCGTTCTTGTTACAGTTTGTTGGAATGATGTCTGTGCATCTCCATGTATTTAGCAGTTATCTTTAAGCTGTTTTGGACCTAGTAACAGAATAGGCAAAATATGTACTGATAAGTGAGTTACTGAGCCTAATTTGTACTACTGGGTGCCTTCTCAGTATGATATGATCATCAAGGTGGATTTTATTATAGATTTTTCAGATTTGCTTTTCATATTCCTGCTTTAATCATTTGTAATGCACTTAGTATAGAAGGAATGCAGAAAAAATGATCGACATTTAACCTTCTTTCATTCCACTAGGATCTATCTGTATGGATCACAAACCTAGTACTTTTCATCGCTGGTCAACTACCTACCTAGGAATAATATAGTGTTCTATATACTGCAGCAATTTAAGGCTTAGTTTTGTTTCTTTTTTGCAGGAATTTTTTAGATGCCTTGCCATATGTCACACTGTACTTCCCGAAGGTGACATGTCCCCTGAGAAAATCAAATATCAAGCTGCATCCCCAGATGAGGCTGCTTTGGTTTTGGCTGCAAAAAATTTTGGCTTCTTCTTTTACAGGTTAGTGATGCCCTTTGTCTCGTGAAGAAGCGGGAAGGTTTTTCTTTTGCTCCTATATATAATTTAGATTCAGTTTGATTCCGAGTTGCTTTTATTCTTTCTATTTGAATCTATTTTAGATATTTGGTGCCGTGTTCTCCAGTTACAACTGACATATATTGGATATTCGACCCTCTAGTTTTTTGATTTTGGGTGTCATGCTCATGAAAGCAGCATAACTTGGCAATTCATTGCTACTAACCGCAATTGATTTTCATTACCATAGGATATTGCAACAACTTTTTTTTTGTAATGATTAGCTGTTTCTCTTCTTAGTTCAAGTTAGTTGAGGATTACTCTTGCTGCATGGCTTTGCAGCCTGATTTGTTGTTCTTTCTGTGCAGACGTACACCTACAACGATATATGTCCGAGAATCTCATGTGGAGAGGATGGGCAAAATCCAAGATGTGTCTTACGAGATTTTAAATGTTCTTGAGTTCAATAGGTTTGTTAACATCCTTCGCTCTATCCCTTCTTTTATAATTCTCTCGGCACTAATATCTACTCAATTTTGCATTAAATAGTACAAGGAAGCGCCAGTCTGTTGTATGTCGTCATCCAGATGGCAGGCTGGTTCTATACTGTAAGGTAACACATCTTTAGAACTTTCCAAATAGGATATGCATTATAAGTGTTTTCTCTGACAAAGAAAATTACACTGGGCTTGAACAATGCCTTTCACAGGGAGCTGATACTGTTATTTATGAGAGATTGGGGAGTGGAAATGATGACTTAAACAAAGTGACCAGGGATCACCTGGAACAATTCGGCTCTGCTGGATTACGTACCCTTTGCCTGGCTTATAGAGATCTAGCTTCGGACTTGTATGAGAGCTGGAACGAGAAATTCATCAAAGCTAAGTCATCTCTACGGGATCGTGAAAAAAGGTTGGATGAGGTATGTTTTCTCATGTAATGGTTAGCATGTTTTGTTTAGAGAAATTTGATCTTTTCATGAATGTTGATTTGTTATTTCCTCTTAATTGAGAATGAATAGTGTTGTAGTAATGATTTTGTTTAAATAAAATTTATTGTTAACCTGTTGCTCATATTATGCTCAACTTTTGGGCATATTTTTCTGTTATTGGCTTTTGTCTGAATAATGATGTAGTAGGGATATTGTTTTATGAAATTTTAATGTCAATCGGTTGCTCATAGTATGCTCTGTAGGCATGCTTTGCTGCTGTTGTCGGCTTATATTTTGCATGATCAACTTAATTTAAATTGCGTATCTCCTCTCCCCCTTGCTCATTTCTGGTGGTTGGAGAAAGAAATACAAATAGAACTTACTATTAAAGCCCAAAAAACTTGATTGTCTTACTGGATTCTAGCTTTCCTTATCTGCCCTAAAACAATGTGCAGTTGTACCAAGCAACTGATAATTTAGACGACTAATAATATATTAAAAATACCCTTGAACTAGTACACTATTTAAATAAACCCTTATGCTTTCATTGTACCTAACTAACCCCTATTCTTTTATTTTTACCCATGAAAGACCTTAGTTGGCATTTCATACTTCCTTGGTCGAAGTGGTACATTAAAATGACCAAATTTGGGCAAACAAACCAAATCTGAAAAAAACCTATAATATATTTCTCACAACAGAAATATTGAAAGGCATCACAGCTTTAGTGTTATTCAAAATTTGGAAGTCCTTTATTTGTGAAGGTATTTTTAATGATTATTTAATCATGCACATTTTTAAAACATATGCAGGTGGCTGAACTCATAGAGAAGGAGCTCATTTTAATTGGTGCAACTGCGATAGAAGACAAGCTTCAAGATGGAGTGCCGAGTTGCATTCAGACTCTTTCTAGAGCTGGAATTAAGATTTGGGTGCTAACAGGTGACAAGATGGAAACTGCAATAAATATAGCTTATGGTAAGTAGTTAATGGAGATTCTGTTTTATGTGAAGCTTTTCATGATAAGTTCTTTTTCTTTATGCTTTTCATGATAAGTTCTTTCCTGGGACCTGTGTTCGTTCCTCATGCTTTTCATGATAAGTTCTTTTTCTTTATGATTTTAATAACTCTGCAGCATGCAACTTACTGAACAATGAGATGAAACAATTCATTATTAGCTCTGAAACAGACGCGATAAGAGAAGTTGAAGAAAGGGTAAGCATTTAGTACTAATACTGTTTTTAGATGCCTGTAGTTTGAACTTGCTATTATACAAACTGTTCATTGCATTCATGATTAATCATAATTTAATGTTTATTATCAGGGGGACCAAGCAGAAATTGCACTGTTCATTAAGGAGGAAGTTAAAAACCAACTGAAGCAGTGCCTTGATGAGGCACCACAATATTTTTGCTCACCCTCTGGACCAAAATTAGGGCTTGTTATAGATGGAAAGTGTCTGATGTATGCTTTGGACCCAAGTTTAAGGGTAATGCTCCTCACTTTGAGTTTGAATTGTGCTTCGGTCGTTTGCTGCCGAGTCTCCCCTTTACAGAAAGCACAGGTAGGTTCTTGTTGGCAACTGTATTGAAACTTATCAATTTTGCTTTCCGTACAGTGTCTGGATAAAAGGGTTGGTACAAAAAAGAAAAAGGCTATATCAAACTAAACCGTTTTTTGATGATGATTGGTGTGTTGAGGACCCATTTGCTAAATCTATTTCTACTGTATTCTAACGAGCTTTCTTCGAGTGCTGAAGTTCTTAAGAATATATAGTCAGAATCAGTTTTTTAATGTAAAAAAATTGTATTTGAAACCCTTGGAAGGAGAGGATACATGTTGCTAAAAATTTTCAGTTTTGAAGTAACATATGAAATCACTTTTGCCGCTTTCAGGTAACGAGTTTGGTGAAGAAAGGTGCACGCAAAATTACACTTAGTATTGGTGATGGTGCAAATGATGTTAGCATGATTCAAGCTGCTCATATTGGTATCGGAATCAGTGGGCTTGAGGGAATGCAAGCAGTTATGGCTAGCGATTTTGCAATTGCCCAGTTTCGCTTTCTTGAAGATCTGCTCCTTGTGCATGGACGTTGGGCTTATATTAGATTATGCAAGGTTCGACTTTTCTCTTCCTTCAAGGACATTTTAACATTTTTGGTTAATGTTATGCAGAGTCTTCATATTATCTTTCTCTTGTTCAAGGTTTGCCTTTTTTTCTGTCCAAAACATGTTTAAAATTTATGGTTTGAATATATTCATTGCTTCTTGTTTTTGCAGGTTGTGATGTATTTCTTTTACAAGAATCTTGCATTCACATTGACTCAATTTTGGTTCACCTTCAATACCGGATTTTCTGGCCAAAGATTCTATGATGATTGGTTCCAGTCATTGTATAATGTCATATTCACTGCACTTCCGGTGGTTTTCGTTGGGCTTTTTGATAAGGTACTCTATATTGATGGAATACTGTTGTCTGTTTTATGTTTGATTTATGCAAATACCTTGCTTGTTATCCAGGATATCAGTCCATCCCTTTCAAAGAAGTACCCTGAATTATACAAGGAGGGCGTAAGAAATATGTTTTTCAAGTGGAGTGTTGTCGTAGTATGGGCCTTCTTTGCCGTATATCACTCTCTAGTCTTCTTCTACTTCATATCTGCTTCCAGTTCTACATGTCGAGATCGATCCGGTAAAATGTTTGGGCTTTGGGATGTCAGCACGATGGCCTTCACGTGTGTAGTAGTAACGATTAATTTACGTCTTCTCATGATGTGTAATTCAATCACGAAATGGCATTGCATTAGTGTTGGAGGAAGCATTCTGGTGTGGTTTGTGTTTATTTTCTTATATTCTGCAATTATGACTCCATTGGATCGCAACGTAAGCCACAAATCATGTTTCGTTTTCTTTCTTTCTCCATTTCGGTTCATGAAATGCTGCTTCTTGACTCTGTTGGCTACTGCAGGATAACATGTATTGGGTCATTTATATCTTAATGGGTACATCCTATTTCTACGTCACTCTTCTACTTGTTCCTGTTGCTGCACTTCTGGTCGATTTCCTTTACCTTAGGTAAGCTTGAGAAGTACAACCATAATATATTTCTTTGTTACTCGAACATTAGTGTGTATGGGTATGTTCATTTATGTCAGATATGAGTACTTCATAAAAAATGAAGAGTCGGAACAACATGACCTTTTTTCATTGTTAAACATTTCCCTTTATTTTTTCCTCAGTGTGCAAAGATGGTTCTTCCCCTATGATTATCAGATCGTTCAAGAAATACACAAGGACGATATCCACAGCACGGGTACGTCGGATCTACTGGAATTGAAACAACAGCTCACACCGGATGAGGCAAGAAGCTATGAAATATCTAAATTGCCGAAGGAAGTATCGAAACACACTGGGTTTGCCTTTGATTCTCCAGGTTATGAGTCATTTTTTGCTTCACAGTTCAGTAAATATGTTCCACCAAAGGCATGGGATGTTGCTCGTAGAGCTAGCATGAGGTCTAAGGCAACACCAAAATAAGAACAGAAACATTTGAGTGGTCTCTTTTGGTAGTCTAAACTTAGAGAAAAGCTGTAAAAAATAGTTAAATTGCATAGTTTTTTTTGTTTAATCTGAATATCAGGGTTGACAGTATGGAATATGGATGTACAGCTACATGAATAGATAAAATAATGCCAATATAGTTTTCCAAGTTTAGGAGGGAAATTTTCTTGACATTGTTTAAAAATTACAATTGATGGTCTCTCTAATGATTTAAAATCAGATTTAATCAATAAGTTCAATTGGTTAAATAATTTATAAGTTCTATGATTCAATAATATACATGCATAAAGTCAAAAAATACCCCATAACGTCTGATTGAATAGTCATTTTGGCTCATTTTTTGAATTAATTTAAGTCCTAACGTTTTATTTTGGGTCAAAATAGCTCCTCTGTGGTTGAATGGAAATTGTTAGTCAACTGACGATAAATAACTTGAAATGACTTAATGTAACACTCTGACTCGGATGTCACAATTGGGCCTCAAGCCTAATTTAAAAACTATGAAATTTTTCAATTTGGGTTTAGCCCAAACAAGGTATTTTAAAAACATATAAATCCAATAGTTGAAAACGTTTATAAACCATTTAAATCATTACAAAGGAGCTCCACTATACTTTAAAATAATTAAACATTTGACTTGGTTAATACAACTTCAAAAGTAAGAATTACAGACTCAATCATATAAGTTCCTATGAATACATAGCCCACTAAACTCAAGTATCGTACTCTAGAAACCACCACATGTTGAGATCACATACTGATAGTGTTCCTCGAACCCACGATCTGACAATCAACCAATGCACGGAAACAACGATTCCGACCGCTGAACATTACAAGCTCAATGGTACATATCTACTCCACTATACTTCATATCAATCATAAATGTAAGCATACAAACTAGTACGAGCAAGAATGATAGATAAATAAACACATGTCGCTACTTGTAGTCGCATAAACACATGCTCTCATCATAGCAAACATCATACGTGGCCCACAAGGCCTAACCATACTCGGGATCTCACCAAATCGACCAAAAAACAACAACACAGTCATACCACAAACCTGGAGTGAGACTCAGTGCCACACAGCTTCGGGAACGTACACTCTTTCTAGGTGAGGCCCGATGTCTCACTATCTCTGAATCAAGCACACTTGCTAGGAATCTCACATCGAGTGAAAAGGCTCGAAATCTCGCATCTCGCATCATCATCACTCAGAATCTCACATCAAGTGAAAAGGCTTGGAATCTCGCATCGAGCATCATCATCACTTAGAATCTCACATCGAGTGGTCTTGCTATGGAACGTTCTTTTAACGGGTATCCGGATCCTGTACAAGGTTTAAGTCACTAGTACCCTTACCCGACACCACCACACGCACATCTTACTACAGAGCTTTACGGTTACAACACCTACCCATGTTATATCACCTTAAAATATTACATTATATCATTTGGACCGCATACGGTGTTAAGCACACAGTTTCTCATTATCATTATTCATTTTATCCTCTAAGAGGGCCATCGTGCCTTTGCTCTCGAATTATGGGTCATTTACTAGAACTAGCCTTACTACCACGAAATTTTACCTTTTATGTAGAAAATCAAGAAAACAGGTTGTTGGCCAAGAAATTCAGTTTTCGTTTTGTAGAGCTTATAAATCACCCCCAATGCCCCTTAAAACCCCAAAGCACAACCCTAAATCAGACTTACACATTATGAAAAGTAATTTAAGTGGCTTCCTACCATCTTTACACCTTTTTAACACCAAATTTAGATTTTATCATGGATGCACACCAAGCTCAAACTCAACCAATCATCATATAATCAAACAAGCAACATATCAATAATTTTCAAAATATATGAGAGTTAGTAGTGTACTAATCTTAAGAAAAATTTTAAATTTGTTTCACACACTCAAAATTCTCAGCTTCATCTCTTTGGCTCCAACTTGAATAAACTTGAAGGCACCTCTTTATACTTCAAGAGTATAATTTTCCTGAAGCTCTTGATGGAGGGAATAATATACTAAAACCTTGTAACACGAATAAAAGAGATGAAATTGAAAGTTTAAATTTTTAGTGTTCGAAGTTAACCTTGAAAAAAGAGAGAATGAAAGGTGTGTGAGAGGAAAACTGATATCCTATTGTCCCCCATTCCTTTTTCACGCGATATCCCCCAAAAGGCACGGGAAATCAACCCATTACTTTAAAAACGGTAATATCACACCATAAAACTCTCATGTTTTCCCCCTCACTTCTAAAATAGTCATTTTACATACCCACAAGGCTCAATACTCATCCGAAAAGGCCCAACTTGGCCCACATGGTCTAATTACTCCTACCAACACGAGGGTCTATAATTCGGGTCAACACTAAATTGTTGACTCGAAAATTCAGAAGAAAAAATATTTTATACAATTTTATAAAAAATACTTGACTGATGTCTTATTATGTAAAGTCAATATATTTGTTTATATGACACTGTTAACGTGGGGTGCACTATCATGTAAGTTTTTCCTACGTCATTTCAAGTTTTTTTATCGTCAGTTGACTAACAGTTTTCATCTTTAGAGGGGTCATTTTGACCCAAAATAAAACGTTGAGCGTTAAATTAGTTTTAAAAATTAAAGTAAAAACTACAATAATTATTTAATCAAACGTTAGAGGCATTTTTAGCCTTATGCCTATAAATAAGATTCAATGAATAGTTGTTCAATCCGTAGAATCCCAAAATTATATTAAAGCAGTAAAATTTAATTTCTGATTCTTTCATTAAGTGGGGTTTGTCTACCCAAACAAATCTCGTTTTTGCTTGTATTTGAATCTTAAGCTGGTTTTTTAACTCAAGTAAAAAATTATTTAAATCTCACTCTATAATTTAGGATTTAGATATTAGAATTTATTATTTTAGGATTTTAAGTTTTAGGGTTCGATTGTGAACATTTAAGTTTATACATGTATAAAAGATAAGGATGTCAATTGGACTGGGCAGGTGCCAAAGGTACTATTCTCGCACTTATCTCGTCAAAAATTTTCATCTTCGTCCTCACCCTATGACCCGCTGTGAATACAAAATCTAAAACTATCAATTCTTCACAATCAGTTAGACTGAAGTCATCTCTGCCCTATCACCTACGTGGGTTCTAAATCCACCTAATCTCCTCTTTACCCGCTCATGAACCATTCATATAATATAGTTATAAATGTTAGTTAAATAAATGTAAATCAAATTTGTTATGAAAAAAGTATAAAATATTTGTCATTCGTGCTCCCACCACATATATAACATTATTCCAATAATAATAATAATAATAATAATAATAATAATAATAATAATAATAATAATAATAATAATAATAATAATAATAATAATAATAATAATAATAAAATTGAGGATTGAAGAAAAGAAAACAAATCTTAAAAAGAATGTTGGACACAAAACAACAATAAACAAGAAATCAATATATATATATATATATTAAATTTAACTTTGATCCAAATTGATATTTTGAAAATTATTTAATATGATCAACCTTAAACTCAATTATATATAAATTACCTTAAATTGGATATGATCCAAACTGATATTATTAAAAATATTTATTTATTTGATTTGATCGATCTCAAACTCAATTATATTTTTAATAAATATTTTAATGATATTTATAATAACATGTTATAAGATATGTTGGGAGAGTGGGGATGATGCGGGTACAAAGTCATATTTACGTCTGCCTCACCACCCACGACCGATTTAATTTTTATCTCCATCTTCGCCCTACGACCCGCGAAATCTGTAACCATCCATGTCTAATTGAACGTGAAGTGGGGTGAATCCTCGCAAAATCCACCTCACTGACATCTCTAATAAAAGTGCCCTTTTATTTTAGTACATTTTAAAATGAGTAATTTTTTGATACAACGTAGAAAAACTTTTAAACTATAAACCTTAAATTTTAAATACTACAAAGTAAACCCCTTAAGTAGGGATGAAAAGCGGGCGAGGCGAGTGCGGATACCCCTCCAATCTATACCTATACCCACTTAAAATTTTCATATCCACGACCTACTCACCACCCACGACAAGTATAATTTTCAAACCCACACCTGCCCACCTGGGTACATTCTGAAATTCACCCACATACCCAATATCTAATTGCATACCCACCACCCACCCATACCCGCTCGGCAAGCAATCACTGTTATCGAATTATGTAAAAACAAGCTATAAACTTTTGTAAAGAAGTGTAAAACTTCACATACTTTATTGATTGATCAAGTGCATGTATATAATACATTTATATCGGTATAAATTTAACTACAACTAACTAACTATAGCTAACTTAACTAAAGCACATTTACACCGACATAAATTCTACTTAATTACATCTAACTAACTAACTTTAGCTAACTTAACTAAAGTATTTACACCGGCATAAATTCTACTTAACAAAAATCTATATGGTAGTTAGTTAGTGGGCAGGCAGATATTGTGCGGGTAAGGTCTCAAATCCATCACATACCCACTATGAAGGTCAAGTTGGGGGAGCGAAGAGATAACATTTCTCGTTAGATCCTCTAGCGAGGATGTGTTATTCGGTGAAAGTTCGAGACCGTAAGACAACAGATGCACCTCGCCAAAGGAACCGACAAGCTCGTTCTACCATCACGGGATGCCACTAATGTGGTCATAATGGGAACACCTCACAAGCCTTGCTCACCAACGGTTTATGTTACACGTATAAGAGGTGTAGCACGAAAAGATTTTGATCCTTAAATATCATATAAAAGCATCTAGACCACCTCACTTGGACGTTGTCGGAGGAGCACCAATGAAAGAGGCTTCTCGTATTAAGGATGCACTTTGTCAAGCGAAGAAGCTACGAAGATCAACTCTTAAACAGAAATGTAACCCCCTTAGTGTAACACCCCCTTCCCGGCTTGGTAGAGAATCGGGTCGGAGAGCGCTACCGAAAAACAATACGGAGATCGGAGACATAAATCCAAAGTTCAAAAATCATTTCGGATTATTTTTACTAATCTCTTTTAAGACTTAACACTTAACTTATTAACAACTTATTTGAATTGGGGTCAATTTTAAACTTTTTCAAACTCAGGGACTAATTTGTAATTTTTACAAATTGGGGGTCCTTATCTGAAATTCGTGATGTTATACTGAAATAAAACTTACTAGTTATTAGCCTGTAAAATCTCATTACTAACAGAGGTCATTTACCTATCTGATTAGACTAGGTAATGTTCAGTGACTATTTTGTAAAGTATTCAAATCTATTTCTTTTTGAATTATCTTACTAAAATTCTTTACATATTTAAATGAGCCTAACAACTCACAAAAATCTTAGAGTCCTTTAATCAATATTTTAGTACCAATTATGTCAATTTTATTACTAACTCAATAGTCAATATAGCTTTTAAAACCTTATACAAAACATAGGCAAAATTTCACAATAGTAGGCCCACAAGACTAGTATAATTACTTTAACTACTTTGCCACCATACTAGGAGTTCATAAGGACAAAACACATTACTCTTTAATTGTAGTGACTTGCCAATCTTCCAACTAATCCCGATCTCGATCTATTACTTTCCTTAACCTGAAATGTTATGCAATGAATGCATTAGACTTACATAGTCTAAGTGAGGTAGCCAATGACAATGAATGAACGTATTATGTCATGTAGCATGCTTCCAAAAATGAACATCATGATAATTATGCAATAACATGGCATACTTCATATTCATAACAAATCATAATATCATATCATGAGCATAACATAGCATAAAGCATCAAACACATAATATATTGGTACCATTGGATACGCGGATTCCCTGTACACCATATCATGAATCATAAATGAGCCGTAGCCCTGAGCCGTAGCTCCATATATCCCTTACACTTCCATCCTTTTATCTCCCACATATAGGCCGTAGCCCTGGACCGTAGTCCTCCCTTACATGGTGAGCTCGAATATTCCTATGGCATGCCAATTGTATCGAACGTCCATAAATACACACAAATTCACATAGTCCATGATTTTCATATCATATCATATGAAATAACAAGATGAGCCGTAGCTCCATATCATATAGCATTTCATAGTCATATTCGAACATATCAAAGTAATGCAAGGCACTTGTCAAATTTGCCATTCGAACATAGTTGCTCTACGTGAGCCCTTAACAAATGCAAACATAATCATAAATAATGCAACGGGACGGCACCGCGCCTATCCCTTGACACAACTATACTCACATATCAGAACATAAAAACAATGATCAGAATGACACCGCGTCACCCGAGACAAATGCATCCACACTCACATATCAGAACATAAAAACAATGATCGGAATGACCCATGTCACCCGAGACAAATGCATCTACACTCACATATCAGAACATAAAAAAAACAATGATCGGAATGACACCGCGTCACCCGAGACAAATGCATCCACACTCACATATCAGAACATAAAAACAATAATCGGAATGACATCGCGTCACCCGAGACAAATGCATCTACACTCACATATCAGAACATAAAAACAATGATCGAAATGACACCGCGTCACCCGAGACAAATGCATCCACACTCACATATCAGAACATAAAAACTATAATCGGAATGACATCGCGTCACCCGAGACAAATGCATCTACACTCACCTTGATCCAAGCTTAGAGACATTTTCCTTATTCTCCAATTTTGTGGTTTCCTTCATTTCTACATTTTTTTCTAACCAAACATTAAAGAAATATATCATTTAGTACATTAGGCAGCTTGCATTGTCCTCAAAGAAATATTTATATAAAATGTGTTGCGGAATACGATCGTCGGATAGAGCAAAAACGCAACTGATAATTTGAGAAAATAATAATGAAGATAAAAGAGATACAGATTTTACGTGGAAAACCCCTAAATAATATAGGGTAAAAACCACGGACAAAGGTAGAAGAATTTCACTATGAGAAAATAGGAATTACAACTTCTCTCAATCTAACAAGGAGAAAACAATGACAATTCTCTCTTGATAAGAAAGGAGAATACAACTCTATGAAAACTCTCTAATTTCTCTAGTATTGGGAGGATGTTAGAATGATTTGGGATGTTTTCAAATGGCAAATGGCTAGGCTATTTATAGTTGAGCTTTAGGGACTAACTTATAAATAACCTAAAGTTTAGGGACCAAAAATCAATTTCCCCATTCCACATTTTCAACATTTGCTGCATCATTTTTCTCCATTTGTTGCACCTACCATTGAAATTTCCATTGTTGAAATTTCAATGCAACATGTGCACCGAATCTACAATCTCCCACTTGAAGATTTGATTGGAACAATCATATCTTCACACCATTCTTTCTACCTTGTACTTTCCATGTTGCTTACGTCTCTAACAAGCCACAAGAGGATCGACACCAAGTAAACTTATCAGTGTTGATTGCTTTTGTCATGAAATCTGCTATGTTGTCATCGGTATGGATCTTCTGCATATCTATCGTCCCTTCTTCCACTTTCTCACGAATGAAGTGGTATTGGACCCGAATGTGTTTTGTTCTTGAGTGAAAAGCAGGATTCCTTGCAAGATGCAAGGCGCTCTGACTGTCACAAAACAAAGAGACATTCTCTTGTTTGTGCCCGAGCTCCTCCAATAGCATTTTCAACCATATTGCTTCTTTACTGGCTTGTGTAGCTGCTACATATTCTGCCTCCGTTGTTGACGTAGCCACAACCGATTGCAGTTTTGAAACCCAGCTTACAGCTCCACCAGCAAGTGTAAACACATACCCTATTGTAGATTTGCTTTTATCCAAATCTCCTGCATAGTTAGAATCGACATACCCGCTGATAAGAAAGTCTGATCCCCCGTAACATAATGCAACATTTAAGGTCCCTTTGATGTATCTCAGGATCCTTTTCACAGCATTCCAATGCTCTCTGCCTGGATTCGTCATGTACCGACTAACCACTCCCACTGCTTGTGCAATGTCTGGTCTTGTACAAATCATAGCGAACATTAAACTTCCCACTGCTGATGCATACGGTACTCGAGACATCTCCATCCTCTCTTCTTCACTGCTAGGACTCATACTGGAGGATAATTTAAAGTTAATAGGAAGAGGGGTAGAAATTGGCTTACAATCTTGCATGCTGAATCGTGACAAGATCTTTTTCAAGTAATTCTTTTGTGAAAGCCAAATCTTCCTACTACTTCTGTCTCGGTGAATTTGCATCCCTAGAATCTTGTTTGCTGGTCCCAAGTCCTTCATTTCAAATTCCCTAGCCAGTCGTGCCTTTAATTCTTCAATATGATCTTTGTTGGGGCCTGCAACCAACATGTCATCTACATACAACAGCAATATAACAAAGTCGTTTTCACCAAACCTCTTGAAGTAAGCACAAGGGTCTGCATTAAGTCTGTTGTATCCAAGGCTCATGATGAAGGAGTCAAATCTCTTGTACCAACACCTCGGCGCCTGCTTTAAACCGTACAGAGATTTGTTCAACCTACAAACCAAGTTCTTCTTTTCTTTTTCTTCAAAACCTTCAGGCTGGAGCATGTAAATCTCTTCTTCAAGATCTCCATGAAGAAAAGCTGTTTTAACATCTAGCTGCTCTAGATGTAAATTCAATGTAGCACACATTGCCAGGACAACTCGAACCGTTGTTAGTCTAACCACAGGAGAAAAGATTTCATTGAAATCAATACCTTCTTTCTGAGCATATCCTTTGACCACCAGTCTTGCACGATACCTCTCCACTTGATCGTCACCATTTCTCTTGATTTTGAAGACCCATTTGTTACCAATTGGCTTCCTTCCTTGTGGTAGTGGCACAAGTTCCCATGTATTATTTTTATGAAGGGCTTCGATTTCTTCTTGCATTGCCGCCATCCACTGCGAAGCATCTGAGTTGTTCATTGCCTCCTCGAATGTTGATGGCTCACCGTCCTCCGTTAAAAGGCAGTATGCAACATTACCTTCTATAACATAATCTGAGTGCCAATTGGGGCGTCTTCTCACACGATCTGATTGACGAGTTGTTGGAGCTTCAGAATTCTCTGGTTCTGGTTCCTCGAGCTCTGGTTCTGCTTCAGAACAATCTCTCTGTTCAAACTCATTTTCAACATTTATCTGTGTAGTCTCTGGCTTTTCTTTATCAGTGCTATCATCTTCTTCTTTTCTTTGTAGCTTATCTTCTACAAAGATAACATCCCTGCTGATAATCACTTTGCGGGCAGTGGGATCCCACAAGCGATACCCCTTTACTCCATCAGCATACCCCAAGAATTTACATTTTCTGGATTTTGGATCCAACTTTGAAATTTCTTGGGCATTGTACATCACGTACACAATACTTCCAAATATATGGAGGTTTGAATAATCAACTGGTTTACCAGTCCACATTTCCATCGGTGTCTTCAACTCAATTGCAGTTGACGGAGCCCGATTCACCAAATAACAGGCGGTATTGACTGCTTCTGCCCAGAAAGCTTTTTCTAGCCCTGCAGCTCTCAACATTGCTCGTGTTCTTTCTAACAGAGTTCTGTTCATCCGCTCTGCCACTCCATTTTGTTGAGGAGTGTATACTGTTGTGAACTGTCTTTTGATGCCTTCTTTTCTGCAGAAGTCATCAAATTCATCACTTGTATATTCACCTCCATTATCTGATCTGAAACACTTGATTTTATTTCCAGAATCAAGTTCCACCCGCGCTTTGAAAACTTTGAAGGTTGAAAACACATTTGCCTTCCTCTTGATAGGATACACCCAACATCTCCTAGAGTAGTCATCAATGAAGGAGACAAAATACTTTGCTCCGCCTAGGGATGTAACCGGTGCTTGCCATACATCAGAATGAACCAATTCTAGAACAGCCTTGCCTCTAGAATTTGATGTGTTGAATTTTAATCGATGCTGCTTACTTGTAATACAATGTTCACACAAAGGAAGTGATACCTTTGTTAAACCCGGAAGTAGCTTTTGCTCCACAAGGACTTTCATTCCCTGTTCTGACATGTGTCCAAGTTTCCGATGCCATAACATGGTAGAATCTGAACTACATGAGGCAACAGAGGCTTCAGCTTCTAGCAAAGTCTCTCCCTTCAGCATGTACAAATTTGCCGCTATCTTTTCACCTTTCATTACCACAAGCGCTCCATGGAACACCTTCATGATTCCTTTCTGTGTTTCAATCTTGCTTGCATTATTATCCAACAATCCGTAGGATAATAAGTTTTTCTTCAAGCCTTTCACGTGTCGCACATCTCGAACAACTTTGGTTGTCCCATCATACATCTTCAATTTGATGGTTCCAACGCCAACAATTTCCAAGGCATGATTATTGCAGCTGTACACAGATCCTCTTGAGATAGGTTCATAATTATAGAACCATTCTCTTTTTGAGGTCATGTGATATGTGGCTCCCGAGTCAATAAGCCATATGTCTGCAAATCTTTTTCTGCCTTCCATGACTGTTGCTGCTTCACAACAGAGAGCATCTCCATCATCTGAAGTGTTTGCCATATTTCCTTGAGGATTGGAGTTTTTAGGTAAACTCCAACAATCCTTCTTCAAGTGACCCTTCTTTCCGCAGTTGTAGCACTTTAAATTCTTCTTACTCCTTAACTTTGATCTACCATGATTGTGACTGCTACTTTGGCCACGTTCTGTTGATCTTCCTCTCATCACCGTTAAGACCTCTGCTTGTTGCAGATTTCCTTGTCTGTCTTCCTTGTTCTTGCGCCGATTTTCTTCTTCCAGAACAGCAGCTGCAACGTCATCGAAGACTAGATCACTTGTAAGGTTGTTGTTTGTCAAGTTGATGATGAGTTGATCATACGAATCAGGTAGACTTTGAAGCAGAAGTTCAGCACGTTCTTGTGACTCTATTTTATAGCTTAGGGATGTAAGCTGAGAAAATAGAGTATTCAACGTGTTTAAGTGCTCTGTCACTGAAGTAGATTCTGACATCCGAAGAGTGTACAATTTCCTCTTAAGGAAAATTTTATTGTTCAACGATTTGACCTCGTATAATTTTGCGAGGTGATCCCAAATCTCCTTGGCTGTCTTCTTCTCCTCGATGCTTGATAGTACTTCATCTGCTAATGCTAAATGAAGGTCTGCAATAGCATTCTCGTCCATCTCATTCCATTTCTTGTTATCCGTAAAATCTGCCGGCCTTTCGGTGATAGCCGCTAGACATCTGTTTTTTCTTAGGATGACCTTTATCTTCAATTTCCACAGTGAGAAATTTCTCCCATTGAACTTTTCAATATCAAATTTCGTTGCCATAGCTTCTATTTCAGATAGCTCCCACTATTTCACCTTTTTGACGTGAATAGTGCCCACCACCTTCAATGAATGAGTAATATCGAACTTACTTTCTTATGATGGAGGATCCACTTTTCAGTGGCAACCAACAGAGAATACGGTAAGTAGATATACACACCCAAATCTGGCTCTGATGCCAATTGTTGCGGAATACGATCGTCGGATAGAGCAAAAACGCAACTGATAATTTGAGAAAATAATAATGAAGATAAAAAAGACACAGATTTTACGTGGAAAACCCCTAAATAATATAGGGTAAAAACCACGGACAAAGGTAGAAGAATTTCACTATGAGAAAATAGGAATTACAACTTCTCTCAATCTAACAAGGAGAAAACAATGACAATTCTCTCTTGATAAGAAAGGAGAATACAACTCTATGAAAACTCTCTAATTTCTCTAGTATTGGGAGGATGTTAGAATGATTTGGGATGTTTTCAAATGGCAAATGGCTAGGCTATTTATAGTTGAGCTTTAGGGACTAACTTATAAATAACCTAAAGTTTAGGGACCAAAAATCAATTTCCCTATTCCACATTTTCAACATTTGCTGCATCATTTTTCTCCATTTGCTGCACCTACCATTGAAATTTCCATTGTTGAAATTTCAATGCAACATGTGCACCGAATCTACACTCATATCAGAACATAAAAACAATGATCGGAATGACACCGCGTCACCCGAGACAAATGCATCCACACTCACATATCAGAACATAAAAACAATGATCGGAATGACCCATGTCACCCGAGACAAATGCATCTACACTCACATATCAGAACATAAAAAAAACAATGATCGGAATGACACCGCGTCACCCGAGACAAATGCATCCACACTCACATATCAGAACATAAAAACAATAATCGGAATGACATCGCGTCACCCGAGACAAATGCATCTACACTCACATATCAGAACATAAAAACAATGATCGAAATGACACCGCGTCACCCGAGACAAATGCATCCACACTCACATATCAGAACATAAAAACAATAATCGGAATGACATCGCGTCACCCGAGACAAATGCATCTACACTCACCTTGATCCAAGCTTAGAGACATTTTCCTTATTCTCCAATTTTGTGGTTTCCTTCATTTCTACATTTTTTTTCTAACCAAACATTAAAGAAATATATCATTTAGTACATTAGGCAGCTTGCATTGTCCTCAAAGAAATATTTATATAAAATGTTCTATAACTCAAAATCTGATTTCGTTTGTTTTAAACGAAACTAGACTGAATAACCTTTTAAACCATATAAATTATAGCTTTTAATTCCTCTTATACAATTTATAATGAATTTCTAAAATCGTTGTTGATGCAGATTTAGGGGCAACTGTTACCCTGTTTTTATGACATTTACTTACTCAAAAATTCATATCTTTTTACTCACAACTCCAAATAAGGAGTTCTTTACCATTCTAGAAAGCTTAAAAACACAACTTTACAACCATGTATGGCACATAATTTTATCATTTTTTTATCAATACAGTTTATTACTTGAACATAGGGCATTTTCAGAAACCTAATCTGTCTATGCTTAATTTGTGACTTTAGTGCATTTATAATCTATGTTTCACTACACTATTAATCTTGAGCTTTTAACCATATTTACATTAATCTTATAAAATTATTTTTATAATCCAGCAACCTCAAAAATAGGACATGTAAGTCCTCAATTTATCAATTTCTACAAAACAGTCCCCTTTTTATTCTTTAATAATTCTATATGTGATCTAAATGGATTTAACCTACCAATAGAGACTTAATTCAAGCTTGGCCATTTAATTTAATTCATTTCATGAATCACCTGTTCTAATCATAAATTTTCAGAATTTATTAACACCATTTGACCCCCTAAACATTTCGAATTTCACAATTTAGCCCAGCAGATTCCAATTTTATTCAGTTTCAGTCCCGTAACTTCTAAGAACAATTCAGAGACTTATACTTAACATTTTTGATCAAATCATACCTCTATTCCATGTAAAATTTTGTCCTCTACAACTTTGTAGAAGAACACGTTTTCCAGAAATGACTTTAACATGCTCAAAAATGCAATTTTCTACAGGACAATTTACAATTTCGAATTTCTTTATTCTTTCTACCCTTATCATTTACCAACTTTTAATTAATCCAATTTCATGCTTAATATATATACTAACATCAAATTAAAGGTAGTTGAGACTCTAATCTCAACTCTAATTTATTTCACTCACCTTGACAGACCGGTACTTTATTTTTATTTCTTGGGCTTGATGGTTGTTCCGAATCTACCTTGTGTACTATGATAACTAATAAAAACCAATTAAAATCAATAAGACAGTATCGAATAAATATAAAAATATTAAGTAGATTCGATACCGAAACTTATACCAACCAAAGATTTGAGCTTACCCCGACGTCGACAGAAATTCGATATTACTATATCGAATTTATCGGACTACCAATCAAACATTAGATCGTATCCTACTAATTGTTTCTTCAATTGCCGTGTAAATTCACTCACCCCTCCCTCCCTTTTTATACTAGATTTTGGAGTCACTATTTCACCTACCAATTCTTAATTTAATAGCCACCATATTACAATTGTCAATTTAAGTGGATTGCCGTGTACATCCATCCATTTCCTTCTTTCTTTCTTTTTTTAATAATAATATTAATAATAATAATAATAATAATAATAATAATAATAAACTAACTATTTAATCTATTTTGGGTACCAAATCAAACCAACCCTTAATCGAAATAAAAATATTTCTTTGCTAGAACTTGACCTTGATTTATAAATTATCTCGAATAATCTAAATAAGATCGAATAAATTATTTAATAGTAAAAATATTCGGTCACCGGAACTTAATTCCGACTAGACCGGTTTTTGGGATGTGACAACTCTCCCCCCCTTAGAAAAGAATTCGTCATCGAATTCTTACCTGTAGCTTCGAATTGTGCATCCGAGCACTTTTCGGGATCAGAATCTTTTAGAGATGAAGAATTCACCTTTCCTATTTTTTTGCGACATTGTCCTTCATGTCGTTGTTGACAAAAATTGCACTAAAAAATTTCTCATGTCTTGATTTCTTTTTAGACTTATTAAATTTACTAACTTTCTGAGCTCTCTTCGCTACTTCCGTAACTTTGACTCTATTTACGAGATCTTGGAAATTTTTAATGTATAACGCTGTAAACATGGGTCGTAATTCATCGTTAAGCCCTATGATAAACATCTGACACTTATGTACTTATTATGGAACTCTTTCAAGAAGAATTCTCAACTTACGGTTTTCTCGGAGACGGTAAGGACGGTAGTCTCCCATCACTATAAGGCTTCAATGCAAGAGCGCATTCAAGTTTATGTTCATCCGAACATCTTAATTGATTATCAAAAATCCTTAAAGTATTGTCTAACCAATACTCGGCTATTTTGGGATCATCTATGTCCCGACCAGTAAAGGTGTAAGCTCAGTATTGCAATAACTTATCGATTGGAGCTCGAAGAGGTTGCGCAACAGGTGGCGTAGGTTGCATGACTTGACTAGCCTTTAACACATAAATTACTGAAACATATCAGCCATGTTCTAATAACATTCTGCCTGAGCTGTAGGAGCTTCAGGCTCTACACCTCGAACAGGAGGGTTCTGAGGATTCGGAGGATTTCCTCATTGAACTTCCTCGCCATGAGTCGAGGAGTTAGCAACAGACTCATTATTACAAGTTTCGTTAGTTCGAGACACATATCTATATTATAAAAGAGATCGGATCAGTTGACAAGTCACAATACTTAATAGATTAACTCCTAGGTGGCAAAGTAACTTAACACATAATACAAACATACTTATTTTTAGTCCAGAACCGACTAAACTCTAGCTCTGATACCACTAATGTAACACCCCCTTCCCGGCCTGGTAGAGAATCGGGTCGGAGAGCGCTACCGAAAAACAATACGGAGATCGGAGACATAAATCCAAAGTTCAAAAATCATTTCGGATTATTTTTACTAATCTCTTTTAAGACTTAACACTTAACTTATTAACAACTTATTTGAATTGGGGTCAATTTTAAACTTTTTCAAACTCAAGGACTAATTTGTAATTTTTACAAATTGGGGGTCCTTATCTGAAATTCGTGATGTTATACTGAAATAAAACTTACTAGTTATTAGCCTGTAAAATCTCATTACTAACAGAGGTCATTTACCTATCTGATTAGACTAGGTAATGTTCAGTGACTATTTTGTAAAGTATTCAAATCTATTTCTTTTTGAATTATCTTACTAAAATTCTTTACATATTTAAATGAGCCTAACAACTCACAAAAATCTTAGAGTCCTTTAATCAATATTTTAGTACCAATTATGTCAATTTTATTACTAACTCAATAGTCAATATAGCTTTTAAAACCTTATACAAAACATAGGCAAAATTTCACAATAGTAGGCCCACAAGACTAGTATAATTACTTTAACTACTTTGCCACCATACTAGGAGTTCATAAGGACAAAACACATTACTCTTTAATTGTAGTGACTTGCCAATCTTCCAACTAATCCCGATCTCGATCTATTACTTTCCTTAACCTGAAATGTTATGCAATGAATGCATTAGACTTACATAGTCTAAGTGAGGTAGCCAATGACAATGAATGAACGTATTATGTCATGTAGCATGCTTCCAAAAATGAACATCATGATAATTATGCAATAACATGGCATACTTCATATTCATAACAAATCATAATATCATATCATGAGCATAACATAGCATAAAGCATCAAACACATAATATATTGGTACCATTGGATACGCGGATTCCCTGTACACCATATCATGAATCATAAATGAGCCGTAGCCCTGAGCCGTAGCTCCATATATCCCTTACACTTCCATCCTTTTATCTCCCACATATAGGCCGTAGCCCTGGACCGTAGTCCTCCCTTACATGGTGAGCTCGAATATTCCTATGGCATGCCAATTGTATCGAACGTCCATAAATACACACAAATTCACATAGTCCATGATTTTCATATCATATCATATGAAATAACAAGATGAGTCGTAGCTCCATATCATATAGCATTTCATAGTCATATTCGAACATATCAAAGTAATGCAAGGCACTTGTCAAATTTGCCATTCGAACATAGTTGCTCTACGTGAGCCCTTAACAAATGCAAACATAATCATAAATAATGCAACGGGACGGCACCGCGCCTATCCCTTGACACAACTATACTCACATATCAGAACATAAAAACAATGATCGGAATGACACCGCGTCACCCGAGACAAATGCATCCACACTCACATATCAGAACATAAAAACAATGATCGGAATGACCCATGTCACCCGAGACAAATGCATCTACACTCACATATCAGAACATAAAAAAAACAATGATCGGAATGACACCGCGTCACCCGAGACAAATGCATCCACACTCACATATCAGAACATAAAAACAATAATCGGAATGACATCGCGTCACCCGAGACAAATGCATCTACACTCACATATCAGAACATAAAAACAATGATCGAAATGACACCGCGTCACCCGAGACAAATGCATCCACACTCACATATCAGAACATAAAAACAATAATCGGAATGACATCACGTCACCCGAGACAAATGCATCTACACTCACCTTGATCCAAGCTTAGAGACATTTTCCTTATTCTCCAATTTTGTGGTTTCCTTCATTTCTACATTTTTTTTCTAACCAAACATTAAAGAAATATATCATTTAGTACATTAGGCAGCTTGCATTGTCCTCAAAGAAATATTTATATAAAATGTTCTATAACTCAAAATCTGATTTCGTTTGTTTTAAACGAAACTAGACTGAATAACCTTTTAAACCATATAAATTATAGCTTTTAATTCCTCTTATACAATTTATAATGAATTTCTAAAATCGTTGTTGATGCAGATTTAGGGGCAACTGTTACCCTGTTTTTATGACATTTACTTACTCAAAAATTCATATCTTTTTACTCACAACTCCAAATAAGGAGTTCTTTACCATTCTAGAAAGCTTAAAAACACAACTTTACAACCATGTATGGCACATAATTTTATCATTTTTTTATCAATACAGTTTATTACTTGAACATAGGGCATTTTCAGAAACCTAATCTGTCTATGCTTAATTTGTGACTTTAGTGCATTTATAATCTATGTTTCACTACACTATTAATCTTGAGCTTTTAACCATATTTACATTAATCTTATAAAATTATTTTTATAATCCAGCAACCTCAAAAATAGGACATGTAAGTCCTCAATTTATCAATTTCTACAAAACAGTCCCCTTTTTATTCTTTAATAATTCTATATGTGATCTAAATGGATTTAACCTACCAATAGAGACTTAATTCAAGCTTGGCCATTTAATTTAATTCATTTCATGAATCACCTGTTCTAATCATAAATTTTCAGAATTTATTAACACCATTTGACCCCCTAAACATTTCGAATTTCACAATTTAGCCCAGCAGATTCCAATTTTATTCAGTTTCAGTCCCGTAACTTCTAAGAACAATTCAGAGACTTATACTTAACATTTTTGATCAAATCATACCTCTATTCCATGTAAAATTTTGTCCTCTACAACTTTGTAGAAGAACACGTTTTCCAGAAATGACTTTAACATGCTCAAAAATGCAATTTTCTACAGGACAGTTTACAATTTCGAATTTCTTTATTCTTTCTACCCTTATCATTTACCAACTTTTAATTAATCCAATTTCATGCTTAATATATATACTAACATCAAATTAAAGGTAGTTGAGACTCTAATCTCAACTCTAATTTATTTCACTCACCTTGACAGACCGGTACTTTATTTTTATTTCTTGGGCTTGATGGTTGTTCCGAATCTACCTTGTGTACTATGATAACTAATAAAAACCAATTAAAATCAATAAGACAGTATCGAATAAATATAAAAATATTAAGTAGATTCGATACCGAAACTTATACCAACCAAAGATTTGAGCTTACCCCGACGTCGACAGAAATTCGATATTACTATATCGAATTTATCGGACTACCAATCAAACATTAGATCGTATCCTACTAATTGTTTCTTCAATTGCCGTGTAAATTCACTCACCCCTCCCTCCCTTTTTATACTAGATTTTGGAGTCACTATTTCACCTACCAATTCTTAATTTAATAGCCACCATATTACAATTGTCAATTTAAGTGGATTGCCGTGTACATCCATCCATTTCCTTCTTTCTTTCTTTTTTTAATATATAATAATAATAATAATAATAATAATAATAATAATAATAATAATAATAATAAACTAACTATTTAATCTATTTTGGGTTCCAAATCAAACCAACCCTTAATCGAAATAAAAATATTTCTTTGCTAGAACTTGACCTTGATTTATAAATTATCTCGAATAATCTAAATAAGATCGAATAAATTATTTAATAGTAAAAATATTCGGTCACCGGAACTTAATTCCGACTAGACCGGTTTTTGGGATGTGACACTTAGCCCGGCCTAGACGGTTGACCCGAACTACGAAGATTACACGGGGAAAACCAAAGTCAACCCGAGAGTCAACCTTGATTAACGACCTTTTTTTTTTCTTTTTAATCTTATCTAGATGTACATTAACCTTAAGCGTACCCTTGAGAAAAGCATACTTGAAAAGCACAGCGATCGGAAAACATTAAGGGACTCAATTGCACAACATACAAAAGTTAGGGACCAAAATGTAAATTTTGGAAAATAAATAGACTTCCAAGATTTTAGTTTTACCAAACCTCAATTAATCATATTACAAGCCTCTCTGCCAAATTTTAGCTTAAAAAGACATCTCAAGCTCAAGCAATTGCAAATACAAATTCCAGGACTAAAATGTAAAGCTTGCAAACCTTAAACCATTCAAATCAGTGCCCAACGGTCACCTGTTTCGAAACGGGGTTGACCGTTCCGAAACACGGGTTCATTTCGAGACCTGTATCGAAACAGGGCCTGGCAGTGGCCAAAACGTTTCAGAACGACCTCTACCCGTTTCGATACACGAAGGCCATTACAGGCCCCCGTTTCGAAACGCTAGTGCCCGTTCCGATACGGATTGCCCAGAAAGTGCAGAATTTGCTGGTTTAACACACATTTATCCACTCAAACACATTCTAATGACCTCCTAATCATGCCAACAAGTTATCATACATATAAGGTACATATTTGCATCATCAAAACACATTCATGGCATCAATTAGGAAAATCCACAAGTCTATAGGCATGCATCCTAACATCCAAAACCAACCAAACAAACTTTAAACCATTCCTCACCAAATCAACAACAAGCCAAGCATCATAACTACCAAATTGCATTAACAACTAGATACAAATCAAACCTTAGGTGCACCAACTCATCCAACACTTGGTCATGCTTTTAAAACAAGAAGCATAGCATTACAACTTATGAAGAAGAAGATTCAATGTTGCAAAGCGATAAACCACATAGTTCAAACCATAAACCGAACTTGTTCAACATACACAATCTCATTACACATCAATATAAAAGACTCTCCCCCATTGCCTTTATTATCTATAGCTATAAACCAAGACATACTTCTCAAGTGGAGCTCTTCTTGAATCCCTTGCTTCTTGCTGTCCCAACTTCAAATATCTGCATTGATGGACAAAAAGGAGTGTAAGCACATAATGCTTAGTGAGGAATGCTCAAAACCAAAACACCATCAATGCAGCGAATCCTAAAACCCTCTTTAAATGTAGTTACAACTCAATAAACCAAAGCATTGGAGGAAAACTTCCTTTGAAACAACATGCTTTAAACCATGCATTGCTCAACATGAAATCCAACCTTTAGCTTAGAAAAGCTAAACAACTCATCCCAAAATACATTCTTACAAAAACTATTATTTAAACCTTTCCATGCATGAACACCACATGCAAAGTTAAACTCAAATTCCTTGGAAACCACTTCCACTTCACAACATACTTTCCTCATGCTTGATGATCATTTCAAAGCAAAACCTTTCGAAAACCATTTGTTCCTTCTAACTATTTCATGCATTCAACAAATGCAAAACACATGAACTACAAAAGCAACATTTGCATTACATGCCTTTTTCCAACAAGCCTTCACAAGACTTCAATGCACTAAAGAGATTCTAAGCACATATGCACCATTCACAATAGAAGATATACATTTGCTCAAGCTTAACAAGTAATACATGCACTCTTAAACCATTACACAATTCCCATGCAACCTTGCATCATTTCAAGCATCTCTCGCTTCATTACATTCAAAAACATTATATTAGCTTTCAAGTGATAATTCACAAACCATTTCAACTCAAGACACAATCGGATACGCGGATTACAAGCGTTGTCCCACACGCCTCATACACACTACCGAACAACACAAGGTGGAGTTTACCGGTACATTCACAACCCCTCAACACCCGTGATGGAGTTTAACGGTACAATCACAACCCCTCAACATCACTCATCGGTAGTTGTATAACTCACTAACGAGAGTACGGGACACATCACACAAGATCCACACACGAACTTTTAACCACCGTTGTGATCTTACCAAGATCCACACACGGACTTTTAACCACCATTGTGATCTTACCAAAATCCTCACCCGGACTTTTAACCACCGTTGTGAGCTTAACAAGATCCTCACACGGACTTTTAACCACCGTTGTGAGCTTAACAAGATCCTCACACGGACTTTTAACCACCGTTGAGATCTTACCCAAAATCCTCACACAGACTTTTAACCACCGTTTTGAGCTTACCAAGATCCACACACGGACTTTTAACCACCGTTGTTATCTTACCTCTCTCGTTAGGATACTTGGATGGAGTTTACGGTACAAGCACAACCCCTCGACATCTAAGGCGAATTTATTCACGGTGCACCCAATCCTATAGCCAGCTAACTATATCCGATTAAAGTAACCAAAAACCACTTACATCACTTGCCAATACACATCAAATACCATCATCAATTCATTGTTTTAAAGCATCAAACAAAGCCATTAAACACCATGCATCACCATGCAACATCACCAATTTAACAAAATGCCAAAACAAGGATCTCTTACCTTGAGCATCCTTCAACATATAGCTTTCAAAACCAACATTAAACCATGACTAAACATGCTTAAAAACAGTAATTAAAACTCAACCACCCCAAGTGCATTTAAAACCAAATCATAGCACAATCCAAGAGAGAAATTCCATTTACTTACTCTTGAGCTTAGCTAAGTTTTTTAGACTTAAACTAAGCTCCCAAAACCTCGTCCAAAATGTTTCAAAGCTGGAAAACTCTTTTCCACTCACCGATACACAAAACTATGCTAGCCGACAAGCCTTCCAAGAATCCGAAACCTCCCACGCCACCTCTATTGCTTCTAGATCATTCTCCCCTGTTTTAAGCACATAACAACAGAGGATTAATGCATCATCATGCATTAAAAACACCAGCAAGACAACCCAACTCGCTGCTCTACATAAATCTAACATTTCGGCTACCAAACACAACCGAAATCACCTCCAAACTCTTCCAAAACATAACCCAGCCAAGATCCATCACTTCTAACCATTTCTAAACATCAATTAACATCCAAAATGAACCCAAACTCGTCCTTATACCTCCAGCATTAACAGAACACCAAAATCACCCCAAAAACCACCATTTTCATAATCAAAAACTTAGGAAACATAACCTATTCCGGATTGCATTGATCAAACCTCATTTACACATCATTAGACATCCAAAATACATTTAATAATCATCTCAAAACAGAGCCCAAACAAACACCACGAAATTCTTCAAGATTTCTTCCAAATCTTGAGTTTTAAGCCAAAATCAAGATCACAACATTAAAACCTTTTATAAAACTTAATTTAAGGATTGAGAACTTGGGAATTTCAGTAAAGAACTGAGTATTTAGAGGAGAAGAACATCCTTACCTCTAAATGTAGATTTCTCCTTGATTAGAGCCAAAATCCTTGAAAATTCAATAAACAAATCAAGAGGTTTTGATGTAGAAAGGATTAGGAATCAATTGATGATTGAAACCTCATCATTTAGTGTGAAAATCAATAGAAATGTTGCTGTAGAAATGTGTTTGGCTGAGGAAATTTTGAGAGAAAATGAGATGAGAAAATTTTAACAAAAGTTAGTTATGAAAATCTAAAATATGGTTTTCTACTTTTCTTTTAATTAATTAAACATTAATTAAATCATTAAAATCTAAGAAAAATCTAGAGAAATCTTTCTTGGGTAAATTAGCTCCTTAAAGATTCAAAGTTTCAATCCTTACAAAACAGTCACCACTGAACTTTTCAAAAATTACATTTTAGTCACTATTTCAAAATGTCGCACTTCCAAACCTTATTTTGTAAAATTGATTTCACCACTCTCTTACATATATTAAAAGAGTATTTTTAGATATTTTTCCATATTTTTAATGCATCCCGAACTAGGCTTTCCCTAAAACCTCCTTTTATATTCAAACCGAAAATCAGACCGGTCCGGTTCAGACCCTAAACTTCCAAGCCCAAAATTGGGGTGTTACAACTCTCCCCCTCTTAGGAAATTTTGTCCTCGAAATTCCAACCGGCGAAAAGAGCACGATACCAGACTTCTCAAAGCAGCACACAAAGTAACACAGGAGACTTAACCACCACTGAACATCCTCTACTCAGAACACCACAAAAAAACAACTCCTCCTCAAATCAAACTCACACTATAACCAACCCAACACCGCTACATACTGTTCAAAACTTCTAGAACACTCAGATGTTAACCTCAGCTTAACCTTTCACAATTCCGAACTGCGCTTAGCCTCAGCAACCCGAAGAACTTTCAAATTTTTACAACATACTCCACCTTATCTCATAACTCCCAAAACTCGCACACACGGTGACACCAACCCATCCAGTTTCAGCCACCATGTGACCCACAACCTTCACTGCTTCCAAAACCCCTAGCAAAACTGCTCATCTTCTTTCAAAGATTACCACAACAAGCAAAAATTCCTTAAGCATCAACTGCTTACTCAAACTTCTCAACGTACTGATGACATTCCTTCACATCCGCCACTATCACTGCCATAACGACTCACCAAAACTACTCACACAACATTCGAAATCCACGTCACAAGACTCCAACCTTAACTCTGCCAGCTGTTCCACGTACCACTAGCTGACTTAGAAAAGATTTACTTATACCCGACTAGCAAACCACTTCTCACAAGAACCCGACCAACTAACAATGACCCTTGAACTTACATTGCCTTTCCACTTCAAGCTTCGACCATAACACTAGCCTTACCTGGATACCGCCCATTCTATACAAACAGGTTAAGATTACGAAATCTCTACTTAACTCCTCGAAGGTTGCTACAAACCATCACCTACATAAACAACCCTCTTATTGCAAACATCAATGCCAAGACACCTCAGCACTCTGGAGACACATCCACTAACCTACAACAACACTTAACACAAAGAAACTACCACAACTACTAGCTATTCACAACCACTTGACCGATTCTAACTTCCAACCGGTAATCTCTTCACCACCACACCGCTAAACTCTTTAAGCACCAAAACACTTCCCCCGGCCAACATGCTAGATCGCACTCACTATTACTGACAACTCGCTTACTACCCTCCACTACTTCTAACATTCTCCTAGCACCAAAACAACTCTTAAACCCCACCATCCAACCTAATCCTACCACAACACTAACGAACCCAATTAGCTATTAACAAGTGTGAACGTTCGTATGCATGGTCACCAATATGCCCTATCAATGCCTGTGTACATGTATGCAAAACCTCTAATGTCATGTCGCATGTATGAATGTACCAACATATATAATATAGTATATAACAAATGGTTTTAACTGTGCATGTATGTTGGTTCACACCCACCAATAACATCCTCAGAATCCGCCTAAGAACAACCTCTTACCTCACTTCTAACTTGTCCAGCTCCACCATTCTAACAATCCGCTAATCACAAAATACTCCAATAATGCCCTCTTCATACTAAAGTTGTTTTCAAAACAACTCCGGCTACTACCCCAAACTTCCTAGCTACAAGACCATACCCACTACGCAAGGGAAAACCCAACCGAAACCAAACAAAGATAACTAGGGCAAAGATTACTTAACAAGGTTACCTGTAATCACCTCACTGCCCCGGAGCTTCAACAGACAAACTCTCTTCCTCGCAGAACCATCATTCTCTAGCCGCACCGTCGCAGCATCAACCAACACTTTAAGGTCATCACCGTCTCCCTGCGGTAAAGAACCCTGACTACCCTGAACCAACTCCAAACAATTTCGTCTCAAATGTCTGACAGACCCACAATTCCAACAAGATTCATCCCCCAAGCTCCTCACACCTTTCTGCCTTTCCTGCCACATCCGAACTTTGTCTCGGCCGCGCCCATGACCCTTCTGAGACCCTTTTGCACCCACTGAAGCCGATCTCACCACTTGAGGACAATTCCGCTTCACATGCTCCTTAGAACCACAGTTCCAACAAACTCCCACACCCCAACAACCTCCAACATGACACCTTCCACAACGGTCACACATCGGCAACCGAGCTACCACTCCTTGATCATGTAGCACTTGACCTACATCTGCACTACCACCTAGACTTCGATTCAAGCAAACCCTTCCATCACGTAGCCTCTTACGCTGACCGCTCCCGAGGTCAGTATCCACAGCTCTTTTACTTAAACTTTTCCCTCCTTCATAATCTGAAGCCACACCCCCATGTTGCTTAACCCTTGAGAACTTCTCTCCAAGGTATCTTCTATTAAAGGCAGACACAAAGAACTCCCAGTCTATATCGTGGATATGCGTTGCCACAGCCACAGATGTCCACCAGGCACAAGCATCTTCCAACATCAACGAGACAACACTTCCCAGCTTACAGGCATAGTCACACCCTTCCTGATCCAAAATCATAATTACACTGGCTAACCAAGCCTCGAACGCCTCAGGTGTCGAACCATGATACTCCACAGCTCCCAAATCATATAAACGATGTTTTGACAAACTCGCGTGTCCTTCAGTCGGCACGTCCTCAGGCCTCACTTTCACCACGGCCTTAGATGTTCCCGACACCTCCTGAACCATAGGTGATGAACCCTTCATCACAAAACCAGCTTCCTCCTCCTGCCTTACTTCCTCAACTCCAGGCACTGTAGACTGAAACAAAACACCTCCACCAAAAGGTGAATTTCACGCCTTAACAACCTGTTCTAAAGCAACAACCATCTCACCCAACTGCCATTCTCTCATCGATTCCATCGTGCTATTAATAACAAAGCAATGATAACAAAACAAACAAAACGATCAGGCCAGCTTCAAGCAAGGATTCAAGACTCCAACTCCAACATAACACAATAGCTATAATAATAAGGCAATGGGTATCCCAAATTCTCCCCCTTTTATACGACATAACAATCAATAAAAACATTGATATCACAACCATCGAGCATATCAATCAACAAACTTCAATCATGCTCTCATCAAGCAATAATCACTCGCAACAGCATAACATCAACATACCATACCCATCACATTTTCATCACTTAGAAAATCAACTCACAACATCAGCATATCACCAATACATGTTCACACTAGCTCACAGAAGATTCATAACCAAAATGCATGATATAAACATTAACAATTCGCTCAAAGACACGTTTTTCAACCAACTTTCAACCACACATCAGAACCAACATCAAACACATATTATAACAACTTACCCTTGCCCCAAATATTCACAACTTAGCTCTGATACCACCAAATGTAACCCCCTTAGCCCGGCCTAGACGGTTGACCCGAACTACAAAGATTACACGGGGAAAACCAAAGTCAACCCGAAAGTCAACCTTGATTAATGACCCTTTTTTTCTTTTTAATCTTATCTAGATGTACATTAACCTTAAACGTACCCTTGAGAAAATCATACTTGAAAAGCACAGCGATCGGAAAACATTAAGGGACTCAATTGCACAACATACAAAAGTTAGGGACCAAAATGTAAATTTTGGAAAATAAATGAACTTCCAAGATTTTAGTTTTACCAAACCTCAATTAATCATATTACAAGCCTCTATGCCAAATTTCAGCTTAAAAAGACATCTCAAGCTCAAGCAATTGCAAATACAAATTCCAGGACTAAAATGTAAAGCTTGCAAACCTTAAACCATTCAAATCAGTGCCCAACGGTCACCTGTTTCGAAACGGGGTTGACCGTTCCGAAACACGGGTTCGTTTCGAGACCTGTATCAAAACACGGCATGGTAGTGGCCAAAACGTTTCGGAACGGCCTCTACCCGTTTCGATACACGAAGGCCATTACAGGCCCCCGTTTCGAAACGCTAGTGCCCGTTCCGATACGGATTGCCCAGAAAGTGCAGAATTTGCTGGTTTAACACACATTTATCCACTCAAACACATTCTAATGACCTCCTAATCATGCCAACAAGTCATCATACATATAAGGTACATATTTGCATCATCAAAACACATTCATGACACCAATTAGGAAAATCCACAAGTCTATAGGCATGCATCCTAACATCCAAAACCAACCAAACAAACTTTAAACCATTCCTCACCAAATCAACAACAAGCCAAGCATCATAACTACCAAATTGCATTAACAACTAGATACAAATCAAACCTTAGGTGCACCAACTCATTCAACACTTGATCATGCTTTTAAAACAAGAAGCATTGCATAACAACTTATGAAGAAGAAGATTCAACGTTGCAAAGCGATAAACCACATAGTTCAAACCATAAACCGAACTTGTTCAACATACACAATCTCATTACACATCAATATAAAAGACTCTCCCCCCATTGCCTTTATTATCTATAGCTATAAACCAAGACATACTTCTCAAGTGGAGCTCTTCTTGAATCCCTTGCTTCTTGCTGTCCCAACTTCAAATATCTGCATTGATGGACAAAAAGGAGCGTAAGCACATAATGCTTAGCGAGGAATGCTCAAAACCAAAACACCATCAACGCAGCGAATCATAAAACCCTCTTTAAATGTAGTTACAACTCAATAAACCAAAGCAATGGAGGAAAACTTCATTTGAAACAACATGCTTTAAACCATGCATTGCTCAACATGAAATCCAACCTTTAGCTTAGAAAAGCTAAACAACTCACCCCAAAACACATTCTTACAAAAACTATTATCTAAACCTTTCCATGCATGAACACCACATGCAAAGTTAAACTCAAATTCCTTGGAAACCACTTCCACTTCACAACATACTTTCCTCATGCTTGATGATCATTTCAAAGCAAAACCTTTCGAAAACCATTTGTTCCTTCTAACTATTTCATGCATTCAACAAATGCAAAACACATGAACTACAAAAGCAACATTTGCATTACATGCCTTTTTCCAACAAGCCTTCACAAAGCTTCAATGCACTAAAGAGATTCTAAGCACATATGCACCATTCACAATAGAAGATATACACTTGCTCAAGCTTAACAAGTAATACATGCACTCTTAAACCATTACACAATTCCCATGCAACCTTGCATCATTTCAAGCATCTCTCGCTTCATTACATTCAAAAACATTATATTGGCTTTCAAGTGATAATTCACAAACCATTTCAACTCAAGACACAATCAGATACGCGGATTACAAGCGTTGTCCCACACGCCTCATACACACTACCGAACAACACAAGGTGGAGTTTACCGGTACATTCACAACCCCTCAACACCCGTGATGGAGTTTAACGGTACAATCACAACCCCTCAACATCACTCATCGGTAGTTGTATAACTCACTAACGAGAGTACATGACACATCACACAAGATCCACACACGGACTTTTAACCACCGTTGTGATCTTACCAAGATCCACACACGGACTTTTAACCACCGTTGTGATCTTACCAAAATCCTCACCCGGACTTTTAACCACCGTTGTGAGCTTAACAAGATCCTCACACGGACTTTTCACCACCGTTGTGAGCTTAACAAGATCCTCACACAGACTTTTAACCACTGTTGAGATCTTACCCAAAATCCTCACACGGACTTTTAACCACCGTTGTGAGCTTACCAAGATCCACACACGGACTTTTAACCACCGTTGTGATCTTACCTCTCTCGTTAGGATACTTGGATGGAGTTTACGGTACAATCACAGCCCCTCGACATCCAAGGCGACTTTATTCACGGTGCACCCAATCCTATAGCCGGCTAATTATATCCGATTAAAGTAACCAAAAACCACTTACATCACTTGCCAATACACATCAAATACCATCATCAATTCACTGTTTTAAAGCATCAAACAAAGCCATTAAACACCATGCATCACCATGCAACATCACCAATTTAACAACATGCCAAAACAAGGATCTCTTACCTTGAGCATCCTTCAACATATAGCTTTCAAAACCAGCATTAAACCATGACTAAACATGCTTAAAAACAGTAATTAAAACTCAACCACCCCAAGTGCATTTAAAACCAAATCATAGCACAATCCAAGAGAGAAATTCCATTTACTTACTCTTGAGCTTAGCTAAGTTGTTTAGACTTAAACTAAGCTCCCAAAACCTCGTCCAAAATGTTTCAAAGCTGGAAAACTCTTTTCCACTCACCGATACACAAAACTATGCTAGCCGACAAGCCTTCCAAGCATCCGAAACCTCCCACGCCACCTCTATTGCTTCCGGATCATTCTCCTCTATTTTAAACACATAACAACAGAGGATTAATGCATCATCATGCATTAAAAACACCAGCAACACAACCCAACTCGCTGCTCTACACAACTGAAATCACCTCCAAACTCTTCCAAAACATAACCCAGCCAAGATCCATCACTTCTAACCATTTATAAACATCAATTAACATCCAAAATGAACCCAAACTTGTCCTTATACCTCCAGCATTAACAGAACACCAAAATCACCCCAAAAACCATCATTTTCATAAGCAAAAACTTAGGAAACATAACCTATTCGGGATTGCATTGATCAAACCTCATTTACACATCATTAGACATCCAAAATACATTTAATAATCATCTCAAAACAGAGCCCAAACAAACACCACGAAATTCTTCAAGATTTCTTCCAAATCTTGAGTTTTAAGCCAAAATCAAGATCACAACATTAAAACCTTTTATAAAACTTAATTTAAGGATTGAGAACTTGGGAATTTCAGTAAAGAACTGAGTATTTAGATGAGAAGAACATCCTTACCTCTAAATGTAGATTTCTCCTTGATTAGAGCCAAAATCCTTGAAAATTCAATAAGCAAATCAAGAGGTTTTGATGTAGAAAGGATTAGGAATCAATTGATGATTGAAACCTCATCATTTAGTGTGAAAATCAATAGAAATGTTGCTGTAGAAATGTGTTTGGCTGAGGAAATTTTGAGAGAAAATGAGATGAGAAAATTTTAACAAAAGTTAGTTATGAAAATCTAAAATATGGTTTTCCACTTTTCCTTTAATTAATTAAACATTAATTAAATCATTAAAATCTAAGAAAAATCTGGAGAAATATTTCTTGGGTAAATTAGCTCCTTAAAGATTCAAAGTTTCAATCCTTACAAAACAGTCACCACTGAACTTTTCAAAAATTACATTTTAGTCACTATTTCAAAATGTCGCACTTCCAAACCTTATTTTGTAAAATTGATTTCACCACTCTCTTATATATATTTAAAAAGGATTTTTAGATATTTTTCCATATTTTTAATGCATCCCGAACTAGGCTTTCCCTAAAACCTCCTTTTATATTCGAACCGAAAATCAGACCGGTCCGGTTCAGACCCTAAACTTCTAAGCCCAAAATTGGGGAGTTACAAGAAAGCTCCGCAAGTGATCAAGCCCAGCATGCATGAGAAGTGTTGTAACACCCTAAAACCAGATATCACATTTGAGCCTCAAGCCCAACCGGTCACCATAAAAATTTTAACCTGGTTTAGCCCAAATCCACAACCAATTCCCAAAAAAATCATTAAGTTCTAATATTTCAAACATAGATAAGTATGGGGAAAACGTTTACAAAAGCGCTTCGTTTAAATTACAACATAAAAACATTCAACTCAACATTATAAATCCAAAATACAAGTTACAATACAAAACAATATGGTCATATGAATACATAGCCCAATAAATCTAAGTATTGCACTATAATGAGGAGATGTTGAGATCCTACTCCGATGGTGCTTCTCCAACGCAACGTGTCAAACCTACTAACCTGCAAACGGAAACAACGATTTTGAACGCCGAGCTTATAAAGCTCAGTGGTATACTTCTACTCTACCATACTTTATGCAAATCATAAACATGAGCATGTAGCTAAAAATGATGATATGTCAATATAACAACATGCAACGCTACCATAGTCGTCTAAAGACATGATCAAATCAATCAAAGTGCACCACGATATCACCAAACAATCATATGAGTGAGGCCCGGTTTCACACAACATCGAAAAAGTACACTCTAAGTGAGGCCCAATGTCACACAACCTTGGGGACGTACACTCATACTTAGAATCCACCCTCGAGTATTTTCGAATGAGGCTTAGTGTCACACAGCTTCGATAACATACATTCGGTGTCTCATACCATGGTGTTGCAACACACTCTTTGGGCATCCGGATCCCAACAACCAAAGGTGACTCGACCAAGCAAGTGCCCACACGACACAACATCATCACAGTTACCAAGAGCTCTACGGTTACTATCATCAACAAGTCACCCACCATATTTACCGAGTTGTTACACGTTATGCTCTTATACAAGAGTGAAATCTCAGATTCTCAATTTCATATGTCATATTATCTCATTTGAAGCCTATTAGACCATAGCCTGCAATTTTCCAACACTTCGAACTTAAAATGAAAATTCTCGAGCAGAATGCCTAGTTGGTACCGATACTCAATTCTGAGTATCAGTTTGACACCTTGAGTATCGGTACACCCCCTTTGTGTATCGATACTCCTGCACCAAAAAAGAGTGCTTGATAGTCACTCAGTACTGGTACTCGAGCACGAGTATCAGTACGATGTGTTCCGTGTTGATACACTCATCGCGTATCGATACAAACTAAGCTTACAAGAATCTTTACCAACCAAAAGGTACCGATACAAGTCGACTCGTATCGATACGACTTGAGTAGCACACCAGTACAAATTGAAGCATGTACCAAGTACTCTCTAACAGTTAATCGGTGTTCATCATCCATAACACGAGGTACTGGAACAAGCTTCTCGCGTACCAGTATTGAAGCCAAATGGCTTCCTTAGGCTTGGAAATGATCCCTAAAGCCCTCAAACACTCACAACAAACTCTTAACTCAAGCCTACATCTCATGAGAGTTATTTAGGGTGGTTTACTACCATTGTCACACATTATTAAAATCACTCTCAAGTTTTCATCACCAATAATGTCTTTACTACCCAAAACACCCAAAAATAACCATAAATATCGAATTAAGAAAAGAAGGTGATGATTGGTAAATAGTGTTTCACTTTAGAGTAAGTATACTCGTCGATCAAGTAATAAAGTGATGAAGTAGAGTGTCAAACCCACGAGGATTGGATCAATAAATACGAAGCAGTCGTACTTAAGAATGGTTGGGCAAGTATTGGTTTGGTGGTGGTTTATGAAAACTAAATGCAAATAAAGTAAGGAAGCTATGATCAAGACAAACTGATGCTGCGGCAAATATTCAGATAATTATGGAAGCTGGGTTTATTACCTAGGAATTATGCTTGATTACTTATTTCAATGTTATAGCGACTGACAATACATGTCTGCGTAAACCAATTAAGATCTTTATCTACTCGACAGGGTTTTCCAATTAACTTCTGACTCTCTCGACACCTAGAAGTTGATAACAATGAAGCTAAGGTAATACATGTATGTGTGAACCCTAACGACTCTATTATCTATTCAAGTTCCCCTTATTAGTCATTGAAACCCTAAACTTATGTCTAAGCTAAATTACGACTAAGTTAATAGCTTAGCCTCATTGTTCACATTTGTTTAACCTAACTCTCTCGATAGTAAGCCACAAATCAATAGTTTAAAGGCCTCTCTCGATAGCTATTACAATAACTACACATGAAGGATGATGGACAGAGCAAATAAAGGAAAAGAACTATAGCACTAAAAAAGTATTCAAAACATAAAATCCTATAAAGCAATAAACCCAACTAAAAGTATTTAGCTCATGTCTGAGCCTAAATTATCGATAATAAAAACAATTAAAAATATAACAATTTATCAAGCAGGGGATAGAAAAGGGTCAAACGTCCTCGACAATCTCCTCCAAGATTTCTAATTGTTGTTGTAGGTTCCGCACTTCTTCAGCCTCTCTTGATGGCTTTCGTTCGTGTGGAGACTCCTCTAGAACTTCGACTATGATGGTTCTCTATAGCTAAAGAATAAAGGTTGTCGTCTGTGATTGAGCTCCTCTTATTTGTAGCCCAAGTCTCCTTTATATATGCGAGAAAGCTAGGGTTTTGTAACCCAAAGCGCATGAAGCCTCTTTAAGAGGATGTTGTTTCCCTCTATCTTTAATAAGTTTCGTATCTAATGAAAATCCGCGTAGGTCAAAGTTAGATTCATCTCCAACTCTTCTTGGCTCGTTAGCTCCTACGAAAGGTGTGCTGTCCTTCATGCTCCAACGTTCTTATGCTCCAATAGCTCCTGTGTAAACACCACAAAACACTACTTTTCCATTAAAAGTATCAAAGTATATACAATTAATCACAGACAATGTAACTCTCTAACTATATACAAACTACGCTTAAATGCAATTAAATGAGCTTAAACACATACAAAAGCTAAGTAAAAGGGTATGCAAAATAGGTTACCTACACAGTAATCAAATACCCCAAACTTGAACTATTGATTATCCTCAAGCAATGCAAACTATCCTAAACTAAAGACATGAAAAACATAAACAATCTATTGTATCCAAGGTTCCAACTAAGCTATGATAACAAAAATTCCAAAACATGCTACGACAGTAATTCATTCCTCAGCTATTTTAAAGAAATGCAATGTATCAGATCTCACAGTTTTGTTCCAAGGATCGATTCTACTTTAGGTGCAGTGGGTGTTGTGTAGCATGCATTCATCACTTAATGGCCTCAGAATAATTAAGGATTGCTCTCTTTTGTTACCTAAAATTTTCTTTTTCTTTTAAGCACAATGTTGTATTCTCTTAATTCTTTTTAAGTTCATTGAAATTTATCTTTGGGGCTTCAACTTATCACGCCTACTCTTCGGGCCTGAAGATGGAGTAGAGCAAACAGCCCATCCTCGATCCCAACGAGCAGAGTCATCTTGTGAAGACTTTCATTCACTCTTATGCTCATACTAATATTCCTACTAGGGGAACTTAAATGGAGCAAACGCAACTCACCTAGCGTACTAAGCTAGCAAAGCATATTAGAGTATCCCCAACAGTTTTGCCTATGGCATCGAGTTTTCATTTAATTTTTTTCTCGATTTTTCTGGGAGTTTAAGCCTTTTATTACTACATTGAGCATTTATTTCATTCACATTAATTTTTGCTTTGGCATCAAAGAACTGACCTAGAATTTTCTTAGGTTAGTTGATACAGACTTGCTCGTCAAGGTAGCTGAAATCATTAAAAAAACAGTAGGAGCCTAGGATTTGTCTACAATAGAGAATTGGATAAACGAAAATGAAATAGGTGACCACATAATGTCATAGTGTTTTACTCAGTGAAATTTAGGTACAAGTAGATCAGGAAGGAGAAAGAGGAAAAAGTGGTTGATAAACCCTCGGGGCTCACCATCTCAAGTAGTTGATAAAAGATTATGGGGCTGCTCTTGAAAGCTAAAGGTCCGAAGTGTATATTTTGGGGAGAGTTTTTCTGGTGCTTTTAGCTACCAATTTTAATATGTGGAAACGATCTGGTTTTGGGTCCCCTTGGTGCAGCAAGGGCCGTATCTGGGGCCGGGCAGGAGGGGCTACCGCCTAGGGACCAAAATTTTTATAGTTTATTATAATTATAAAAAAAATATTTTTATATTAAATATAAGGCCCAATTATTTTCAATACTTATTATTATGTGCCTAATTTTTCTCAATATTTATTATCAAGGCCTAATTTTTTTTCTCAAAATTTATTATTAGGGGCCTATTCTTATAAATTATTTTTTTCTAATATTTGTTATTAAGTGCCTAATTTCCCCCAATGTTTCTTATCTTGGACACTTAAAATTTAATTTTTTTCTAATACTTATTATTAAGGGCCCATTTTTTTCAATTCTTGTTATTAGGGAACCAATTTATTTTCAATATTTATTTTCAAGGGCATGCTCTTAAATATCAATTTTCTTTTCTAATATTTATTTGTTATTAAGAGTGCATTTTTTTTCAATACATTTATTAAGAGCCCAATTTTCAATACGTTTTTATTAAGGGCCCAATTTCTTCAATACTTTTGTTGAGATTTATGTTTTGATATAATAATTAAAAAATGATTTGGACTAAATCGAAAAGATTTCAAAATGAGTTTAAGTCCAAACAACTTAAAAATAAGTTTGAGGAGTTTTCAAAAGGTCTTAAAATGCTTTGAAATGTTTTAAAGTAGCCAAAATCAGAATTTCATCTTGTCCGTACTGTAATCACCTATTTTGTCCGGGGTGTTTAACCCGTTTTTTTTCTTTTATTAATGGGCTTTAATTATGTGGTGATTAATAGTTAAAAACAAAAAAAGAATTAAAAAAAGGAAAAAACAGTATATATTGATATCATTACTACTACTTATTATTATCATCTACTATTTCCACCATTATATTTGTTATCACCGTATTATCTATTGTATTGCCATATTAGTATTATTTATTATTATTATCATTATTACTATTATTATTGATATCCATATTATTGTTATTATTATTATTATTATTATAAATAAATCTGAAAACCAAAAACATTAAATAAGTAAGCCCAAATACTAATATAAATAAAAGCCCAATATATATTTATAATAATAAAGCCCAATGTTTATTTAATGTTAGAGTCCATTTACAAATAAAAAAAAAACCAAAAAAATTACATGGCCTGTTGGCCCAAATAAATGAAAACCCTAATTTGCTAAAAACCCTAATCTGATATGCTCTTTGTTTGCAGCCGCCGCCCTCATTCCACCGTTAGATCTGGGATCCAGATCTAACGGTCCAGAATGCACCAGAGACAAAAACCCTAGAGGAGCCTCTCCCGGGTCAGCGCCGCGCAGCCTTAGCCCTTGGATCGAGATCTCATCGGACGACTGAGATCGAACCGAGGAAGTCTCCAGAACCTCCACGCGTCCACGCGCGCCGATACGACTGCCCACTCGCGCGCGTGCATCACAACCGAGCCTCTTCGAATCCTCATCCGACCGTCCAAATCCCACTTCACCGATCGAAAGGGTCTCCGGATTCCACGGCCGACTCGAGCCCTACCACCATGGTCCCTCCTCCATCAGCGCTCATATGCAACAAAAGAGAGAATAAAATGGCAGACAAGATTAACAAACCACACTATGTATTTTATATAAAAAAAGAAAAAGTAAAAAAGGGTTATTCCGGGGCTACATAAACCCGAAGCATGTAATGAGAGAAAAGGGGGAACGATTTGGAAATTACATAGAGAAAAAAATTCAGAGAGCAAGTGTAATCCAGAATTTCAGAGAATACAAGCAAAAAAAAAACCTCAGTTTACAAGAGGTAGATCATAGTTTTCATCTTCTTTCCATTTCAGTTTCGAAAGTAAAAAAAAAATATAAAAAAATCCAGATTAGGGTTTCATCCTTTACCTTCGCCGTTTCGGTTTCCCCATCTCTCTTCTCTCCGGCGACAATTCCTCCGACCTCTTTGAGGTTGTGCGTGGTGAGTCGGGGAAAGATAACATCAAAAGGTTTTTTTTTAGCCCTCTATTTTCGATCGTCAAAGAAAAAAAAAAAGGTTTTGGGTTTGATTTCGTAAAAGGGTTTTTCTGTTTTTCGGGTTCGGAAAAGTCGGGAGAAGATTTTTTTAGGTTTCCGGCGCCGACAACGGCAACCGGAGTGCCTTGTGGCGCCGAAGAAAGGAAACAGAGATTGGAGAGTGTATCTCTCGGGTTAGGGTTTGAACAAATGAAAAAAAAAGGCTGAAAATGATTTTAAGATGGGTTTTAAGTCGTTTTTAATTTTAAATTTGGTCCAATCGCGTTTTAAGCCCTCCCGTGTCACTCTAATTGTGCGGGGAGGGCTTCCGCGTTTTCAAATCCCGTCCCAGGTCCCTCCATTGTTTTGGTTTTTTTCAATCTCGTCCCGATCTTATTTTGGGTGAAATTTCGAACGGGAGAATTGCGTTTTTGGCCCTCGTGATTTTCCGTGTTTTTAATTAAGTCCCATTTCGTGTTTTAATTATGGTTTTTTATGGGTTAATTACATATGTAGTCCCTGCCAGTTCGCCTCTTTTATTTATTTAGCATTCATGCATTTGCCCCTTTTTATCGGATATATTAACTCTCATTGTTGTTATATTTTGTTATGCATATGATATTCGTTTTTTTTTTATGTGTGCCCCATGCTTTTTATTTTAATATGTGTTTGTGTTATTTTAAAACTTGTCTAAGCATGTTTAATATAGTTTTGCCATGTTATATGATATGTGACGCATTTGTTTTTAATAAGTCAGTTTATCTGCTTTCATGTGGTTTGAATAATATTTTTTGTGACATGTATTTTAATTGTCATTGCATGTGATTTTTTAGTATTTTAATTTGCATGATAATCAATTTTAATTCTAAAACGGAGATACTTATTAATTCGCGTATTCGGGTCAACTAGCCTAGCTTATTGGATATCCCTCGAATATTCGGATTAATTCGAATCGTCTAAAGGTAAATCTGTAATTAAAACGGACAAGACCATAGCATCATATTTTATCTGCTTGCATCATGCATAAAAGGTGACGTACGAGATCCGAACCCTAAACTAACACGGCAGTCAGTCTTATTTGATGTCGGTTTAGTCTTTGGTCCGGTGTACCGTCATCCTTTTTAATTAAATGTTTAATTAAGTCGAAACCACCAATTTGGATAAAGCTCGTATAATTAAAGTCCGGTTTTCAATTAAGAACCCCTAATCAAAGTCATTTTAAATTTTCGATAATTTCCATCAATTAAAGGCAATAATTATTTTGGTACCGATTTTCGGGCGTGATGGGGGTGCTAACCCTTCCCCACGCGTAACCAACTCCCGAACCCTTTCAAAAGAATCTCTGGTTTAGTTTTTAAGGTGTCTGGCCTACCTCAGTGGCCGGTGGCGACTCCAACCGAAGAAAAAAAGATTTTTTAAAAAAGGATTTTCCAAACCCGAATTGAATTAATTTTTAAAACTCCCCTTTTTAAATCAAATTGCAAATTGAATATTTTTCAAAAGTAGCGGTGCGAAAAAACCCCGTTACACGTACCGAAACGATATACCTCGTTTCGATACACTTTAAGGGTTTCAGCTACTGGAATTGAAAATGCCAAAATCCGTATCGAAACAAGGCTTGCCCATTTCGATACGCTCCTATGTGTTTCGATACACCAGCATTTAATGCCCAACGACTTTATGAAAAACCCCCAACGACTATTTTCCCAACTGTCTCTTAAAGTGCAGACCATACTGATACGAACAATCACGTTTCGGTACGCTACAAGGCGTTTCGATACACCTCAATGTGTTTCGATACGCATAGCTAGACCAGACATCTAACGGCTATTTCTAAAGAAGGTCGTACTGATACGGTTACACACGTATTGATACGGACATTTCCAAAACTGTATTTATGGTGAAAAATAAAGGCTTCAACGGCTCCAATTAAATCCCAACAGTCCTCAACGGCTACAAACTCAATTGAGAGTATAAAAGAGACCTCCAAGCATCCATGGAATACTAATGCTTTAAGTGTCAACAACATTATGATGAGAAATTGTGTCTTAGGACTTTAATTGTTCATCCTTTGTATAGATAACACTTGTGAGCCAAAATTGTCATATCTACTCAAGTGCTTAGGTTTGGGTGAGAGATTAAAGAGTGCAAACAAATACCCAGTGAGAGGAATTTTAGTTTGCTTATTTTCTTTCTCTTGTAAAGAGTGTTTGGCTAATCTTTGGGGTAGAAAGATTAACTGTTTGTAAGGGCTTCCTCCTAAATGTAGAAAAGGAGACGAATCAATTAGTGAGTTGGTTAGAAAATCCTTAACTAAGGTAGTGGATGTAGGTTTTTGTTCGAAGCCTGAACCACTATAAATTTATCGTGTCATTCAATTTTCGACTTCCACAAATCAATCACCCAAAAATCTATCTTCTTCATCACTTGGCAAGCATTGGTTGAAGGTGATCAACGAGCTTAACAACATTTTTAAGGGATCAATTTTTTCAATATATGTTATAATGAAGCTACTCTTAATTTTTTTTTCAACACTTGTTATTAGGGATGATGATTAAATAACGCTTCGCAACAGTTTTGTCAACAATAACATATGTTATTCATAATTCTCAACCACAATAATCGCAGTGACCACAAAATAGATATATGTCTTGTTGAATTATGAGTTTTTCCTACTTTTGTCTGAACTGTTCGCCTTAAACTCATTGAATTGTTTGAAGTAGTGTCCTAGTCTAGTTCATCTTATCTGTAGGAAAAACATGAAGATGTAGTATTGGCCACATTAGCATAAACAAACTGTAGGAAAAAATCATCAATACCACACTCATTAGCTAGTATAGAGATGGGAAAAAAATGTTATTTCATCATCACAAAATTTACAGCTGTGTTAAGAACCTAAAATCAATTGATCTCATATCTAAAATAAAAAAATCAGATAAAAATGCCAAAAAAATGGAAAGAATGTATTTTGTTGTTGTTACTCTGTTTTGCATGGGCACCAAGCTTGGAAGCAACCATATTTGGTATTGCTATAGAAGAGGCTTCTCCCAAGGTAAGCTTCCAGTGGCAGGATCAGCTAAATTTGCAAGGACAAAGTCTCTCAGACCGGTGTCCCAGACTTCACAGAACTGTTTTCTCCAATTCGGTGGTTCAACGGCCTCGGTTCCGAGCCCTGGGGCTCTGTCTTTTGACCCTTGGTTTTGGTTTTCTTGCCAGTCAACGACATAAGTTGCTACCCTTCTAAAGAACTTTGCTCTAAAGGTCTCCCATACCTGGTACTTGTAGTGGTTTATTATGATAGAACTTTCTGGCACATTTAGGTACCTGAATCCCTTTTTCAGCACGAAGTGGTGCACCACATTGAGAAGAGTTTCGTTAAGCAAATCAGGGCGCACAATGGACTTGTGTCGCTCGGGGCTTTGGAGCCGGCAAGTGTAACCTACAGTTACTCCTTGTGATGGTGTTGAACTCAATCCGGACGGTCCAAAGCTGTGGCAAGCTGTTCGTATCTCTGCAACCGTACGTGAAGACGAGTAATTTGCTACTAGGGATCGTAGTACGTTCTGACCCTGTAAACCTCTCCTGTGATGATAAGGGAAGTAATAGAACTCGTCCACATCGAAGAATCCTACCCATTTACACTCATTTCTTGCTCTCAAAGCGCAGTGTGAAAACCCTGCCTCTTGAGTTTTAATCCATGGCCAGGTATGTCTGCTAACATTATAGTCTTGAAAATCAAGTTCTTCAACAACATCTTGAATTCCATCATCACTATTATTGTCATAAATGAACCAGCGTTCTACTCCAAGCCAGGCATGGTACATAATCCATTCCCGCAGTGCTGGTGCCTGGTTCCAGAGCATAGTGCAGGCGCAGAGCTCGTATTTCCCCTGTTCCCTTTTCGTCTGGTAGGACATTGGATTGTATAGTTTAGCCACAGAAGGCATAGCTACATTCTCCTTATGTCTTCTTTGATTTCTCCCGTGCTCATAGGATCTGGAATTACGAATTCTAACTGCCGATGGCATTGGTTCATGTACTACGGAAACTCGAATTCCCTGAGCAGAATCCAGATTATTTCTTATAATCATCGGCAATGGACACCTAAAAACCTCTTGTGCAGCCACTGTTGCTTCAGTCGTTACCACGAAGCCTTCATCTTTTTCATCATCCCAATTCTTCAAACCAAACTGGCACATGAACTTAGTGGGATCGGATTCTTTATGCGGTCGAAGATTCAACCCTTTAGCAAAAACAACCGCGGTTTTCCCATCGAATGCTGCTTCATAAACCAATCTATCCCATGAATGAACCGTCTGATTACTCCTGACTGACCAACCATAATCATCAGCCCACATCAAACCCGCAGCAGTGGAGTAATTCCACGATGGAACAGGGCATCTAACAACCGATCGAAACCCATCAAAGTCATCAACAGACAAAACCCTTCGACGAACAATATCCTCGTCATTCAAAACCTTGTGGTAAACACAGTCCAACTTATCATCTTCATGGATCTTGTCGGATACAAGCAAGAGCAAGTGATCGGGGAACAAAACCCGGTCTTCGACTCTCAAAGGCAACCGTAGTTTACCATGAAAAGAATCTTTGAGGGAATTTTTGGAGAGGATTGAAAGACTCGGGACGGTGAGAACTGGGTGAAACGACACCGTTCGGATTGGGAACCTCTCGGAAGACAAGAACATGAGGAAAACGAAGAAAGAAAGGCACACTATGAAGGACCTTAGAGACAGGAACTGAGCTCGGGAGTACGGCCTGTACGTTCTCTTTCGCTTCAAACGCTGCTCCGACTCCATATCTTTTGGAATCCAAAACCGAAACCCAGAAAGCAGGAAAGAAATAGGGAGAAAAGAAGAAGAAGAAGAGAGATCTGGGTAATGGAGTGGAGTTCAGATCTGGGAGGGCTTGAAGCGGCGGCGATATGCGTTAACGGTAGCCGCCCAAGTACAGAGCGGAGGCTAAGGCCTAAGTGGTAAGCTTTTTCTTTTGCTTTTTGGTTTGCAACTTTCGGGACACATTTTATACTACTTTATAATATTGCCTTTATTTATTTATTTGGTCTTTAGACAGTGGACAGGTGGATATGCTCAATCATTGATGTTCAAAGGTGATGTGCTGTGTTAGACTCTCTCTTTTTTTCTTTAACAAACTGGGTTAGACTTTCTTTTCTTTTTCTTTTCTAATTTTATTGATTTATTTAATTGGTGTTTTATGTAAATTAATTTGGTTATTTATTATTTTTTTAAAAATTATTTTTAATTAAATAAATTATTTTTCAAATTAAAAATACGCTTTATTAATTTTGTTTCAATTTAAATATCATTTTGTCTTTCCATATGAAACTTCATATGAAATGTATTTTTACTAGTTGATATGCAACGTAAGAATGTGAAAAAGTCGGTTAAAAATAAATTGTTATAGAAAATATTTATTATTATTTTATTATCATTTAACAATGCACATACCTTATAGACAAAGCAAATTGAAGTTGTGTCTTTTAAGATGGATATCATCCCATTTCTATTACGAACACTTGTTAAATTTGTGTGTGTAATCCATTACGAACACATGTTGAATTTGTGTGTAATCATTTGACAATGCACATACCTTACGAATTGAACTTGTGTTTTTTAGGATGGATATCATCCTCTTTCCACTACAAACACTCGTTGGTTTGTGTGTGATTGTTTTTATATTTATATTAGAGTTATATTTTGATACATTGTTAAAAAAATTATTCAACCTTTCGTATTTAACCAATAAAATCTAAAACTTAAATCCCTAGTTCTAACACCCTAACACCTAAATTTTAAACCCTAAACTCTAAATTTAAACTATAAACTTTAAATTTTAAACCCTATAACTTAAACCTCTAAATCACTACTTAAATCTATAAACCTTAAAATTAAAAATTGCTTGTAAACTTTAATTTAACGCAAACTGTATCAAAGTATTTTCCTTATAAACCCTTCATTTTCTTTGCTCTCTTCTCTTAATTCTGAAGTCCCCACCTCCATAATCCAACGGTTGAGATGGCTCTTTCGCACCTCGCCGCTTCTTCTTCTCGCTCCACCAATTTTCTTGAACCCCTTTCATCGGCTCTTTTCCACATACGATCGATTTTCGGTGACGCCTGTAACACTTCAAACAAGAATTATGAAAAAAGGAAGAATTCAATAGAGAAGAGGAAGAATTCAGAAAAGAAAGAGAGGAGAGAAGATAAGGATTCTCATTCCAATCGACAAAGCAAAAACAGATAGAGTTTCAGTCTTTAAAGGTTTACAATCCAAAACGGAAACGTTGCAGGCCTAAGCCTTTAAGCAAAACACACTGTTTCACTTAAACCTAACAACATATAATTAAGAATAAAATATAACAGAAATTCAAAGATTCTAACTGCTATAACTTCCAGCTGGATAAGGTTGTTACAATGCTCCTCCCTTCTAGGAAATCCTTGACCTCAAGGATTGAAGTTTGGAAATTGTAATTTTAGTTGGTGTAGCACTTCCCAGGTCGCATCTTCAAGAAACGTGTTTGCCCATTCAACTAGAACTTCGGCCACTGCCTTATTTCCCCTTCTGCCAATTCTTTTATCCAGAATTCGAAGTGGCTCCTTGTTGATACCTCCATCAAGCCCGATCACTGGCAGATCACTTTGAAATTCTGTAGATCCTATGTGTTTCTTTAGCTAGGACACATGAAAGACTGGGTGCACCCTAGATTCTCGGGGCAATTGCAACTCATAAGCAACTTTTTCTACCCGAACCTTGATCGTGTAAGGTCCAAACCACTTTGGTGCAAGCTTCTGACAGCTTCTGCTCTTGACCGATTGCTGTCTGTAAGGCTGCAACTTGAGATACACTAGGTCCCTAACCTCAAATTCGCACTCAGACCTCTTCTTGTCAGCTTGATTCTTCATTTTGTCTTGGGCTCTCTTGAGATGAAATTTGAGCATCTTCACAGCCGCTTCCTTTTGCTGTAATCCCCTATCCACAAATGCAACTTTAGATTCACCAGCCACAAAGGGTACATATAAAGAGGGCTCCTATCCATATAAAGCTTGGAAAGGTGTTGTGTGTATAGCAGAGTGGTAGGAAGAATTAAACCATCATTCTGCTAGGTGGAGCTAATTCCCCCACTCTTTAGGCTTTTCTCCCACCATGCACCTCAGATAAGTCTCTAGGCATTTGTTAACTCTTTTCATCTGTCTATCAATCTCGGAGTGGTAAGCGGTGGACGAGTTTATGTTTACCCCCAATCTCTTGAACAGTTCATGTCAAAAAGAGCTCATAAAAATCTTGTCACGGTCACACACAATATTACTAGGTAACCCATGCAATTTAAAAACATTCTCCAAAAAGACTTGAGCAACATCTTTTTACCGAGAATGGATGAGCCAAGGCAATAAAATGGGCGTATTTTTTGAGCCTATCTACTACTGCCAAAATGGTGTTCCTGTTTTTGGACATAGGTTAACATTTGATAAAATTCATGCTTATAGACACCCAACCAGCTTCAGGGATTGTCAAAGGCTGCAATAACGCTCTTGGATGTGTCAAGTCATCTTTGTTCTTTTGACATATTGCACATTTCCTGACAAAATTCTTTACATCTTTCCTTAGCCATTTCCAATAAAAAAATTCTAGAAATTCTCTTGCTGGTGGCATGTATTCCCGAGTGTCCTCCCAGAACCCCACCATAGGAGAAATTTAGAATCTCTGCCCTCAGTTCTTTATCACTACCAACAACCAGCTTTCCTTTTCTTCTTAACTGATGTCCATCCCACTTATACTTGATGTGTTTCTGGGATCCATTCTCTAAATCCAATGTGATATGTTTTAATTTGTCATCATTTACCCATGAAACAGCTACCTTCTTCAACAACTCAGTGGATGCACAATTCACTTTAATGGCTTGACAACTCCCCACCATAGGCTTTCTAGACAACACATCATCAACCACATTATTACTTCCTTTCCTATACTAGACCTCATAGTCATACTCTATCATTTTTACCACCAATTTTTACTGAGAAGGGTAATTACTTGGTTTTTAGCAAGAAATTTCAGACTTTGGTGGTCCGTCTTGATGATAAAGTGCCTCCCTATTAAGTAAGGAGACCATTTCTTCACTGCCATCATTTCTTTTTCATAGACTGATAAACTTTGATGCCTCACCCCTAACCCTTTACTGAAAAAGGCTAAAGGCTTCCCCCTTTTGACTAAGTACAACCTCAACTCCTCTCTCTGACGCATTCGTTTCTACCACAACACTAGAGAAAAGTCTGGTAGACTCAATACAAGAGCAGTGTTGACAGCTTCTTTTAAACTCTTGAAGGTATTCTCTTCCTCCAAATCCCATTCCCAGCCTCCCTTTTCAAGCAAATCTGTCAAACTCCTTGCTATCACATCATACCCATTGATAAATCTTCTGTAGTATCCAAATAATTCCAGAAATCCCCTCAATTCTTTGACTGAAACTAGAGTTGGCCAATCCAAAATGCATTGAATTTTCCCTTTGTCCATGGCTATTACTCCTCCAGCTATCACATAGCCCGAATAATCCACTTCCTGGGCACCAAAACAACATTTGCTGAGTTTAGCAAACAGCTAGTTCTCCCTTAACAGTTTCAATACCCCTCTCAAATATTGCAAGTGTAATTTCCAATTGAAAAAATATACGAGGATATCATCAAAGAAAACCAATATAAACTTCCTTAAAAAATTCTTAAAAACCTTGTTCTTCAAGTCTGGAATGTGGCTGGAGCATTGGTGAGCCCAAATAGCATTATTAGAAATTTATAGTGCCCTTCATGAGTCTTGAAGGCAGTCTTATGTATATCATATTCATTCATTCTGATTTGGTGGTAGCCTGATCTAAGGTCTAATTTAGAAGAGAATCTGGTTGCCCCTAGTTCATCAAGTAATTCTTCAATAATGGGCATAGAAAATTTATCTCTAATGGTCATCTGATTCAATCTTCTATAATCTACGCACATTCTTCAAGACCCATATTTTTTCTTCACCATGACTATTAGAGAAGAAAAAGCACTGCTGCTATCCCTTATTACCCCAGCTTCCAGCATCTCTTTAATTAGTTTCTTAATTTCATATTTTAGAGAAGTTGGATATCTGTATGATTTTACCTTGACTATTGTCTGCTCATCGATCAATGCGATTTTGTGGTCATGGCTTCTTGTCTGTGGTAGGCCTTCAGGTTCAGCAAAGACATCTTCATATTGGTGCAGCAAGTTTTCCAAATCACTGGACATTTTCTTTTCTCTTGGCCGAATTTCCAATTGAACATTTAAATACAACAGTGAGCGAGTATATGAATTGTTGTGACCCCTCAACATCTTCTCGCATAGCTTGGAACTCATTTTCTGTATAGGCTCAGGTCTGTGCCCCCATAACTTGACCTTGTTACCCTTCCACCAAAACTCCATGCTCATATTGGAGAAGTTCCAGCTAATAGGTCTTAAACTAGACAGCCATTGCACCACCAACATTATATCACAATGTTTGAGGGGTAAAACTAGGAAATTAGTGGTGAAAGTCTGTTCTTGAATCTGCCATTCCACTCTTTGACAGTCTCCTAAGGTTCCAATCTGATTTCTATCAGACACCAAGACTTTAAGTTGACTTCTCTTATGCATTCTCAACCCCAGTTTCTTCACTAGAGCCCAAATCATGAAATTGTGAGAGCTTCCAGAATCTAACAATGCAATGTATTACAACCCCCATTTTCACCATAAGCTTCATAATTTTCCAGTCATTTGCCCCTATCATAGCGTGCAAAGATACACTGGGACTCTCTTGTTTACCACTGTCTTGAGTTACAACTTCTCATTCTTCCTCACAGTCTAAGAACACTTCAGTTTTCCCTTCCTCGTCCAAACCTTCAATCACTATTTGAAACAATTGTGATCTAGCACATTTGTGTCCAGGAGAATATTTTGTTGCACACCAAAAATATAATTCCTTTTTTTATCCCTAATTTCCGCGACTGAAATCATCTTTTTAGTTCTCTTGTGCTGAGTGGTGCCCTGATTCTTAGTACCCGTGAGGCTCAAGTTGCTAGGTGAATTATTTCGAGAAGTAAAAGTGGATGCAACCACACTCTCTGGCTGAACCACATTCCTCATTGCACTATTGCTTGTCCTAGCAGAAAGACTCAAAGGGGCTGGGGGTAATGTTCTAGGGTTTTTCCGTGTAGTCTTCTTCTGAACTAGAAAGAAGACTTTCTCTAAATATTTAGCCAGATGAAAAGTATCAATGATATACTTAGGTTGAAGTAATTACATATATTGACTTATTTCTATATGTAGATGGTTATTGATCATACTTAATACATATTCATCGGGTAGTTGTACCTGGTTCAAGAGATGAATAAACTCTTCATAGAATTGTTCCACTGATTTGGTTTGTCTAAGGGCCAAAAGTTCAAAGAACGAGTTATCCAGTCCACCATGAGCGAACTTTTCTCGCAATAGATGCACATATTATTTTCAGTCGAGTTGGTGGAAATCCTTCTGATTCTTTGCTAAGAATTGGTGCCATTGTAATGCCATCCCTTCCAAATGGAGTATCACTACTCGGATTTTAGCTGAACTCGGCACATTGTCAACTTTAAAATACTACTCCAATTTCGATAATCATCCTCGAAAATCATCGCCATCAAATTTGGGACAAAGCAGCTTGTAAGCAAAATTGCTCGGTGTTGGGTTACTTTCAGGGTTACTTGGGCTGGCCGATTCTGGGACCACATCATCAACAATTATCGTGGGTTTGTGGGCAACGTTCTTCACACCAGGTGTTTGATTTTTTCCCTATCGATCCCCATACCCAACCCTGAAGTTTGTAGCTTTGGCGGAGCTCCTAATACACTGGCTTGTTGATTGTTGTCTTCTTCATAAAAGACTTTTCCCCAGTGCTATTTTCAACAACTTCTGTAGATCAGCCATCAACGATGCTTTCATGCCCTTCATCTTGTTGTCCAAAGACTGTTCCAATCGCTCCTCCATGCCATTCAGATCTGCCTGGAGCCGGTCAGTCTCCTGTTGCCATTTCGACCTTGGTTCAGTTTTAGTCGGCATTGGCGTTCCACCCCGCGATTGTTGAGTCGCTTGCTGCGCCGCCAACGTTGCCTGTGTTGCGCGAGTTAACACACCGTCCACCATTTTTCAGGGCTCAACCCTGTGCTCTGATGCCTTTGTAACTAGGGGTGAGCAAAACTCGACTCGACTTGAAAAAATCGATATTTTTTTTCAATTTCGAGTTATTCGAGTTGTTCGAGTTATTCGAGTCAACTCGATTAACTCAAAAAAATTTCGATTTCGAGTCGGTTTGGAATTTTCCCAACTCGAAAAATCGAATAACCGAATTTTACAGTTTTGCAATTTAGTCACTGATTTCATTTTTCTTCAATTCTTCCTTCATTTTAAGTCTATTTTTGACCAAAGTTGAACCACGTATTCCTAAACCAGCGTAGAATACGTATTTATATTCAATTTATATTTTTGAAAATAAATTTCATACTTTTTCAATTCAGCCCCTTAACTTTGTATGATTTCCTCATTTCTTCAATATCTCCTTCGTTTTAAGTCAATTTTGACCAAAATTTGTAGAACTAAGGTTTTGATATAATATTTGAAAAATGTTTTGGACTAAATTGAAAAGAATTTAAAATATGTTTTTAGTCAAAAACAACTTGAAAATATGTTTAAGGGTTTTAAAGGCTTTGGAATGGTTTTAAAATACATTTAAAGTAGTCAAAACCATGATTTTCAAGTAACCGTACCGATACGGTATTGGACCGTACCGATACGCCTTAGGGTTTTCAAACTACCAAAATTCCAGTAGCCAAAACCCGTACCGATACGCCTAGCCGTATCGATACGGTGTGTTTTGAAATAGCCCAACGGCCATAAATGGTACTATTCCCAACGGTCATAAATGGTACTATTCCCAACGGCCATAAATGGTACTATTTCCAACGGTCATAAATGGCACTATTCCAACGGCCATAAATGGCACTATTCCAACGGCTATAAACGGCTCTATTCCAACGGCTATAAACGGCTCTATTCCCAACGGCTATAAACGGCTACAAACTCATTTGGGACTATAAATTGAAGGCTGGAACACTTGAAGAAAGAAAGAGACAACATCCAAGCTTCATGTTCAAGAGAAATTGAGTTTAAGTCTTTATTTTCTTCATTTCTCTTGTATATATTGTATAGAGAGTGTTTTTCATTGTTTTTATTCTTTACACTCTTGTGAGCTTTTAATTTGTGTAAACACCCACCTAGAGAGGTATTTAGTTTACCAAACAAATCCCTAGTAAAAGGAGAGGTTCTAGTTTAGCCTTGAGAGAAAAACTAGAGTTGGTTCTATCTTAGCCAAGTTCAAAAGATAGGGTTGTAACGGTTTCCTCCTGAGCCTGGAAAAGGGGACGAATTCATTGTTGAGTGAATTGAGAAATCCTTAGTGGTGTGCTAAGGTAGTGGATGTAGACTCGGTTGAGTAGTCGAACCACTCTAAAATCCTCGTGCAAATTATCTACATTTCTTTCGGTTTTTTAGCCAATTCATCCAAGAACCAAACACAACCCACTTGACGGTTTCGGTGATCGATTCGAGCGTGCAAAAAACCCAACAATTGGTATCAGAGCCTCGTCTCTATCGAAGGACTAACATCCGGGAGTAAAGATCATTTGCTCGAAGTCCACCGTTCAAGAAAATGGCAAGATTTGAAGAAGGCCGCTCTATCTCGTGTCCTCCGCTCTTCGAAGGAGAAGCATACTTCCAATGGGCAAATATCATGAAATTATTCATCAAGTCTCAAGACTATGAGGTTTGGGACATCGTTGAAGATGGGTATTTGGAAGCTCCAAAGAAGAAGAAAAAGCAAAGGAGTGCCAACGACACGAATGCAAAGCTAAACACCAAGGCGATGCACATTCTCTATTGTGGCCTTAACGAAGAAGTTTCCAAGAAAATCTCCACATACAAAAGTGCCAAAGAATTATGGGAGAAACTTGAGAAGCTTTATGGCAACAAGAATGGAGAAAAGAAAGATGATGATCAATCATGTGCAAACCTTCTCTCCAATCCAAAGGTGGATGGTGTTTTGGCTCTCGAGGAGCCTAAGGTATCTTCTAACTCAAATGAATTAAATTCATATTCTTTTGATGAGTTACAAGATGCATTTGATGAATTATTTTTGGAATTTGAGACCATGAATTCCAAATTTAAGAAAATGATTTCTAAACTTGAATTTGAAAATGATTTTCTTTTTAAAACAAAATTGGATTTTGAAAAAGAAAATGAGATTTTGAAAAATGATTTAGAGTTTTCAAAAACAAGCAATGAAATTTTAGAAAAAGAAAATTTTGATTTGAAAGTTAAGCTTGAAAGCTTAGCAAAAGAAAAAGAAATTATTTTTAATAATTCATCTCATCCCATAATGACAAAATGCTCACATTGTCATTATCATGGTCATTCCTTACATACTTGTCCTATAAAGAAGAGACAATCTTATAGGATTAGACAAGTATGGGTTCCTAAAGGAACTAAAGACATTGTGACTAACGTAAATGGATCCAAAGCAATTTGGATACCAACAATCAAGTGAATGTCTTTTGTAGGTGTGTTGGAGCAATGGCAAGCAAAGCAAAATCAAAGAATGCTCAAATCACACTTGAGAAGAAGATTGGGTAACCTCTAAGCTTAATTACTTCATTTTATACATTTGGTTATCTAATTTTTTGTTTAAAGTCTTGGATTATCTGTTAAGCCTAATATGACGCTTTGAGTAAGGGGGAGCCAATTTTTTAAAAACCAAAATTTTAAGTGTCAAAATTTTTTTTGCCTCCTATGTTATCTTGAACTTAAATGTCATTTTAAATTCTTTTTGATATAACAAAAAGGGGGAGAAATGGTTTGAAAAATTGAATTTTCAAACGAATAAGGGGGAGCTTTATTGGATTTCATATCTTAATCTCTTATTCACAATTTTAAAGTTAAAGGGGGAAAATCTCAAACAATTTTTCAAGTTGGTTTTATTATATCAAAAAGGGGGAGATTGTAGAACTAAGGTTTTGATATAATATTTGAAAAATGTTTTGGACTAAATTGAAAAGAATTTAAAATATGTTTTTAGTCAAAAACAACTTGAAAATATGTTTAAGGGTTTTAAAGGCTTTGGAATGGTTTTAAAATACATTTAAAGTAGTCAAAACCATGATTTTCAAGTAACCGTACCGATACGGTATTGGACCGTACCGATACGCCTTAGGGTTTTCAAACTACCAAAATTCCAGTAGCCAAAACCCGTACCGATACGCCTAGCCGTATCGATACGGTGTGTTTTGAAATAGCCCAACGGCCATAAATGGTACTATTCCCAACGGTCATAAATGGTACTATTCCCAACGGCCATAAATGGTACTATTTCCAACGGTCATAAATGGCACTATTCCAACGGCCATAAATGGCACTATTCCAACGGCTATAAACGGCTCTATTCCAACGGCTATAAACGGCTCTATTCCCAACGGCTATAAACGGCTACAAACTCATTTGGGACTATAAATTGAAGGCTGGAACACTTGAAGAAAGAAAGAGACAACATCCAAGCTTCATGTTCAAGAGAAATTGAGTTTAAGTCTTTATTTTCTTCATTTCTCTTGTATATATTGTATAGAGAGTGTTTTTCATTGTTTTTATTCTTTACACTCTTGTGAGCTTTTAATTTGTGTAAACACCCACCTAGAGAGGTATTTAGTTTACCAAACAAATCCCTAGTAAAAGGAGAGGTTCTAGTTTAGCCTTGAGAGAAAAACTAGAGTTGGTTCTATCTTAGCCAAGTTCAAAAGATAGGGTTGTAACGGTTTCCTCCTGAGCCTGGAAAAGGGGACGAATTCATTGTTGAGTGAATTGAGAAATCCTTAGTGGTGTGCTAAGGTAGTGGATGTAGACTCGGTTGAGTAGTCGAACCACTCTAAAATCCTCGTGCAAATTATCTACATTTCTTTCGGTTTTTTAGCCAATTCATCCAAGAACCAAACACAACCCACTTGACGGTTTCGGTGATCGATTCGAGCGTGCAAAAAACCCAACAAAATTGAACCACATGCTCCTAAACCAATGTAGAAACTAGAATACCTATTTAGCTTCAATTCATATTTTTAAATTAAATTTCCTACTTTTGTAATTTAGCCCCTCAACTTTGAATGTTTCCCATTTCTTTAATTTCTCTTTCGTTTTAAGTCTTTTTTTACCAAAATTAAACCACATCATTCACTAACACTATATAATATCTATATAACTTCAATTCATATTTTTAACAAATTTATTATTTTTTTAATTTAGCCCTTTAACTTTATATTTTATTCAATTTGATCATTCAACCGAATTTTTTGTAATTTTTTCTTTACATCAATTCATTGACTCATTTATACCCCCATCAGTACTTTATCCTTAAAAGTTCCTTATTTAAAAATAATATTATAAATATATTTTAGAAGTTTAGATGATATTTTTTTTATTAAATAACATTACAAATCTTACTTATGCATGTGAAAAATAATATGAAGAAATATATATATATATATATATATATATATATGCATATCTTATATAAATAGAGAAAATCGTTTAAATTGGAATCAAATCGTACTATAACACGGTAAATAATTACAATTAAATTTGTATAGAAACTCGAAAACTCGACTCGACTCGAACTCGACTCGAATTTCATAAACTCGACTCGAATCGAAAAAATTTCAAATTAAGTTCAAGTCGTAAAATATGACGCGTCAACTCGAATAACTCGAAATTTTTTGACTCGACTCGCTCGAACGCTCACCCCTATTTATAACACTTCAAACAAGAATTATGAAAAAAAGAAGAATTCAGCAGAGCAGAGGGAAAATTCAGAAAAGAAAAAGAGGAGAGAAAATAAGAATTCTCATTCCAATCGACAAAATCAAAATAGATAAGGTTTCAATCTTTAAAGGTTTACAATCCAAAACGGCAATATTGCAGGCCTAAGCCTTTAAGCAAAACGCATTGTTTCACTTAAGCAAATATTCAAAGATTCTAACGGCTATAACTTCCAGCTGGATAAGGGTGTTACAACGCCACTCCCTTGATCGTCGAGACTTTCGTTCCTTTAACCTCTCACCAGCGCGGATCCCCTTCACCTTCCGTCGAGACCAGTCCGAAGGGCCTCCTCGGCTTTTTTCGAGACATGATGCTGATGCGTCGTATGGAGATCGCCGCCGTTTCACTCTAGAAGGACAAACTCATTCGTGGTTTTTTTCACCTCTTCAACGGCCAAGAAGCCGTTGCCGTTGGCATGAAAGCCGCCATTACCAATAAGGACTGCATCATAACCGCCTACGGTGACCACTGCACGTTCTTCAGTCGCGGTGGAACCCTTCCGGAAGTTTTCGCCGAGCTAATGGGAAACCAGGGTGGATGCTCTAAAGGCAAAGGAGGTTCGCTGCATTTTTACAAGAAGGATTCGAGCGGCCACGGGATTGTTGGAGCTCAGGTTCCGTTAGGATGTGGCTTGGTTTTTGCGCAAAAGCATTCTAATGACGAAAGCATGACATTTGCATTGTACGGTGATGGGGCTGCTAATCAAGAGCAGTTGTTTGAGGCATTGGATATCTATGCGCATTGGAAGCTGCCTGCAATTTTAGTCTGCGAGAACAATCAATGTGAGGGATAGGAATGCAATTCTATTGGTTTGTGATATTCAGTTTTTGTGGATTTTCTTATTTATATATAAATGTACAGATGGTAAGGGGATTGCAGAGTGGAGAGCCAAGCAAAGTTCAAGAAGATCCTACCTTCACGAGGACATTGTTCCTGGTTTGAAGGTGAGAATTAGTTGGTTTGTTGAGGTAACCATGGTTTTATTAAGTTATAATTAATTAGTTCTTTTTTTGTTATGGTTATTGAAAGTAAATGATGATTTAGTTGTTTGCGGTATTTGTTTGAATTAGATGTCATAGTAGTGATTGCTGAACTGCTGGTTTAAAATGGAGATTGATGATATTGTTCTAATTGTCCTTTTGGGTAAGAAATTAAATGATTGAATGTTATTTTAGAGAAGCAGAATCTCAACTACTTCTTAGTTCTTACTGCTTATACGGTTACAATATTCGGTTCTTCTCATGTAAGTTTGTTTTCTTCTAAAGTTTAAGGGTTTGATGCAAATAGAATCTGTGCTAGAATATATCTATTGAGTGAAAACCTTTTGTTCAGCTATAGAGATGTAATTTCTTTTTTGTATAGCATTTCTAGATTTGAGACAATGTATGTTTGAAATTAATTTTCTCCAGAATATAGATGAACGCACTTTTTTACATGCTTTAGTTCTAATTAGCATTTAGCATATGCTTTATATCCTGTAGGTGGATGGCATGGATGTCCTTGCTGTGAAGCAAGCTTGCAAGTTTGTCAAAGAATGTGCCTTGAAGAATGTGAAGAAATAAAATTGAAATAACCAGGATAACTATTTTACTCTTTTATATCTTTTCTGCTCATTCCACATCTCAAATGAAATCAACAAGGCCTTTATATAGACACTAGGCACTTGTTATGTTAAAAAAAACTTAAACACAGTAAATTATATTAAAAACCATAAAGACCACTAACTCCTATATCACCCTTTGGCCTTTCATCTACTAAGACTCTTGACCTTTTATTTTCCACATAACTTCTAAATTTAAGACTCACTAAAAGCAACATTTAAAGTTTATTCAACAAAACTCCCCCCATAAACTTAAATGCTTCTACCATCCATCATGCCAATCATCTTCTTGCATTTGTCGAGAAGTACTTTCGGTAGCGGTTTTGTGAAGATATCCGCAACTTGATCCCGACTCGCCACATGCACCAATTCCACATTTCCTTCCTTCACATGATCTCGGATAAAGTGAAAACGAACGTCGATGTGTTTGCTTCTTTCATTGTTCATCGGGTTCTTTGCCAACTCAATTGCTGATTTGTTGTCAACTTGAATCACGGTTGCACCTAGTTGCTTTAGCTCCATCTTGCTCAACAAATTTCTAAGCCATATCGCATGACATACACACCAAGATGCTGCCACATATTCAGCTTCACATGTTGAGAGCGTCACGATCGGTTGCTTCTTTAAAAGCCATGTAAATGCAGTATCTCCCATAAAGAACACATATCCCGATGTGCTTTTCCAATCGTCTATGTCTCCGCACCAATCACTGTCGGAGTACCCAACCAATTTGTAATCTTCTACTTTCGAGTAGAACAACCCGAGTGTCATCGTTCCTTGGATGTACCGTAGGATTCGCTTCAACGCCTTCCAATGTGAATGAACCGGCTCCTCCATGAACCGACTTACAATGCCGACACTTAAAGAAAGATCCGGCCTTGTGCATGTGAGATAGCGAAGGCTTCCAACCAAACTCCGGTATCTACTCGCATCGACACGTTCTCCTCCATCGAACTTCGAGAGTTTTGCACCTGGTTCCATTGGTGTTGATACCGGGTTGCAATTTGCCATCTTGTACTTCTTCAAAATTTCTTTTGCATATGTCTCCTGTGATACGAAAATACATGTCTCTACTTGTCTAACCTCCAAACCAAGAAAAAACTTCATCAATCCCAAATCTGTCATTTCAAATTCCCGTGTCATTGTGCCCTTAAACTCATCTATCATCTCATCATTGTTACCCATAAAAATGAGGTCATCGACATAAAGAGCAACAAATAACATGTTACCTTCATTCTTCTTTACGTAAAGGGCATGCTCGTAGGGACATTGCTTGAACCCGTTCTCCTTGAAATATGTATCGATACGTGCTTGCTTCAACCCGTAAAGCGCCTTCTTCAATTTTAACACCTTCTTCTCTTCTCCGACTTTCATGTACCCGGGTGGTTGTTCGATGTAGACATCTTCTTCAAGCACACCATTCAAGAATGCCGACTTGACATCCATTTGAAATATCGGCCATTTGAATTGAGCAGCTTGTGAAATGAGTAATCGGATTGTCTCCATTCTTGCAACGGGAGAAAACACCTCGTCATAGTCGATACCTGCCTTTTGCTTGTATCCCTTCGCAACAAGTCGCGCCTTGTACCGTTCTATCTCGCCTTGAGCATTCATCTTTTTCTTGAACACCCACTTCACACCAATAGGCTGACTTCCTTTCGGTAATTTTGTTAGCTCTCATGTGTTGTTGCGGTCAATCGTCTTAATCTCCTCATTCATGGCAGTTTGCCACTTCTTGTCTCGCAAAGCCTCTTCAAAACTGATATTTTCATCATCTGCCAAAAGACATACAAGGTGTACCTCATTTGTCGAATCATACAATTCTTGCAAACTTCGCATTTTGGGTTGTCGTGGTTCATCTTCATCATCGGTAGTTTCAGAGTTTGCTAGTATGCTTGTTGGTGCAGCGACTGATGATTCTCCAACTTCGATAATAACCTCTGTCGAATTGTTCCAGTCCCACTCGCTTGCTTCGTTTACTCGCACATCACGACTCACTGTCACCTTCTTGCTTATTGGATCGAGTAGCTTGTACCCTTTTGTCTTCTCATCATACCCAATAAAAATATACCTTTTGCTTTTGTCTTCGAGCTTCGTTCTTCGTTGATCCGGTACGTGTGCATAAGCCACACTACCGAACACTTTGAGATGGGAAACTGTTGGCTTTTGTCCGCTCCATGCCTCTTGTGGTGTTTGATCATCTAACTTCACATGTGGACATCGATTTTGCACATAGACTGCACATTGCACAGCTTCTGCCCAGAATTGCTTCAGTATTTTCTTGCTTTTGAGCATTGATCGAACCATGTCTAGAATGGTCCGGTTCTTCCTCTCGGCCACACCGTTTTGTTGAGGAGAGTACGGTGCGGTTAGAAATCTCCGTATGCCTTGCGTCTCACAATACTCCATGAAAGCCGCCGAAGTATACTTGCCACCTCTATCGGATCGAACGGCTTTGATGTGTCTACATGTTGCCTTCTCAACCATCACTTTGAACTTTTTGAATGCCTCAAATGCCTCAGATTTTTCTTTCAGAAAATAAACCCAAGTTTTTCGTGAGAAATCATCGATAAAGGAAATGAAATACCTTTTACCGCTGAAAGATTCGGGGGTGATTGGTCCACATATGTCGGTATGAATCAACTCGAGAGGATGTTTAGCTCGATATTCTGCCTTCTTTTGAAACGAGATTCTCGTTTGCTTGCCAAGCACACATGCTTCACAAAATTTGCCCTCATAATCCATGTCCGGCAGCCCGTGCACCATGTTCTTCTTTGCTAACTCTTTTAGACCACCATGATATAGGTGACCAAAGCGGAGATGCCACAGCGATGCCTTGTCTTCTACGTCGACTCGCAAACATTTTTCTTGCAAGCTTCTCAAATTCAGTTTGTACATCCGATTTCTACCCATCTCGACTCGAGCAACTAGACGCCCTTGCTTGTTCTTCAAGTGTAGTACCCGGTCTTTCAAAAGTACCGAGTAACCTTTCTCCGTGAGTTGCCCCATACTTAAAATATTGGTCTTGAGATCTGGTACATAATAAACATCTTGGATTGACCCTATCAAGCCATCCTTTTGTAAGTAACAAATTGTACCTCGGCCTTTGACCTCCACTTTTGATGCATCCCCAAACGACACATGACCATCTTCAATCTTTTGCATCTCTTTGAATAGGTGCTCGTGACCGCACATATGGTTACTTGCGCCCGAGTCGAGGTACCACAGAGTGTCATTGTTGTCGTTGACTTCATTTTGAGCCATCAAGAGAAAGCCTTCATTCGCTTCGTCTTCCAAGGCTAGGTTGGTTGTTTCTTCTACCTTTTTATCGACTCGACAATCTTTTGCAAAATGCCCCACTTTACCACAATTATAACATTTGTCGGAGTTGCAATCCTTCGCATAGTGACCATACTTGTAACACTTGTAGCACTCGATGTTGGAATAGTTTGATCGGCTGCCTCTTCCTCGACCGCGTCCTCTTCCACGCCAATTTTGTTGGCTCGACTGTCCCTTCTCATTATAGAGCCCTTCATGACTACCGCCTTGACCACCGCAACCATTTCCACGACCTCCACGACCACGCCCTCTACCTCGAAAATTTTGAAAATAGAGTACCTTTTCTTCTTTGATTGATGCCTTGGTTTGAAGTGCTTGCTCGAGTGTCTCCTCCTTCTTTTTCTTCTTACGTTGTTCGTGTGCCTCGAGAGAACCGGCAAGCTCGTCGACTGTGAGCGTCGCAAGGTCCTTTGACTCTTCTATCGCGCACACAACATTCTCAAAATCGTCGGTTAATGATCTCAAAATCTTCTCCATAACTCGCGCATCGGTTAATGTTTCACCATTACGAATGAGTTGGTTCACCACGGCTTGTACACGCATGATGTAGTCGGATACATTTTCCGACTCTTTCATCTTCATGCCCTCCAACTCGCAACGAAGAGTTTGGAGACGCACTTGCTTGACTCGATCGACTCCTTTGAACACTTTTTCTAAAATGTCCCACGCTTCTTTTGAAGTAGTTGCACCGGAAATCTTCTCAAAGCCCGACTCATCAACGGCTCGAAACAACATGTATAGTGCCTCATTATCCTTCGATCGCGCCTCTTTCAACGCCTTGGTTTGAGCCGCTGTATATCCCGTGGTAGTTGTTGGTTCTTCGAAACCTTCTTGGACCACCTCCCACGCATCTTGAGATCCGAGAAGAGCTTTCATTTGAATGCTCCAGTTTCCGTAGTTCGCCTTCGTTAGTCGTGGTAGCGACATTTGACCCGTTACATTCGCCATTAGCTCTGATACCAATTTGAAGAACTAAAATCGAAATAACCAGGATAACTATTTTACTCTTTTATATCTTTTCTGCTCATTCCACATCTCAAATGAAATCAACAAGGCCTTTATATAGACACTAGGCACTTGTTATGTTAAAAAAAACTTAAACACAATAAATTATATTAAAAACCATAAAGACCACTAACTCCTATATCACCCTTTGGCCTTTCATCTACTAAGACTCTTGACCTTTTATTTTCCACATAACTTCTAAATTTAAGACTCACTAAAAGCAACATTTAAAGTTTATTCAACAGAATGGACCAATTGTAAGTTCACTCATCCACCCCAGATATTTTTACCGTTTCATTTTCTTGTTCTGGTCATTGTTCATATACTATTTTTTCCTTACATAAAGTGTGATTTGAATCACCTTTGCTTGATAAAACTTGATTTTCTTTGATACTCTTTGACTTCTGTAATATGCTGATATTTGTTAAATTTGTGTTTTCTTGCTTACACTTGCTGCTATTAAACAACCACATCCTCTACTGTGTAGTTAGTCACTCTCGTCTCTTGAAGAAATGCTCTTATTATTTGTTTGCTCAGGGATTAAACCGACTCCCATAACTATAACAAACATATTCTATTACCCCTTCTACATACTTAATGTTGTAAACAGAGTCTAATTCTACTAGTTCCTCTATGGTTAATGTACAAAGAATATGTTAATATTTCTTATCTACACTTTGCCTAAGAGGTCACATGCTTCATGTAGAAACCTTTTTCTGATTAACCATTCTTTAGTTGACTACCTTCGAATAGTTAGGGAATAAAACTCTTTCGTGGAAAGTTTTGTTTGCTTCAGACTATTCGGTGCCTGTGACGGTCCTACATAACATCTGTAAGATTTGGGATGCTAATAAATTTTATCTCGACATACGATGCAACATGAATGCTTGTATCACATCCCAAGCCTTAAGATTGGAGAAAGGTCACTCCTTTGGACTGGATTGGAAGAGTGCTAATAGTCTTATCTTGACGTTTAATGCACCGTGAATACTTGTATCACATTTGAAGTCTTAAGAAGGGAAGGTGGTCACTCTGTGAGGCTGGATTGGAGGAGTGCTAAAATACAGATATCAGCACATAACAGAATAAACCTATGCAGGACACTTGTTACTCTGGTGTGTGTGTGTGAGTGCCTATCTAATGGTACTGTCTCGTTTTAACAATGGCAGCATGTTTGGAGTCTTAAGGGAGATGAAGCAAAAATTTGTTTTTTATGTTATTTAGAGAGCCTAAGAGAGAAAATGGAAATTAAAAGGAGCAAATTTCTATTTCCTTCAGTTATTTAGATATTGTGAGAAGTGATATAATAAAAAAAAATAAGATGAAATTACAATCGAAGACGATTGCCTTTTTGCTATGGATTGGGGATATAGTTTAAGAGATCTTAAAAGTGGATCAAGGTTAAAGTTGGCTTTCATATCTTCTCTTATATTCTTTGGATTATCCAAAATGATGGACTTCATCTCTTATTTTCTTTCCATTTCTCAATGATCTTAGTAATGTGGTGCTTTATCTGAAATCTTTCTGATGAGTAGTATTAAGAAGCTGAAATAATCTTTGCTTTGTGGCTATTGGAACTTTGTAGCTCTGCCTGCTGTGAAACTGCAACCTGGGCTTTTTTTAAAAAAGAAGTTCAACCTGGAAGCTTAACCTTATCTACTTAAATTGCTAAGTTTATCCCTACAAAAGAGTAAGCTAAAACTTATTATTTTAGATAGTATTTGCAAATCCCGCCCACTTATAGGAATAGGATTAGAGGAATTCTCTGAAAGCCGTTGACTTGTGGATTTCGATTGTGCACTGAAATTCCAAAAATATTCTTTTACGTGTATGTTGATTCTATCGAATCTGGTTCAAGATGAATAGCACTTTGGGCAAGCTGAAACTCATTAGAGCTTTTCTTGAACGAACATCGGAGAGAATTGCTGGAGAAGTTTTCATGACTATGAAGTTGCTTGAGAAATCTTCATGACTATGAAGTTGCTTGAGAAATCTCATGACTATGAAGTTGCTGCTACTTCATTTTAGAAATCTCATACTGCTTGTCATATTTCTTGTACAATTTTTTATTTTTTAATTCTTGGGGTTTGTATGCAGATTCTTGAAATCGATATAGACAGGTGTCCCAGTCACTCCGTGTCTGAACCTGGAAGCACCTATCGAACACGTGACGAGGTTAGTGGTGTTAGACAGGTTGATACAAAGTTCATGTTACTTTCCCAATGATTTATTTGCTAAAATTCAAGCATCTAGTCTTGTAAATTTGTAATTTAATCAAGTTGATATAAAACTAACATTCTAGAAGTATGTGTGTAGGAGCGTGATCCGATTGAAAGAAGCAGAAAGCTGATATTAGCTACCGAGAAAGAGTTAATGGTATTTTACTTCACTTGTGGAATTATCAGCATTCCAATGTTGTTAGGGATTTCTTTCTGGTAATGAAAAATATCAAAATAATGGGAAAATTTTCAGGACATTGAGATGGAAGTGAGGAAAGAGGTAGATGATGCTATAGAAGTCGAAGTCGAAGACGTTCTATGGATTTGGTATTGATGAGTTTTGAAAAAAGAACTTTTATATTACCAAGACAACTAAATTACTAGTATTTAGAATAATATTTTTATATTTATATAAATTATATGTAATATTTGTTAACTAATTGAGGTCCCCCACTCCATAGCATTCCCTAATTGAGGTCCCTTCACTTTTAACGTGGTAAACCACGATAGTGTCCAAGGTTTTCTTTATATATATATATATATATATATATATATATATATATATATATATATATATATGAACTTTGATTCGGTGCAATTATATTTGTCGAACAAATAATTAATAAGAATTCGTATTAATTCTTTATCACTTTGCATCTGCTCGGTATTATTTGTTGAATAATTTTTTTAATATAATGGTCAATCATGAATCAGAGTATATTATGTGCTTAAGCATAATTGACTTCACCATCTCCTATATTGTAACAATTACCAATATTGCAGTATCAAAACAAAAAATCTACGCTAGTCTACACAATTTGTAAATATAATTCGAAAATTGTGGTGGTGTTATAAAATGCTGAAAACCAAAATTGGACATTAGCGGTTATAACAATCTTGTATGTGGGATATGATTTAGGGTAAATTATACAATCATTAAAGTTTGTGTTGAAGCTATGTTTCGATCATTATCGTTTTTTATTTGTAATAAAACGATCATTTAGCCGTTAATTAAGTAGCAGCTACCAGTCTAACGTGGTGAATGGCGTAGCATTTTTTTGATGAATTGATATCTTTTAATAAGATGATGACATCATCAATCATCAAAGAAAGAGCTAGAAATTAAGATCGGGGGAGAATGTATAATTCAATCATAAAAAAGAGAGGAAAAAAGAACAATGAATTAAAAGTTGGAGGTCTAAACAGGTAAAAAAAAACCTATTAATTTTTAAGTTAAAAAATTGGGGAACACAGTCTCCAAAAAAACCATGTACCTTAGCCCTGGGCATCATCTTATCAGAGAGAAAAAAAAACTTGAAATAATAAAAAGTCTCATATTTTACATGGGGCTGGAACAAGATGGGATCTCTTTAGGGATGTAAAAACAAGTTAAAACCTGGTAACCTGACTGAAACCTGCCCGAGTCAGAACCTGATTTGACCCGAGTTTTTGTTGACCCGAACCTGATCTGCAACCGACTGTTGTTGATCCGAACCCGAATTTGACATGTTACTGTAGCAACCGAACCCGATCTGCGTCCGACTGAAAACGACCCGAACCCGAATTGGACCTATTAATTTGGACCTGAAACCCGACCTGCGTCCGACTGAAAAGAACCCGAACCCGAAGCCGACCTGGCAAATAACCGAAATTACCCGACTGAATTGACCCGATATCCGATTTTACCCGACCTGAAATGGACCCGACCTGAAAATGGACCCGACCTGAAATGGACCCGACCTGAAATGGACCCGACCTGAAATGGACCCGACTGAAATGGACCCGACCTGCTTTTAAACCCGACCTGTTAAGTGACCCGACCTGTTCTTGACCTGAGCTGAAATTAACCCGAAACTTATGACATGATGAATTAAAAAATTTATAAAAGTTGATATACCATATACATATATAATGTATATACATATACACTTACATATATTGAATCATTGATATAGGTGATGTATATACGCGCATACATATATATATATATATGTTAAGTACTAAAGTTTATAAGAGTTGTTTTTAATTTTAAAGTTTATTCATTAACTTGAATAAAATTGTAAACTTATAAATTATAAAAAATTAAATAACAATTGTAAACTTATTTGTAGTTCATAAAATTTACTAAAGTTATTATAGCATTTGTAGTTAAAAAATTTATAAGTCTACAATTTTATAAGTCTACAATTTTATTTTTTTATACTTAACAGTTAACACTTAACAGATTATTTAAGTTTTACAAACTTAGTGAAATTATAACTTATGTTTAACATTTATAATTGAAAAACGACCAAGTAAATTTAGAAATTATAAAAAAATTGAAAGTCAACAGATTCAAGTTATAAAAATTGTAAGTCTTCCAACTTTTACAGTTCAAAATCGATAAAGTTTTAGAATATACAATTTTACTTAATTAGAACAAATTAAGTAATTGTTGTCTTAATTTACAAAATTTAGAATTAAGTTAAGATATAAAACAGATATAAAATAAAAATTATTTGAATTCCAGATTATGAATACTTTATTACTTAAAAAAATATCAATACAGAATGTAAAAAAATACAAGATAAAAGTTTACACTTATAATTTTACAAACTGAATGTCACAAAATACAAGTTTGTAATAAAATTAGCCCTCAGATCTTATAGCAAAGCTAAAAGCACTTTGCTACCAGATAATTCTTCATCGGGCAACCTCATCTATGTGCTACCAACAGTTAATTATGGGTAACTGGTAAGAAACCAACATAATTATGGGCAACAATAAGAGAGGAACAGCAAGCTACCAGTAACTAGCACCAACACCAAGCCATTAACAGCAGCAGCAAACAGCATCTCCAACTCACAAACAGCAGCAGCATTCAGCTAAGAAGCAAGAAAATAAATATAATCAGTAAGACAATTAAAAAAACAGTGAAAGAAAATACATAACTTAAACATAAGCATTCAGCAAAACTAAATAACAACAGAATCACTAAGTTACTTAAAGAAGCAGTCAAGGTAATACCTCACTAAAACATGATCATTAAGCAAAAACAAATAGCATGAACAGAATCACTAAGTCAAATTAAAGAAACAGTCAAGGGAATACCTACTTAAACAGGAGCAATCAGCAAAACCAAATAACAACAGCTTAACTAAGTATATTAAAGAAGAACAGAATCACTAAGACAACTTAAAAAACAGTCAAAGAAAATACATAACTTAAACAGGATCATTCAGCAAAATCAAATAACGTGAACATAATCACCAAGTCAAATAAAAGAAACAGTCAAGGGAATACCTACTTAAACAGGAGCAATCAGCAAAACCAAATAACAACAGCTTAACTAAGTAAATTAAAGAAACAGTCAAGGGAATACCTCACTTAAAGAGGAGCACTCAGCAAAACCAAATAACAACAGCATCACTAAGTCAACTAAAAAAACAGTAAAGGAAAATACCTCACATAATAATCAGAAGCAACATAGTTGACTCCTGAGCTCTAAAGTGTTTCCTGCAAAACAGATTCAAGTCAGAAACTATATTAAAAAATAAAACAAGAATTTACAAAAACACAGTTAAGGGAAATACCTCACTTAACATCAGAAGCAACATACATATCAGATACTTCTACATTTAAGTGTTTCCTGCAAAACAAAACAAAGTCAGTAACTAAATATAAAAATAAAACAAGAATTGAAAAAACAGAAAAAGGATTATACCTTAACCTTGAAGTGGATCTTCAACAGACACATCAGAGACTGAGGCATCTTTCCCAACAGCAAGAAATTCTTCATCCCTTTCCTCAGGCTCAAAACCATACAACCAATTTCTGGTTGTTACAAATACTTCTACATTTTTAGGCAAAAGCCTAGCCCTCAACTTGTTCAAAATTCGACCTCCCATACTAAATGATGATTCAGAAGCTACAGAGGTGATTGGAATGGCTAACACATCTCTAGCCATGAGTGAAAGTATTGGAAAAGACACAGATTGTGTTTTCCAATACTCTAAAATATCGAACTCAGCATCTGATGTGCGAGGGAGAAGGGGCAAAGAAATGTAGGAGTCAACATCGGACTTACCACTCCTAGAAGCTGCCAAATTGGCATCAAAGTTCTGCATTAAATAAACAAAATTAGTAAACTGTAAATGAAAAAAAATTAACTATAAAAATAGAAGAGAAAAGATAAACTGACCTGAAAGAGATTAGATTTTTTGAAGGTCCTAGGGCGACCAGAACTTGACAGACTTGAGCTTTGAGTAGAGTTACTTTGGACAGAAGAATTATTAGAAGAAGTACGTGCAGATCTTGAATAATAAATATACATACTTACAAACTCATTATAAACAACACTTACCCTCCTTTCAACCTCATCCTCAACATAGAGGACACCATACAACTCCTTCAGAAGTTGTAACTTATACCGAGGATCAAGTAAAACAGCAAAAGACAGAATAGTTGAATGATCAGACCAGTATTTCTCATACAATTCAAGCATAGGACCAGCCATTGCAGAGATGCCCTCACATGGATCATTGTGAGCATCACATAAAAGTTTTTCAATGGCAACAACATTAGCCAAGTACAAATTAGCAGTAGGATACTTGGATCCTGAGAACAGAGTAGAAATTTCAAAGAAGGGCTCAAGGAAATCACAAATTAATTGAGCAGTTTCCCACTCAACATCAGAGATTACATCCAAACCATTTTCCCTATTAACAAACAAGTTAATAGCATGTTTAGCTTCTAGTGCCCTACGAAGCATCAGGTAAGTAGAGTTTCATCGAGTAAGAACATCCAAGACCAACTTACCAGAAAAATCAGAACCACGGTCATTAATAGCAGAATCAAAGCAACAAAGTCTAGAATCAGAAGAATCTATAAATTTAACAATCTCACGCAATTTAATAACAGAGGAGTCGATTACCTTCAAACCCCTTTGAACTATCAAGTTCAGGATATGGGCAGCACACCTTATATGAAAAAACTTACCATTGCATGGCAGAGGAGAAATTGCATGCAAATCATCTTTCAGACGCCTCACCATTCTTTCATTTGCAGAAGCATTATCAAGAGTCATTGTGAAAGCTCTCTTCTCAAGACCCCACTCAGTTAACATATTTTTAACAAACTTATAAATAGATTCACCATCATGGGGAGGGGGGAAACGGCGAAAATTTAAAATCTTAGACTGAAGTTTCCAGTTATTATCAACATAATGTACAGTCAGTGCAAAGTAAGAACGTGAAGTGCAAGCAGACCAGCCATCACATGTAAAACAGATACGACTCACAACAGATTGCATTGAATCAAAAAGCAATTTCTTATGCATCTCATGCTTTAACATGCAAGCCTTAGTAATAGAATATCTTGAAATATCTTTCACATTAGGATTTAAATAATTATGCAAAACCCTAAGTTTATCATGCTCAACAACACTCAAAGCATAACCATGACAAAGAATTGCTTCAGCAAACAACTCACAATATCTTTTCTGATCAAAAGAAGCTTCTGAACTACTATTGGGATTAGTAGCAAGAAACTTCTTATAAGCATCACATTTTTCAGTATGACGTTTAGGATTAGAAGTACCAATATAAGAGTCAGCTTTATACCTTTTCTTTTTGCAGTACTTACATTCTGCAAAAAGCCCTTCTGGAAGCTTGATGAATGTGTAATGATCCCAAACATGAGATGTTCTTCTCCCAATGTCCCCTCCAGTTGAAGCTGGAGACTTCCTCTTGGAGGTACGAACTGTCTCAGACAGTTGATCATTCGCATCCTCTTCTAGCAAAAACATACAAAAAAAGAGTCAGAAATATACAAAATATAAGTTAAAAATCATAGTGAACAAGGATTAATAAATTACCTTGAGATAGTATTATTTGGTCATTTAGGTTTCTTTCACCAGGAAAGTCCAACTCATAAGAGAAAGAATTCATAGCTGTCACAAAACAGAGTGCAAATCAGAGAACCAAACATAAAAATATACAAAATCATATATACAGACATCCATAAACAAAGAATAAAATTTCTAATGGTTTCAGTTTAACCCTTGTACGTGGCATTGTTACACCTATCCATAGGGACAAAATTTAAAATCCCCCTTTGGCACCAGTAGCCCCGCAGGTCAGGTAGTCCAGCCGATATACTCAGGTTAAACCAACGAAACCCTAAAGACTCGGACCATACAAATAAATACATGCATAAAGATAGAAACAAACAAATATAACATGCAAAAACAGATTTCAGAAAAGAAATATACATATAACAAAACAGACACGGACCATACAGAAACATACATGCATAAAAATAAAACCATAGAAACTGACATGCATAAATACGAAGTGACAGAAACATACATGATACAGATCTCAGATAACAGATATAACATGCAAAATCAGATCTCAGATAACATGTAAACTAATAGAAACAAACAGATATAAAATGCAAAAACAGATCTAAAAAAACAAGCATACATAAGAAACATGCAAAAGGAAATATACAACCTTCCAGCTTGATGAACACACCCGCACGCACAGGAACAGAATGACAAGCCAGAAACGATTCTGAGGAAAAAAGGAAAATAGTAAGTAAATTGTAATCGAACAAAAAATGAAATAGAAGAAAATAGAATATATAACTTACCCGAACAGATCTCGGAAAATGAAAAGACAGAGAAGAACAGATCTCAGAATCTGAAGAGGTAAGATGAGAATACGAAAGGATGTTTTTGATGTTTAGGGTTAGGGTTTCAGATTTAGGGTTTAGGGTTTAGGGTTTCAGATCTAGGGTTAGGGTTTAGAATAAATTAGGGTTTAGGGTAAACAGAAATGAGTTTGGGTTTTGGGTTTAGAAGGATTGAAGATAGAAATTCTCAAGAACACGAGGTTGTTTTGTAGAAAAGTAGGGGGTTTGATCGAAGAAAAACAAGTTTAAGGAAGAAATTTGTGTTTGTAGAAGATCTGGGAGGATATTTTTGAAGAACTTGGGATTTTGATCGAAAGAAAAACAGGTTTAAGGAAGAAATTTGTGTTTGTAGAAGATCTGGGAGGATATTTTTGAAGAACAGGGAAGAACTGGGGAAGAACTTGGGATTTTGATCGAAAAAAAATAGGTTTAAGGAAGAAATTTGTGTTTGTAGAAGATCTGGGAGGATATTTTTGAAGAACAGGGAAGAACTTGGGATTTTGATCGAAAAAAATGAGAAAGATCTGGGATTTTGGTGTTTGTGAATGAGAGAGAATTTGAGACGATATTTCGGCAGAGTAACAGTAGGGAGAAATGAGCAATTTTGGCTGAGGGGTGAGGGCGTATTTATAGGCTCGAGTCGGGTCAGAGGATCCGTGCACATAGAGTCGGGTCATTCGGGTTTTGCTCCGCAAGCTATCATTCTTTGCTTTCTTTCAATTTCGTCCCTTTTTGTTTAGAAATTGAGCTTAAAGCTTTGATTTGTTTTCAACTGCATCCTTAATTCAGTTTTAACTTTTAATGTTTAGGGTTTGTGGTTTTAATTTAGGGTTTGTGATTTTAATTTAGGGTATAAATTAAGGGTTTACTGATTTGTTATGGCTAATATATTTTATTTAGTTTTTTGTTTAGGGTTAATATGTTAATTTAGGGTATAAATTAAGGGTTTTGAGTTTTTCATTTAATGTTAATAGGGTTTAGGGTTTATGATCTTCAATTAGGGTTTTAATTTAAAGGTTTAGGGTTGAAGGGTTTTAGGTTTTAGTAATTAATTTTCAGTTTTAATACTTGTAGGGTTTTGATTTGGGGTTTAGGGTTTCATGAAGCAATGTACTTCGAGTGTTTAGTTTTAATGTTTATGGTTTAGTGTTAGGGTTTAGGGTATAATGCTTATGGTTAGGGTATAATGTTTAGGGTTTTAGTAATTAATTTTCAGTTTTAATACTTGTAGGGTTTTGTAACAATCTCAAATGGGGCTAGTAAAATTTTAAGAATTTTTGGGAGATTTAATCTTTTATTTCTCAAAATAATAAGTTTTGGGACTTAATTGAATGAATTCAGGTTTGGGAAACTTGATTTATAAGGAATTGATGACCAATTTGAAAACAGAATAAAGTTTGAAGACAAAAGTGTGAACTCCCCAAAAATTAAATGGCTAAGAGTGTAATTTGACCTTTTTTCTTTGAAGGATAATATATCTGCCAAGTTAACGTGTTGGCAGAGAGAAAAGAAAGAAAAAAATGAAGGTGAGAAAGAAAGAAATAGATAGAGATTCAATCTCAGATCTACCGAGATCCGACCGTCCATTTTCGACACCTCCACCACCATTGCGTTCATCTTGTCGAGCTGAGTTCATCGGTACCAACGACATCATCATCGGAGTCACCGTTGGAGGGGGTGTTTGTTTATCGTCGGAAAACTTAAAAGGTTAGTATTCGAACTTTGAGTTTGAATTTTGAAAATCCGAGGCCACCACCGTGTTCGGAAGGTCGAAAACTATCGGCTTGTAAATTTTGGTAGCCAACGGCCGCCCACAGCCACCGCACGCGCCTCACGCGCCGCCGGTCGCGAGTGGGCTTCGTCTGGGTTAACCGAGCCGGTTGACCGAGCCACCAAGCCGGTTGACCGAGCCGGTTGACCGAGCCACCAAGCCGGTTGACCGAGCCACCAAGCCGGTTGACCGAGCCGGTTGACCGAGCCACCAAGCCGGTTGACCGAACCGCCGAGCCGTTTGACCGAGCCGGTTGACCGAGCCGCCGAGCCGTTTGACCGAGCCGCCGAGCCGTTTGACCGAGCCGGTTGACCGAGCCGCCGAGCCGTTTGACCGAGCCGGTTGACCGACCCGATGGCCCGACCCGACCCGTTGACCCGACCCGGTCAACCAGTGACGTCAGCATGACGTCATCATTGACCGTTGACTTTGACTGTTGATCGTTGACTTTGACTGTTGACCGTTGACTTTGACTATTGACCCATGACCGTTGACTTTGACCGTTGACTTTGACCAAAAAGTCAACTTTTTCTGAAAAGCCCTATTTTATGTTTTTCGACGTCCTGAGTCCGATTTTGAAGCCCGTTTTGTGAAATTCTAACCCGAAAGCCTCCGAATTGGACCTTGAACTCGAGTCTATTCATGTATTTTAATAATCAATTATGAGAAAGGTGATTAAAGACTGAAATTGGAATTTGTGCGATTGAAGGTATTCAAGGTTCCTTGTATTCGGGATGTTGAGGACGTTGCATTCGGGTTCGGGAATGATCGAATGAAGTACCATGGTTGACCGATATAGCAAGGATTAAAGGTAATACACTACTACCTCTTGTATGCTTTATGAGCATGTTGGTATGTGTTAATGCATGCATAAAAATGATGATAAGTACTGTTAAATCTGCTCAAGTTAAATCGAATGTAGAAACGAGTATGATAAATTAAATAAGACCGAAATGCTCGAATGAGGCAGCTAATCTCCAATTCTGAGCGATAGTGTGAAATGTTTAAATGTGATAGATACCTGGACAGGAAATTACGAAACACCCATAATTGTTAAAAGACCCAAAATGCCTTCGTTGACCAAAGTAATCAAAATAGCCCCGAATGTATCGGATATCGTGAAAAAAATTATAATGTAGAAATCTCTGAATGCCTGGTTGGATTAGACCTGGCAAACTTGACCCGAGAACCGAAACTCGAACCGAATTACCCGAACCTGGACCCGAACCGAAACCGAAAATCAACCCGAAATTGACTCGAAATCTGATACGAAATTTGATCTGAAACCCGAAATAAACCGAACCGAAACTGAACTGAATTTAGTTGAACCGAATAGACCCGAACCGAATAGACCTGAAATGACCCGAAACACAATAGACCCGAACTAAAACCGAACCGAAACCGAACTAAAACCGAAACCGAATCTGAACCTAAAATATCAGACCCGAAATAACCGAAACCGAAATGACCCGAACCGAACCCGAACCGATTGACCGCTTTCCACCTCTAGGTTGGATACCCGATGAGCAAATAGAATTTCTGAGCTACCGTTTGCGTCTTGTTGGTATACATTACCAAAATGCCCGTGTATGATAAAATGATCATAATGCCCCTGGTAGGCTTAAATGACTAAATCACATATGATATGCCTAAACTCTCAGCGATCTTGATGTATCATCTCCTGACTATCTGGTTTGAACCGTTAGTACAAACCCCTCTTTTAATAGGGGCCTTGTTCCAAAGATCCGTACAACTATCAAAAGTTAATATGATATCTTCCGTAAATGTCAAGTATCTCCAAGGAAATAAACTATTCCACCTAGTGTGTTCCATGTGTCTACACAACTGTTTTTGCATACGGAGTTACATGTTATAATACCGATTATGTGCACATGATAGAATACTTGGACTCACATGAACATGACATGTTTATAATTAAACATGACCGTACTTTATTTCTGATATATGTATATGCACATGATATGACCAACATGCTATATGGATGATATATTACTAAAAATACAGCTATTGATTAACCAATCCGTTGCATTAATTGTTACTGGGGTACTTGGGATAGAATATGAAGTGACCGTAGGTTCAGCTCTGATCCAGCTGGTAATTCCTTTACCGTTACAGGTTCCTATGCTTCGGCTAGGGTAATTCCTCACCGTTACCGTTACAGGTTCCTATGCTTCGGCTAGGGTAATTCCTCACCGTTACCGTTACAGGTTCCTATGCTTCGGCTAGGGTAATTCCTCACCGTTACCGTTACAGGTTCCTATGCTTCGGCTAGGGTAATTCCTCACCGTTACCGTTACAGGTTCCTATGCTTCGGCTAGGGTAATACCTACCATACCGTACCGTACCGTTCCTAAGATGAGGGTTGATAAAAGATTAAACCGTACCGTATTGTTACTTGAACTTTATGTTTTTGAACTGAAAATGTATATTATACTGTTGTTGTACATGTTTTACCTACACCGTTTGGAACACACTAGGAACCGAACTCTCTAATTCCACCTCCGTACATTAATAGCCTATAATTACTGTCTAATTCTTGATGATTGAATAAAGAACAAGTACCGTTATCCTCAAGTATAACGTTACCTGAAATATCGAAAAAGAAATGAAGACCGTTACTGTGTAAAGCATCATGAAAATGTTATGCCTACCATATATCTGCATGAGCTTATAGCATCTCTTGGTAGTTTTGTATTACTGGGCTTTTCCAAGCTCACGTTGTTTTTACCATCGCAGGTTAAAGGTTTATATCATGATATAACGTTTGACATCAGTGTTCGGAGTTCTCTCGGCGTTGCTTTTGGAGTACGGTACCGACATAGTTAGTGGGCATGCATATCATTAATGTTTAAATGCTTTCATGAAAGAGTATTTTCAACTAAAGTTACCGTTATAATCTAATATGTATTTCTTTCAGAGAAAATGTTTTATGTGTATTTTTACCGTGGGTTGCTTATGTGACCCTAATGTGGCTTCCTAGGATCTGTCATAACGTATAGGCGGGTCTAGGGGGTTACATTTAGTGGTATCAGAGCTCATAGTTGCGTCATTCTGGGTAGATCGGCCGATCGTCTGTCATAGGATGTCTGGTCTGTGCATGCCCCTAGATCTTAACCGTACTCCATCAAGCCGAGACTCCGATGTCGAATCATTTCCTGTGATAAGTGCAATTAACTGTTCTGTCCAAAATAGCTTGATTTGTACTGGAAAGGAATATTGGTAATGTTTGTCTACAAATTGGATTAAATTGATGGATTTGAATCTGGATAGAGAACCTGAGATGGTTTATGCATGTGAAATAGAAGATCTGAAACAGATTAAGAATAAATGTTTGATCGAACGAGGAAACCGATATAAGATTACAAGTAAAGTAGCTCGGTGATAATAAGTGTGATTGAGAATATTCTGACAAAAATTTAATAAAAGTATTACGAATTTAAAAGAAAAGTGTCTGTGAGATCGGTGGAAGTATAGATTATGTGGTGGCTCTGTTATGCACGAAGGAAACAATTATCGGAGTATTCTAATGAATGTAAGAGATATTCGTTTAAAACCTTTGTTATACTTGTCCGGTATGAAGAAAGACATTTTGGGGAAAAGTGACGCAATGTACCGTTATGTGTATCATACTTATGGAATTTTATTGTTTACATCTTGATTTTGGAGGACTCTCTTTGAGGCCTTGAGTATTGGTATGGATTTCAGATATAGTTCTACATTCGTAAATCGATGATCAATTTAGTAAAGTAAGTTGGGTTTTTAGAGGGAATGCTTTCGGGTTGTATGATTAACTTTTGTGGTACCGGAAGAAATTTCATATCATTGACTGAGACCGTTTACAATAAAAGTTATGAGACAAATGTTGTTCTGCATTATATGAAGTTCGTTATAGATTTAAATGTTATATTCTGATTAATTGGTCCAAAATGTATGATGGGATGATTATGGCTCCAAAGTCAATTTGAGTAACTGAAGACACTGCCAGATTGATCCGTAATTGTCGATGAGTCTCAAGAAATAAGGATAGTCTGATGAATAAGTTTCAGTACACAAATGGATGAAATAGCAATGTCTACATTTCTCCGTCTCAGGTAAATTTCGAGGACGAAATTTCTTTTAAGGGGGAGAGAATTGTAACAATCTCAAATGGGGCTAGTAAAATTTTAAGAATTTTTGGGAGATTTAATCTTTTATTTCTCAAAATAATAAGTTTTGGGACTTAATTGAATGAATTCAGGTTTGGGAAACTTGATTTATAAGGAATTGATGACCAATTTGAAAACAGAATAAAGTTTGAAGACAAAAGTGTGAACTCCCCAAAAATTAAATGGCTAAGAGTGTAATTTGACCTTTTTTCTTTGAAGGATAATATATCTGCCAAGTTAACGTGTTGGCAGAGAGAAAAGAAAGAAAAAAATGAAGGTGAGAAAGAAAGAAATAGATAGAGATTCAATCTCAGATCTACCGAGATCCGACCGTCCATTTTCGACACCTCCACCACCATTGCGTTCATCTTGTCGAGCTGAGTTCATCGGTACCAACGACATCATCATCGGAGTCACCGTTGGAGGGGGTGTTTGTTTATCGTCGGAAAACTTAAAAGGTTAGTATTCGAACTTTGAGTTTGAATTTTGAAAATCCGAGGCCACCACCGTGTTCGGAAGGTCGAAAACTATCGGCTTGTAAATTTTGGTAGCCAACGGCCGCCCACAGCCACCGCACGCGCCTCACGCGCCGCCGGTCGCGAGTGGGCTTCGTCTGGGTTAACCGAGCCGGTTGACCGAGCCACCAAGCCGGTTGACCGAGCCGGTTGACCGAGCCACCAAGCCGGTTGACCGAGCCACCAAGCCGGTTGACCGAACCGCCGAGCCGTTTGACCGAGCCGGTTGACCGAGCCGCCGAGCCGTTTGACCGAGCCGCCGAGCCGTTTGACCGAGCCGGTTGACCGAGCCGCCGAGCCGTTTGACCGAGCCGGTTGACCGACCCGATGGCCCGACCCGACCCGTTGACCCGACCCGGTCAACCAGTGACGTCAGCATGACGTCATCATTGACCGTTGACTTTGACTGTTGATCGTTGACTTTGACTGTTGACCGTTGACTTTGACTATTGACCCATGACCGTTGACTTTGACCGTTGACTTTGACCAAAAAGTCAACTTTTTCTGAAAAGCCCTATTTTATGTTTTTCGACGTCCTGAGTCCGATTTTGAAGCCCGTTTTGTGAAATTCTAACCCGAAAGCCTCCGAATTGGACCTTGAACTCGAGTCTATTCATGTATTTTAATAATCAATTATGAGAAAGGTGATTAAAGACTGAAATTGGAATTTGTGCGATTGAAGGTATTCAAGGTTCCTTGTATTCGGGATGTTGAGGACGTTGCATTCGGGTTCGGGAATGATCGAATGAAGTACCATGGTTGACCGATATAGCAAGGATTAAAGGTAATACACTACTACCTCTTGTATGCTTTATGAGCATGTTGGTATGTGTTAATGCATGCATAAAAATGATGATAAGTACTGTTAAATCTGCTCAAGTTAAATCGAATGTAGAAACGAGTATGATAAATTAAATAAGACCGAAATGCTCGAATGAGGCAGCTAATCTCCAATTCTGAGCGATAGTGTGAAATGTTTAAATGTGATAGATACCTGGACAGGAAATTACGAAACACCCATAATTGTTAAAAGACCCAAAATGCCTTCGTTGACCAAAGTAATCAAAATAGCCCCGAATGTATCGGATATCGTGAAAAAAATTATAATGTAGAAATCTCTGAATGCCTGGTTGGATTAGACCTGGCAAACTTGACCCGAGAACCGAAACTCGAACCGAATTACCCGAACCTGGACCCGAACCGAAACCGAAAATCAACCCGAAATTGACTCGAAATCTGATACGAAATTTGATCTGAAACCCGAAATAAACCGAACCGAAACTGAACTGAATTTAGTTGAACCGAATAGACCCGAACCGAATAGACCTGAAATGACCCGAAACACAATAGACCCGAACTAAAACCGAACCGAAACCGAACTAAAACCGAAACCGAATCTGAACCTAAAATATCAGACCCGAAATAACCGAAACCGAAATGACCCGAACCGAACCCGAACCGATTGACCGCTTTCCACCTCTAGGTTGGATACCCGATGAGCAAATAGAATTTCTGAGCTACCGTTTGCGTCTTGTTGGTATACATTACCAAAATGCCCGTGTATGATAAAATGATCATAATGCCCCTGGTAGGCTTAAATGACTAAATCACATATGATATGCCTAAACTCTCAGCGATCTTGATGTATCATCTCCTGACTATCTGGTTTGAACCGTTAGTACAAACCCCTCTTTTAATAGGGGCCTTGTTCCAAAGATCCGTACAACTATCAAAAGTTAATATGATATCTTCCGTAAATGTCAAGTATCTCCAAGGAAATAAACTATTCCACCTAGTGTGTTCCATGTGTCTACACAACTGTTTTTGCATACGGAGTTACATGTTATAATACCGATTATGTGCACATGATAGAATACTTGGACTCACATGAACATGACATGTTTATAATTAAACATGACCGTACTTTATTTCTGATATATGTATATGCACATGATATGACCAACATGCTATATGGATGATATATTACTAAAAATACAGCTATTGATTAACCAATCCGTTGCATTAATTGTTACTGGGGTACTTGGGATAGAATATGAAGTGACCGTAGGTTCAGCTCTGATCCAGCTGGTAATTCCTTTACCGTTACAGGTTCCTATGCTTCGGCTAGGGTAATTCCTCACCGTTACCGTTACAGGTTCCTATGCTTCGGCTAGGGTAATTCCTCACCGTTACCGTTACAGGTTCCTATGCTTCGGCTAGGGTAATTCCTCACCGTTACCGTTACAGGTTCCTATGCTTCGGCTAGGGTAATTCCTCACCGTTACCGTTACAGGTTCCTATGCTTCGGCTAGGGTAATACCTACCATACCGTACCGTACCGTTCCTAAGATGAGGGTTGATAAAAGATTAAACCGTACCGTATTGTTACTTGAACTTTATGTTTTTGAACTGAAAATGTATATTATACTGTTGTTGTACATGTTTTACCTACACCGTTTGGAACACACTAGGAACCGAACTCTCTAATTCCACCTCCGTACATTAATAGCCTATAATTACTGTCTAATTCTTGATGATTGAATAAAGAACAAGTACCGTTATCCTCAAGTATAACGTTACCTGAAATATCGAAAAAGAAATGAAGACCGTTACTGTGTAAAGCATCATGAAAATGTTATGCCTACCATATATCTGCATGAGCTTATAGCATCTCTTGGTAGTTTTGTATTACTGGGCTTTTCCAAGCTCACGTTGTTTTTACCATCGCAGGTTAAAGGTTTATATCATGATATAACGTTTGACATCAGTGTTCGGAGTTCTCTCGGCGTTGCTTTTGGAGTACGGTACCGACATAGTTAGTGGGCATGCATATCATTAATGTTTAAATGCTTTCATGAAAGAGTATTTTCAACTAAAGTTACCGTTATAATCTAATATGTATTTCTTTCAGAGAAAATGTTTTATGTGTATTTTTACCGTGGGTTGCTTATGTGACCCTAATGTGGCTTCCTAGGATCTGTCATAACGTATAGGCGGGTCTAGGGGGTTACAGGTTTTGATTTGGGGTTTAGGGTTCCATGAAGCAATGTACTTCGAGTGTTTAGTTTTAATGTTTGGGTTTAGTGTTAGGGTTTAGGGTATAATGCTTATGCTTAATGTATAATGCTTATGGTTAGGGTATAATGTTTAGGGTTTTAGTAATTAATTTTCAGTTTTAATACTTGTAGGGTTTTGATTTGGGGTTTAGGGTTCCATGAAGCAATGTACTTCGAGTGTTTAGTTTTAATGTTTGGGTTTAGTGTTAGGGTTTAGGGTATAATGCTTATGCTTAATGTATAATGCTTATGGTTAGGGTATAATGTTTAGGGTTTTAATAATTAATTTTCAGTTTTAATACTTGTAGGGTTTTGATTTGGGGTTTAGGGTTCCATGAAGCAATGTACTTCGAGTGTTTAGTTTTAATGTTTAGGGTTTAGTGTTAGGGTTTAGGGTATAATGCTTATGCTTAATGTATAATGCTTATGGTTAGGGTATAATGTTTAGGGTTTTAATAATTAATTTTCAGTTTTAATACTTGTAGGGTTTTGATTTGGGGTTTAGGGTTCCATGAAGTAATGTACTTCGAGTATTTAGTTTTAATGTTTAAGGTTTAGTGTTAGGGATTAGTGTTAGGGTTTAGGGTATAATGCTTATGGTTAAGGTATAATGCTTATGGTTAGGGTATAATGTTTAGGGTTTAGGGTTTAGGGTTTCATGTTTTTTTAATTTTAAATGTTATATTACAATATATGTATATAGAAAATTGGAAACCCTAAACCCCAAACCCTAAACCCTAAGCCCTAAAGTATGTAAGTATTTATGCATTTAGGTTTTACGGTAGTGTAATGAACTAAGGTTATTTCGAGTGATTAGTTTGTAAGGTTTAGGGTTTAGTGTTAGGGTCTAGGGTTTAGGGTTTAGGGTTTAGGGTTTAATGTTACGATAATAAGTGACTTAGGGTTTTGATTTTATGAGTATCAATTTAGGGTTTAAAGTTTACGGTATAGGGTTATCATTATGGGTTGAACCCTAAATACTAAACCCTAAACCCTAGACCCTAGACCCTAAACCCTAAACCATAAACCATAAACCTTTAACTACAACACAAACCCTATTGTATGTAAGTATGTACATATATGCATATTAATAAACCCTTAACCCTAAACCCTAAACCCTAAACCCTAAACCACATACATTACAACACAACCCATAATGTATGTAAGTATGTAAATATATACATATTAATGGACACTAAACCCTAAACCCTAAACCCTAAACACTAAACCTTTAACTACAACACAAACCCTATTGTATGTAAGTATGTACATATATGCATATTAATAAACCCTTAACCCTAAACCCTAAACCATACACCCTAAACCCTAAACCACATACATTACAACACAACCCATAATGTATGTAAATATGTAAATATGTACGTATTAATGAACACTAAACCCTAAACCCTAAACCCTAAACCCTAAACACTCAAACCCAACCATATTGTATACAAGCAACTAGGTATATACGTGTGTACATATTAATGCATGAACGCTCAACACAAAACCCTAAACCCTAAACTTTATTTTTATTCTAAATTGACATATACTTATTGTTTTTTTTTCATTACTCTAATTTTTATACTTTTAATTTGATATTTTTGTTCATTATAGTCCCTACAACTTTATTTTTATTCCAAAATACTCATTTTCCTTGTTTTTTTTAATTTGTCTAATGTTTTATAATTTTAATTTGATATTTATGTTCATTATAATCCCTGAAATTTTATTTGTAATCCAAATTGACCCATTTTTTGTCCAAATCGACCCATTTTGATTATTTTTTAATTACTCTAATGTTTTATAATTATAATTTGATATGACTTTAAATAATTAACTCAAAATTAATGACGATTGACGAAGGTCAACCTAAAGTCTATCAACTACTTATATGGTTCTACGACCGAACTCAAACTGAATACGAATTTCAAACCCAAAAATACACGTCCGACCTGAATTACCCGACCTGAAGCTACCCGACCTGAAATTACCCGACCTGAAATGCACCCGACCTGAAATGCACCCGACCTGAAATGAACCCGACCTGAAATAGACCCGACCTGAAACGGACTCGACCTGAAACGAACCCGACCTGAAACGAACCCGACCTGAAATGGACCCGACCTGAAATGGACCCGATCTGAAATGAATCCGAACCTGAATTAACCTGCCAATTATCTGCTTTGGACCCGACCCGTTCTAACCCGACCTGAAATGGACCCGACCTGAAATGGACCCGACCTGAAATAGACCCGGTCTGAAATGGACCCGACCTGAAATGGACCCGCACCCGACCCAAGTCGAGTCAATTTTTTTTTTACCTGAAATGACCTGTATCCGATTTTACCCGACCTGAAACCTGACCGATTACCTGTTTTTACATCCCTAGATCTCTTTATGTTAATGAGAACTATTAAAATTCAACCAAATGCCTAGCCACTCAGCCAAATTGAATATTTGGTCTAATTTCAAGAGGTTCTAACTTCCAAGTTAAATCATATATATACGGGTTATGATCTATTTACACAGTGTAAAAAAATTTAAGTTTTACACGTCTTTTGGATTGTTGGATGGAGAAAATGGATGACTGAGATTAACTATTTACTTTTTTCCAAGTAATAATCTTCACATATTCCATTGTTAATCTCAGCCATCCAACGATTCAAAACACGTGTAAAACTTAAATTTTTTTTACATTATGTAACTGGATCATATCCATATATATATTCAAGCATTTTCTACATTTCAACATAAAAATCATTTTTGTAAAAAATGCACTAAAACATCAACTTGACTCAGTTGTTGGACGTTTAGAACCTCTTACAAAAGGTCCCAAGTTCGACATTTTATTATTTTTAACCCCATTTTCCTTCAATAAGATAATGTCACTATGAATGCCATGTTAGACTACTACTATTCAATTAACGGCAGAGTGTCCATCTTATTACAAATTGTTAAGATAAAGATTTTGATGTAACTCATATGAAAAATGCTTTTGGACTATATAACTTTTATGAAAAATATTTTCGGACTTAAACGTATTGTAAAAATATTTCAAAGTCAACAATACTTGAAAAATATATTTAAAATGTTTTAACTTTACACCTATATCGAATATACATTTAAAAGCCACCACTTAGCCAATTGTTTTTAAGTGAAGGTTTCGAAACCTTCCTTAGAAGGTCTCGAAATCTTTCGGGCAAAATAGCCTGGAATTGAAACCATGGCTTTGTAACAACTATATTTTACAAATCCTCCTTAAGGTGTCGAAATCTCTAGTAAGGATTTCGAAACTATTGTACATGTGAGCATTTAATGCTGGAGTTTAATGACTTCCAACGGCTCCAAAACATCCCCAGCAGTCATAAACGGCTAGAACATCATTCCACACTATAAAAGCAAGCTTGAGACACTTGAAGATGGTTAGAAAACATATACAAGCTTCATGATCAAGAGAAATTAGCTTTCAAGTCTTATTTTCTCATTTCTCTTGTATATAGTGTATAGAGAGTGTTTTAATTGTTTTTATTGTTTACACTCTTATGAGCTTCAATCTTGTAAACACACACCTTGTGAGGTTTTATTGTTTACAAAAATTTACCTTGTAAAAGAGAGAGGTTCTAGTTTAGCCTAAGAAAAAATTAGAGTAGTTCTATCTTATCCATTGAAAAGATAGGGTTGTAAAGATTACCCATTTGGCCTGTAAAAAGGAAAAACTCATTGGAGTGAATTAGAAAATCCTAGTTTGCTAAGGTAGTGGATGTAAACTTGGTTTAGAAGTTGAACCACTCTAAAATTATCGTGCAATATTGTCCTTTATTTTTCAATTTTAGCCAATTCATTCTGGAAGCAAATTTAATTGTCTTAGCGGTTTTCTGTTGATTGATTCGAGCCCAACACAAATTGAAAATATTAGTGACCGACATGTAGCTTTTCAAACTTCAGTGATAAAAAAATAGGTAAGCTACCTGAGTGACCACCCAACTATTGGGTCCATCCTATTTTGACCACTCAACTAAAAAATTGAAAATTTGACCACCAACCGTTAAATTCTAATGGAGGGGTGACGTGGCTGCTAATGGAAATTTGTATAACTACAAAATTGGTCCCTCTTAATTACCTAAGATATCAATTTGATCATAATTTTAATTTAATTAAATAAGTTAATCACTCAATTAGATGCCAACATGTGTCGTGACCTTATTGAGTGAGGAAAATGAAATTAGGAAAACATGACATGGGCAAGATTCGAACCCGAGTAAGGCATGGAAAAATGGCGTGCCTTAGCCACAACGCCAAGCACAAATTTGTGCTATAAAAAACTAAATTTAATATATGTTTTATTTGTTTTGTTAATGCCATAAAAATGTAAATGAATGTGGAGTAAGAGGACTCCAACATGACACACTTGAGACACATAAAAACATTTAAACTACTATAGAAATATAATAATTAAATTAAAGTAGACAACATTTTATATATTTATATATATTAAAAATGTTATTAACTTTAATTTAATTATTATATTTTTATTTTAGCAAAATTTAATTTAATAAAATATTAAAAATTATATTAAAAATTTATTTAACGAAATCAAACTTATCTTATGATTAGAGTTATATTCGTGAGTTTGAATTCGTTAAATGAATTTTTAATATAAATTTTAATTTTTATTTTAAATCATGAATTAAATATTATTTAAATGTTGTTAACTTTAATTTAATTATTATATTTCTAAAGTGGTTTAAATATTTTCTATGCATCTCAAGTGTATCATGTTTGAGTCCCCTTACTCCACATTCATTTGCATTTTCATGGCATTAACAAAACAAATAAGACATTGTTGGGTTTTTAATGCGCTCGAATTGATCACCGAAACTGTCAAGGAGGGTTGTATTTGTTTGGTGGTTGAATTGGCTAAAATCGAAATAAAAGTAGACAAGTGACACGATGATTTTAGAGTGGTTCGGCCTTCTAATAAGCACCTACATCCACTACCTTAGCACACCACTAAGGATTTCCCAATTCACTCAACAATGAATTCGTCCCCTTTTCTAGGCTTAGGAGGAAACCGTTACAACCCTATCTTTTGGACTTGGCTAAGATAGAACCAACTCTAGTTTTTCTCTCAAGGCTAAACTAGAACCTCTCCTTTTACAAGGGTTTTGATTGGTAAACTAAAATACCTCTCTAGGTGGGTGTTTACACAAGTTAGGCTCACAAGAGTACAAGGATTTACAATTGAGCACTCTCTTTAAAAACTATGTACAAGAGAATAGTAAAAATAAGACTTAAACTCTAATTCTCTTGATCATGTTGCTTGGATGTGGTCTCTAAACATCTTCAAGTGTTCCAGCCTTCAATTTATAGTCCCAATTGAGTTTGTGGCCGTTACTAGCCGTTGGGGATGTTTTGGAGCCGTTGAGGACTTTATTTCCCTTCATAAATGCTGTTCTGCAGCTAACGGTATCGATACACGTGGAACGGTATCGATACGGCCTTCATAGGAACTAGCCGTTGGGCTCTTGCCTGCATAGGCGTATCGATACGCTTGAGGGCGTATCGGTACCCTTTGACATTTAAATGGCCGTTGGGAAATAGCCGTTGGGGTAGTTAAACTGGGATCGGTACGCTGACGTGGCGTATCGAAACGACCCCCTCCGTATCGATACACTAAACCCTCGTATCGATACGGGTTTTGACAGTGGCCAAACTGAGGCAAAATGGTATCGATACTGGTACAACTGTATCGATACTGGTACTTTGAAATTACGAGTTTGGCTATTAAAAACATGAAAATTCTTTGTCAAAAACCTCTTAAAGTACCTCAAACATAATTTCAAGTTGTTTGGACTTAAAAACAAGTTTTAAATTCTTTTCAAATTAGTCCAAAACATTTTTCAATTATTATATCAAAACATTAGTTCTACAATCTCCCCCTTTTTGATATAATAAAACTAACTTGAAAAATTGTTTGGGATTCTCCCCCTTTAACTTTAAAAATGTGAATAAGAGATAAAAGATATGAAATCAAATTAAGCTCCCCCTTATTCATTTGAAAATTCAATTTTTCAAACCATTTCTCCCCCTTTTTGTTATATCAAAAAGAATTTAAAACATTAAGTTCAATGATAACAATAGAGGTAAAACAAATTTGACACACTAAAATTTTGGTTTTAAAATTTGGCTCCCCCTTACTCATAGCATCATTGTTAGGCTTAACAAATAATCCAAGACTTAAAACAAAAGTTAGATAACCAAATGTGTAAAATAAAAGCATTAAGCTTAGAGGTTACCCACACTTCTTCTCATGTGTGATTTGAGCATTCTTTGATTTTGCTTTGCTTGACATTGCTCCAACACACCTACAAAAGACATTCACTTGATTTTTGGTATCCAAATTGCTTTGGATCCATTTACGTTAGTCACAATGTCTTTAGTTCCCTTAGGAACCCATACTTGTCTAATCCTATAAGATTGTCTCTTCTTTATAGGACAAGTATGTATGGAATGACCATGATAATGGCAATGTGAGCATTTTGCCATTACGTGACAAGATGAATTATTGAAAATAACTTCTTTTTCTTTTGTTAAGTTTTCAAGCTCAACTTTTAAATCAAGATTTTCTTTTTCTAAAACATCTTTGCTTGTTTTTGAAAACTCTAAATCATTTTTCAAAATTTTATTTTGGTTTTCAAAATCCACTTTTGTTTTTAAAAGAAAATCATTTTCAATTTCAAGTTTTGAAATCATTTTCTTAAATTTGGAATTCATGGTCTCAAATTCCAAAAATAATTCATCGAAAGCATCTTGCAACTCATCGAAAGAGTAAGAATTAAGCTCACTAGAGTTAGAAGATACCTTAGGCTCATCGAGAGCCAAAACACCATCCACCTTTGGATTGGAGAGAAGGGTTGCACATGATTGATCATCATCTTTCTTTTCTCCCTTCTTGTTGCCATAGAGCTTCTCAAGTTTCTCCCATATATCTTTGGCACTTTTGCATGTGGAGACTTTCTTGGAAACGTCTTCATTGAGGCTACAATAGAGGATGTGCATCGCCTTGGTGTTTAGCTTTGCCTTCGTGTCGTTGGCACTCATTTGCTTTTTCTTCTTCTTTGGAGCTTCCAAATACCCTTCTTCAATGATGTCCCAAACCTCATAGTCTTGAGACTTGATGAAGAATTTCATGATATTTGCCCATTGGAAGTATGCTTCTCCTTCGAAGAGCGGAGGACACGAGATAGAGCGGCCTTCTTCAAATCTTGCCATTTTCTTGAACGGTTGGACTTCGAGCAATAGATCTTTACTCCCGGATGTTAGTCCTTCGATAGAGACGAGGCTCTGATACCAATTGTTGGGTTTTTAATGCGCTCGAATTGATCACTGAAACCGTCAATGAGGGTTGTATTTGTTTGGTGGTTGAATTGGCTAAAATCGAAATAAAAGTAGACAAGTGACACGATGATTTTAGAGTGGTTCGGCCTTCTAATAAGCACCTACATCCACTACCTTAGCACACCACTAAGGATTTCCCAATTCACTCAACAATGAATTCGTCCCCTTTTCTAGGCTTAGGAGGAAACCGTTACAACCCTATCTTTTGGACTTGGCTAAGATAGAACCAACTCTAGTTTTTCTCTCAAGGCTAAACTAGAACCTCTCCTTTTACAAGGGTTTTGATTGGTAAACTAAAATACCTCTCTAGGTGGGTGTTTACACAAGTTAGGCTCACAAGAGTACAAGGATTTACAATTGAGCACTCTCTTTAAAGACTATGTACAAGAGAATAGTAAAAATAAGACTTAAACTCTAATTCTCTTGATCATGTTGCTTGGATGTGGTCTCTAAACATCTTCAAGTGTTCCAGCCTTCAATTTATAGTCCCAATTGAGTTTGTGGCTGTTACTAGCCGTTGGGGATGTTTTGGAGCCGTTGAGGACTTTATTTCCCTTCATAAATGCTGTTCTGCAGCTAACGGTATCGATACACGTGGAACGATATCGATACGGCCTTCATAGGAACTAGCCGTTGGGCTCTTGCCTGCATAGGCGTATCGATACGCTTGAGGGCGTATCGGTACCCTTTGACATTTAAATGGCCGTTGGGAAATAGCCGTTGGGGTAGTTAAACTGGGATCGGTACGCTGACGTGGCGTATCGAAACGACCCCCTCCATATCGATACACTAAACCCTCGTATCGATACGGGTTTTGACAGTGGCCAAACTGAGGCAAAATGGTATCGATACTGGTACAACTGTATCGATACTGGTACTTTGAAATTACGAGTTTGGCTATTAAAAACATGAAAATTCTTTGTCAAAAACCTCTTAAAGTACCTCAAACATAATTTCAAGTTGTTTGGACTTAAAAACAAGTTTTAAATTCTTTTCAAATTAGTCCAAAACATTTTTCAATTATTATATCAAAACATTAGTTCTACAGACATAAATATTAAAGTTAGTGTTTCATAGCAAAATTTGTGCTTGGCGCATTAGCTAAGACCTGCCACTTACCCTGCCTTACTATATTTTCAATCCCGCCCAGGTCATTTTATCTTAATTTCATTTTCCTCATCCAATTAAGTGACATGTGTAACCACCTGATTCGAAGAGGAAAATAAATTTATTAATAAAAATAAATAAATAAACTCAATCATTTAACTTTCCCGCTCTCACATTTTCTCTGCAGCGGTTATCATTTTAGTTGAGAGTTTCTAAGTAGTTTTTAGTGTTTTCAAGCCAACATTGGCAGCTTTGGCCGTCTACCGGCAGTAATTTTTTTATTTGTTTCTTAATTTTGTTCCTTTCTTTGTTCTTCGTCGGTTGTTCTGGCATGTTCTTCATATGCCGTTATGGCACGTTCTTTGTCTGCCTCTATGACATGCTGATATTGAAGACGTTTACAACTTGGTGCATGTTACAATTGAATCTTGTCGCACAACATTGTGTGGGTTGGTTGTTCGTGGAGTTAACCAAGATGTTTTCTCTCTTTTTGTTGGTTGGAGTAATTCAATGATATGTGCTCTTCTAGTGAGCACATCAAGATTTGGATATGGTGTTAGATTTGAAGAACATTGATGAAGATTTTATGAGAAGATTTGATATTAATATTCACATTTGCATACTCTTTATTTTTTAACGTTTATTTTTTTATTTAAGGGTATGCTTATTTGTGTATTTCTTCTCATTATTTTAATGAAATCTAGTGTTTGATTAAATAATAATAATTAAATTCCACCAATAACGCGATGTCACGTGTTGGCACTTAATTGAGTGATTAATTTATTTAATTAAATTAAAATTAGAATCAAATTGATATGTTATGTAACTAACATGGACAATATGTGTAGTTATATAAATTTTCATTAACAACCACATCACGATTCCGTCAGATTTTAACGGCTGGTGGTCAAAATAAGAACAATTAAATAGATCGGTGGTTAAATTTATTTATTTTTAGTTTAGTGGTCAAAATAAGACGGACCCGATAGTTGAATAGTCACCCAAATAGTTTACCCTAAAAAATTACTCATTTTTTTTTATAAAAGCCACTAAATTTTTATTAAATCCATAGAAAAATCACAATTACAATGCATCCAAGAAGAAGAATATTTGGATTAAACAACCCAAAAACAAAGAAAAATAAAAACTTCTATGGAGATAAGCATACCAACAAAATTTAGCAGCCTCCTGAATCTCTTTGTCTCTGTCCAAACGAGATGCATAAAGAAGGAAGGAGTGGTGCGCGATCCAAGCTGTCAAGCAAAAAGTACCGCTATCTAGGACTGATTTCATCGGCAAACAACCATCAACCGAGTGGGGATATAACTTTCCAAGTGACCACCGACAAAAACATAAATTAAAAACTAGCGTCGATTGAATCTCTGTGCGAACAATAATCGATCGCTAGGGTATGCTGAAACATGACACAAAGACAGATGAATCAAACGACAAAACAAAAATAAAGACATGTCACAAGGACAGAGGAAAAAAAATGTGTCACAAGGATAGAGAAATAAATTCTTATTAAAATAAAAAACAAGAAAACTAATAGATCCGGTGGTCGACAACCAATAATAAAATTAATTGCCGACCACCGATTAAAAAGGTTGATTAAAGTAGAGAACGACTAGAATTGAAAAAAATTTGGTAGTGGATAGCTGCTAGAGTTTTGAAAAATCCACCAAAATTACTCAATTTTTAATTGGCCATTTATATAATTTATCCTATAATTCATGACACGGCACATGGTTTCATTTATGACCTGCCTACTTGATTCCCATGCTTGGTTCAATTATTGTGTCTTTGGATGCAACAAAATTATATATATATATATATATATATATATATATAATATATATATAAAGATTTTGTGAAATATGAAAACCTTTTAATAAAATACTATTTGAACCATTTTGATGGTAGAAATGGTTTGTTACTTATGGTGAAATGAATTTGAAGTCTTCGGTTCATCATTGTTATCATAAACATTTATTATTTGATGTGGCATATGATCAATATAACGAATTAATTTCCACACTATTTTAATTTTTTTAACCAAGTTCGATCTTTCTTTATATATATATATAAAGAGAACTAGAATGCTACCGAATTCTTAACTAATACAATCAAATTAAAGCTTGCTCGAACACTCTGTTGGAGGCGATAAGAACCGATGGCACAACAGGTCATCAAAAGTAGCACCCGATGGCACCATCTGTATTAAGCTTGCACCATCCCAATGGCGGCTTACTCCACTTGACCAACCCCGAGGAGCCACACTTGCATCTGTGCTCCCAACAACTGCTGCCATATATGAAGCACAACTCTCCTACTGTAAGCTCATGTTTTGCTGCAATACGGTCTCCCCACGCACTACTTGAGGTTCAAATATCTTCTCGTTTCGACGAACCCACAAATTCCAAAGCAGTGAACCAAACAATATGTCCCAATATGCACCATCTGCCACAAACTTGCTTGAGTTCGTAACGTTGGCATAAATCCATTCTTTTAAAGGCATGTGAAAAAACTCATGAGCTCTATCCATCCGAATCAAAGAGCTCCACAACATAAGTGCCATCGGACACTGGCCTAGTATATGATCAATGGTCTCCCTTGCCTGACCACAAACTCCACAACTACGATCCAAGGTAAGGTGTCGCCGGCCTCTTTCATCGTTCGTTAAGAGCTTTTCATGATATACTATTTGGCTCGAACGATCAACCAAATACGCTAAAAAGGGGTGAAATGGTTTTGTGATGAAAATGGTGGAAGCACAAGAAAATTAAAAATTGCACAATGATTTATAGTGGTTCGACTTCTTAACCAAATCTACCTCCACTACCTTAGCTATCCACACTAAGGATTTTCCACAAATTCACTAGTTTGTCTTTCTTTTTTCTAGGCTCAAGGAGATAACCTTTACAAGCCCTCAAAGTTATACCCCAAAGCTTTGACACACTTCTCACTGCGAGAATACAAATTAGCAAACAATGGAAAACCTCACACGAAATAGTGTTTGCACAATTTAGCTCACTCAAAATCCTAACACTTAGCAAATGTGACAATTTGACCCACTAGTGTTTTCTACAAGAAATTTGACAATTTAAGCACTAAAACAATTTCTCAATACAAAGAATGTTGGCATTGAGTTTCTTGTTATTCCATGGCTGCTTGAAGAGGTATTTTAAACTCTCTAATGGATTCATGACCGTTTCTAGCTGTTGGGGGTTGATTAGAGCCGTTGATGACTTTATTTCCAGCATTAAATGCATTTATGGACATCTCGGTATCAGTACGTATGTTTGGATATCGATTCCTGCCTTAAAGAAGAAAGATTTGTTACACAATAAATGCAGGGCGTACCAGTACACGATACTTCCGTATCGGTACGAGCCCTTGCATATCGGTACGACATAGCTAGTACCGGTACAAAGATTAGCTACTAGAATTGGTTTTCATTTTGAACAAAAGGCGTATCGTATACGGGCGACCGTATCGGTACAAGCTCTTTTGGATATCGGCGTGCGGGGAGGCAATATCGATACCCTAGTGTTCTGGGTTTAAAGAACATTGTTTCATTGGATGAACACAGAGAGGGGTACCGTACGATGTTCAACCTGTATCAATATGCCTTTCAATCTGGTATTGGTACGGGTCGACCGTATCGGTACACTATAATTTTGGGAAATTCTAGTGAGCTCAAATCGTATCGGTACGCATGTGAGTACCGGTACCCAAAGGGTACCTGTATCGGTACGCGAGGACTTGTACCGGTACCCACTAGACAATCTGCCTAAAAATATCGACTCTCGCCCAGAAGGCTGAAAAAATATATTGTTCGATTCTATGGACCCTTAATGGCCTAAAATGAGTTGTAAAATTAAGAAACCGAGAAATATTCTTATACTCGAGCATAAAACTTAAGAACTCGGTAAAATTCTAGTGTGACTTATATGTTGATAGCAACCATAGGATGTTATGGTTATGTGTTGATGTGGTGTGTCATATGGGCACTTGATTGATGGATTCAGATACTCAAGACGTATTGCAACACCATGGCAAGAGAAATCTCGAATAGAGTTTATCGATGATATGTGACTCAAGCCTCATTTGAGTGTACTCGAGGGGAATTCTGAGTATGGGTGTTTGATTTGATGCTAGGTGACTCGACCTCACCCAGGGTGTATGTTACGATGTTGCGTGACCCAGCCTCATCCATAGAGTGTACGTTTCCGATGCTATGTGACCCGGACTCACTCCAGTGTGATGTGGTATGGTATGTTGGGCCTTGTGTGCCCTTTGATGTTTTGATGATGTCAGCATGTGTTTAAGCGACTAATGTTAGTGTCATGCATTGTTTTGATAGCCATATCATCATATTTAGCTACATGCTTATGTTTATGATTTGCATGAAGCATGTTAGAGTAGTGGTGTATCCACTGAGCTTTATGAGCTCAACGCTCGTAATCGTTGTTTCTGTTCACATGTTTTTAGGTTGTTGCGTTGCATAGAAGGAGCCCCATTAGAGTAGGACTTCAACACATTGATGTGATCAAGAGTACAATACTTAGATTTGTCGAGCAATGTATTCATAGGACCCTTGATTTATGTTTGTAATTTTATTTTGAATTATTTGATTATGTCGAATGTTTTATTTAACTTGGTTTTAATTGGAGCTCCGTGTAAACGTTTAAACTGTTTTTGTATTATAATATATTATGACATGTTTTGGATTTTATGAAATAATGTTAGTTTGAGCTAAAACTAGTTAAAAAAATTTATGTTTTAGGTTAGACTTAAAGCTCAAATGTGACATCGAGTTTGAGGCGTTACATATAATCTCTTAGATAATAATAATGTTGTCCGGTATTGATCGCCCCGAGATAAAACTCGTCTGGTTGCACATTACCCAATCAGACAAACACAGTTTCATTCGTTTCACAATTATCTTCGTCACAACCTTATGTAACACCGAACACAAGCTGATAGGTTGCACATCAACCTCATTGGTATTTTTCAAATTTTTCAGTTCCCGGGTCCATCAACTCCACTGGTGAGCCAGGCCTCTCCAACACCGCTGACAAGCCTACCTTATCCACACACTCCGACGGTCTACCGCTCGAATTCTCATACGGCGCCAAACTAAAGTTTTCCATCTAACTAGGGTTTTCCATTTGTCTATGTAATTTTGACGAGTGCTTCAAATTCGATATTTCTTGATTTAAAGACATCGATTCTATTAGAAACACATAAAAAAAATATAGCCAAGCAATAAATTTATAATATTATATTAATAATTTAATTTTACTTAAAAATAAATTATATTATTAATCCATCAAATTATTTATACATAAATTTCTTGAGTGGTATACAGTGATTTGTTTCTTTCGGTGATTTAAATTTTAAAATATATATAAGCGGGATAATACTAAGATAGAACGATAATTATTCGAGATTCATTAATTGACTGAGTGGTCAAAAATACTCATCACCTTCTATGAATTCGAATATTGATATTTGTCTTGGAAATACAAATATTTATCTATATTTTTTATAGTAAATATTTATCTACTTAATAAAAAAGTAATTATTTAATGCGTTATTAATGTAGAGTTTTATTTTTTTACAGGTGAGCTTTTAAAACTGTCACATATTTTTTTAGAGACTTTAAAGTCTAACTCTTAAATTTTAAACCATGCAATCTATTCTCAAACTTTAAACATTACCAAAAATAGTAAATCTCTTAACCCTAAATCTTCACTTCTAAACTCTATGAATTAAAAATTTGCTATATTTTTTTTCACCATCGACTCTTATTTTTCTATAAATAGTAAATAATTATAAGAATAGTATATAAACAAACACGCTCTGTTACGATACTGCCCAGAACTGGAAATTAAACGGTAAAAAGGAAATAAAATACACTGTTGGGTTCTTAACTTGTCTCCCTCAATATCCAAGTATCCAACCCAATGGCTCCCAAATTCTAGGGCAAATTCCAATCCTCCATTCCCCAACCCAATTTCGTACCTTCCTTGTCTCCCATGTCTCGATTGTTCAATCGTTTCCTTTTATGCTTTTTTCTCTGTGTTTTAGGCTTAGGGTTTGGCTTTGATTCGGGTCAAGCCTTCAAAGTCCCCTTTAGGGTTAATGATGTTCTCCCGGCGCTTCCCCGCCAGATTTCTTGGCCGGTGTTGAACAGTATTCATTCCGCCGTTGACTTGTTGCCGGCCTTCGTCGGATCTGTGACCCCAAACAATGGCTCAATTGACTGGAAAGGAGCTTGCTTTCACGGAAACGAGGCTCGTCTCGAGTTCACCGAGAGTGATCGCGACAATTCGGGATTGGGCGGTGGAGTTCTTCATCTCACGGTTCGTATCTTTGGCCTGTTGATGATCATTATGGCCGTTGTTATAATTGACGCTCTTTTTTTTTTTACCACGATTACAGTGGGTGACACGATATTTACTTGTTTTCATGTTATTAGTTGTCTGTTTACGGATGGCGTTTGAGTTTAATTACACTTAGTTGCAGTTGCTTTAGAGTATTAATCGAATCTCTTTCCTCTTTTCCCTTCCTATTTATAAGCTATGGAATTTATTTAAGGTTATTCAATTATGTTTACTAGATTATGGTTGCCCCTATTTTAGTAAGCTTGAGCAACTTTAAGTGTTATTCAGCTATGTTTAGTAGATCATGGTTACTGTTGCTTAATACGTTTTTATCAACTTTAAGTTGTTTACAGTAAGCTTGAAATTCTTTAATTTTCCTTGGTAGACTTCAAATCCCAAGTTTAAAATTTGGTTGGTATCTCTTCGCATGAGTCTGGATTCGATGATGTTGGTTATTGTTTTCCATACTATGGTTAGTTTTGGAGTGTTGATTATGTTTGAACTGTAAAAATTTTCTTTTACAGACATCTGAAGCACACAGCTGGACTTGTATGGATCTTTATGTCTTTGCAACACCTTATAGGGTTACTTGGGATTACTACTTTAATGCTCGAGAGCACACATTGAAATTCGATTCTTGGGAAGAACCTGCTGAGTTGGAATACGTATGTTACTCAGTTTTGTCTATGAATCTCATTGAAAACATGCTTAGTGCATGGAAATGGCATTCTGATTCTTTCTTCTTTTTTGCAGGTAAAGCAGCATGGAATCTCTGTATTTCTAATGCCATCTGGAATGCTTGGCACGTTGCTTTCTTTAGTTGATGTATTGCCCCTGTTTTCAAATACTAACTGGGGTCAGAATGCCAACCTCGCTTTTTTGAAAACACACATGGGTGCTTCATTTGAAAAACGCCCTAAGCCATGGCGTGCAGTGATAAATCCAGAAGATGTGCATACTGGTGACTTTTTGGCAGTGTCGAAGATCCGTGGCCGTTGGGGTGGATTTGAGACATTAGAAAAATGGGTGACTGGAGCTTTTGCTGGTCATACTGCAGTTTGCTTGAAGGATGACATGGGTAATCTATGGGTTGCTGAATCAGGACATGAAAATGAAAAGGTATCCTATAAATAACAAGCGAATTGCAGATTCTGAGCAATATTTATTTATGTTATGTTCCGCTTCCTTTTCTCTTCATTACTCTTACTCGACCCCAAAAAATGAATTTAAAGGTGTTAAAATGCTGTCTAGGATTCAATAAGTCTTGGTTTTAACTCCTTTTCTAACTGTATGATGTATTACCACCCTTTAACTATTATCAGGTTTTGACCACACTGTATCAAGTTGATTTCAAAATTTTATGGTGCTCTGTCCCCTCCTATTGATTGGGATTTCTTCCTCATGCTGATTACCTGCATGAATTTTGCAGGGTGAAGAAATTATAGTGGTTATTCCATGGGATGAATGGTGGGAGCTGTCACTGAAGGACAGTTCTAACCCGCAAATAGCCTTGCTTCCTTTACATCCAGATATACGTGCAAAGTTCAACTCCACTGCAGCATGGGAGTATGCTCGGAGCATGTCAGGCAAGCCATATGGTTACCACAACATGATATTTAGTTGGATAGACACTGTAGCTGACAACTATCCACCACCTCTTGATGCTCACTTGGTAGGCATCTTCACTTATCATTCTTTGCATCCTGAGCATGCTCTGCTGCAGTTGTATTAAGGATGAGCTGCAGATAGTTTTACTGGCAAAACGTCAGGATACCGAGCTTGCTAAATGTAACTTGTTTTGCAAGTCCTAACTAGATTTTTGACTGCAGGTCATTTCTGTCATGTCTATGTGGACTAGAGTGCAGCCAGCATATGCTGCAAATATGTGGAATGAAGCGTTAAATAAGCGGTTAGGAACTGAGGTATTCTGCTTATTCTTCTGTTACTTTTATAAATCTATACCCCTTACTTTACGAGTTAATTAGATAATTTTGGACTTTTACCAATGTAGAATATGGAAAGATACAAGTTAATTAGATAATTTGTCTCGGTGGTGTTCCAGGATTTGGATTTGTACGGGATATTAGAGGAGACTGAAAAGCGTGGCATAACCTTTGATCAATTGCTCACCATCCCGGAACAAGATGAATGGGTATACAGCGATGGAAAGTCAACAACATGTGTTTCCTTTATCCTTGAGATGTATAAGGAGGCCGGGGTCTTTGGTCGTATTTCTAACTCGATTCAAGTCACTGAATTCACCGTAAGTATCAATATTACTATCATTTTTTTTCTTTCAATTTCAGTATTGTTTTAACTCGATCTTTATAGGATGACTTGAGTTTTCATTGACAGATCCGTGATGCTTACATGCTTAAGATATTCGAGAACAACCAAACACGCCTGCCTAGTTGGTGCAACAATGGCCGTCTTCCATTCTGTCAGATTCTGGGTGAGTATTGGATGGAATTGCCATCATACAACACCTTAGAGCCATATGCCAATATGAATGAAAACTGCCCATCCTTACCTCCCATTTATGATAGGCCCACAAGATGTTAGAAGTTTGATGGCAATCTGTTTGTCGTCTTATCATGTCTGTATTAAATGCAAAGACGCCTCTCTTGAAAACTCCTTCCTACAACTGTACCTGCACTATATATAATGCTTCCACTCAATTTTTGTAAATACTATTTGTCGTCTTATCAGGTCGGGTCAAATTGATACAAGTCATTTTAGGTTGACTTGATGTTTCGACTTGAGTCGCGTGCGGGATATTTTAGGTTGAGTTCATTTCAAATCATGTCAAAACAGTTCGGGTCTGAATCAGTTAATTCGGGCTCGGGTGGATTTCAGGTCAGGTTCATTTCAGGTCGTGTTAATTCGAGTTTCGAATTCGTATTAAGTTTGAGTTCGGTACAAATAGTCGATAGACTGAGTTTGGTCATTTCGAGTGAATTATTTAACGTCTTTCACGAACATGAATCAAATTAAAAATAAATATTATGGGACTAAAATGAATAAAAATGTCATCATATTTAAAATATTAGACAAAATTATAAAAATTAAAAATAAATAAGGGTTAATTTCAGTTAAAAACAAAATATTAGGGACTAGAGTTAATAAAAATATCAGCATATTAAAAAAGTTGGAATAAATTACAAAAATATAAAATAAATAGGGTTAATTTTCTTTAAAAATAAAATTGTAAGGATTAACATGAACAAAAATAGCACCATATTAAAAATATTAGATTAAATTACAAAAAAAAATTATAATCAATTTGGATTAAAAATTAAATTTTAGGTACTAAAATAAAGAAAAATTATTATTGGACTAAATTACAAAAAATATAAATAAATATGGGAGAATTTTGACTAAAAATTAAATTGTACGGACTGGAATAAATAAAAATATTATTGGATTAAATTACGAAAAATAGAAATATATATGAGTCAATTTTAGCTAAAAATAAAATTTTGGAAGTATAATGAACAAAAATATCATCATATGGTCAATTAGTTTCTCACATTATAATATAATAATTTATAATTTCTCAAATACTTCATTTTTCTCTTGAAAATCATCAAATCATAGACTTTCTCAATTACAGGTCAGGTACATATCAAGCCATGTCAATATCAGTTCAGGTCAACAACATGTCAGATTTAAAACAGGTCGGGTTCAAAACAAGTCGGGTAAAATCATATCTCAGCTTGTTTCAGTCCGGTTATATCGATTATTTGCCAAGTTAGTCTCAGGTTCGAGTTCGTATCAGTCGGGTTCGGTTACTACAATATCAGGTCCAACTCAAGTTCGAGTCAACAACAGTCAGTTACAGATCGATTTCAGATCATCACTTTCTCGAGTCACATCCCCTTCCAGAATCTCTATTTCCTCATCATCAAAAATTTCCTCTTCCATGGTTGATTTTGCAGCAGCCTGGTTGAGAAGGATATCACGAAAAGATGGTGATTGAGCCTTTGTGGTTTTCGCTGGATCGACATCCATGTCTGTGACAGGGATAGCAGTAGGAGATACGCCGTCATCCGGTGGTTTGTCGATAGGAATACAAGACTTGTTGGTTGACCGATCCTCAGTAGCGCCGTCGAGATCCCTAGAGAGCATAGCGTTGACTTTAAGCGGTAACTATTTTTCATCAAATAAACTCTTTTTGAAAGTCAATTAATAATCAATATTTTTGTTGATGTGTCATGACAACGTTAAGAATGTAATCATGCGTGAACAAAGTAGACTTGATTTGAAGAAAAAAAAAATTGACAGGAAAAAAAAAAGTTGAGTTGAATTGACTCAAATCATAATTTCATAAACTCGACTCATAAAATTTTCAAATAAAATTTGAGTTATATAAATGAGACTTGAATAATTTAAATTTTTTGTAATTAATGGATCGATTTTCAAGTTTGAGTCAAGTTCTTTCATTCTGTCTAATATATAAAAAAAATGAATAAATATATGTGTATATCATATATGGTTATAAAAAGCTTTTTGAATTAGAAGCAATTAGTATACAACATTATAAATATTTAAAAATAAGAAACTCAAACAACTCGACTCACTCGAAAAAACTTTAATAAAATTTTGAGTTATAAAATAAAACTCGTCAACTTGATTAACTCGACTCGATTGAATACTCACCCCTAAGTGTACTTGAAAAATAATAAAACATTGATGGTTTTCTATCATGCCTTTTTCGCTTTTTGACTTATAATTTTATTTTGAAAGTGAGAGTTCATTTTATAGTATTATTTGTAAACTAAAATAAATGTATTATAAAAGTATAACTTATAAATTATATTCAAATGTTCTTTTGATTTTATTTATTTCGATAACAAATATTTTATTTTTAAATATCACTACATTAACTTATAATGATAAATATTCTATACACACCCGGTGGAAACTAAAAATTTCTATAAGCGCTTTAGTTTTAGGGTATAAAAAATTAGTTTAGGGTATAGAGTTTAGGGTTTAAGTGTAGGGGTTAGAATTTAGAGATAGTTGTTTCAATTTAAGGTTTAGGGTTTAGGGTTTATAGGTTAAAACTTAAATCCTCACCATATTATCCTAAAAACTAAACCCTAACCTAAAAACCCTAAATTATAACCCTAAACCTTAAAATGAAACAACCATCTCTAAATTCTAAACCCATAGGTCCTATATCATAAACTAACTCCCTATACCCTAAAACTAAGACACCGCCAGTATAGGATATTATAAAATGCTACACATGATTTAGAACAAATAAATCACACACAAAACGAGTGAAAATATGAATCTACATATAACTGTTTGTTGTTAGAGAAAGAAATTTTGATATTGTAGTAGCCCGATTTCGTCCGGGCCTAATACTAAAATAAAAACCTAAACTCAATTACCAAAACCCTCAAGTCCAAATTAAAACTCAACCCACGACCTAAACTAATTTTGACTAACCTTAACCCCAACTAGAAACCCTAGCCGCCAAACCGCTGATCACTATGATGCCGTCACCACCGCCTGCGGCTGCGACTTAACTCCAACCAATATGTTGCCACCCTTAAGCAACCCTAACTCTAATCCAAAACCAATGAATCTAAACCCCAAATCAACACACCCTAAACCAAAAACCATCCAACTACCCTAAACCGGCCATAATCATCACCCTAAGACTAATCCCATCAACCACTACCAACTCACCCACTCTAAACTTGCAATAACCACTCTGTTGACAAAGCTCGGAAGATTCGAAGCATTAAATAGACATGCAACGACGAACGAGGCTCCCTTCCTCTATTATATTGAGGGCCATTTGTAACCAACAGAGGGAGGAGAGATTTTAGAATTTTTAGATCGATAAAGAGAGAAAATTAACAAACAAAAAACATAAAAAAATAAACCGAAAAAGAGAAAAGTAAAGAGAGGGTAAGAATTTGAAAGGTTTTTTTTTAGATATAAGATTCTAGGTCAAGTTTTAGAGAAAACTAAGTTTCAATCATGGTTTTGGGGCTGAAATGGAAACATTTGAAAGTTTTTTTTGAACATTTTCAGAATCAGTCGATTTTAACGCGTGACAAGTTCAGTTAAAATTAGTCGTTGGCCGTCAGTTGACTAGCTGTTTTCATCTAATATGAGCATATTTGGACCAAATTAAAATGTTGGAGTTGTTTGCTCTAAAAAAATAGAGGGTCAAATGACAAAAACATGCAAACGTTGGTGTCATCTTTTTTTATTTTGCCATTTTTAAAAATATATTGTATTATTAATAATATATTTTAGAATATATGCGAAAACCGAACCACATGTACCCTTTAGAGCCATACTAAACTTCTGTCTGTTTAGAGCGTCACCCAATAAATGCATTGTAGAAAAAGATTTAGTTTTGTTTAATTTATGCTCTTTAAATTTAGTATCATTTGTTTATTTTTTTCGCAAAAAAATGTATCTTGATACCATGCGAATATGAATTATTTTTCTACAAAATAAAGGCATGTAACCAAATACCATATATATATATATATATATATATATATATATATATATATATATATATATATATATATATATGCAAATTAAAGAATGAGGCAGAAAGCATGTTCGGGTAGGACTTACTTTCTTGTTCAAAACATGTTCGGCTAGGACCCACTTTTTGTTCAAAGCGTGTAGGTAAAAAGCATGATGTGTATGATTGTTCTTATTCGAATAAAGCACGTAGATTCTACACCTCTTAATTTTTACTATTTTGTAATGAATTATTGTTTATTTTATATGCACTAACTCATTTTATTTTGCATTTGCATCGCATTAACATCTCATCTTTCATACATTTTTAGTGTTTTGCAAAATATCATATTACACCATCAATTCTTGGTCAAGGTTTTAACTCACAGAGAGTTTCAATCGCAGTAATTACGGGGCATACAAATCAACTAATTTAGCACTGATTTTACATTAGAAGCAAAGCTAAAGAAATGATTGGCTCGTAAGGAGATACTGATTTTCTTTTGTTAAGCATATTTATAGTTTAAATCTCTTTTTGAGTAATACTCGGAACCAACTTTTTGCTCAAATCTAAGAGTAAAAATGATCTTTTGTAAATGGCATATGTTCATTTGTTTTGATTTCAATGTAAAATATTTCTTATACATCATGTTATGGATATATTCATCGATTAGGTCCTTATATTTCAATTGCGCGAGTGATATTAATTTTAATCCAAAGATTGATTTCGAGCATCCTATGCCTAGAAAAAATTAAAAACTGCAAAGATGAGGAAAATATGACTTACATTCCATTTTACTTTGGCCTTTAGAAAAAAAGTAGAAAGTTGTCATGTTTGCTTAAGTAATTGCTACAAGCCACACATGGGGGGGCAATTGCAAGGCACTAGGAAGAATGACGCAAGTCGTCCTTAAAAAAGGAGAGAAAAATTGGCACTCCAATGTTTGGGTTTGCCTGAAGGCATTCCTAAATAAAAGTGTAAAAAACTTTGGAGGCACTCGGATGAATCGATAGGTCAAATAAAGTAGCTATGCTCCATCTAAATACAAAAGAGCTTAAATTTCATGATTGATTATGATATTTTCAAATCATAAAAATGCTGAGTAATTTGTGTTTTTGTTGTATGCTCCATCATTTATCTCAAGACAAAAGTTTGTGATGAATCAAATTTCCTTAAACATGGTACTCCAATGTTTGGGTTTGCTAAAAGATATTCTTATATAAGAGTGTCGATAGAAAAATAAAAATCTTTAGGGCACTTTGCTGTAACAAAAGCTTCACGAGTAATAACAATATTTTCAAATAATGAAAATATTGAGTAACTCGAGTTTTGTTATGTGCTCCATCATTTATTTCGAAACAAAAGACTACGATGGATTGAATTCCTTTAAGAATTGCACTCCAATGTTTGAGTTAACTAAAAGACATTCCTAGATAAAAGTGTGGGAAAAAATAAAAATTTCTAGGGCACTCTATTGTATCAAAAGCTTAACGATTGATTACGATATTTTTAAATCATGACAATATTGAGCAACTCAAAATTTTGTTGTATGCTCTGTCAATTATCTTGAGTCAAAATGTATTATGATGAATTGAAATCCCTCAAAAAAGCAAGGAAAATGAAATGATTTAAAAAGAAATCTATGAAGTTAAAAGACCAAGTGTGGCTTGAAGTTTGATTAAATAGCAAAGTATTCTAAAATGTACTTTATATCTTCAGTTATCGACTTAATTTTTGAGGTCTTTTAGACATAACTTGCTTGAGGCAATTATTGACAAGTCGTTTCAATGACGCTTCTGCACTTGATATTCAAGACATCTAATTTAACTTGATATATTTATTACGAAAAAAGTAAATATGATTTTCTTAAATAAGTATCTTTCAGTGAAAAGAAAACAAGTAGACTTACATTCCTAAGGATACAAAAGATTTCTTTGCATTATTCTATAAAAGAAATATGATGTGTAAAGGTCTTAAAGCATGTATTTTTGTTGACATATGAACTCGTGATAGAAGAAGACATCACTGAACATGTTATGAAGGGGATGCTCATGCATCAAAACCTGTTGCAAAGACTCGTGATAACCTTTTAGTCCACCATAATGATGAAATAGTATTATGTGGTTAGAATTTGAGTGAACCATGAATGAGTGACGCATCATTACAAGAAAAACAAGAAGGCCAAGCTTTGAGAAAGTTCGACTGGTGAAGAGGTCGAGAATCTCTCTTGAGAGGAAAAAGAGTTGATTGATATCGGAAAAGGTCACTCAATTTGGAGGTCAGAATTTGGAAAAACAATGAGAACAACAAAAATTTGGGGTAAATTTCTTACTTCATTTCATAAATATATACTTTAAAAAATATCCTTATTTGTGACAAGTTCCAACAAAAATATTATTTGACAATTTGTGACCATCGAGTTTACATTGTGAGAAAATAATTTGATCTTCCACTAAAGAAACCCTCGGAGTAGAATATGTATTAATAATAATTACAAATATAATATTTAAGGTAAATAACATAAAACAAATTTTATTTTTCAAATGTTTCATGAGATAAAATATAATATCCAAAATACAATCTGAACTATCTAATATACAATTCACTATACATGATTGAAATCTCCACCAAAAAGAAAAATGAATAAAAATATAAATAAGCTAAACGGTTAAAAATCCTCTGCCCCTTTTTGGTGCCCCTACTTATGTCCCAACACTAAAAAACACAACAAAATTAAATTTCAAGCCCTAACCCTAAATTCTAAATCCTAAACCCTACACCCTATGCCCTAAAAATACACCCTACCTTAAATTCTCTAAACCTTAACCCTAACCCATAACATAAAACCCTAAATCCTAAACACTAAACTTAATTTTGAGTGTGAGGCATAAGTAGAGGCACCGAAAAGAGGTAGATGATTTCCATCCTAAGCTAAACATTCATAGTTCCAAATAGTAGAGTTCCAATTTTTTCCTACAAAATGAGCAAACATAGAAAAAATGAGTCAATGTTATTCAATAAAATGTTTGAATACTAAACAAATAAATAACTTCAGCTTTTTTTTTTTTTCGGCAAATAAATTTTATTAAAGATAGAATCATACACACTTTGACTCTGCATGTGTGTCTTGTTAAAAACCTCTCTAAGCTTAAAAGGAAGAAAAGAGTACAACACATAGAGGATGAAATAACTTCAGAATCAACGACCAATTACAACAAGCCAACCAAAAAAACCACCCTAGAACTTAACTCACCCAATATGTCCCTATCTTCGAATACAAAATATTGATTCGGCATTGGCCTTCTTAACGACACCATTGAAATTCTCTTAATTCACCCAATAACTTCAGTTATGCTTTTTTTTTTCTTTTAAACCTAAATCTTATGTTAAAGATAATGTGCCATTTTCACGAATAAGATTTCATAGAACTTATCTATCATTTAGAGTTTTATCGTGAAAATGACACTTAGATGCTTTTTAATGAAAGAGGCATCGGAGTTGATAAATTAATCTAGGTAGCATACAATTGTCCGGAAAAACAAATAAAACTCATAAATTAAAGATTGAAATAAACCCATATTTAAAACAAAAAGTCTGCAATTCAATTTAAACTCACATGTTCTTAAGATCTAACATCCTTGGACAAAAATAAAAAAGAACCAAGCGAATCCTAAACATAGTTAAGATGGAGTATATGTTTTCATAACAAAAATCAAAGAAGTGTTATTAAATAGTTAAAGATCCTACTGTTTCAATTTGATATTAGTTTGTCGAAGAACATCATATGATATGAAGTGAAATGTGGAGAAAACTTGGAAAAAAAAATAATAAGGCTTAAGGATGAGTTAACAAACCTCTGATATAAATGACGATCGATACGGTCATCTTGTTGAAACACCTGTTTTTACTGCACCGATATTGAGAGATTTTAGAGCATTGGATTCATATAAAACATATATTATTTGAGAGATTTCAGAGCATTGGATTCATATAAAATGTCTAACCGGAGTGCCTAAATACTTCCCAAGGTCGCTGACTATTTGAAACCCGAGATGATCACTAATAGCATGTTTGACTCTCATCGGAATTAGGCGAAAAGAACAACTTTGTCTTTTCTTTATTAACCAAATGGCCAGAATAGTGAGAAAAGTGATTGAGAATATTGTTGATGTTGATGGCCTGATTCAAATCGGATTTTGCATACAAAATCAAATCATCAACAAAAAAGAGACGAGAGATTGGCTTACCATTGCTGACAAGTTTGGATGCGGATCATAGACCAAAAGATATAGAATTTGCAATTCTAAATCCAAGCCTTTCCATGGTTAGATTAAACAGATAAAGCGATAGGGTCACCTTGGCGAATACCCCTACGAGGCCAAAATTGTCGACCGAGTTCCACATTTAGTTAGACTTGCATCGAGGGAAAAGTGTTGCAGTGCATTATGACACGCGAATTGTTAGGTGGGAAACCAACGTCGGAGAGGGTATTAGTAATGAAATCCCAATGTACTACAAGTCAACTTTTATGGCCATCCAACTGGTTGAACCCTTCTTAGAATGGACGACCTCCTGGTTGATGATTATATGTTTCGAAATACTCCTCTCTCTTTAATGGAACTCGTTTGATGAGGACCAATTAAAGATTGCATGATATGTTGGAGGCGAGAAGAGAGCGTCGACTCCCGGGGATTTACGTGGTGCCATAGAGAAGAGAGCGTCATTGCATTCAAAGAGTTGAGGAAAGAAATTGCCCGCTTCATTTCTTAAAGCCTAAAGGAAATCGTATCCATACACCATTCACCATTGGCGTCTTTAAGCATAGAAATTGTATTGAGACGTCTATTACCCAAGGCTATAAAGTGGAAGATCTTAGTGCTTCTGTCCCCAAAATTGATCCAATCTGATCGCGACTTTTGCTTCCAAAGAAGCTACTCCTGGTTGTGAGAAAGAACTCATGTGGCCAGAGATGGTGATGAATGGTGGTGGAACGTTTATGGAGATAGTGAAGGACAGAGAAGAGAGAAAAAGAGAAAGCGATGTATTAGAAATTGAACTCATCGGTATATTTCTCATAGCAAAAGGTAGGTTTATATAACTCAAACTTATAACAAAATACTAACAAACTTAATAAAATATTGGGCTGAAACAGCTGGCCCAACTGAACACAATACTAACAAACTTAACAAAATACTAATTATTTTATTTTCTAACATTCACCATGCTTTCTTCTTCTTCTATCTTTTTTTTCTTCAAACCTTTGAGATGCTAGAACAACAATAAATCAGCCTTTGAACAAACACTTTCTTCAAAAAGATGAGCTGCTGAAAAGAAAGAATCTTCTTTCTTCTTTCACCATTTTTTCATCTGAAATTCCTTTTAAAATAGAAATTGTATTTCTTTTTAGGTGGTTTACTAAGAATCGAAGGTGTTCTTCATCCTTTCGTTCTTCTTTACTCACCTTTTTATCCTACATTATTCTTTTCATTCGAAATTTCTCTTGAGGAAAATCAGTAATGAAGAAATCCAAATCTGACTTTATTGAGCAACACAATTCTGTGGCAACAGTGACCAACGTTTAACAATAACATCAGCTAGAAAACCTAAACCATCACCTGCTTGTACAACAACATGAGACACTAACCAATAACCAGACTCACCAAATCTCAATCAACTCAGAATCAATAACCAGAACAACACCGACAACTTCAAATCGTATTCAGAACTAATAGCTCAATCCAACTTTGGTGACCAGATGCACTAACAAGTGAAGCGTAGCATAAGCAAGTAAAGAAATCTAAATTTCTTCCAAGCGTGAGCATATCATAAACCAAACAGTGACCAAAAAAATTTCAAGTAAGTTTGGAACTGATTCTTGCCCCAATCTTATCCCATACCAACTGTCCAAAATTGGTGCAATGTTCCTCAATCAAAAAGTACCCACGTTACGAAAAAAACCAAACAGAGCCATTAATCCACAGAGTGGAGAACGTGAAAGAGCAGCATAGTCAATGAACTAATCCGATAAAGAAAAAACACTACTAAATCGCTTGGAATCTCAAGATTCAAACATGAAGAAGAAAACATCAAGGATCAGATGCATTTGTAGAACCAGATTTGAGCAAACCACATTAATCAATGAATCACAAGCAAATCTCACCAAATTCATACCAGAAACTAGACCTGCACATGCAATCGAACTGGGCTTGCTATTCCAACGCAGATGAAGGAGACGAATTTGAAGATGTACCGACAAAGAAACAAGGAAAGACGAACAGATTCTCGAAGTGATAGAGCGAAAGATAACAAACCGGTACCAAACTGAGAAAATTCAGATCTAAAACGCCGCAAAGAAGAAAAAACGACACCAGGATCTACGGAGGAGACTCCATCGTCGATCGAGAGCGATCCAAAGCAATTTTCAGAGGAGGTATCGAGAAGCAGTGAGCAGAGCAGAAAAGAATAAGCAGAGATCGGAAACGAGCATCGGCGGAAGAGAAACGGCGGCAGGATCGTTAATGGCGAATGATACCATGTGAGAAAGAACTCATGTGGCCAGAGATAGTGATGAATTGTGGTGGAACGTTTATGGAGATAGTGAAGGACAGAGAAGAGAGAAAAAGGAAAAGTGATGTATTAGAAATTGAACTTATCGGTATATTTCTCATAACAAAAGGTGGGTTTATATAACCCAAACTTATAATAAAATACTAACAAACTTAACAAAATAATGGGATGAAACAACTGGCCCAACTGAACACAATACTAACAAACTTAACAAAATACTAATTATTTTATTTTCTAACACTGATCCATGATACATTCAAGTTATTGCTGGAGCTTCAGTTCAAGCTTAACCATGTTTTCAGTACGTTGTTGATCGTGAAATTTTTGGACCCCACGAAGACACACCATGCATGTATTTTTCCTCTTACCGAGAATGCCAAAGACATTAGTATTCCAAATTTCCAATGCTTTAGAGAAGTTAGGAATAGATTTCGAGATGGGTAACCAAGGATTCCAGTGATCACGAACAAGCCGATCGAAATCGGGATGGAGGGAATAGCTAGACAGGTATCGGAAAGGGCTACGCCATGGGAGATCATTCATGCCATTGAGAGAGAGAGCAATAGAGGAGTTAAAGATGCTGATATTGCTCCATCTTGTATGAGTTTGATTTTCGGTACGATAATATAATATCTCTCTATTTAATAAAAAAATTCAAAACTAAGAACACATTATACAAATAAAAAATGAAACCACTAATCAATAAAACCCAATGATCAGACATGAACATGTATGTTCTTGCAGTAGAAACTACAACCGAAACCAAGTCCAGGGAGCGAACCCAACACAAACAAAAGAGAATGAAAAGAAGACTTGATGCACATGACACGATTTGTACGAAAATTTACATATAAAACAACAATGATTTTGCACATGTTATTTCTTGGTAGTTTTGGTGTACTTTTGTTTGATCCAGTTAAAACCCGCAGCAGCTCCTACTTTAGCTTTCTTCATCCCTGTTATTGCTGCCGATTTGGTTTTGCCCACACTGGCTTCAACCTTCTTTGAATACTTAGCCTTAGCCCCTCCAGCGCCGGTCTTTTTAGGTTCGGTCGGGTAGGGGTCTGGTCCGTTGTCCCATTGATCAGCCCATGTGGTTCCATACGACCCGATCGGCTCCATTTCTTAAGCTTTGGTTAAAGGATAAAAGAAGAAAAGAGAAAAAGGGAATAGGATAGAATAAGCAACACAATGTTTTGCCAACGGAAAATACCTATGCTTCTACTAATTGATGCTTTTTATTGTGTGTTTTTTTTTTTGCCAAATAAAAACATAAGTGTTTTAATAATTAAAAAAGAAACTTTGCGTCGAAACTGACGATTCCAAGACTTGTAAATTTTATATTTCCTAATGTTTTTTTTTTCGTGTAAAACATGGTCATGCGGGCAAGGGTCGCTATATTATATTACACCCATTTTTTGAATAATGAAATTATGTGTACTTTGAATTAGAATTATTAGAATAATATTAAGAATTGGGTGTAATGACATTGCTCTCTTGCTCTCTCAATGAGAGAATTTAGGTTTGAGTCTTGGAGAAGACATTTTTAAGAGTGAGAGCCACGAATCCCAAACATTAAATATAAAATAAACATGTACTATACTAAAAAAATTATTAGAACAATATAATATTCTTTTAGTATAATAGTAGATTAATTTAGATTAAATACCATTCATCCCGTTTCACCAACTATTAGTTGATAATATATCTTTTATTTCATATGATTAGATTTAAGCTTAATGAAAAGTCTAGAAGTAATAACATTCTAGAACAATCAATTCAAAGGAAGGCAACCTATCGTGAAAATAGTTTGCTAGCCATTTTCCAAAACGAAAAAAGCAAATAAATTTAGTAATTTTGGAAATAATACCAAATATCTACAAGCACATGTTTAATAAACACTAAAAAGTATATAAAATACACTATAGTACATTTAAATATTACTTGCATGATAAAATTAATATATATATATGTGTGGAATATATTTAGTTTAAAATTTAAATAATTTATAATATAAATGTATACATATATAATTTAGACGAGAAATAAACAAATAAACAAATTATTATATATTTATATTTTAAAAAAAAACAGAAGATGTTGGTTGGGTTGATTACTTAATTGCTAAGGTGTGGAGGCTGCTTTAGGTGGACAACGTAGCTTAGGGTGGCGGCGGAAGAAATGAAATGTGGTTGTTATTCAAATCCTCAGTGTAGATCGACGGCCCTCCCTAACACATGGTTGATCTTGACCAACGACTTTTCCCTTTTTCTAGATTTGTTTTTTAATTCTAGAAACTACTAGGATGTTTACTATAAATGATGTTAATGAGTTTTTTTTTATTTAAACTATCATGTGCTCTTTTTTTACCGTCTAGTTATAAAAGTTTACGTTTTGTACACTAATATTTTTAAATTGTTATATTTTTATCTTTTATTTATTAACTTGATACATCAGCTTTTTAAAATTCTTACCACATATATAGGGGCGAAACTAGAAATGAATGTCAGGAGGGGTTAAAATATTTTAATTTAATAAAAATACAACGCTTAATTATAAAATAAGTGTTCAAATTATGTCTTTTTTTTAAATAGGTGTCTAAAGTATTTTTGGTTAAAATAGGTGCCTAAAGTTTCATTTTTGGTTGAAATAGGTGTCAAAGTAGACTTTAAAACAAGCCAAAATGAAACTTTAGATACCTATTTCAGCCAAAAAATACTTTAGGCACATATTTTAGTCAAAAATGAAACTTTAGACGCTTATTTCAGACAAAAAAATACTTTAGGCACCTATTACAAAAAAAAGACATAGTTTGAGCACTTATTTTATAGTTAAGCCAAAATAGAATAACTTATTAGAAATTTAAACTCAAAATTCAGAAGGCAATGTCTATTTTTTCTAATATTTAATTTTATAAGGACTTGCGCCGACTATTAAGGGAAGCACCATGAGGGATTGCTCAAGGGCTCCTAAAAATTAATTAATTTATTTTTAAAATTTTATTTTTTTAATTGAGGAGAGCTAAGTTCTATGAGCATCCGATATGGTAAGGCTGAATTAAAGTGTAGATTTGTCAAAGTTGATTTGTTATCTCGAGAAAGTTGCATATAAATGAAGGATTTCCATCAGCGGAGATGCTTCGGAGGTTGAGTTTTTCAGAAACACAAGACGCTCATCTGCATAGAGTAGATGATTAAAGTGAGGCCCATTTTTAACTAGCCCTGATGCCCTTAAAGCGACAAGCGATTTTCTCAGCTTTGAGAGTGGCCAAGAGACATTGTATATAAATAAGAAAAAGAAAAGGCGGCATAGGGTCCCCTTGTCACAAGCCCCTATGAGGGAAGAAATTAATGGTTAATGAACCATTTACACGAGCCAAAATGATATCGATGAAACACAAGACATGATTATGTCTACTCGTACATGATTGAAACACATCTTTAGCATGACATTGCGTAGAAAGGGCCACTCAACTCTATCAAAGGACTTCTCTATGTTCAGTTTGAGTGCAACTCTTTTGTTGGGGCCATTCTTTGAAGAATGAAGGTAGTGAATAAGTTTGTGGGCCACCAAGATGTTATCCGAAATCATCCTCCCCTTGAGAAAAGCGGCTTGGTTGTCATTGATGCAGTGGGAAATAATGGGCTTCATGTAGTTCACTAACACCTTTGACACGATCTTGTATATGACAGTGCACAGACTAATTGGCCTTAATTGTTTCATATTGCTTGGTGTTGCGACCTTGGGGGTGAGGGCAATAATTTTTTTGTTAACCATGGACACATCAACACGTCTAGTGAGGAGGTCCTTACAGAGGTTGACAACGTCTTCTCCGATGGTGTCCTAGTGCTGGCGATAAAAACTCTCAGGGAAGCCATCGATTCTTGGGGCCTTCCTTGGATTGATGTCCTGAAACACATGAATAATCTCATCAATAGTAAATGATGCTCGTAAGTTCTCATTCATTTTAGATGTAACAGTAAGAATGTTATTATCTAATAAAAGGGAACAAGTAGAGGGATTAGAGGATGTAAACAGAGCTTTAAAATAGTCCACGGCGACTTGCATAACATCTTCCATATTCTCTTGCCAACATCCAGAAGCGTCATAAAAGTCATTTATATGATTTTTCTTTTTTTCTTCTAGAGGCCCTTGCATGAAAGTAGGTTGTGTTTCGGTCTCCCTGAGGAAGCCAAGAGACACGTGATCGTTGGGCCCAGTATGTTTCATCCTTTTCCAAGGCTTTTTCGTGGCAGCCAAGAAGTTTTCCATTTACATGTTCGTGAGATGTCTTGAGAGGCTAGAGTTAATAAAAGACAAAAGATCTTTGATACGCTTTTGAGAAGAAGAGTGCTCGTCTTTCTGCCAACTTTTGAGAGCCCCATCAACTGCAGTAAACTTGTCTATAGCCTTGCCATGAGTGTACAACCAAGTTGTGTGGACCTTTGTAATGTAGGCTTCTTCAGATTCCCAACAAGAGTTATATTTAAAATAATTATCACGAGATTGAACCTTTACGATAGGCTTGATCCAGCAAGTATCCATCATTAGATAGCAGTGGTCAGATTTGTTGGTGTCCTATTAGCAACAACACATGGAGTTATAAATGACGATGCAACTGAAGAGACAACCAAGGGAAGAATGCCTCTCCTCAACCCTACACCATCTTCCTCACTTCTCCGACCAGCATACTGTCTACGGCTTTCTGCCCAAATCTACCAGGGTGAACCGCATAGAATCGCCATCAACTATCGTGGTCCTCTTCTTCACCTCACTTGTTCAGTGTCTACTACTTTTAGGCATCAACAACTTCAAACTTGAAAGCCACAATTGAGTATTTTTTAAACTATTGAGACGAAGAAAGAAGTACATGCATTATAAATCCCCTATTTATCAAGGTTTAATTATGTTTTAGGTCATTATTGATTTAAAATTAATTAAATTAAGAACTAGTCCCCAACTTTTTGGGTCTAGTTTCCTTGTGGGTCTATGTTAGTTTTAAATTTAGTTATATTAAATCATAATTTTTTGTTAAATATTTATTAGGTCTTTGTCAGTCTTGAAATTGTATAAACTAACTCCAAATCTTATTTTATTTTTGTTTAAATAATTTTTAAGTTCTTATTAATTTTAAATTAGGTGTTTGATCCTAAGGTTTTGTCTTAATTCTATTCTTATATAGACATAAGTATATTTTGCACTAAACTTAAGTGCCAAGTGTTTTTTGTACCAAACAAAATAAAATTACTATATGATTTTTTTTCAAACCCAAAGTACCAACCATATAATGAAAAAATAATATTAAACTAAATATCTAACCTTAAAACATTTTTTGTTTTAGGGTTAGAGATTTAGTTTATATGTTTAGTTTGTAAGGTTCTAAATTTATGAGTTATGGTTAGAATTTAGGATTTAAAATTAAAGTTTTAAGATTTAACGATTAAAATTTAAATTTTAAAATAATTAATATATGAGTTTTTTTGTTCTGATATTCGACGTGCATTTTGATGGGGAGACTCTGACTTGAAGAGGAAGATGAGTAAAGTTAGATGGGAATTGGTTTGTAGGCCAAAGAGGTACGGTGGTTTGAGGGTGGTGAATCCACGTAATAGGAATTTGGCACTACTTGCGAAATGGTCATGACGTTATGCTATGGATCACTCTTCCCTGTGGTGGTCTCTAATTGCAACAAAGTATGGTGAAAACACTCTCTTTTAGAGGTTCAATCATATGACACGAAGGAATATGTCAACTATATGGCATAATGTTTTTGTTGTACAAGGGGATGACAAGGTGAAACCTTTTATGTCTAATGCTCAGTTCAAGTGGGTTATGGGGAGGGATTCAAAAGTGTTGTATTGGTTAGATTGTTGGTGTTCGGATGAACCATTAAATGCGTTGTTCCATCGGTTGTATGGTATGGCTTTAAATAAGGTGGCTCTAGTTGGTGAAGTCTCTTGCAATGGATCTTTACATCTCTTGGAATGGCCTGACCTTTTTAGGTAGCCCCTTCGATCTTTTGAGCTACAGATGCTTGGGGAGCTTTGCGCCTTGGTAGGGGATGTGGTCCTTCATAGTAGAGTGGAGGAAAGGATAATTTAGAAACCTTCACATTTGAGTGCATTTTCCGTAATTATGTTATCTAAGCTGATGTCTTTGTTGGGGGTAGAGGATAATATGAAAGTGTTTTAGATTTGACTACTTGATGTTCCTCCCAAGGTTCATTGTTTCCTTTGGTTTATATTGCTTCACAGTCTTCCAACTTTGACTATGATTTAGTCACGAGGTATTCCCTTGGGGGAGGTCATGAATCGATGTGGAAGGTGTGCAGCAGGTGAGTGTAACGCCTCGAAAATAGGCTTAGAAGTTTTGATGGTTCAATCAGGTTAGGTTCGCTTTGGTTTGATCGGGTTAAACAGTTAAGTACATTTTAGGTGAATAAATATTTTTGAAATGGAATTTCAAAATGATATATTTGGTTTAAGCTTTTAAAAATGTTTAATTATTTTATTAATCATTTTGGTATTTGAATCAAAAGTTAATTTAATCAATTTAAATGACATTTTGGATTTAGTGACCAAAATGTAATAATTGCAAAAATATTTTTAAGTGACTAAATAGAAAAGGGCCAATACTAAGGATCTTTAGAGAGATATAATTTATAAATATCTTAATTGAGTTTACCACCATAATTTACAAAAGGTTTTGATGGTTAATTGCTTTTTCAAGAGCATTTTCTCATTTTTCATAATTTCTTAAAATTCTCCCTCAAGATTTTCTCTCATTTTCTCATCACTTTCTTTCAACTAAATTTTAGAATTTTTTGTAGTTTTCAGTTGAAAATATATCATTTGATTTTTCTTTTTCTTTTTTTACTTTACAAAACCTTGAAATAATTTCATTTTTCTTCAACAACAAAAAGTTACGTCAAATTTGGTGGAAGTGCTTCAATGGTGATTTTCTACTTCTCTCTTAAAGTTAAGGTTCTTTATTGATATTCCATAGTAATTGGCTCTTGTTTGATGTTTAATAACTTGAATTTGTAACTTGATTCAAGAAATTAATATTAATTGATGATTTTTGGTATTTTGCCTAAATTCTTGATTTACAAGATGATTCCTGGTGATTTTTATTGGGTTAACTCACATTTTAGTTGTATAAACATAATGTGAAATGAGGTTTTTTGATATCAATCCCGAAAATATTTAATTGCTTAATTTCTAAGGTAGTTTAAGGTTGATTTTGGGGTTGTTTTGGTTGATTCATGATTGCTTGGGGTATAAAGATGTTTTGAATATGTTATTGGATGTTCTTTGATGAAGTTAAGATGATACGATCATAGGTTTTTAGTTGATGGTTGTTTGGTTGTTGTTAGAGGTAGTTTTCGATGTTTTCAAATAGGTGTCAAATGTATTTTTGTTGAGGTTGTAGGGGATGGTTTGTGGATGTGGTTTGGATGCATTTTGATGCATTATTCCTCTGGTTTTGTGTCGTGAAAACATTGGAGAATCAAGCCGAGCCTACCTCATAGATATTGGATCCTTTCGGAAGCTTAGAACGCAACGGAAAGCGAGGTGTTGCGTATCGGTAAGTGTAGAAGTGTTTTGGCAATCTAAAAAGTTTGAATTATGAAGTTGGAAGTTTAGTTTAGGCCTAGCAACCTTACCTAAGCTCGAATGTAAGTTTTCCTTATTTCACTTTTTGAATAACGTTTTGTCATGAAGCATGATTTATATATTTTGATTTGAAAGCATGAGCTGAAATACTTATTGTTTTTATGCATCATTAAATGTTATGCAATGATAAATTAATCATGAATATGCCTAAGAGCATTGATAAAGGTTTCCTAAAAGGAATGTTTAAGTTGACATGGACAATGTTATTTGCATATGAAATTAGTTTGTTAAATGCATTTGGAAAACAATAAGTGAAGGTGTTTTAAAGATTATATTGGCTATGTGACACTAAAAAGGTATTGGATATAGTTGACATGCCATAGGGATTAAAGTGCACTATAATATAAGACGATCATCCCGCGGCCCTTGATGAAGTTGAAAAACTGCTCAGGCTGGTGGAATCCGCAGCTTGTGGTGATTGAAAGATTACCCAGGCTTAAGGCAAGACAGAAAAAGGTGGTTTAAAGGAATCACTCAGGAATCCGTTTATCCAATAATGTTTTATAACGAAAATATGGTTTATTATGGGTCGCACTAATTGCCAATATATGACAAAATAAAGAAAATCAAGTTTCAAAGCTAAATGCATATGAAATGTTTATGCATGTGAAATGTTTATGCATGACATGATTTGCAAGAATGAAAGAAAATTGATGGTTTATCATGCTACGACCTTTTTGAGTTTATATCTTGTTGATCGATGGTTTATCATGCTTGATTTTGATGCATAGATTTTAATTCTTGTTAAATATACCTTTGCATTCTTGACATGTTATGATATGCATGTAATAGGTGGATGCATATGCTTATGCTTTGGATGCTTGATCAAGTTTTGAAATGCATATATGGTTGTTTAATAGTATGCTTAGTTTAATTTGAGATTTAGAATGCATTTCGAGTATGCTGAATTATGTGATTAGGAAGCACGCCTCTAGTTTAATTGTGGATGCTCGTAAATGCATGATCGTTGGCCTAGATGAGTAATAATGGTTGTCAAATATGTGAAATATGTTTAGGTTGCATGTTAGTGTGTTTGGGGCATGTTCGATAAGGTTTGAGGGTGAAAAACCAATGAAAATGGGCATTATAGGTATTCTCGTACTGGTACGGAGCCCTACCGTATCGGTACAAGGGGCCTAAACTAGGCCTGGGATTTGGAAGTTTTGTCTGGGTACCGGTACAGCTCGAGTCGTACCGGTACGATCTTTTGTTATTAGAGGAGTGGAGATCGGTATGCCCCTCTGTGTTTCGGTACGCAGTGTCAATGTAACGGTACAGAATCCCATGTACCGGTACGCGTGACCGTTTATGGTAGTTTGGGATCTTTTCGAGGTTTAGATTCTTGCATTTTAGTCTATGTTTGTTATATACTAATGAATGTGTTAGAGTTATCCGTTTAAGCTAAAAATTGACATACAATCATGAAACATGACTAATTAAGGATCGGTAACTTTATTTCTATGCAATTCCTCTTGATTTTTTAGAATTGCAATTTGGTCCCTAGATCGCATGTTTACGCAATTGGACATGGATTCGATGTCTGATTCGAGTGAGATTTTAACCGATGTTTATATGTTCACCATAGGTCTTAATAACGCATCTAAATAAGATAAAAAGAAAAAAATAGACCTAATGTGAGTCAGCTAGTTCGGGTTTGCTTCGACAAGCCTAATGTGATCCTTTCGGTTTGGGTCTAGCGCCTAGGCCGGGTCGAGGTGGTACAGTGAGGATGAGATTAATCACATCTTGTTTTCTTGTGAGAAAATTATGGCCATGTGGGATAGTTTTTTTTCAATGGTGGCGTGTTGTCATGGTAAAGCTGAGTTCTCTTTAGGATTTCTTGTGACATTGTTTTATGGCTTCTTTTTAGGTATACTCGATGATGGTGGCTTTCAGGGTGTACGGTCGTCCTTTGGTTCATTTGGCTTGCGCGAAACGAATGGATATTTAACCAAAAAAATTTTGATTGATGAGCTAATTTTTTATCATTAAGTTGGGGTCCTTATACTGTGTGAAAGCATCTGAGGCCTTTGTGGGGATTTAGGAAGCGCAGTGGTAGAATTGCCCTTGGTCGTGTGTACCTCAGGTTGGGAAGTCATCGCCTAGAGTGAGGATTGTTTGGTCACCGCCCATGCAAGGTGTTCTCAAGTTTAATATTGATGGTTTGGCTTAGGGGAAGTCAGGTCTCGCAGGGTGTGATGGTGTGTTGCGCGACTCTTTGGGTCATATTTTAGCTCTTTTTTCTGGACCTCTTGACATGATTGATTCTAATGAAGCAGGGTTTATCACTATTCACCGAGCTTTGTGTGTTATTAAAGAACTAAGAAAAAAATAATTACTCTTATTGAGTCTTGAGTTTGTGCAATTAGCCTATAAGATTTTTGTGTTATTAAAGAATTAAAAATATAAACAAATATTATCATGAGATCTAAAAAATTATTTAGCTTCTTGGATTCAAATACAATATTTAATCGTTATATTAAAAAATTAATAAACTATACTAAAATACATTACAAATAAGTAGAGAGTATTTTTTTAGGATTAATAGATATTTTGTTCCATGTTTATACATGGTCTTAAGTATAGCTAGTCTTAATCCTCTCTCATTTTTTGGCTTAATAGGCAAATAGGTGCCCAAACTATGTTTTTTTTTTCAATTAGGTGCCCAAACTATTTTTCGGGCTAAATTGGGACCTAAAGTTTCATGTCGTGACCCATTTAAGGTTCGCCGTTAATTTTTTCCGTTAAAGGAAATGTGTCATCTCCTGAAAATTTCAAAAATTATATTAAAAATAAATAAAATTAATAAAACAAAATAAAAATATATCCTAAAATTTTCAAATATTCTCAAAACAGTCCCAAAATCCCTAAACCTCCCAAATCCGTCCACTCCTGGCGGCGGCCGCCGCGTTGCCGGTGACGGAATGAAGCGCCCTCCCCTCACCGAACAATGCACACATCATTCACCGTCTCTCCTGTCGCCGTTCATCGTGAATCGTTTGAAAGAACCATTTGAGAATTTCGTCGATTCGCACGACGTCGGTCGATTTCCTGTGACGGGATGGTGGGGGAAATGGTCGTGACGATCCGGCAACCAATGTGGTGGGCGACGGCATGGCAATCGGTGGCGAAATCAGCCTAAATCGGGATTTAGGTTTGGGGGTTTAGGGATTTTAAAATTTGGGGGTTATTTTGTAAAATCAGGAAAATTTAGAGATTTTTTGAAAATTAATTTTATTTATTTTTAATATAATTTTTTATTTTTTAGGTGACACATGGCATTTAACAGTGGAAATTAACGACGAACCTTAAATGAATCACGGAATGAAACTTTAAGTTCCAATTTGGCCTGAAAAATAATTTGGGCACCTAACTAAAAAAGGGCATAGTTTGAGCACCTATTTGACGGTTAAGCCTTTTTTTACAAACATAGTTAGTCTTATCTTAAAAAAAAGGCAAAATGACAAAAGATGTCCCCAACGTTTGCATGTTTTGTCATTTGGCCCCCTATTCTTTTTTTTGGTCTAAATATACCCCCAACGTTTGCTTGTTTTGTCATTTGGCCTCCTATTCTTTCTTTTGGTCCAAATATGCCCCCAACGTTTCATTCATAGTCCAAATATGCCCATGTTGGATGTAAACTGTCAATCAACTGACGATCAACGGCTTATAAAAAATTTTGACGTGGCATCAACAGATCTTAATACGTGGCAAGTCCAGTCAGCATCAGCTGTTGAACGTCAATTGACTGACAGTTTCCATCTAACAGAGGCATATTTGGACCAAATTAAAACGTTGAGGGCATATTTGGACTACGAATGAAACGTTGGGGGCATATTTGGACCAAAAGAAAGAATAGGGGGTCAAATGACAAAACAAACAAACGTTGGGGGCATATTTGGACCAAAAAAAAGAATAGGGGGCTAAGTGACAAAACATGCAAACGTTGGGGGCATCTTTTGTCATTTTACCTAAAAAAAATGTATAGTTAAGCTTTGAGTTTTTTTACTCATTTGTCCCTTGAAACTTGACATTTGACATCTAGTTGGTACTTGAATTTAGAAATTGTTACATGCATTATTTTAAAAATTTAGGTAAACTAACATAATGACCACCATACTATGATAAATGTATTAAAATGACCACATTAAAAAAAATCAACTTAATTAACCACCCAAACTATTGAAATTGGATTAATGTGACCACCAGCCATTAATGGGCTAACGGAAGGTGACGTGGCAGTTAAAAAATTAAAGGTATAATTACACATTTGGTCTTTACTATTTACACATTCTTTCAATTTAGTCCTAATTTTAAACTAATAAAATAAATTAATTAGGTGGTGACACGTGTCAACACCTTATTGGAGGAATTTAATTATTTATATTTGATATAATAAATTATTTTACTCCTCCAATCAGATGGTGACACGTGTCACCACCTATTTAGAGGAGAAAAACAAATTTCAGCATACATGCTGCTAAAGGGATTCGAACCCGGGCATTGTAAAAGCAAAGGCAATGGGTTAGCCAATGCACTAAAAACAATATTGTGCCAAGAAACACCAACTTTAATATATGTCTTATTGTTTTCTACATCGAATAATTCCAAAGAACTGCAAGAACCAAAGCTACTAGGAATCAAGCCAGACAGATTATTGTAAGAAAGATCGAGCTCAACGAGATTCGAACAAGCTTGAGTTAGATACAAAGGAATCTCCACTTGAAAATTGTTTTCAGCTAAATAAAGATACTGCAAATTAGAAGTTGGCAAAGCTGGAATCTGACCGGAGAACCGGTTGAGAAATTGTTTGATGAAAGATCCAAAAACTGCAGATTCTTGCAGTTTGAGATGTTTACTTCACCGGAAACCTTGTTTCCTTTCAAGGCCAGGAGCTTTAACTCACCGCACCCACCGTGGAGAATCCATGGAACCACGTTGTCAGCAGAAATCTTATTGAAAGAAAGATCGAGAACTCGCAAACTCAGCTGCAAACCTCCGGATTCTTCACCGGAAAACTCGAGACTATTGCCTGATACATTTCCCGTTACATATTTCAGATATTTTTTAATTAAATTAAAAAATAATTGGATGATTTTATATGTAAAATTAAAAAAATAAATGTAAAAAACAATAATACATATATTAAAGTTGGTGTTTCATAGCACAATATTGTTCTTAGTGTAGTGGCTAAACCATTGCTTTTGCTTCTACAATGCCCGGGTTCGAATCCCCTTAGCAGCATGTATGCTAAAATTTGTTTTTTTCCTCTAAATAGGTGGTGACACGTGTCAACACCATATTGGAGGAATTTAATTATTTATATTATTAGTTTAAAATTAGGACTAAATTGAAAGAATGTGTAAATAGTAAAGACCAAATATGTAATTATACCTTTAATTTTTTAACTGCCCCGTTAGCGCTGGTGGTCACATTGATCCAATTTCAATAGTTTGGGTGGTCAATTGAGTCGATTTTTTTTAATGTGGTCATTTTAATACATTTACCATAGTATGGTGGTCATTGGGTTAGTTTACCCTAAAAAAATTTGATGGGCCCTTTTGGTATGGCTTAAAAAAGAACTTTTGCTTAAAAAAAAGTTACTTTTCACCTATAAACAATGTCAAACACTTTTAAATTGGTGTGAAAAATCACTTAAAAAGTGATATTCCACCCAACCTAAAAAGACTAATATATTAAAATAATATTAAATATAATAATTATTATTATATTAAACTAATGTTTAGTTATATTACAATAATATAAAAATGTATAGTTTAAACTTTAGAGGTTAAATTTTATATTTAATTCAAATTTTTATATTAATTATTTAAAAATATTTAAAGTTTATATTTCATATATAAAAAATTACCAATAAATTGTCATAGTTTTTTATATTTTTATCATTTAAGTTGATTTTTTCATATATAATTATATTAATAAATTTTATGATAACTAATTTAAACATTATTTACGTTTATTTATTTTTACTTTACAATATAATGTCTAAAACGGGTATTTTATCTTTTTAAAACCATTTTTTGACAGTAATGTTAAACACTAAAATCTTACAATTAACTTTTAAAATTACTTTTTTAGTAGCACTTTTAAAAGTATTTTTAAAAAATCGTGCCAAATTAGCCTGGAGTTTAAATTTTGTTGATGTTTCTAGCAAACCAATGGATGTCACTTGTTTTTAAATTAAATTATAAATTTAGCTTTATGTACTTAGTTGATACCTGAAATTATTTTAAGACTTGATATTTAATAGTTGAAGTTTTTTCTAAACTAGCATACACTTGAACTTGTAAACTGCCACATACATTTATCTAACAATCAACTTTATCAAAATTTTAATGACGTGTTATATCTAAGTATCTAACCAATCAATTGAGGTCAGTGTCACATGTCTTAAATACGAAATTTTTTTATGTAATATAACTTATTGGAATTCTAATAAAATTCCAAACTTACTTTTGTTAAACATGAAAAAAATTGTTTTATTCAATTAATGTCTTACAATCTATATTGGTACATTCTCAAAGCTCTCATTTTCATGATACATCTTCCAATTCTCATTTTCGAACTATCCTCTCAAGTTGGGACGAGTCTATAACTCAAAATACAAAGAGATATGGGCTTTTGTTTCTTTCTTTCTTTACAACTTGAAGGAATTTTTCAAAAATAGGATGTTTGAGATGGATAGTCATTTACAGAGAAAGTTGGAAGATAGAAACTTTATGATTACACGAAAATAAGTTGTAAAACTCTTATAGAAATAAAATATTTTTCGCATTTAATAAAATTAAATTTAAATAAGAATTTATTTTTAACGACATGTGGTGTCGATTGATCAGTGGTAGATAACATGTTACCAACTGAGTTAAGTTTTTAGATTATTGAATGTAACGGTTTGTAAATCCAAGTACTAAGTAGGTCAGAAAAAAATTGAGTATCAAATAACTCATAATATATATATATATATATGTGTGTGTGTGTGTGAGAGAGATCCAGATACATGGAGTAAAACTCATTTAATTTTACACTAATCCATGGTCATTAGATGAGTGAAATGGAAGGATGAGATTAACAGTAGAAAATGTGAAGATTAAATAATCTTAACTATTTATTATCATCATATAACAGTCTAAAAATAATATATATATATATATATATATATATATATATTACTTTTAATTTGGTAGAAAATCCCTTAGGTTCCTCTGAATGTCGAAATTGAGAAAACTAATCCCTCTAAAAGAAAGCAATTAGTCCATATTACTTGTGAGAAATTAAATATGATTAATCGCGATTTTAATGTTTTCCACCTATTTTACATAGTTTTTATTGATATAATAAAAAAATATCTCTCAATATTCATGCATTATGTAAAATTGACCCGGTTCTAAAAAAAATAACACGCAGTTTACACAATTCTACAAAAGTGAATTGGATTGAATTTGTTAATTTTTTAGTGTAAACTACATAAATGACCTGATTATGACTTAATTCTTTGTTGAGTTTTTTAATTATGAGAAGTTATAAATATATTTTTCGATTATGACTAACAAATCGGTTTAATTTTGTTAAAAATAAATGGTTGATGATGTGACAGTTAATAAAATTTGTAGATTAACATATATAACATTTAACCTTTACATTTTATTTTAATTTGGTTCTAAATTAACTACCGTCATGAATTTTACTAATATGTAGAATAACCTTTCTTTTATTCGACTCTGCAAAATCGTCATGAATTTACTAAATTTTGCAAAAGGGAGTGAAATAAAAGAAAAAGAAAACATTTAGCTAAAAAAGGTATAAGATTAGTTATTGTTTGAGTCTTTTAAAGAGATTAGCTACCGTTAACAGCAATGGAGGTTTTGATTCTCCAATTTTTTTCACTGCTCATACAAATGGGGTTGCATATGGATAGTGTTAGTAGCAATGGAGGTTTATTTCTTTAGAAGGGAAGAAGATGAAGTTTAGGATTTAAGGGACTAAAATGTTGTAATATTTAAATGTTGAGACCTAAAATTTTAAATTTAGGATAAAATTAAAATAAAATGTAAAGGTTGAGAGTTAAATATGTTATTATACATATTTTATTAACTGCCACATCATCAGTCGTTTATTTTTAACAGAGTTGGACGGATTTGTTAGTCGTGATTAGTCGGAGGACATATTTGTAATTTCTCATAGTTAGTGAACTCACACAAAAAATTGGGTCATAGTTGGGGATCATTTATATAGTTTACCCATTTTTTAGGATGATAACCAAAATGACAAAATCTATAAGTTTGTTGTTATATTAATCAAAATCATATATAATATAATGGATGGAAAACGTTAACTTCATGATAAATTGTCATTATATGCTTCTTACAAGGACTAAAATGCATCTTTTTATAATTTTAAAATTGAGAGGAACAAAGAGGTATTTTAACCGTTGTTCTTTAGTTTTGTAAGCAATTCACTGTTGCATTCGGCTTTCATGACGACTTCTTCCGGCTTCTGGCTTCATAACCGCGTCAAAAATGAAAGCGAGCTTCCACCAAGTTGCCTAACACATTATTCCACCACTAGAAGGTGAACGACTTTTCTCCTAAAAACCCAGTGCTCTTTCTCCTTCAACCCCCAAATTTGACCTTTTCACCGAATTTCTTCACACAAAACAACAAACACTAGAAAACATCAGCTTTTAGAAGTTAGAACATTCCCATTTCCCAGAAGTTAAACCAATCGTTTCCTTTCCTATTTCCCCATTTTCTCCGCTTTAATATTCAGCGTCTTCAAATAAAAAAATCCTCTAATACATTTGAAGCAACCGGCTTTCAAGTTCCAGAGAGAAGAAAAAATCCACTAGTACTGTATCTCTCTCATTTAAGCTTTCTTTCATTTCCGTTCCTGTTTCCAAGGAGAGCACAAAGATTAGAGAAGATGAAGTTTCAAGTTTTTGTGATTGCGATTTGTGTTTTTTCCCTCTCTTTTGCTTCAGTTTCAGCCAGATTCTTTCCCAATAATATAACAGGTATTCCGCCATGGATTCTCCATAACACCACCAAAACTGCCGCATGGGATGCCTTCACCACATTCGCCGGTTGCCGCCCAGGCGAAAGACGGGATGGCTTGTCGAAGCTCAAACACTACTTTAACTACTTCGGTTACATCCCCAACTCGCCGTCTAATTTCACCGAGGATTTTGACGACGAGCTAGAGAAGGCATTGAGAGCGTACCAGCAGAACTTCAACCTTAACGTCACCGGTGAACTCGACGATCGGACTCTTCAACAGATCGTTCGGCCGAGATGCGGTAACGCCGATATTATCAACGGGACGACTTCCATGAAATTAGGTAGATCCTCGTCGTTGCACACTACCAAACACTTCCACACGACGGCGCATTACTCTTTCTTTCCCGGAACGCCGCGTTGGCCTTCGAACCGGCGGGATTTAACGTACGGTTTCTTGCCGGCGAACGAGTTGACCGACGAAGTAAAAGCCATCTTCACAAGTGCCTTTCAGAAATGGTCGGCCGTTATTCCGTTGACCTTCACGCAAACGGATTCCTATTTCCTCGCGGATATCAAAATCGGGTTTTACAGCGGAGACCACGGAGACGGCGAGCCATTCGACGGGATTTTAGGGACGTTGGCCCACGCTTTTTCTCCGACAAGCGGGAGGCTCCATTTGGACGGGGAAGAGAACTGGGTTGTTTCCGGTGACGTAACGAGGGCGTCACAGCCGTCGGCGGTGGACTTAGAGTCGGTGGCGGTTCATGAGATCGGGCACTTGTTGGGATTGGGACATTCGTCGGTGGAAGATGCGATTATGTACCCGTCGATCTCTTCGAGAACGAGGAAAGTGGAACTGGCGAACGATGATATACAAGGGATTCAATTCTTGTACGGCAACAACCCTGAGTTCAACGGTACGACGACTACGAATACCGGGGAGAGAGACACCAGCAGTGGAGTTCCCCGTTATTTGGGTCCAGGGTGGGGCCTTGGTGTAGTCTTCGCCGTTGGATTTGGGTCTTTATTTTTGTAGAGTAATTATTTCTTTCTTATTTTTCCTAAAAAATATATATAGATATACTTTGTCTGTTTTTTTTCACGTAAAAAAAATACTCTATGTTCCATAAAATTTGTACATTTTGTATTTTAAAGTCATCTAACTTAAATTGTCGACGTATTTTTTCTACCCTCTTTTTAATTTTTCAATGATGTAGTAATTATTTTAATTATTTTATAACGCATCTTTTATATAATTTTTCTTCTTAAAATTACGAAAAAAAATAATAAAGGACAAAATTTGTGGGACGAATAGAGTAGATTTTAATGGCTTAGGGCGAACTTAAAATTTAGGCATCAATAATAAGTATAGAAGAAAATTTGAATTTTAAGAATTGACTCTAATAACAAATGTAATAGAAAAACTAGATCCTTAATAATAACTCTTGAACAAAAATAAAATTTAAGAGCATGCCTATAATAACAAATATTTGGAGAAAAATATTAGATCCTAAATAATATGTATTGAAAAATTTGAGACTCTAATAATAAATACTAGAAAAATGAATTTTAAGAGTACATTTCTAATTTCTAATAACAAATATTGAAGGAAAAAATTGAATCCTGGGCAGATATCCATCTTGCACAAGCACGGACGGATTTACAATATGTGTGGGTTGGGCTATAGCTAGGGATGTAAAAACAGGTAATCGGACGGGTTTCAGGTCGGGTAAAATCGGATACAGGTCATTTCAGGTCATTTTTCTGTTTTGACTCGACTCGGGTCGGGTGCGGGTCCATTTCAGGTCGGGTCTATTTCAGGTCGGGTCCATTTCAAGTCGGGTCCATTTCAGGTCGGGTCTATTTCAGGTCGGGTCAAAACAGGTCGGGTCCGAAGCAGATAATTGACAGGTTAATTCGGGTTCGGATACACTTCAGGTCGGGTCCATTTCAAGTCGGGTCCATTTCAGGTCGGGTCCGTTTCAGGTCGGGTCTGTTTCAGGCCGGGTCCATTTCAGGCCAGGTCCATTTCAGGTCAGGTTCATTTCAGGTCGGTTGCATTTCAGGTCGGGTGCATTTCAGGTCAAGTAATTTCAGGTCGGGTAGTTTCAGGTCGGGTAATTCAGGTCAGGGTATTTTCGGATTTGGATTTCGTATTGAGTTTGAGTTCGGTACAACCGTATAAGTAGTTGATAGACTTTAGGTTGGCCTCCATCAATCGTCATTGATTTTGAGTTAATTATTTAAAGTCATATCAAATTAAAATTATAAAACATTGTAGTAATTAAAAAAATAATGAAAAGTGTCAATTTGGACTGAAAAAGGGGTCAATTTGGATTAAAAATAAACTTTCACAGATTATAATGAACAAAAATATCAAATTAAAATTATAAAACATTAGATAGATTTAAAAGAAAACAAGGAAAATGGGTCAATTTGGAATAAAAATAAAGTTTTGGGACTATAATGAACAAAAATATCAAATTAAAAGTATAAAATTAGAGTAATTAAAAAAACAATAAGTAGAGGTCAATTTAGAATAAAAATAAAGTTTTAGGGTCTAGAATGAACAAAATTTCAAATTAAAATTATAAAACATGATGAATTAAAATATATACAAGGGTCAATACAGAATTAAAATAAAGTTAAGGGACTAGAATAAAGAAAATATTAAATTAAAATAATTAAACATTGGACAAATTAAAAAAATAAACGTGGGTCAATTTGGAATAAAAATAAAATTTTAGGGTATAGAATGATGAAAATATCAAATTAAAATTATAAAATATTGGACGGATTAAAAAAATAATGAATATGAGTTTAGGGTTCATACATTTATAGGCATATTTACATACATATATTAGGGTTTAGGGTTTAGCGAAAACTTATTAATGATTTAGGGTTCATACATTGATAGATACAAACATACTTACATACACTAGGGTTTAAGGTTTAGAGTTTATGTTTTAAGTGTTTATGTTGTAGATTTAAGGGTTTAAGGTTTAGAGTTTTATGAAAACTTCATTAAGTGTTTATGGTTTAAGGTTTAGGTTTAGTGTTTATGGTCTAGGGAGAAATTCATTATGAGTTTAGGGCTCATACATTGATAGCTACATATATACATACTTATATATATATATATATATATATATATATATATATATATATATTAGGGTTTAGGGTTTATGGTTACTTGTTTAGAGTTTAGGGTGTAGCGAAAATTCATTAAGAGTTTAGGGTTCATATATTGATAGATACAAACATACTTACATACATAAGGGTTTATGGGTTAGAGTTCATGGTTTATGGGTTTATGTTGTGGATTTAAGGGTTTAGGGTTTATGGAAAACTACATTAAGGGTTTAGGCTTTAGACATTGATAGATATATACATACATACTTACATATATTAGGGTTTAGAATTTAGGGTTTAGTGTTAAGAGTTTAAGGTAAAACTCATCAAGGGTTTAGAATTCATACATTGATAGATATATACATACTTATATACATTATAGTTTAGAGTTTAGGGTTTGGGGTTAGGGTTTAGGGTCTATGATTTGATGAATTTAAAGTGTTGATAAATATAAAATATTAACTATTAACTTTTTAAATCAATTTAAAGTTAAATAATATTTCTGTTAAATATACATGTATAATCAATTTAATATATATGTATAAAAAATTGTATTTAAATATTCATTTCACGCTTCTAAGTTTTAAATTTTATTAAATAATTCAATATGCTTAGTATTAACTCATTTAATATAAATTATTTGTGGCGTTAATAACTTAAAAATTTTATTAAATTAATAACTTGTGATGGATGAATTAAAAATAAATTACTTAAAATTTAAATTATTTTATTAATTATGATCATTAAATTAAAATTTTATTTTATCAAAGATTTTAATTAGAGGGAAAGTTAAAAGTTAAAAATACTTTAGTTTTTAATTTAGGGGGAAGTTTGTGCAACCAAATTTGGGGGGGGGGGGGAATTTTAGATTAAAAAGTTGGGGGAAACAAATTTGGGGGGGGGGGATTTTAGATTAAAAAGTTGGGGGGAAACAAATTTTGGGGGGGGGGGGATTTTAGATTAAAAAGTTGGGGGGAAAATTGATGGGGGAGGCGGCAAATTGAGTGAAAATGGATGGGGAGGTTTTTTTTTTTTGAATTTGTTATTTAAAGGTTAATTACCTTTTAGGCCCTTCCTTAATTAGATGCTTAGGGTTTAGATTATTTAAGTTTTAGTTTGTTTTTTTTAGTGCTAACTTTTGGTATAGTTTCTTTAGATTTAATTAAACATGGTTGAACTAAAAGAAGGATGAGCATGTCACAACTCACATGTGTCCTCAATTTTCTGGTCTAATAACAATTTAGGTCTATATAAGTATAATTATTAGATAAACTATGTATTGTCCCTAAATTTTGAGTTTGAATACTTATTAAGTCCTTGTAATTTTGAAATTCAATATTTTAATTCCACCAAATGTTTAATCTTGATTTCTCCTTTGTATTGAAATAAAGTATTTTATGTGAGATAAATTATGTCTTTGCTATAAGATCTGAGAGCTAATATTATTACAAACAAATTTCTTGTATTTTATCAGTTCATGTCAAGAACAGGTCGGGTCACTTAACAGGTCGGGTTTAAAAGCAGGCCGGGTCCATTTCAGTCGGGTTCAAAACAGGTCGGGTCCATTTCAGGTCGGGTCCATTTTCAGGTCGGGTCCATTTCAGGTCGGGTAAAATCGGATATCGGGTCAATTCAGTCGGGTAATTTCGGTTATTTGCCAGGTCGGCTTCGGGTTCGGGTTCTTTTCAGTCGGACGCAGGTCGGGTTTCAAGTCCAAATTAACAGGTCTAATTCGGGTTCGGGTCGTTTTCAGTCAGACGCAGATCGGGTTCGGTTGCTACAGTAACAGGTCAAATTCGGGTTCGGATCAACAACAGTCGGTTGCAGATCGGGTTCGGGTCAACAAAAACTCGGGTTAAATCAGGTTCTGACTCGGGCAGGTTTCAGTCAAGTTACCAGGTTTTGACTTGTTTTTACATCCCTAGCTATAGCCCCCTCTTTTATTTGTCCCTTAATTTTTATAATAAATTTAAAATATATAATGGAATAATTATTAATTGCCCCTCATTTTTTAAGTAAATTGTACTTTGTCTCTTATTTTTTTATGTAAATTATACTTTGTTCTCTTCAAGTTGGGATCCTAGCTCCGTCTTTGGGCACATACTTAAGGATGACTCATGACACTGATATATATGTGTTATTGATCAGTTAAGACAAATGAATAAATCTTATCTTATAATCAGACCAGAAAATTAAAAAAAATTACAATAACACACCATGTCAATAATAATTTGTTATTAACGGTTGCAAAAATCAAACTCCCGATTATTATTAAAGTACAACAAATTATTAACATCATATCTAATCCATATAGCTAATGGATTAGATTTCTTTTAACCACTGATTTGTGACCCGGTAGTCAGTTAATCCAAATTGTTTTTTTTTCATAAATTCATTAAAAATGTCTTAATAACTAGGGTTGGACGCTAGATCTAGCCGAGTCTAGTTAAATAAATTTGAGTTAGTCATGTTTATAAGTCATATTTTATGTTTCAAACTTTATTTAAATTTTTTTTATTCGAATCGAGTTTATTGTTGAGTTGATCAATCAATGAAGATGGTCAAGAGGTGGTGAATTAGCAATTTAAAAATTGGTGGAAGCAAATTGCAAAACAAAAGAGAAATGGCACAAGTAATTTATAGTGATTCAATCTTCTCAACAATGTCTACATCCACTATCTTTGCTATCCACACTAAAAATTTCAACAAATTTTCTAATTTATCACGCCGATAATGATGCAGTATGATAAGAGAAGTCGAAGGGGTACTCAGTTGAGGTCGTCGAGTGGGGAGACTGTGGTGTCTGACTCCTTTGAGGTTTCAAGACGTATGAATTCCTTTGGTGAGCCGAATTCATGGTAAATCAATCAACTATGGGAGCACAATCAACGTGAGAACTTATGTGTCGTTGTCATAAATTTGGAGCCTTCGGAAGGGATGCTAGAAGAAAACTGTAGATTTGATCATACGAGCGGATGAGAATTTCAACATGTGAAAATTCACAATAATATTGTTTTGAAGCAACCCTCCAGTGAAAAAATTCACGATTATATTAATAAACTTCAGCTTTATAATTTTTACTAGGTGAAAATTCTAACAGGTCTATTGTAAGGCCTATTTAAATTTGCTCGTCTAAAACCTCTACAAAAACGATCGCAAAACAAGTTTAAATTTAATTTTATGAATTCATATATTTGAATACGAGATTTTCAACACGATTGTATTGTTAAACCTCAATTTTTGTACTTTTTACTAGGTGAAAATTTTAACGGGTCCATTGTAAGGCCCATTTAGACCTGTTTGTCTAAAACCTCTACAAAACGACTGCAAAACAAGTTTAAATAAAAATTTTATGATTTTATATATTTTATTACGAGCTTTTCAACATGATTATATTGCAAAAACTCAATTTCTGTATCTTTTACTCGGTTAAAATACTAACGGGTCCATTGTAATGCACATTTAGACATGTTCGTCTGAAACCTCTACAAAACAACCACAAAACAAGTTTAAATCAAATTTTATGAGTTCATATAATTGATTACCAGCTTTTCAACACGATTATATAGTAAAACTTCAATTTTTGTACTTTTTACTCGGTTAAAATTCTAAAGGGTCCATTGTAAGACACATTTAGACATGCTCGTCTGAAACCTCTACAACCCTGAACCATAAACCTCAAACTCTAAACATCAAACACTAAACTATAAACCAAAAACCATAAACATGAAACATAAAAACCTTAAACCATGAACCATGAACCGTGGACATTGAACCCTAAACCATAGATCTTAAAACTTAAACCTTAAACTTTAAACCCTCAACATTAAACCTTAACCCTAATATAACCCCAACCCTAACCTTTAAACATAACCCATAACCATAAACCTAACCCACACCCAAAACTTAGCCCCTAACCCTTTACCCCTTATCCATTACATTTTACCCCTTACCTCTCACGCATAACCCCTTACCCCCTTACCCTTTGAACCTTGAACCCAAACCTTAAACCCCAAACCTAAACATAAACCTTAAAATTAAACCTCAAGCCAAAAACATGAACCTTGAACTTTGAACCCTAAAACTATAACCTTGAACCTTAACACTAACTATAAACCCCAAACCTAAACATGAATCTTAAACCATAAAAACTCAAATTCTAGACCTTAGACACTAAACTCTAAACATTGAACCTTAACTCATAAAGCTTAATCCATGAACCTTGATCCCATAATCCCTAAAGCACCGTACATGATATATAATCCCTAAACACTAAAACCCTAGACATTAAATATTAACCCCAAACCCTAAACTTAACCTCAAACTTGAACCTAAATCTTGAACACTAAATCATAACCCTAAAGCTTAAAGCCTAACCTCTAACCCCTAACCATTAACCTCATAAACCTTAATATTCCTACCTCTAACCCTAATTTAACCATAACTCTAACTCTTAACCCTTACCCATAACCATGAACTCTAAACCTAAACTATCAACCCTCAACCCTAACCCTAAACATAACTCCAAACCCTTAGCATTTTACCACTTACACTTTACCCATAAGCCCTACCCCTTACCCTTAGCACATGAACCTTAAACCTAAACATAAACCCTAAAACTAAACCCAAAATATAAACCCTAAGCCCTAACATTAAACTATAACCCTAACACTAATCTTAAACTCAAACCATAAAACCTCAAACTCTAAACCATAAATCATAGAGCATGAACCTTAAACACTAAACCCTTAACTCATGAACCTTAATCCTTGAACCATGATCATTAATCTTTAGACCCTAGACCATGAACCCTAAATTATAGACGATAAACCATGAACCTAAACTCTAAACCCAACATTAATCTTAAACATAAACCCTAAACCATGAACATCAAATATAGACCATAAACCCTAAACTTATCCTCAAACACATACCTAAACTCGAACCCAAACCTTTTAAAACATGTTAAACAACTTGTTGGACATATGGCTCAAGGGTGACCTTTGTCTGTCTTGTTCTTTTTTTTTTGTACTTGTAAGAGGGAACTTTAGTGGCAGAGGAGTCACCGACAACAACAATGAAGTCTATGGCGTCGGAAGTTGCTAGCTTGGGTTGTGGCTTGATCAGGATGTAGTCGAGGTCAAGCTGCTCGAAGAAGATAAGGATCCTCTGTGACCACCTGCAGTCGTTAGTCCCATCAAATGCGTCAAGCTTTAACAAATCAGGAACAAGCTTGCTAACAATGATCAACATTTTTACACTATAAAAATCACTTCTAAAATGTTGATAAAATATTGCAAAACGAGACATTAGCACTAACATGACAACAATAAAAATAATTGAAGTAAAGAATCAACAATCATGTAGTGATAAGTCACCGTTTTAGAAACAAATTCGTCTCGATGTGTGTAATCGCTACAATAGACGAACATCCTCTAAGGTTAGCACAATCTCTTGGAGAGTTCGTACACTCGAAAACCAGAGCGAACAAATGTGGTACTACTTTTCTCTTAGCTCTCAGAACTAGAAAGGGCTTATAAAAAACTAGAGATGAAATGATAGTGTTTAGCAAATAATTTTTGCGTAATCGCTACAATAGACGAACATCCTCTAAGGTTAGCACAATCTCTTGGAGAGTTCGTACACTCGAAAACCAGAGCGAACAAATGTGGTACTACTTTTCTCTTAGCGCTCAGAACTAGAAAGGGCTTATGAAAAACTAGAGATGAAATGATAGTGTTTAGCAAATAATTTTTGCTTGAGATGGAAAAAAAATGAAGCAAATTGCTCTCAATTTATACATATTAAAAGGGTAAAATCGTCCAAACAAAAAATAATACTCCATTAAAGCCCTTAATTTTATTTCATGGATAACATCAAAAGCCATTGAATCTCTTGATTTTACAGCACTCAATGCATACAAAAACTGCATTAAAAAAGCATTGAATTGAAGGCTAAATTCAATTAGAATTAAGAGCCCTTGTAACGACGCACACGATTAACAATTCAAACTACCAAAACGAGAAGGTAATCAAAGCTTTTAATACTTATCATCAACATTGCTGCAGATAAGAAAATGAGAAGGTAATCAAAGCTTCAGGGAAGAAGCAACAAAAACCCATTATGCATCACATTGTTCCAGCTACTTCAAATATGTTCACCTACATGGATCATCTTACATCTTGCAGAAGCAGTCTAATGACAAATCCTACGTTTCAGTGTCCATCTGCTCTCTCAATTGAAGCAGTCACGTTATAAACGGTTTTCTTGTGATTGTAACGAGAGAAAACAACCTGAGTTCCTACTTAATATGTTCAATGCCAAGTCTAAGAGTACTAAGACTCGTTTTTGGGGAAAATCTAGTCACGTATAGAACAAAGTTCGAAACCACCATTCATAATAAAGCAATTTTCATTTGATTCTATAAAAAAACGTCCCTTATTAATTACGTTCTTCCAACATCTAATTCAACTGCACCTGAGATTGAACCTGAAAACATTTTAAAAAATGAAATGCAATGAAATACAAAGCACTGATACAGAGAACATGTTCCTTAGCTAGGTCATCTGTTTGAATTGACAGACAATCAGCTCAGCTTTGACGCAGAATTAGAAGACTCAGTGCGACTTCATTGCATAAACATCTACAAAGTAAGGCTTTCAGGGTTCTCAACAATCTTTGAGAAGGTCTGGAGGAAGGCAGCCAAATCAGCACCATAGATAATACGGTGGTCAGCAGTTACATTCACCTGAAATAGAAGAATCACATTCTAACTCAGTTTAAGTTGTAACATATAAATAGTTATCCACGATGAAAAGTTCAGCTTATCTCCTGTCAAAAGAAATGACTCCTCTATATTAACTGACAAACATGAAGACCATGCCTTATTCACCAATAAGTGGAATGAACCTAAGTATCAATTGAACTAGTTATTTTATATTAATATTTCTCGAAACTTGATCAAAACATCTGAGCACATACCTCCAACAATAATACAACTAGGTGGCAAAGATTGGTTTAGCTGTGAAACCTACCATTGTAACAGCTCTAACCTCTTAGGCTCTTACCACCACAATGCGACATAGAATAATATTGGAAAAACAGGAAATATTGAATCCCATTAAGATTTGGATAAAATATTTACTCCAAACATGATCAAAAATAAACTAATTAAATTTTGAACTGATGTCGAGAAAAACCAAAAACCTACATGTGCCCCTTGAGAAGATCATACTTAAAAGATTTAATCCTGTCAAGAGATGGTGGACAGAGACAACAAACAAAGACCTCAGTGTAGTTGAGTTACTTGAGAATGTTATCCTTTGGCAAGGTGACACAGTATCTTCAAATATAGGCTATAGCTAAACCTTACTGATCTTGGTTAAGGTTTAGTTTATTATTGTATCTCTAACTAATCTAACACTTTTTGTCCTTTGTAAAACGGTGTCTTGGAAATATCACGGCTATATTTGGGAGCCATTGACTCAGTAAACATAAAATGAACCAGCTTCTACCAATAAAAGCTAATCAAGGAAGGTTCCTCCATTGAATCAGCAATACCATGTCTATTTACTGAAGATCCATGAGATTTTGGCAAAATCAAGCATACCCTCACATATATCCTCTTTATTTCACATGAGGACACTCGCAGTGAACAATGAATGTTAGGGTAGTTAAAAGGATTAGGCATCCCAATAGTAGTACCCATAACTGAGGAATACGTCTTAGAAGCCAGAAGAAAAGCAAAAGCAATCCCATCAATAGCAGAGAGCAAAATGGGAATCTAAGTTGCAGAAAAGAGGACAAGGGTGAGTGATAAAAGTATTCTGAACCTAAATGTGGGCTGCAAAAGATTGTAATATGCATTTGAAATTGATAACCAGAGTGTACCAGAGTTAGTATATACACCATAGAAATACTAAAAATTTCTTCCACTATCCAAGAAAAGTATTTAGTGTAATTGACTATTGTTCCTTGTATAGTGTAAATGCTTATCATCACTAGCTTATTTCAGCATTAATTTTCAGTCAGGGTCATATTTATACCATACTAGAAAAGAAAATAGAGTACACAGACACACAGGGAAAGAGCCACATATATGGTGGCAGGGGCCATGCCCCCCCCCCCCCCACCCAAAAAAAGGTCCAATTGCCCCTTTAGCCCCTCTTAGTTTTGAAGCTAGATAAATTAAGCCTTGGCCCCACACAATTTTTGGGATTTATTGTTTTTAGCCCCCCTTAGTTTTGAAAGTAGCCAAAATTAAGCCTTGCCCCCCCCCCCAATTTTTGGGATTAATTGTTTCTAGGTCCCCTTAGTTTTGAAAGTAGGCAAAATTAAGCCTTGGCTCCCCAATTTTTTGGGTCAAATTTCTTTTAAGGTCCCTCTTAGTTTTGAAACTAGGCAAATTAATCCCTAACCCACCATTTTCCAGTTTAAATACTTCTTAGATCCTTATCAATTTCAAAATTAAGCAAATTAGACCCCAACCCCTGATTTTTAAATTATAAATTTATGACTTAACAATTAGACTAACCCTCATTTTATTACTATTTATATTCCCCCTTGATGTTTAATCCTGTGTAGTTGAGATTACACAACCAACCACGATTAAGGATGTAATGTGGACAAGGCATCTAGAGCTGGCCATTGTTTTTCACAACGAATAAAGTAAACTTGAAAATATTGGCAAGGTTAAAGCCAATGACAACAATATGAGAAGTAAATAGACCTATCAAGGTAGTGGGGCAGCCATTGTTGGAGGGAATCATTTCCTCCTAAAAGTAATTTCCTTTTATATATAACTCAGGAAGAACAGGTGATTCCGTCAACATAACGATGGTTACTCAGCAAAATTAGTACTTGTACCTATATTGTACTTTATTGGGATAGCCTCAGATCCCAGCATCATTTTAATGTTATATTTGCATATAAATAAAATCATAAATATAATAATCTTCCAGTCACAACAAGATAACTTAAAAGCATTAACAATAAATGACTGCATTGTTTCATGATAGACATATAATAAATTATCCTATCTTGTATAGTTCAAAAGAAAATTTTATCTAAAAGGGATTGTAATTGGCTCCCTAATAGAAACTGCACTCACCAGCATTTTGTTTTTCACGCTGAAGAATCCATCAGCATCAGCTACAACAGTTGGCTTTGATGCTCCAACAGCCATAATAGCTCCCTGGTCATCATTCCAAAAAATAAGTAACAAGTGTAGAGAAATATAATCAAACAGTTGGAATCGAAGATCCATCCATAACTACTCACCTGACCTGGCGGAAGAATGGCATCAAACCTGTCCACTCCAAACATTCCCAGATTGGATAGAGTGAATGTCCCTGCAAGCAATTGATGTATAATTTACCCTATATTCTAGACACCAAATATCAACCAGCTACTCAAAGTGGAACCAGAGGTAAAATCATTAAGCAGTACAAACCTGAATTATATTCTTGAGGCTGAAGCTGCTTTGCCCGGGCTTTTTCCACCAGCTCTTTCCATTTTTGAGACAGTAGATACAAATCCAACTATTCCAAAAACAATTAATCATTCAAGCTCTTGGAAGCTATAAGAAAATGATAGAAAAATCATCTACAACTACATATTATTGATAACAAATAATCCTTACATTTGATTCCACAGATTAAATATTAAAGTAAAGGATCACTAACCTTGTCTGCATCTTGAAGGACAGGGGTAATCAAGCCACCGTTGATAGCAACAGCTACTGCTATGTTGATGTTACTATTATAAGTAAAACTCTTGCCATCTTTACAGCTTGAATTCACAACAGGATGCTGCACAAGTGCCATTGCAGCTGCTTTCGCTAACAAAGCAGTCATTGTTACACCCTTTGGTTTCACCTATAAATAAAAATAGCAACTGATGAATTAAAAACCAATTTGGCAATTCAGAACACAAACAATTTATCAAATCGAAGAATCCGACTCATCGTACCTTCTCATACAAGGCATCAAGCGCGTCCGTAGTCACAGGGTACCCCACTCGAAATGCGGGCACTGAAAGACTCTCCACCATATTCTTCGAAACGGCAGCCTGCATTGTCGTAAATGGCACTACCGTGGAGCCTGGAACTGGAGGAGGAAGGCTGGAAGGGGCGAAAGAAGAAACTGTAGCTTTCGTTGGTGCTGCAGGCTTCGCTTCCACAACCACTGTAGGTCCCACATTTGTCTTCGGAGGCGAAATACCTGAAGCTGCCTCAATGTCCTCTGGGGTAATCCTCCCATACGGACCCGTTCCCACCACAGACTCAATATCCACCTTGTGCTGCTTCGCTAACTTCTTTGCAAATGGTGTCGCAACAGTCTTCCTCGGCCCCTCCGTAACTGTTGGAGCCGCGTTGGCTGGCGTCGACTTCGGAGGAGCTGGAGTTGAGGCAGCAGCTGGAGCAGGAGGAGGAGCATAGGGGGTTGAAGCACCTGATTTTGAGGCAGCTTTGGCCTTAGCCTCGGCAATTTCATCTTCAGTCTCAGCGAGGATACCAATGGCGGCGCCAACAGGAGCAGTTTCGCCTTCCCCAACAACGATAGCAGCGAGAATGCCGTCGTAGAAAGTCTCGACATCCATGTCAGCCTTGTCGGATTCGACAACAACAACGCTCTCGCCTTTGGAGAGTACATCGCCTTCGGATTTGACCCAAGATACAATCTTGCCCTCGGTCATGGTAGAACTGAGGGCAGGCATGAAGATCTCCCGGATCTTGGAGCGAACAGTCAGTACTCGTCTTGGATTTGACTTGAAACGAATTGAGGAGAAAGAAACAGAGGGGAAAAGACGAGGAAGAGGAGAAGAAGAGAGGGAAGATGAGAAAGAGATGGTGGTGTTGGAGAGAAGAGGAGAAGCCATTTTTTGAGGAGAAGAGGAATTGAAGAAAGCAATGAGCGAGTGGAGAAGTGCAGGATGCAGGTAATATAACAGAGGGAGCGGCGGAGAAGACGAGGAAATGCTGCGCTACCAACTGTGTTTGCATCGCCACTTTTCAATTGGAATTGGATGTTGTATATTTTCTTTTTACTCTTCGGCTATCAAACTTTCGCTTCTTTTCTGTTTTCCCGCATACATGTTTCCTTCTTTTCAATTGCACCCTTGTTTTTCCAAAATTAATATACGCTGCCATCCGAATTCCGAACTAACCATTCTCTAGCTCAACGATTTTTTTCTTTTTCACGTATCTACTTTTTTTCCTTACCAACATTCTTTATCTACGGATTCTTTCCAAAAAAATATATATATCTACGGAAAAGCCACTACAGCTTTGGGCTTACAAAACTTGTCATTGTCTTGCATCAGGATACCTTACAGGTCGGGCCATAAAAAGATTGGACTTTGGGCTTATATACACTATGGCCTTGGTACAGCAGATGTAAAAAAGATGTTTTGTATTAAATAACATTTATGTATTAAAAAAAGGATTAATATCCTATACACTGGCGGTGGAAACTGAAAAGTTTCCACAAGCGCCTTAGTTTTAGGGTATATTGAGTTAGTTTAGGGTATAGGATTTAGGGGTTTAGGTGTAGGGGTTTAGAATTTAGGGATAGTTGTTTCAATTTAAGGTTTATAGTTATAATTTAGGTTTTATAGGTTAGGGTTTAGTTTTTATGGTAATATAGTGAGGATTTAGTTTTTAACCTATAAACCCTAAATTATAACCCTAAACCTTAAATTAAAACAACTATCCCTAAATTCTAACTCCATACACTTAAACCCTAAACCTTATACGCTAAACTAACTCACTATACCCTAAAACTAAGGTGCTTGTGGAAACTTTCAGTTTCCACCGCCCGTGTATAGAATATTTATCCTTAAAAAATAGATAAAAGATACACTTGTATATTAAAAAGATGGATGAAAGATTATTCTTACTACATCAAGGTTTGGTTGATGAAATTTGGAATAAAGTTAAAAGATAAAGTGTCAAGGTGTTTGGTTGATGAAATTTGGGGTAAAGTTAAAAGATAAAATGTTATGTATGAATGTACCCTTAAAATTCTAACCTTTTATTTTGACATTAATTATTATATTAGTTTTTGCGTTTATGGTTTATAGTTTAGGGTTTGTGTTGTAAGGCTTGGTATCATGGTTTATTATTTATTGTTTTAAGGTTTATGGTTTGAGTTTATGGCTTGACTTTTTTATCAAAGGTTTGGGGTTTGGGTTTATTGTTCAATGTTAGTGTTTTAGGGTTTATGTGGTTATTGTTCATGGTTCATGATTTTGTGGTTTGAGATTAATATTTATGTTTAGGGCTTATGGTTTATGGTTTAAGACTTAAGGTTTCATGGTATTTGGTTTAGAGTTCAAAGTTTGTAGTTTAATATTTAGGGTTTAGGGTTTAGGGTTTATGTGTACTATGTTTATTGTTTATGATTTGGGGTTTTGGTTTTAGTGTTTATGGTTTCAAGAGTTTAAAGGTATAGGGTTTGTTGTTTATATTTTTATGGTATCTTGTTAACTCTAATAAAAACTAATTATTTTTTGTCATTGTTAAGTAATATTAACCATTAATTAACAAACAAACCAATGAGATAATGAAATGCGGGACAGTATAAAATTATTATTTTTTTTTATGAAAAATGGATTATTATAACGTGTCTCATTAAAAAAATTCTAATCATAGTCGAAGAAAATAGTACACATGATAATAACATATATAACCTACTACGAGGTAAACCCCGCCAGACAATTACATGCACTATTTCAACTCCCAGAGCTTGTAATGATATGATAGTTCAAACAAACCTCATGAAGGAAAGGAATTATTGTCGCTGGTGGGGATGAGCAAATAAGAATCTCTAAATTATCAAGCCGTGGCATTTTAACTAACACGCCAATCATTTTTATTACCATTCCGACGAACATGCTGCAACCGAATCACCTAATTTTATTGTCTGAACTCATTGAGATGTCAAATCAAAGAACAAGAACTTGTATTGTTAGAACCATTCTACAACACCTTCAAAACATCCGGACTATCCATCTCAAGAAAAACCTACCGAAAGCCAGCTTCTCAAGCATTCAATACTCCGATGTAAGCACCCCACAATTCAACTTCTATAATCGAACAAATACCAATCAATTTAGTAAAGTTGAGCTTCCAACTACCGGTATATTCACGTACCACTCCTCCGCATCTTGTTTCTCCATCCAACTCCTTTTCGCCTGAGAAGCACAGGTACGGCAATCTTTTGCCGTTTCAAGTACCCGAAACGTTCATGGGACGGGTACGGAACGGGTACGGCTGGGATACGTACCGGGGGCGTTTTACATTGACGGGGTACGGCTGAAAGTGACCGGGGACGGTTGAGAGATTTTCGGGGACGTTTCGGGGACGGCATGTGAACTTCACGCGCGTCCCCAAAGCTATTTGCAGATGCGCTTCGAAATGTATTCCGGCAGCTTCACCGGCGGAGGCGGAGCGACCAACGGGAAGAAAAACTCAGACATAAAAACCAGGTGAAAAACTCAGACAACAAACTAGGAGAAGTTGAAGAAGAAGAAGTTTAAGGAGGCGTGAAAAACACGTGATTTTTTTAATCTCTCATTTATTGTTGTGGGGCTCAATAAAATATTTTTTTCTTTATTTAATTATATATAAGTCTTTCCAACATAATCCCTAAATATATTTTTTACTACCTTATTTTCATGAAGAAAAAATTATACTATTTATGAGTATTTGTTGTTTTTTAATTATGAGTAATTTATTTTTAAAATTTAAGATAATTTTCACTTTTAACTTTTTATTAGTATTTCGTTTTTACCAATTTATTTATTATTATTATTATTATAAAATTTTATTTTATATTTACCGTACCCTTACTGTATTTGTACCCTGCAATTTTAAGAATTACCGTTTTTCGTCCCCGTATCCATATTGGTGCAACATAGCTTTTTGCTCCATTGGTATTAAGCTTGAACCGATCTATACATGGAGATAACCAATGATCCATGCCATTTTGTACAGTTGCCAGCGCAGACTTCGTCAAATGAACATATGTCAATGCACATGCGAAAATCGATAACGAATAACAACTCTGCTTAAGAACAGGTCGTCAGTCCTCAAACTAATTATCAAAGACCACAACATTCTTCTGAAACCACATATTCCACAATACATCTTCGGAAAATATATACCAATCCATTTAAACTTTAGCATACTTGTTCAAACTAGAGAGGTTGGTCACAACCCAAGCCTTAAGATCCAAGGATAAGAACATATCAATTTTATCAACTTTAATAAGCTCGTGCCATACTTGTAAGGCGCTAGGGCAAAAGTGCAGCACATAATTTATACTTTTCATCTCACTTTCTCAAATCAAACAGCTACCATCAGTTGAGAAATGACGTCACACTCGTTGTTCATTAGTCATAAGTTTGTTGCAACATACAAGCCATAAGAAAATTTTGATTTTTGCCAACCCCCGTAAACCATGAATAACTCTTCATAGATTATCTGCAGCTCCATCCATTACATCACATCAGATCTCATACGCCGAAGTTGTTAGAATCAAATCATAAATTAATATAAAACTTAATACCCAAGATCTATCATGTTAAATCACCGAGAACAATAAACCGAAATAATCTGAATGCGGAAGCGTACCTGAATTCATTGATAGATTGAAAATCTTGAATCTTGATGTGGAAATCCCAAGAACTTTGGTATTGATCTTCCAAGAAGATATGTTATCTCTTGAAGTAAAACTCTCTGACGGGGAAGGAGAGAAAAACAAGTTAACCTATTTCTTGGGGACCACTACCTCTTTATATAGTTGATTATTAAATCAAACTATTAAATATTTATAACTCTGCCCCTCATTGAATTATAAATATATCTTATGGTATCTACACTTTTATTTCCATGACATTTTAATACCTATGACACGCTTAACTTAATTGGTCACTTTATTTTTGTGTCATACTTTATAATAGCAACATACATTTTACATATGTGCCCACAATTACGGATTTTAATCCAACAATCTCCCACTTGGGCAACATATGTTTCTTGATAAATGTACAACCTTATGAGATCAAAATTTTGCTATTATATAATAGGTATTCTATAACAATCTCGTCCATCAACTATATCCACATAGGATCAAAGCGGTCTTCGCCATATCAATCATGACTGGACCCATCAATGGTCACGTATACAAATATAGTCAAATGACATAGATCAATCATGGATGTGTAGCATGGAAAATTACATGAAATGTGAATCATACATGTCTATTTCCAACTGGTCCTCCTAAACCTTAGTGAGATCAACTTTACTGAATTCAGAGTGTGCATAAACCAAAATAACTTTATTTCTGCAGAAAATAATCTTAAATAACTTTAAACTGAAGAAACTGAAATTGTGTCTAAACCGAATGAGCATTTTTTTCAAAATTACAAACTCCCACTAAAACCGAATATCCTTAAATAACATTACACCCACATGAGTAGTGTGCTCATGAAAGACCTAGGGTGACAGTTTCTTAATATGCGCGCAATTATGGAGTTTGTACCAACATGCTCTTTAAACACACAAACACTCTGAATTTTCTTTAACAACTAGGAACGTAATATTTATGTGCTTCAAGTTTGAAGTGTTCCTATTGTGTATAGAATAAATGAATGCATATTTATTGTCACAAAATAACTAAAGTGGTCTTTTTATTCAATCTAAAATTAGCAGCTTATGTGACAAAATTCGTTTGCTTCAATATTCTATTAGAATCGAAGTCTGTAAACCTAATGATCTCTAACTTACCAGAACTTCGACATGTGAGCATGTAATTTTTGTTCTCTAAAGATATCTCATAACTCTATTGGCTGCTATCCAATAGTCCATACTAGAATTTCTTAAATATTTATCTAACATTTCAACAATGTACAAAATTTCCGAACGCATACATACTTAAGCATAAATTAGATTCTCAATAGCTTATGTATAGAGAATCTTTTGGAATTTCTAAATTTTCAAGGTTACTTTTAGGGCATTGAGCAAGATAATACTTATCTACTTTAGCAATATGAGTGTCACTTGGTTTACTCCCACTGAACTTGTAGTATATACAAGTGCCAACCAAATTTATCTCAAAACCGAATGAGATAATCAACATGAAATTTATAATTTCATTAATGAGAGTCCTACTTAAGCTCATATATAGATTTCTTTAATTTACATATCATTGATATTGTATCATAAGACACAACTTTATGATTGTACCATATAAATAGTTTCTTCAATGTCGCCATTGAAAAAAAAACAAGCTTAACATCTATCTAATGTAGCTTAAGACTAAAACAAGCAACAAGTGTAATAATTATCTTGAAATAGTATTTCAATAAAACTGAAGAGAAAGTCTCTAAAAATCAATGTCTTCTTTTAGAGTATATTCTCTAGATACAAGACGTGATGTATACTTATCCACATTACCATTTCCATCCCTATTGATTTTAAATATTAATTTACAACCAATTGGTTTGCACCTTAAGGTAATGAGACAAATTCTTAAACTTTATTGTCTTGCATAAAATTATACTCTTCTTGAATGACATCAATCCACTTTTGAGAGTTAGAACTTTTATGGTCTGATATAAATGATTGAGTCATTTTCTATCATTCCATTATTGCCTTATTTTCTTGAAGAAATACAATAAAATAATCTGAAATAGTATTTCATCTTCCTCTCATGGACCTCTTTAAAGACACTTGTTTTATTTTTAAGGTTGTTGAGTTTGTTCTTCTGAAACAATTACCTTATCTTGAATGAGAGTTGTTCAACATTATTTTGCTGAGGTACTTGATTCACTTCTTGATTAATGATAGGTGTGAAAACCTAAACATCATCAAAAGTGATAGTATGAATTAAATTATAATTCAATTCCTCCTCAATAGTAATGTATCTAACCTTATTTCTCCCCCCAAACTCAACATCCTAAAAAAAAATTATAAACTCTCCTTAAAATAATCTTAATTGTGGGATCATAAAATTTACGACCCATGGATCACTCAAAATAACCGAAGTAGTTGCTCACTTTTGAAGTTTAATTACTTCACATATGTCCTAACTTATACAAAAGAATCAACACTTTGTAACTTATTGTTGTTTCTTTTGACTAGAACCCTTAGCAACTTTATTCTAATATTTTCTTTTATTGCTCTTATTCTTAGAGACACTAACTAAATGAGCACTAACCAAATGAGTACTTTTACACTTATAATGCTTCAACTTTTCTTCCTCTTGAACATAATGAGAAATGAGCCTAATTAGAGTCTATTTCTCCTTTTGGCAGTTGTAACTGAATCTGAATTGGTTAAACTGTATAGGAAGCGGTACCAAAATCATAAGAACAAACAATTGTTAGAGAGTTTGATCTTACGTGCCTTAAATTTTTGAAGCAATATTAAGAATTTTCATAATCTACTCCCTCACATTTCCTTGACCCTTATACTTCATAGAAGTCAAAAAAAAAGCATAAGTGATGTCATCTTAACCTTAATGTTTTGGGTAAAACATTTCTTAATTTCGTCAAGAAAACCCTTAGTTTGAGTAGTTTCTTTAAATTTGTGCTCCTAAAAAATAGAATGTTGTACTTTATGATCATTAGACTCACGCGATTCGAACGATTTCACCTCTCAAAATATTTTTTTTATAGGTGCTTACCGCAGTGAGAGGTGCAAAATGTTCTTTCCTTAGTACAAAGTCTATGCTCATACAACCAAATACTATATGTAAGTGTCTTTTCTTATTCCTTGAAATTAGTTTCACTAAACATGAGTTTAGAATGTATTTAACAGATATTGTGACAAGAAATGATAAATTAACTAAATATAGAACAAAAATAAATAAATAAAATTAAAACAAGCTCACATAAATATTCATAAGTAAACAAATAAATTCAAAATAATGGCTAGTTCCCCTCAAGATACCAAGCACAACGTTAATATCAAGTCTTTGGACAGTAATATTAACTGTAAGCGGTACTCTTGTTGTAGCAATCAAACATTGACAATAAACTATGTCAAACAATAGGCTAATCTTTGGACTAACGTATTGCTCACATAAAATACCTTATAATTGTCACATATTTATCGCCACAGTTGTCGTTGTAATTCTGCCAAATATTAATATTCCTTTGGGCCAATTAATAAACGCATGAATTACAAAAAACCATAATCATCTTAATATTTTAAATAAACTAATCTACACAAAAGCGGTCACTTTGGTGACATTATGTTTAAACTAATTTATTAAAATATTAGATGTCCGAAGCCAAAATATGAATTTATTTATTTCAAAAAAAAATTCTTAATTTTTTTTTATCTTTCAATTAAATTAAAAGATAACCAAATTAATAATAAATTTGAATAAAGGTAAACCTCATATTAAGATATCGAACACTCCATTAATATTTCATCGTTGGACAAAACATTAACTTGCAAGTGATATCTTGGTATAGTAATCAAACATTGATAATAAGAACATGTCAAACAGAAATCTTCCTTTGGGCCGATTTATTGCTCACATATAAAACTGAATAATTATCACATGTTTATTACCACAGTTGCACATGTAATAATGTTAATTATTAACCTTCCTTTGGGCCGATTAATACTAACATAATCCGACTTACATGCATAAAACCTTCTATATTTTAAAATAAAACAATTTCCACAATAGAGGTCACTTTGGTGACTTAATGTTTCAATTAAATTATTTTAAAATATATACAATAAATATACCGATATTCAAATTTAAAATTTTGTAATAGTCAAAAAATGAAATTTCTGATAACACTTAAGTTTCTGAAATAACCCAAAATAAGGTTGTCTGAATGGGGCTATCAGAAATCGAATAAACCGAAATCTTTGACTGTTTCTCAAAAAAAAAAATCCTTAAGCATGTATTTACCAAAATTAAAGTCCAGTTCAAAACAACTAATCTTTAACTAAAAGTCAAAATCAAAAGTATCATATGAATAAATAATTCATATAACGATCACATGAAACTTTAGTATATCCATAACAACCTAATTATCAAATTGAATAGGATATGAATTTCATAAGATTAATGGCATGCTTTCCGAAACTAAAACCTAATGCGTATATTAAAGCCAAACATAAACACGATTGAAAGCCAAGCAATCGAGACCAAAATACAACTGATATGTATATCTCTAATTAATACTGCATAAAGATTAAACCCCTTAAGTTTGCATCTAAACTGTCCAAACTTGAAAAAAAATGGCCCTTGACTTGCGCTAAACTTAATTTTGAACAGAATTTTAAGAACTGAATTTGCAGCAAATATAGACCAACCATAAAATTAAAAACAAAAACCTGAAATATAATTGCTTTATTATGAATTCTCAATTGCTACAATGTGAGATTTTCGTGAGTTGAATTCAACTCATTATTAAAATTAACATTTATAACGTTAATCTAAAGTTGTAAAACCAACAACGGTAATTGAATCCCACAAATTAAATTCGATATTATTGTAGCCATTATTATAAGAAAGAAATTAATACGTGATTCTTTTAATAACCAATAGGTTAATGTTTTGTAACTTAAGAGTAAAGAGAGAACTGGATCATTAATAACCATAGGTAAAACCAAACTCTTAAATTAATTAACATCAACATAAAAAAACAAACAGTATAATACCCTAACAAAATTCTCAATTCTTAAATAAGGATATGCGCAGAGCCACTAGAAATAATCAAAACCATAAACACATCAAGGGTTTTAATCGATTAATCAACGAATCGATTGTAATTATCATAAAACTTTAATTTTTTATTCATAAGGATGAATCAATTCAAAAATAGAGAATATCATTAAGTTTTCAGTGATTAACATGACGAGGCTCTGATGCCACTTGTTAGAATCAAATCATAAATTAATATAAAACTTAATACCCAAGATCTATCATGTTAAATCACCGAGAACAATAAACCGAAATAATCTGAATGCGGAAGCGTACCTGAATTCATTGATAGATTGAAAATCTTGAATCTTGATGTGGAAATCTCAAGAACTTTGGTATTGATCTTCCAAGAAGATAGGTTATCTCTTGAAGTAAAACTCTCTGACGGGGAAGGAGAGAAAAACAAGTTAACCTATTTCTTGGGGACCACTACCTCTTTATATAGTTGATTATTAAATCAAACTATTAAATATTTATAACTCTGCCCCTCATTGAATTATAAATATATCTTATGGTATCTACACTTTTATTTCCATGACATTTTAATACCTATGACACGCTTAACTTAATTGGTCACTTTATTTTTGTGTCATACTTTATAATAGCAACATACATTTTACATATGTGCCCACAATTACGGATTTTAATCCAACAGAAGTAACAATAAATATGTTGTATTTGTTGTCATTCCACCCAACTGAATCACCGATAAAAAATTAAATTAGAGGATTGCATGTAATGGCTCAAAATTTAAAGGGCCATTACACATGTCGATTAACCATGTATGTGTGGAGTTAATTGAATGAAAATTTCTCTCAAACTTCATCTTCTTCCCAAAAACAAAGTCTTAGCCGAAAGAGAGAAAGAAGAGAGAGAATCGATTGGACTGGATTTTTGAGTGCCATTCTATGCATGTTTGTTTACGGAGGTAAATCTCTTGACCTTGTTAGCTTTAATGTGAAAATCCTTTGTTGCTAATTCATGTGGTTTGAGATGGAAATGTTAAAGATTTTAAATTTCATGTTTAGAGATGGTTGAACCGATTAGAAGAGGTGAAGAATCTTGAATTTTAGATTATGTATGTGAAAGGTTATGATATCAATTTACATGCTGAATTAGCTAGTGAATCAAGCTTGTGAGATTGTATGTTTTGTGAACTTTGTGTCTTATTCTACTTGGTAGTCTTCTGAAAGAATGAATTTAGGAAATCTTAGTGGAAGAACATTCGAATGTACATAAGTAAATTTCATTGCTGTTTGAACATGATAAGAAAATCGAATGTAGATGTAATTAGCTCCCAAATGGAGACTATTTTAATGGTTGCAATAAAAGAATATATTTGTGAAGGTTCCGATCAAATTATGTGATGACCAAGACTGTTTTTAGTAGTATCGAACAGGGGAAATTTTGTTTTGGCTATCAAGAAATGATTTGTGATTCAATGAACTCAATAAGAAACTGTTCTAAGGTTTACTTGTGCATTAAAAGAGAAATTGGGACAGGTTTGAATGTAAAGAAATAGAACAAAACTGCTGAATTTTTATTGAATGTTTTTAGCTGTTGCAATTGCATTGATGATTATAAAAACATATACCTGATGAGTATGGTTAGGGGTGCTCAAATGGTCGGTTAAACCGAATTAACCGACCAAACTGAACTAATTCGGTTAAACAGTCGGCCACCGAACTTTGTTCAGTCGGTGAGTGATTTTTTTTTGAAAGTTCGGTTAACGATTAATTCGGTTCAAAACGGGTTAATTAACCGAATTAATCGAAATATTAAATATTATATATATATATATTATTAAGTCCATACCCAAACGTAGAAACCCAACTTCTAAGTTTAACCCAAATGAAAAAAATCATAAACATTTAACAAAATTAAAAATCAAACTCTAAATAGGTAAAAAAAACTAAACATCAAGCCGTTCTTCCATTTTCAACCTTTCGACTTTCAGAATCAACTGAGTAGTGAGCTCGAATCATTCAACTTTGCCGAATTACCTCTAAAGTTTGTCTTAACCATTCATTAGAGCTTCATCGTGAGCCGTTTTAGTGTTTATAAAGGTTGGTTTTATAGTTTATATATGTTGTTATATATATTTTTATTTTGTTTAGTTATATTTTTCTTTTCATTTATGCTTGATATTTCACAATCCTTTTGATACTAGACTTTAGGTGGTTATCAGTTAACTACATATTTGAGAAATGTGAATGCTTTGACCAAGATCATGAGGCAGAGACTTGCTTGATAGAGGATTCTTTCTTAACAGTTATTTTACCAATTAATTATTCTTTCTTAAATATAAACGAGTTCGTTAGCTTGATAGAGGATTCTTTCCAGATTTATGTGCTTGATAGAGACTTTGGGTGGTTACCAGTTAACTACATATTTCAAAATCGGATGCACTCTGTTCCTTTTTAGCTAAGAGATTCATAGTGATATATCTTGCAAACATTATATTATAGTAAATTATAGTACTAATAACTAGAGAAATAATTGAGAGAAAAAAAATAATACATTGACTACATAGAAAAGTACCATTAAATGTTATAAATGTATAAAAGCAATAATTAATAGTTTAGTATTATCAAAACAACAGTTATATTTTTTTTAATATTGCTGCAACTTATTATTTTTATGTAATTTGATTAGTGTCTTACTTATATGACTATATAATTGTAACTGACTATGGTTATATAATTTTTGTAGATGTCCAATGTAGCAGCATCTATTGAGGACAATGTTTCACCCCATTGACAGATTCTGAAAACTCAATTGGTGAAACTTCAAGTCAAACCAACAAAATAACATGGGTTAAATGAAAAGCCATTTCGCTAAGGTTAGAAGTGTGGTCACATTTTACTAAATTTGTTAATAGTGAAGGTGAAACTAAGGGTAATGCAATTATTGTGATAAAAAATATTGTTGTGGTGGGAAAAAAATGGAACTGATTCATCAAATATCACATAAATCAATGCAAGAAAAACCCTAGTAGCAATGTTGAAACTAATCAAGGCCAACTAGTTTTACCTACTAAAGGTCTTGAAAGAGAAGTGGGATATCTTGTAACTTGGAAATTTGATCAAGAAAGAATTAGAAAAGTATTAGCCCAAATAATTGTGATGCATGAATTGCCTTTCTCATTTGTTGAAGGTGAAGGTTTTAAGAAATTTATGTCAGTGGCATGCCATAGGTTTCGTATTCCTTCAAGAATTACTATGACTAGGGATATTTATCAATTGTATTTGGATGAAAGGGTTAAGCTAAAGCAATGTTTAAAAAGCTCATGTTTGAGAGTTTGTTTAACTACTGATACGTGAACATTTTTGCAAAGAATTATTTATTTATGTCTCACTGCCTATTTTATTGACAATGATTGAAAATTGAACAAGAAGATTATTAATTTTTGTCCAATTTTTAGTCATAAGGGATAGGGTATTGGGATGATGATTGAGAAATGCTTATTGAGTTGGGGAATTGATAAATTGTTCACTATCACTGTTGATAATGCAAGTTCTAATGATATTGCTATTTCTTATTTGTTTTAAAAAAAAAATTAGTCTTCGGGGAGGTTGCATTGCTAATGGTAAATATCTTCATATGAGATGCATGGCACACATTGTGAACTTGATTGTTGTTGAAGGCTTAAAGGAAATGAATAAATCAGTTGCACGTGTTAGGGGGCTGTGAGATATGTGAGACAATCTCCGGCTAAATTGAAGAAGTTTATGAAGTGTGTTAAGTTGGAGAAGATAGAATGAAAAAAATGTTGTGTATTGATGTTTGTACTAGGTGGAACTCTATCTACTTGATGTTAGAGACTACTCAAAATTTTGAACATGCTTTTAAAAGATTTGAGGAGCAAGATACAAATTTTAGAGCTGAACTTGATTTAGGAGAGGGTTGGCCAACTGTAGAAGACTGTAATAGTGTTAGAAATTTGAAGAATTTCTTAGAACACTTTTATGAAGTTACTTTAAGAATTTTTGGCACTTCATATGTCACATCCAATAATTTTTTTGATGAGCTCACTCAAATTGATATCCTTTTACGAGATGCTCAATTAAGTTCTGATATTGAATTTAGTGTTAAGACCATGAGGATGAAAGATAAATATGAAAAATATTGGGGTTCTGTGGATAAGATGAATATGCTTATTTTTGTCACTTGTGTTTTTGATCCTAGACAAAAAATTGAGTTATCTTGATTTTACACTTAGTCAAATGTACAACTCTGAAAAATGTTGTAAAGTGATGCAAACGTTGAAAGAGACTTTGTCCGAATTGTATGATGAGTACAAACTTCAAGTTTCTAGTGAACGTGGCCATTCAAGTGTGTCAAAACCTACTTCTCTAGGTGAAGCACAACAAAAAGTGAAAATGCGGATGAAAGATTTGTATAAAAAAACGTGTCATTGAAATCGGTGGTGAGGACCAAACTTCTGTATTGAAAAAATATCTAGGTGAGGCTACTGAGAATGATGATGATGATTTTGATATCTTATTGTGGTGGAAAGTCATTTGCCCTAGATTTCTAACACTCTCAAATATGGCCAAAGATGTGTTAGCTATACTAATTTCTAGCGTTGTTTCGGAGTCTGCATTTAGTACCGGGGGTGTGTGCTTGATCAATTTAGAAGTTCGTTAACTCCTAAAATAGTACAAGCCCTTGTGTGTACTCAAGATTGTATTCGAAAATCGTCAACCATCAACCAAGGAAGAGATCAAGAAGATTAAGAACAAATTCAAGAGCTTGGCAACATTGATAATGGTATTTTTATTTATTAATTTTAATTTAATAAGTACGATTATTTTGAGCATTATAGCTCACAATTAACTTGTTTAATCATTATAATTTTTCACATATGTCTTGGAACACTTTAGAGCCTACCCTCAATTTTTGAGCTCATAAGCTTTTGTGAGTTTGAGTTAAAGGGTATGCAATTTTATTCTTAACACTTTTATCTATCTTTTAGTTTATATTATATTATATTTTTTAACTACTGTATTTGTTTCTATTATTTCTAAAATAAAATATATTTTGTAGGAACACTGCAAATGAATACTTTTTGGGAAGATTTAATAAATGCATAGCAGTATATGAAGAAATTTGAAGACTGATATATTTTGTTTATCTATGGTAAATTCTTCAGTATTATTACCTTGTCTCATGAATATGTTAAAAGTTTAAAGAACTTAAACACTTTAAACCTCACCATTTTAAATTATAACTTGAAGACTGTTTTGTTTTTGAAAGTTAATTTTGGTGATATTTTTAGTTTGTTGTCTAGTATAATTAGTTGAGAACTCATTTGGTAGGGAAGTGAATATGAACCGATTGTTGGTGTTTTTAGATAAATACATTGGTGCATAAAGACTACTTTGTGAATGTGTGAATGATTGATTGAATTCTTGAGTTGTTATGATCGAATGCTATGGCATTTTGTTAAATAAATTGTGGAGTCAAAGTCAGAAGCTAATGGAAAATTTTATATTGTTATAATTAGACCAAGAAAGAATTGATCAAGTGCGACTTAAAGTAGATTCGGCTGGAGATAGAAAAAAAGGAATCGTAATTCGAAATCAAGATTAACTCGGCAAAACTAGTGAGTGCAGTTTAAAGTCTCAGAAAGGAGTTACAACCTCTCCGAGCATTGTTTTGCATTATTATTATTTCAAGTATCAATTGTATGTGCTCATGCTTATGGCTATGCTAGCTTGGGAGCAAGATGAGTGATCCCTTGCAAAATGCTTAAACTATAAAAAATTGATTGATCACATGCTTGTACCTTAATGTATTGCCTTAGTATAAGGAAATGTTTATGCCATGTCTTATGAGTTCATGAAATAATGTGATTGAATCATTACAATAATGAACATGAATGCTTAGTATATTGATTAATTGGATTGAATTCATGAATAAAATTTAATTAAATCTTGCCATGAGCTTTCGAATGCTAAGTATGAGACTATAGTCTATAATGCTTGTGATTAAGACCCTAATGGTGAAAAGGGTAATGGCACCTTGATGAGCAAATTAAATGGAGCTAAGCTCATAAAAGGAAAAGAAATATTGAATAATGTAAGTGTTGGTCTCGAGTCAGTCATAGATATAGTTGGCATGCCATAGAGTCCATAGAGCTCAGAGTCGGGGTGGACTACGGTCTGAAACAGTGGTTCCTAATGGGCGACAGTAAGAGGGATGTATATGTGGTCATTGGCGACAATAGGAGGGATTGACCGGTACTATGAGTACAAAATGTTATACATGCGATAGTTGGTTGGGGACTCGAGTATCTAGACTAGACTTTCGATTCACAAGGCTATGTTTGCCGACTGTAACAATTAATAATTATGAAATTAAAGAAAGAATTGAGAACCTAGAAGCTAATGTTTTTACATTAAGTATTTGCATTACTCATCATGATGTGAAAATATTTAAGGCTAATTAGAATATTTGTTAAGCTCTTAAATTCTTGTCTAAAGTATACATTTGTATGATCAAATTCGGTTGTTTGAGTATTGTGATATGGCCTTGTTTTCTATGTTGAAAATGTGGATTAATTTAAATGATATCTTGCTTTGTTACTTTAACTTTTATAAGCATAAAATTGTTAAAGTAGTGAAAGCTATATAAGCCTAATAGCCATTTGTTTTAAAGACTTTAAACTCCTCATTAAGTTACGTCTTACTAGAATTATATTGTGAGGAAGTTGCTAAATTGTTATAGATAAGTACTTGGTTGAAGTGTTACTTGTTATAGTATGGAATTGCTTAGTAGGAATGGTTTGATTAACATGCTTGGATGCTTTAAGATTCTCTTGCATGTGAAATTTTTTATGGATTATCTAATTGTCTTGTGTGTGAAATGGACTATTTTTGGGACTTTTAGAACTGTTAAAGGCCAGTGAATTGAGTTAAAATGATCATATTTGGCTGCCTTGTTTTGCACCTAAATTGGCTTAGAATATTGTACGATTGATCATGTATGAATTGAAAAATTATTTGTGTAATTTGTGAGGTAGTAGATGAATTGGCTCGAGTTTGTACCTAGAAATTTCATGTAATTCAAGACTGTTTTCTTGTGGACAAGAATCTGAGGCTGTGTTGCATGAACTTAAACATGCTTCCCAATTGTAGTATAGTCTAAAATGAGGGAAAACACTTAAAAGATGTCTTTAAGAGTGTACTTGTAATCTAAGGTAGATTTGTATTAAATAAACAAGAATGCTAATTCTGTTGTGCTGGTTGTTTAATTAATAATGTTAGTAGTTTGTCTTATGATGAGGTATGAGAAGCATTATGTGAGTCGAAGGCTATATAAAATAATTAAGGGCTGCATTTGGATAGGTTATGCAATAATGATTTCATGATGTGTAAATGAATCTAATTAGTTAACATGTAAACATGACTAGATCATATCTCTTGCTTGTGATTTTGTCTTTGTATTTGATTGTGAACTTATTTAAGTACCTATTTGTTGTTGTTTAGTTTTCTTTAACATTCTAGACACGGTCTTCTTCTAAGCCCAGTTTAGAATGTTACACATGCGACAAAGACCGACAAATGTCATCTCATTTGACAAGATGAACCCCGCCCTTATCGCTTGTGATATCCCATATAAATCTAGGTATTAACCGTTCAACTCTGCACATGTCTTCTTCGACAGAACCGCCGTTTGCATTGTATAATTTGAAATCACGACAAGTACTGCCTTGGAGATTGTAATATGACCAGTTAATGAAAAATTCTTCGCCTTCCAACCACTTAACTTATTTTGTACCATTTGAATAAAAAAATCTATAGGAGGTCGAAGTAACTATTAGGTGCAATAGAGGCACGCCTTAGTGTTTTCCAATATCACCTACTTCCGTAAAATCAAATGTCTAACTAATGTCATTCATCAGAACATTTAGTACATTCTTAGAGAAATAAATATTCATTTTAGCACAACTCACTTTGTAACCCGAAACATTGCAAAAACCCATCAAGGTTCTAAATGGTTTCTAACTGCCTCAATCAATTGCAACCTAAATAGACCGAGCCAACCTTTCTAAGCATAACAAGAAAATTATGGTGATAAAGATTCCTCTTTTGTAACGACCTGGATTTTGGAATATATGGGTTGGATCACCATAGTCGTGGGCCTATTAGGTGCTCAAGAGAGCCTGGTGGGTTTTTTTCTTGGTGATGGGCTTGAGTCTTGGGTTGGTGAGTGGGATGGGAGGAAGATAGAGGAGTAATGAGGTAAATTTGCCTTCGTTTTCATAAATTCCTACAAAGGAAAAAGAAGAAAGTGATATCTTTCTTGTCTCCTTACTTCCTTCATCTCTCATCTCCATCTTGCCTAAAAGACTCAAGGTTAAAGGTTCAATATTTATCTCATTGAGTGAACTTTTCATATTTGAGAATATTGTAATATACAGTCAATGATCTACATATCAAGGTAAGATTCATCAAAAGTGGAAGAATGTCAAGTTTATGGGTTTTGTGAGAGGTTTTAGTGAAAATGGGTTAGAAGATGAGCTAATCATGTTTTACCAGCTTTGAATGTTAGTTTAATTACCCATTTCATCTCTTGCAAGTTGGAATCCAAATTTACAACTCATTGTGTAGTGAAAAACGTTAGAGAATCCTCCAAATAGCAAGGGAAGAAGAAGATTTAAGATTTTTAGCAAGAGGATTCATTTCCAGCTTTTGGAGGAAAGTTAGTACACCTCTGTATGGCGTGTAGGTGTTCCTTTTTTTTGGGGAGCGCAAGTGCACACTCCTGTCAAGTTATAGTATATAAGATGTCAAATCCCACGAGGACTGGACAGCTTGTCTCGTTTCATAGTTCCTGCATAATGGTAAAGTAAAAGCACAAGTGAGTGATTGGTTGAGATCGAAGAGTAAATAAAACACAAGTAAAAGAGAAGAAAAGAATCAGGTTGATAGAGCATGCAGGGTTATGCTGCCACTTAGTGTGAAAACCACGTTGTAATAGGTATGAGTTATCTTTTGCTGCCACAATATACTGCCTCGGCGGATACGGCGAGCGGCAAACTACGACCCTGTCACGCGGCCGTAGCAGGTCACTACCACTGTATGGGTGTGTACTGTCTCGACAGGTGGAATAGAAAGACGTCTTGGTGGCAAGTCTGGCAGATACTCCAAGTTCGGCAGGATAGTCGACAGTGATCCCTCCTATTTCTAGGTTAGGATGCTCGAGATTGCTAACTTAAGGACTAGTGTGGAATCAAGTCAGTTAACTCGGTTAGTGATCCATTTTAGCCGTTGAAACTTGTGGACTAGTGTGGAACCAAGTTAGTCACGCCTCCCGTTGTGACCGTACTTAACCCTTTCGTGAGCCTTGCACTTTCGTGCCCAACAAATAGATTCTCTCAAACGACTGGTGTAGAAAGATGACATCAGTGAAGAACACAAGAAGAGTCTATAGAACAATGGATTAAGTAAACTTGGAATATTTTATTGAAGAAATAACCCAAAAACCTAAAACAACCGTTTCACTCAAGTTACAACATAACCCTAACCCAAATAGAATTTAAAACATGACAGCAGTGAAGAACACAAGAAGAGTCTATAGAAAACCTAGGATGATTTAAACTAGAAGTACAATGGGTATTTATAGGCTCAAAACTAGGTTAAGTCCTCCTCAAAGTAGAAGTCTTCTAAAGTAGATTTCCTTCTTTAAGGTAGCTTTAAATGCTGACTTCTTTGCTTGGAATATGGACTCTTCTTCGTTTGCCTTAGCCCGAAAGTAAACTTGGTAATTTCGCTTCGGCAGCCCTAGCTGCTGCTACAGATGTCAGAAAATCATATGAACGCCGGCGATAGATTCAGGAGTTTTTGCTCTACAAATCGCTCTCCAGTTCTCCCAACTTCCATAGTCAGCTGCCGAGGGCAGCAAGGTCAGCGGCAACTCTACTCGGCAGGTGCTTGGCAGCAACTTGTCTTCAGCTGGAACTACTTTAGTACAGCTCCTGGGTTTGCTCTTCAGCATTTTGTCCTCCGTTTCTCGGTTCTCTTGTTCATTTGTTAGTATCTACATACAAGAATACTATGCATGAACCTACTTATGCCTAAAATATGCTTAAAAACAGTAATAATAAGAGTTGGAAAGTGTATGAAATATAAGACTTTTAGACACTTTACAACCTCTAACTCACTTGTTTCATGCACATCCTAAGGATGATGCTTTGTTGCTTAGATTTGGTGTTTATGGTTGTTTGGGTGTTTTTAGGTAGGTGAGACTATTAAATGGTACAATTCAGAATTTGTTGAGTTGATCAAACGATTGCAAATGGCCAAGATGGGGTGAATTGGCAATTAAAATTTTGAGGGCGGAAATTGGATGAATTAAAATTTGACACAAGGTAATTTATAGTGGTTCAAGTTCTTAAATGAACTCTACATCCACTACTTTAGCTCCCACTAAGGATTTTCAACCAATCCACTATTGATTCTTCCCCTTTTCTTGGATGAGGAGGAAACCTTACAAAACCGATTAAGCTTTCTACCCAAAGCTTAATCCAACACACTTTTTACAAAGAACGAATTTGGTAAACCTTACAAATACCTCTTAAAGGTTTATGTTTACCCAAATACAATCAAACACTCCTCAAACTCTCAATAAAAAATACAATGAAGAACACATTTGAGTTGGGTACAAAGATTTGACTCTAAATGATCAGGGTTTGGATTTGAATGCTTTGATGTTGCTTGAAGGCTCAATAGTTGTTGTTGTTGTAGCTTTAGAGACTTGTTTTTATACCTTCTCACTGATTTCTAGCCATTTTGGGTGGTTGAGATCATCAATAGAGCCGTTGAGGCTCTCTCTTCCCTCCATAAATATAGTTATGCAACTACTCGTATCGGAACACGAGACCCCTGTATCGAAACGGACACTCAAAAAAGAAAGAGTCGTTATGTGTAAAATAGGGCCCGTATCGAAGCGGTTATAGGCCGTATCAAAACAGTAAGTGTAAAAAGAAGGTCGTACCGAAACGGATAAAGGATGTATCGAAACATTTGAAACTGTAATTAGGTGTTTCGAAACAGCTTAGGGGTGTATCGAAACACTTAACCAAATCTTTAAATTTCAGTTTTTGACAAGTAGCGACTAGTTCATTTAATGCCTAGTTTTTAAAATTACTTAACCCCTGTATCGAAACGGGTGTGAGCCATTTCGAAACGATGCTTAAAATCAAAAGCCCAAATGAAGGTCGTATCGAAACGGTTGTGAGCTGTTTCGAAACAAACGTTTCCAGTGGAAAAACGTATCGAAACACTTTTAAGTAAATTTTTAAGTAAACTCCTCCTAAGTTTAAGCTAGGTTTTGAAAAAGATTTTAAAATTATAGCTTAACCGTTTCTCCCCTTTTTGTTAGATCAAAATCAATGAAGGAATATAGAAATATAGCACAAGTTAAACCACAAGTAGAGCAACATAATTTCATTAAGCAATAAAATCAAAGCAAATTAAGTTCATAAACTCAAAAACATAATATCCAAACCATAACATTCAAAACATAATATCAAAGCATATGTCTCAAAATAAAAACATAAATAGGTGCATAAAAATAGGGAAATCCTAAGCTAGATGAGATGCAATGTAATGCATTGATATGAGGCTCATCATCTTCGCCATCTTCATCATTGGCATTGCTCATACAGAATTGCCTCAATTCGCCATAGAAACCGGTAAATGATATATCCATAGAAGTTTGTTGAGTTTCAACCGAGGTAAGGCGAGTCTCAACATTTTGGATACGTCCCTCCATGGTAGTGAGGCGAGTATCAATAGTAGCGAAGCTTGAGTCCATGTGAGTACGCATTCCATTAAATTGCTCGGTGATGAAGGTTATGAGAGTTTTGTTGTTTTGTGGAGCAACTTGAGGTGGAGGTTCAGGGGCAGCAACGGGTGGAGGATTCACAACACGAGTCCATTCTCCATCAATAAAATGAAATTTGCTCCGAAAAAGTGTGCGCTCATCGATGGGATCTTTGAGCGATTCCGCATAATCAAGTGAGCAATCAATTCCTACCTTAGAAAATAAGTAGCTCAATGTCGTGCCATAGGTGAATGATGTAACAAGATCGGAGTTACGATTTTGGACAAGGTACACCATATCGACAAAAATGATTTGACATAGATTCGGACGATGTCCCTCAGGAAAGCACCTAATCCAAAAATCATCCACTTGCCTAATGTGAGAAAACTTGCCTCCGGAAGGGCGAAACCACCACGATACCATAAGATGGAGGATGCGATCATGAGCATCAAGAACCGTGACGGAGCCACCAAGGGTATGACCCAATGAGTTCTCATCCGAGATTCCATCGTCTTTAAACCCGAACACATTGCACAAAACATCCAGATCAACCATAAATTTCTTTCCCATGAGATAGGACTCAATAGCAACCACTGGACCGACATTGGAGATGCAACGAGCATTGGCATAAAATAGAAGTACCATGTTACGATACAAGGTACCAAGTAAGCTCAAGAAATTCATAAAATTCTAACGCCTCAATAGATTAAGATAACGGAATTGAAAACACTCGGAATCCAAAAAGGGAAGAGAAACGATACGCTCACATCGAATGGCATGATCATAGAATAGCTTAAAATTGGTGTAGGCATCTTTGTTGCAAAGAGACTTTTGGTAGAGTGAATTGAGATTTGGACGAGTAGAATCTTCATCAACGTTGGAGCTCCCACCGGCCTCATTAGTTCTAACTCTCTTCCTAGAAGTCATGGTTAAAATCTGGAATGAAATCAAGACAAAAACATTTGTATGCGTAAATCAACCAAATTCAATCCAATATACAATCCTATAATCAAGGTTTTAATAAAAACTATACAATATAGTTTTAAAAATATATACAAACATAAAAAGAATTTTTGGTGAAAAGAATTTGTAAAAAAACATACTAAAGATTATACGGTATAAAATTTATATGAGAATAAAAAAAATTAGATTTAGATTTTTTTGCAAAAACTTGAAAAACTATACTACATATATATGTTTTATACAAAAGGAATTTAAAAAACAACCTATAAATTGAAACGAAAATTGAAAATGAAAAGAAAAAGAAAAAGGTTTTATACCTTGATATGGGATAAGGATGCATGAAGGATGATTGATGCACCAAATTGCTTGCAAAGAACTAGCCTTGATATGTAGATTGAAAACCCTCAAAAAAATTTAGGTTTTGATGTGAAAAATCAAGTGATTTGAAGGGTTTTTATAAGGGTTTTGCGGCTAGGGTTTTAATGGAAAAAGAGTTGGTGTTTTAATTAAAGTTTGAAGCTTATTTAAAGCTATCTACGCAATTGTGTTTCAATACGCCACTTGGCGTATCGGAACGTCCGTTTCGAAATGCTGTCGAGCCGTTTCGGTACCATACTCGTTTTGATACATGTTGACCCCGTTTTGGAACGACACCACAAACCCGTATCGAAATGCGAAAAGCCCGTTTCGATAAGATTCACTACTGGAATCTCCCAAATTAATCCTGTATCGAAACAAATTTAGTTGTTTCGATACACCCTTAGCAGAAACTGTAGTTTGTGCAGTTTTATGTTCAAGGAGCCAACTTAGATTGAGCCTAAATGCATGTGAATGATATATGAGCAAGATTTAATGGCTAAAATTGATGCATACTCCCCCTAACAACATGCATAGAAGCAAAATGATGCAAATTAACATAAGCATGAATATCAATCAATTTCAAGCAAAATTTTGACCATTTGGGACCTAAAAGGGTTAAGGAAGGATGGTTAAACCTAACTCTCTCCTAAGTGTCCAAAAACGCTCTTTATCTAAAGGTTTGTAAATATATCTGCTAATTGGTTCAAGGTGTCAACATATTATAGAACAACGTCATTTTTCAAAACATGGTCTCTAATGAAATGATGTCTAATTTCTATATGTTTGGTTCTAGAGTGTTGGATGGGATTCTTAATGAGACAAATGGCACTAGTGTTGTCACGCCTAGGAGGTATAGCTTCTACTTGAACACCATAAGCTAAGAGTTGTTGCTTCATCCAAAGGACTTGAGCACAACAACTCCCTAAGGATATGTACTCCGCTTCGGTGGTAGATAAGTGTAGAGTGTCCAGAAGTTCTATATTTTATGCACATTCTCGCCCTTATTATTGTTGTTCTTAAGCTTAGTTAGGCATAATTAGCTGCATGTCATACATTATAACAGTATTTCTTCTTTTACCACGTTTTTATTGAATATCTTATATTTGGTAGAGAAAATGTATTGTTTTAGTTAGTTTTCTATTTCAGGTGCTGGTTGCTGATCAGAGGAAGAGAGGACATGAAAGCAGGGAGCAGAAGGAGCTGTACTGAAGCAGTTCCAGTTGCCGCCAAAGACGCCGCCGCTGCAGAATGCCGCCCAGACGAAAATATGCCGACATAGTCAAGATGGGTCTCGTTTGATAGAGGACATTTTTCTGAGTCCATTGAGCCCAAACTTGCATTTTTCTGAGGCCTGGAGCGGTGTATAGAGCTGATTGAAGATAGATAAGCAAGGTGGCTTATACTTACTCGCGGAAGAAGTAAACATCCAAAGGAGACCATATTTAAGTCAGAATTGAATGAAACATTAAATATTAAATCTATTTTATCATAAGGAAGACTTCTACTCCAAGGAGGACTTAACCTTAGGCCAAGCCCTATATATGCCCATGTATGTGAAGGTATAAGGGCATAGAGATCGCTAGAGAGAGAGATAGAGAGAGGGAGTCAACTATGTTCTAAACTTCCTTAGGGTTTAGGTTTTTGCTTGTAAAGTAGTTGTGAGAAACGATTGTATTAGGTTAAGTTGTTTTGCAATAAAATATTACAAGTTTGCTTAATCTGTGCAGTTCATTCTTTCAATTATTCTACACCAGTCAGTTGAGAGAATCCATTTGTCGGGCACGAAAGTGCAAGGCTCTCGAAAGGGTTAAGTACGCTCACAACTTGTTGAGGCGTGACTAACTTGGTTCTACATCAGTCCACAAGTTTCAGCGGCTAAGAGGGATTACAAGCTGAGTTGACTAGCCTGTGTTAGGTTTACGCTGAGATTGCTAGGTATTGCCTACGTCACGTTAGCTCTCAAGCATCTTAACCTAGAAACATGAGGGATCAATGTCGACTATCCTGCCGAACTTGGAGTATCTACCAGACATGCCGCCATGACTTCTTTCCATTGCACCTGCCGAGACAGTACACTCCTGCAGTGGTAGTGACCCGATGCGGCCGCGTGACAGGGTCGTAGCTGCCGCCCGCCATACCCGTCGAGGTCGCAATCGAAGCAGCACAAAAATAACTTTACTTCTTCACAATACAAACTACACACTACTGAGCAGTAATTATCTGGCCCATTCTATCACTCTGATCTCCCCTACTTTAATTAATTGGGTTTTTAGTTTTATTCCTTTAACCAAACCTGAAATTAATTGTGTATTTAAATTTCTTGTGCATATACACACTCGAAGAAACTATTCCAATCCTCGTAGGATTCGACATCTTTTATACTATAACTTGGCAGGAGTGTGCACTTGCGCTCTCACAAAAAGGAAACACCTACACGCCTTACAAGTTTTTGGCGCCATTGTCGGGGATTGACAATAGCGACTTTGTTTTGTTTTTTGCACTCTTTATTTAATTGCATTTAAATTTCAGGTTTTTAACTTCTTTTTTTCTTTTGTATATATATAAAAAAATTCAGGTACGCTACAAGTCCAAGGGCTTCACAATGTCGGGGAAAACTATACAAGAGCTGATGTTTGAACATGAACAGCAGATGCTGCAATAGCAGTTGCCGCCGTGGCAGCAGATAAGACAGCAAACGCCGTTGTCGCAACAACAAAATTTTTCATGGTATGATCAAAATTGTCAAAAAAAGTTTTACCATAATAATTTTGCTGCAGAAACAAACATGCTAGGGCAAGGTGGTCAGCATCAAGAGCAATCAAGAGAAACCACTCGAGAGCCGATGTTGGACAATTCTTGCAATCTATGTGAGGGAAATCATGTGTTCGAAAATTGCCTGTTACTTTTAGAAGAAGACATAGACGAACCAAAATGGGACCAAGAGCAGATGCCGCATCCGCAGCAAAAAGGACTGCAGAATCTGCCGCCGCAACAGAATTTCTCATGGTACGATCAACAACTTTAAAAAAATTTTACTATGATAATTTTGCCGCTGCAGCAGTACACAAGCCCTAACAATGCAGTCCTCCCCAAGAGCAATCAAATTCCCTAGAAGACAGGTTTCAAGCTTTCCTCGCGCTCACTCAAGACGTGTCAACCTTTATGGAGGCAAAACTTGCCAGGATGGATGCACTTTTGAGCAACTCTGCCCCAATAAATGTCGTGGATGAATATAAAACCCCTTCCGCGGAACCCATGGATCACCGGTAATTGAGACCTAGGGATACTGATATCCCAAGGGAAGAGGATGCAAGGGACTAGCCCACACATGATGAACCCATGCCAAAAAGTGACCAAGCAGGAATTGCAGAACTTGAACAGAGCAAGGTTACGGAAATAGCTAGTAATGCCGACATAGAAATTGATGATGTCACGACAATATCAGAAGCCTCGGAAACTATGCCCGCTGCAACAACAGTTTCGGCAACAATGCCAGCCTCAGCAGCAATCACAGTAACTTTGCCCGCCTCGGCAGAAACCTCGACAACCATGGACTACAAATATTTAGAGGAGCCGATGCTGGCAGATCTAAAGCCATCACAATCTCTACTGATGGAGATGTTCGAGGGACCTGAAGCACACGGTGTTATAGATGATGGAGCCCTTTAATCTGCCGAGTTTTTTCTTGACCTGAACACATTATGACAGACTACTGCCCCGACAGTTGGCCGCCTGAACAGCTACCTTGGCAGCAAAAGCCATCCTCCACCATAACAAATCAGGACAAAGATAAGGTAAGTGCATGGTTTGATAGTGGTATAATTTTTACTAATCACATGTTTATGCCTTCAAAAAAGAAACAAGGGGGAGGATTCGCATGGATTACAAGGGAACGAGAAAGAAAGACCCCCCCATGAGAATAGTCACTCGATGGAGGGTGCGGGTGGACTATAAGTAGTATAGGAAACGAACCCGCTGTAACATAATTTTAGTTTTTCCACATCTTTACCGTTTTCTTTAGGAACAGATCTTAATAAGCTTAGGACCATATTTTATTTTCAGTTATATTATTTTTATTTAGTCTGTCTCACAACTACTTATCTAGATTCAGACCCTACTATAAAAGGCAAGCCACCAAGAAATATGAGGAGCAGACAAAGTACAGCCTCCCAAGCGGCAGAGACGACAACAAAAGAGACAGCCCAGGCCACCGATTCCCTTGACGAGGAGGTGTCTGATTCCTCCGATGATGCAGAGCCGGCCGAGGTAACAAAGAAAAGAAAAGAGGCACGTGATAGCGGCCGAACCAGAGGATGAAAGGCCAGCAACCGACCTAGAGCAGCAACCAAAGAGATCCACTCCCATCAAAGTCCAGCTAACTCGAGGCCAGAAGCAGAGCATCGCCGCCAAATCACCCGCCACCCGCCGCATAGTCCTCTCATTTTCCTCCAAGTCCACCGAGTTAAAAGACAAACTCGGGCAGCTACTAGCACCATTATTTTCTTTATTTTTCTTTTTTTCCTGCTTTATTTTATGTTTTTTCTGTTTAGATTTTATTTTGTCTAAGGCATTAAAGGCAATGTCTGCCTTGAGTTTGGGGGGGTTAGTCCTCATGTTATTTTGTTAAGCATGTAGTCACATATAGTTGCATTGTAAATCCTGTCTAGTACTTAATGAAATTGGAAATCTGGGTTAAATAACTTATGCCTATGATAGTTAGCCGATTCTATTTTCGCACCACACTTAAAATTGAACTTAATCTTGGGAAGAAGCATGAAAAACACCTTAGAAAAAAAATTTATTTGCTAAACTCTTATTACACTTCTGTTAAGTGTTGGTTATTGTTTGAGTTCTAAGTGTACATTGTCTGCTTATACTTAATGAAATTTTTTATATTGGATGCAGGTATGCCGCCGCAGAAGCACAAAAGCAGAAAAGTAAAATAAAAAGCAATGTCGCCATGGCCGAAAAACAAAGAAAAGGTTGAATGCCCTAGAGGTACCCAAAACAGGCTCTAGGAAGGATCATGAGCAAGGACACTCCGCTGCTATCAAAGTCCATGTATCTGAAATTCTTTGAAGTGACAGACAAATTAGCATGAGTGAATAAAAGCCTTCACGGGATGACTCTACTCGAAGGGTTCAGAGTTTCGTAGTATGCTCCTATCTTAGCTTCAGACCTAGAGAGTAGTTGTGAAGAGCTGAAGCCCTTCAAAGCCATGATCAGAAAAAAGGAAGAAAAAAAGTGCTTAATTGTGCTGCCAAAGAAACAACTTTATATCTTTTTTCTTTATATTTTACAACATTCTTTATTTACTTAGTATACTTAGCATATTCAGCATGTACACAGATCTGCACACACTGCACTAGCACTAAAATTAAAACTCTAAGTTATTTCATGTTATTCCCTCTCACTAAACTAATATAGGTTCCACGACCTTGAGGTAAGAAACCAAGTTAAAAACTAGGTTTTCTTTTTTATTTATGTAGAGTGTCCAGAAGTTCTATATTTTATGCACATTCATGCCCTTATTATTGTTGTTATTAAGCTTAGTTAGGCATAATTAGCTGCATGTCATGCATTATAACAATATTTTTCTTTTACCACGTTTTTATTGAGTATCTTATATTTGGTAGAGAAAAGGTATTGTTTTAGTTAGTTTTCTATTTCAAGTGCTGGTTGCTGATCAGAGGAAGAGAGGTCAGGAAAGCAGGGAGCAGAAGGAGTTGTACTGAAGCAGATCCAGTTGCCGCCAAAGACGCCACCGCTGCAGAATGCTGCCGCCGCAGAATGCTGCCCAGACGGAAATACGCCAACATAGTCAAGATGGGTCTAGTTTGATAGAGGACATTTTTCTGAGTCCATTGAGCCCAATCTTGCATTTTTCTGATGCCTAGAGCGGTGTATAGAGCTGATTGAAGATCGATAAGCAAGGTGGCTTATACTTACTTGTTGAAGAAGTAAACATCCAAAGGAGTCCATATTTAAGTCAGAATTTAATGAAACATTAAATATTAAATCTATTTTATCATCAAGGAATACTTCTACTCCTAGGAGGACTTAACCTTAAGCCAAGCCCTATATATACCCATGTATGTGAAGGTATAGGGGCATAGAGATCGCTAGAGAGAGATAGAGATGGAGGGAGTCGACTATGTTCTAAACTTCCTTAGGGTTTAGGTTTTTGCTTGTAAAGTAGTTGTGAGAAAAGATTGTATTAGGTTAATTTGTTTTGCTTGCAATAAAATATTCCAAGTTTGCTTAATCTGTACACTTCATTCTTTCAATTATTCTACACCAGTCAGTTGATAGAATCCATTTGTCGGGCACGAAAGTGCAAGGCTCACGAAAAGGTTAAGTACGGTCACAACTTGATGAGGCGTGACTAACTTATTTCTACACCAGTCAACAAGTTTCAACAGCTAAGAGGGATTACAAACCGAGTTGACTAGCCTGTGTTAGGTTTATGCTGAGATTTCTAGGTATTGCCTACGTCACGTTAGCTCTCGAGTATCTTAACCTAAAAATAGGAGGGATCACTGTTGACTATCCCGCCGAACTTGGAGTATCTGCCAGACTTGCCGCCATGACTACTTTCCATTCCACCTGCCGAGACAGTACACTCCTGCAGTGGTAGTGACCCGATGCGGCCACGTGACAGGGTCGTAGCTGCCGCCCGCCATACCTACCGAGGCCGCAATCGATGCAGCACAAAAATAACTTTACTTCTTCACAATGCAGTCTACACACTACTGAGCAGCAATTACCTGGCCCATTCTATCACTCTAATCTCCCATACTTTAATTAATTGTGTTTTTAGTTTTATTCCTTTAACCAAACCTGAAATTATTTGTGCATTTAAATTTCTTGTGCATATACACACTCGAAGAAACTATTCCAATCCTCGTGGGATTCGACATCTTTTATACTATAACTTGGCAGGAGTGTGCACTTGCGCTCTCACAAAAAGGGAACACCTACACACCTTACAATAAGGCTACGCTATTTTGTTTCTTAGATAACTAAGATACGAGCATACTATGTAAGAATTGGCATGTTCCAAAGGTAATTTTCCTATCTATCTTGCATCCCCCATAATCCGCATCCAAATAAGCATAAAGGCTAAAGAAGGAATCCTTAGGATACCAAAGACCTAAGTTAGGTGTGTCTCTAAGGTATTTAAAATTCTCTTAATGGCTACTAAGTGTGATTCTCTAGGACTAGCTTGGAACCTAGCACACAAGAAAACACTAAACATAATATATGGTCTACTTTCGGTAAGGTAAAGCAAAGAACATATCATAGATCTATAAAGCTTAGAGTCGACACACTTACCTCCTTCATCTTTGTCAAGCTTTATAGAAGAGCTCATAGGAGTGGCTTGAGGCTTTACATTCTCCAAGCTGAACTTTTTGAGCATATCATTCATGTACTTTACTTGATTGATGAAGGTGACATCCTTCCTTTGTTTGATTTGAAGCCCTAAGAAGAATGAGAGCTCCCCCATCATGTTCATCTCGAACTCATCTTGAATTAGCTTAGAAAATTATTTGCAATAACATTCATTAGTAGAACCAAAAATAATATCATCAACATAGATTTGCACTACTAATTTGTCATTACAATATCTTTTTATGAAAAGTGTAGTGTCCTCCTTGCCCTTTTCAAAACCTTTTTCAATTAAGAAGTTTGAAAGCCTTTTATACCAAGCTCTAGGAGCTTGTTTTAAACCATAAAGAGCTTTGGTTAATTTAAAAACATGATTTTGAAATTTAGGATCCTCAAAACCCGATGGTTGTTCAACATACACTCCTTCATTTATAAAACCATTTAGAAAAGCACTTTTTACATCCATTTGAAAAAGGTTGAAATTATGGTAACATGCAAATGCTAAAAGTATACTAATAGCTTCCACTCTAGCTACGGGTGTATATGTTTCATCAAAATCAATTCCCTCTTCTTGAGTATAACCTTGAGCAACAAGCCTAGCCTTGTTTCTTACTATGTTACCACTCTCATCTAGTTTATTTCTAAAGACCCATTTAGTTCCTATAGTAGATTGATTACTAGGCCTTTCAACTAATGTTCATACTTTACTTCTCTCAAATTGATTAAGTTCTTCTTGCATAGCTAAAATCCAAAAATCATCTTTTAATGCTTCTTTGATATTTTTAGGCTCAATGCATGAAAGAAATGCAACATGATTCATTAGTTTGAGAGAGGATCTAGTAGTTACCCCCTTGGATGGATCACCAAAGATTTCACCACCTTTGACATAGTTGAACTCCCTTGGGTATGTCACCTCCTTTTCCTCAAGAGCCAAGTCCTTCAAGGCTTCAAGAGGTGGATTTTGTGCATCTTCTTCTTTGGTGTGAATGTCATCCACCTTTAATGTTTGTCCTCCATCAATGGATTCAATGATCCCTACATCATCATCTTCACAAGAATCCCTCATCGGAAGGAGATTATCATCGAAAACAACATGTATAGACTCTTCAACAACCAAAATTCTTTTATTAAATACACAGTGGGCTTTAGAGTTTAGGTAATAACCCAAAAATATAGCCTCGTTACTTTTGGCATCAAATTTACCTAAGTTGTCTTTTCCATTATTTAAAACAAAACATTTACAACCAAATGGGTGAAAATAGCTAATGTTAGGTTTTTTGGATTTTAAAATATCATAAGGTGTTTTCTTTAAAATGTGTCTAATCATTACTCTATTAATAATATAACAAGTCGTATTAGTGGCTTCCGCCCAAAAATACTTAGGTAAGTTATTTTCACAAAGCATAGTCCTAGTTATTTCTTCTAAAGTTCTATTTTTCCTCTCAACTGCCCTATTTTGTTGAGGAGTTTGAGGAGCCGAAAAATTGTGGCTAATACCATATTCATTACAAAAATCTTTAAAACCCATATTTTGAAATTTAGTTCCACGATCACTTTTAATGTGCGAAATTTTATGATCAAGATCATTTTGGGTGATTTTTGTAAATGTAATAAAATTTTCTAAAGCCTCATCCTTAGTACTTAAGAATAGAACCCAAGTGTATCTAGAAAAGTCATCTACCAATACAAATGCATATGACTTACCACCCAAGCTAATAGTTCTAATAGGTCCAAATAAATCCATGTGGATTAGTTGTAATACCCTACTAGTTGAAATATCATTAATGGATTTAAATGAAGTTTTCTTTTGTTTACCCTTAGCACATGCATCACAAATTTTATCTAATGAAAATTTTAGTTTGGGTAAACCTCTAACTAGATTTTGGGAAGCTAATTTTTCTAAAACACTTATGCTAGCATGCCCAAGTTTCCTATGCCACAACCATGCATCATTCTCATCATGTGCAACTAAACATGCATGGGATGAATGTATGTCATCTAAATGCACCATATAAATATTTCCTATGCAATGACCAATGAGCATTATTTTATTTGTTTTAATGTTCACAATTTTACACCATTTTTTTTATCAAAATGAACATTAAAGTCTTTATCACAAAGTTGACTAATGCTCAAAAGATTATGTTTTAGACCATTGACATATAGCACATTTTCAATGAATGTAGATGAGAGATTACCAATGGAGCCTATGCCTTCAATATGTCCTTTGGAGTTGTCACCAAATGTCACACATCCTCCACTTTTTGGTTTAAGCTCCAAGAATCTACTCTTGTATCCGGTCATATGTCTCAAGCATCCACTATCAAGGTACCATGTGTTTTAACTTGAAGCTTTGGCCTTGTAGCAATGCCCCCCCTACAAACAAAGATTAGTTTCTTGATTTTGGTACCCAAATCATTTTGGGTCCATGAGTGTTAGCTCCCAAAAGCTTGGTTCCCTTAGGAATCCAAGAAGCAATATCATTCACATTATTAGAAACTATGAGTTCCTTAGGAACCCATACACTCCTAATTCTATTAACTTTGGATTGCTTTTGAGAAACTCTTTGTTTGGGGTAAAATGGTTTTCTCTTAACATATTGGGTTTTTGAAGAACTTCCTTTTTCAAAAACATGTTTCCCAATAGTAAGAGAAGTTTTGATATTATTCACCTCATTGGTGTGATAATCTTGAAAATCAGAAAGAATTTTTTCTAAATCGAGATTTTTTTAAGATCATTTGAAAGATTAATCAAATACAAAAACTTCTTTTCCGATTTCGAATTGGTTTTTGAAATAGACTCGTTTTGATTTTTCAAATCGGAAATATTTTTCTTATTTTTCAAAATAGACTCTTTGTATTTTTCAACCAACTCGTCATAAACATCTTGTAACTCATCATAAGCATCATATAATTCATTGTAAGTAAGAGATGATGAGTTAGGGTTTACCATTGGTTCTTCCTCAAATGCCATGAGACAAAGGTTGGCCACTTCCTCCTCCTCTTCGGATGACTCATCGTCACTCCAAGTTGCCACTTGAGCTTTAAGTTTGTTCTTCTTCCCAAAGCTTTTCTTTCTCAATTGAAGGCACTCAGATCAGATATGGTCGGTCTTCTTGCACTCATATCAAGTGATTTGGTCCTTCTCTTCTTCTTTACTCATATTCTTGAAGTCCTCTTTTCTATTGAATTTTCTTCCTCTATTAGACTTCATGAATCATGTGAATCTTTTGGCCAACATGGCCATCTTCTCATCTTTCTCTTCACTCGAATCACTATCGTTGTATGTGGCTTTAAGCGCGATTCCAATCTTCTTCTTCTCAACCTCCTTCTTCTCAACTTTCTTCTTCTCTTCTTCCCTTCCTTGTTAAATGATCTCATCAGTGAGTAGAGATCCAACAAAGGCATCAAGCTTGAGAGTATTCAAATCTCTAGCTTTGATGATAGACGTTCTTTTTCCATCCCAAGATTTTGGAAAAGAATATAAGAGTTTCCGAACTAGCTTGTCTTCGGGGATGACTTCACTGAAACCCTTTAATCTGTTGACAATGACCGAGAACCGATCAAACATCTTGGAGACACTTTCATCGGGATCCATCTTGAAATTCTCATTGCTTAAATTAAGAAGCCCGATCTTTGTCTCTTTAACATCGCAAGTTCCCTCATATGTTGTCTTGAGGGTATCCCAAACTTCCTTGGCATTTTCGATGGAAGACACCTTTGAATAGATATCGGGAGCGAGAGCACAAAAGATCATATGCAAGGCTTTATCATTGACTTGCAACTGTCTTCTATCTTCATCGGTCATCTCGGCTTTGACATTTGGGACTAATCTTCCTTCACCATCTCTCTTCTTAGGAATGCTTGGTCTATCTTCTACAACGTCCCATACCATGTAGTCGTTGGATTTGATGAAGAGACGCATCCGATTCTTCCAATATGGGTAGTTATCCCCATTGAAGAATGGTGGTTTGGTGGTGGATTGAGACTCATATAGGTTGGGGCCGGAGGTGGATGTAATTGCTTCAATTGTAGTTGATCAAACTCTCCTAGAATTGACTCTAGAGGGTTGTAATCCTTCCAATGAGTGTAGCTTTAATACCAATTGATGAGTTGATCAAACGATTTCAAATGGCCAAGAGGGGGTGAATTGGGGATTAAAAATTTAAGGGTGGAAATTAGATGAATGAAAATTTGACACAAGGCAATTTATAGTGGTTCAAGTTCCTAAATGAAATCTACCTCCACTATCTTAGCTCCCACTAAGGATTTTCAACCAATTCACTATTGATTCTTCCCTTTTTCTTGGATGAGGAGGAAACCTTACAAAACCGATTAAGCTTTCTACTCAAAGCTTAATCCAACACACTCTTTACAAAGAAGGAATTTGGTAAACCTTACAAATACCTCTCGAAAGTTGATGTTTACCTAAATACAATCAAACACTCCACAAACTCTCAATAAAAAATACAATGAAGAACACACTTGAGTTGAGTACAAAGATTTGACTCTAAATGATCAAGGTTTGGATTTGAATGCTTTGATGTTGCTTGAAGGCTTAATAGTTGTTGTTGTAGCTTTATAGACTTGTTTTTATACCTTCTCATTGATTTCTAGCCGTTTGGGTGGTTGAGATCATTAATAGAGTCGTTGGGGCTCTCTCTTCCCTCCATAAATGTAGTTCTGCAACTACCCGTATCGGAACACATGACCCCTGTACCGAAACAGACACTCAAAAAAGAAAGATTTGTTATGTGTAAAATAGGGCACGTATCGAAACAATATGTGTAAAAAGAAGAATGTATTGAAACGGATAAGGGTTGTATCGGAACGTTTTGAAACTATAATTTGGTGTTTCGAAACAACTTAGAGGTGTATCGAAACACTTAACAAAATATTTAAATTTTAGTTTCTGACAAGTAACAGCTAGTTCATTTAATGCCCAATTTTTAAAATTACTTAACCCATATATCGAAACGGTTGTGAGCCGTTTCGAAACAAAAGTTTCTAGTGGCAAAACGTATCGAAACACTTTAAGGGTGTTTCGAAACGCCTAGGCGATTTTGTATATTTTGGCCTGAAAACACTTAGAAAATTTTATGGGGTTTAAGTTTTGACTAGAAAACATTTTAAGTATAATTTGTACTTGTCAAAATCGAATATTTTGATTACTTAAAAATTTATTTACTTTGCAAATTAGTCCTTGAATTACTTGTTATATCAAAATCAAATATTAGTTTTACAGAATTGTTGTTAATAATGTGTATAAATGGTAGTAAACTACCCTGAATAACTTCCATAAGATGTAGGATCAAGTTAAGGGGTTTTTGGTTGCAATTTAAGGGCTTTAGGGATGATTTCTCGAGCATAAGAAACCCTTTTGGGGCTTCAGTATCAGTATGCGAATAGCTCATACATGCACCCTAGTGTTTTGGATTAAGAACATTGTTTCATTAAGGAGAACGGTGATAAGGGGTACTGGTACGATGTTCAACATGTACTAATACACCACTTAGGGTAGTTTCGGTACGAGTTAACTCATATCGATAAACGCATGCTTGGAAATTTCCAGTGAGCTATTTTATTATCGGTACGCATATGAGTACCAATACCCAAAGGTATTGTACTTGTACGCGAGGGACAATACTGGTACCAACTAAGCATTCTGCCCAAAAATGTTGTGTTTGAGCTACAATGGTTGAAAAATTATGGAATGTGGTCCAATGGACTTCTAATGAGATAAAATAAACTATAAAACTGAGAATCGAGATTTGACCCCTCTATACGAGCATAATGTATAACAACTTGATTGAGTGACTTGTTAATAATAGAAATCATAGAGTTGTGGTAATCATGTCAATGTTATGTGTTGTGTGGACACTTGTTTTGTTGAATCACTTTTGGTTGATGGGATTCAAATACCCATAGAGCATGTTGCAACACCATAAGATGAGACACTGAACGTATGCTCCCGAGGCTGTGTGACACTGTGTCTCACTCCAGGTTTGTGGTATGATGCATATGTTTGCTTTGTGGGATTGATGCATCTATTGTTGATTGTTACGTGTTTAGAGGACTAGAGGTAGCATCGTATGTTGATGTATATGCCATGTCAACATCTCTAGCTACATGCTCATAATTATGATTTACATGAAACATGGTAGAGTAAAAAGTGTATCCATTGAGCTTGTTAGTAGGTTGGCACGTTGCATTAGAATAGCACCATCGATGTAGGATTATAGCATCGCCTCTTCAAGAGTACAATAATTAGATTTATTTGGGCTATGTATTCATATGACCATATGATTTTGTATTGTAACTCGTATTTCGATTTCATTATGTGAGTCAAATGTTTTAATGATATATTTTAAAATGGAGCTACTATGTAAAAGTTTTTAAATACTTAACTATGTTTGAAATGTTTTTGAACTTAACGAATTTTATGAGAAATAGTGGTGGATTGGGCTAAATTACGTTGAAATTTTATGGCAACAGGTTGGGTTTAAGGCCCAATGTGACATCCAGGTTGAGGGTGTTACACATTTTCTAATACCTCTTGAAGGGGAAAAAGGCTTTGTCATCGAACCGTTCCAAAGAACCTGTGAAGACACGATATATATATATATATTGCATAATAAGATAACACAAGGCATCAAGAATTCCAATATCAAAGAGAGTATTGTCGATGAAATCCCACTCAAGTTTCTCATACGCTTTCTCCAAGTCAATTTTAATAGTCATCCAGACTCATTTAGCAATTTTCCTTTGCATAGAATTGATAACATTTGTGTAATGATAATGTTATCCGTAATTGAGTTCGTCTATTTAAAAATTAATAATTGAGTTCAATGTGTTAAACTAATGTTTTGATTTTGATATAACAAGGACTTAATTGTAATTAAATAATTTTTAAGGTATTTGAAATTACTCACTAAAGTATAAACGTTCGAACAAACTTAACTTATTTTTGAAGAAAATATTTTTTACAAGTCATATATTTGAAAGACAAATATTTTCAAAGTACTTTGGTACTCAAACAAACCATTTTGGTAAGTGAGTATTGGTACGACTATATGTGCATCGGTAGAGGTTTTCAGCACTAGAATTTAATTTTATTAGAAATGGCAACTAAGTACCGGAACAACTATCTGCGTACCGGTATAACCTTTCATCGCTGTAAAACCAAGTGGAATTTAAAAGCTTGTATAATTTTTTACCGAAACTTGTTTTAAATTGATTCAAGTACCGGTAGGGTAATACGCATAGCGATACGCTACGTTCACAGACTTTAGAAATTTTTAGTGAGTAAATTTAATATCGGTACCCTTTGTAATATTTTCACTCTGTACCGATTCGCAAACCCACGTACCGGTTCACAAACCCGCGTACCAGTATCTTTTTCTTGTAACGACTATTTTTATTTTGAGCAGGTACTAATACGAAAGTCTGCGTACCAATACCCACTGTTGTCATGCTATATTTATTACGGGAAACATTATCCCTAACGGCTCTATTCAATTTTTCAACAACCCAAACGGCTAAAAATCAATGAAGGAGTATAAAAACAAGTCTCTAAAACTTCTTCAACAACAAAACAATTATTCTAAAGCATTCAAGCAAATATCGAAGTTTTTTAGAGCTTTTTATTATCAAATCTTATACACACTTGAGTGTTCTTCATTGTATTTTATTTCCAATCAAGCGTTGAGGTTTAGTGAACTTCAAATTGTGCAAACAACTTCCTTTGGAAGAATTTCATAGTTTGTTTTTTTTTGTATCCATTTTTAGGATTAGTGATTACTAGACTTTGGGGGTATAAGTCTAAGATTTGTGACATAATCTCATTTAGTTTAAAAGGAAAGACAAATTAGTAAATTTGTGAAGTCTTTAGTGTGGATAGCTAAGGTACTGGATGTAGACCTTGTTGAGAAGGTTAAACCACTATAAAATCACTTGTGCAAATTTCTTTTCCTTTTACATTTGCTTCCACCAAATTTTTTAATTGTCAATTCACCCCTCTTGGTCACCTTCATTGATTGATTAACTCAACACCTACAAACTTAACCATTAGAGTAGATTTAAAAAAAACCAAGATCTTAGTAATTGAGCTTAATTTTTATATATGATATATATAGTTGGGTTCACAGATGCGAGTGCGGGTGGGTGAGCAGATATAGGACGGGTAAGGTCTCAGATCAATCACCTACTCACTACACGTGACGGGTATGATTTCTAACATCCACACCCGTCTACTACCCATCAAATTCTGAAGAACTAGTGTTTTGATATAATAATTGAAAAATAGTTTTGGACTAAATTGAAAAGATTTCAAAAGTGCCTTTAAGTCCAAACAACTTAAAAATATGTTTGAGGATTGTTTTAAGAGGTTTTGAAGTGTTTTCTAAAGACAAACTTTACAAAACCACTTAGGTGTTTCGAAACACCCTTAGGCGTTTCGAAACAACCATTCACAGTTTCAAAACGTTTCGATACAGCTCTATCTATTTCGAAACGGGCTTTAATCTGGGTAAGGATTTTTACATAGCGTTTCGATACAAGCTTCACCGTTTCGATACGCCTATGTGGCAAAGACCTCAACGGTCAAAATCCTCAACAACTATTTTCCCAACGGCCTTTTAAATTGCAGCTCAACTGTCACTCGTTCCGAAACGGGGTTGATACTGTTTCGATACGGATCAAGGTGTTTCGAAACAGCCAAAGGTGTTTCAAAACGGATTGCTGCATCAGACTTCAACGGCTAGTTCTGAACAAGGGCGTTTCGAAACGGGGTCGAGTGTTTCAAATAGACAACTGCAGAACTGCATTTAATGAGAAAAATAAAGTCTCCAATAGCTCCAAAACATCCCTAACGGCTAGTAATGGCCACAAACTCAATTGAGACTATAAATTGAAGCCTGGAACACTTGAAGAATGTCAGAGGCAACATCCAAGCAATATGGTCAAGAGAATTAGAGTCTAAATCCTTATTTTACTATTCTCTTGTACATAGTCTTTAGAGAGTGAGCTTTATTGTAAATCCTTGTTCTCTTGTGAGCTTAAATTTGTGTAAACACCCACCTTGTGAGATATAAAGTTTACCAAATAAATCCCTTGTAAAAGGAGAGGTTCTAGTTTAGCCTTGAGAGAAAAACTAGAGTTGGTTTTATCTTAGCCAAGTCCAAAAGATAGGGTTGTAACGGTTTCCTCCTAAGCCGGGAAAAGGGGGTGAATTCATTATTGAGTGAATTGGGAAATCCTTAGTGGAATTCTAAGGTAGTGGATGTAGGTGCTTGTTAGAAGGCCGAACCACTCTAAAATCATTGTGTCACTTGTCTACCTTTATTTCGATTTTAGCCAATTCAACCACTAAACAAAAAAAAAACTCTCATTGACAGTTTCGATGATCGATTCGAGCGTGCTACAAACCCAACAATTGGTTTCAGAGCCTCGTCTTCATCGAATGACTAACATTCGGGAGTAAAGATCATTTGCTCGAAGTCCATCGTTCAAGAAAATGGCAAGATTTGAAGAAGGTCGCTCTATCTCGTGTCCTCCACTCTTCGAATGAGAAGTATACTTCCAATGGACAAAATATCATGAAATTCTTCATCAAGTCTCAAGACTATGAGGTTTGGGACATCATTGAAGACGGGTATTTGGAAGCTTCGAAAAAGAAGAAAAAACAAAAGTGCCAACGAGACGAAGGTAAAGCTAAACACCAAGGCGATGCATATTCTCTATTGCAGCCTTAACGAAGAAGTTTTTAAAAGGATATCCACATGCAAAAGTGCCAAAGAATTGTGGGAGAAACTTGAGAAGCTTTATGGCAACAAGAAGGGATAAAAGAAAGATGATGATCAATCATGTGCAAACCTTCTCTCCAATCCAAAGGTGGATGGTGTTTTGGCTCTCGATGAGCCTAAGGTATCTTCTAACTCAAGTGAGCTAAATTCTTACTCTTTCGATGAGTTGCAAGATGCTTTCGATGAATTATTTTTGGAATTTGAGACCATGAATTCTAAATTTAAGAAAATGATTTCAAAACTTGAATTTGAAAACAAAATTGGATTTTGAAAACCAAAATGAAAATTTGAAAAATGATTTAGAGTTTTCAAAAACAAGTAAAGATGTTTTAGAAAAAGAAAATATTGATTTGAAAGTTAAGCTTGGAAGCTTAACAAAAGAAAAGGAAATTGTTTTCAATAATTCATCTTGTCACATAATGGCAAAATGCTCACATTGCCATTATCATGGTCATTCCCCACATACTTGTCCTATAAAGAAGAGAAAATCTTATAGGATTAGACAAGTATGGGTTCCTAAGGGAACTAAAGACATTGTGACTAACGTAAATGGATCTAAAGCAATTTGGATACCAAAAATCAAGTGAATGTCTTTTGTAGGTGTGTTGGAGCAATGGGAAGAAATGCAAAGACATGAAAATGCTCTAATCACACATGAGAAGAAGATTAGGTAACCTCTAAGCTTAATGCTTTTATTTTATACATTTGGTTATCTAACTTTTGTTTAAAGTCTTGAATTATTTGTTAAGCCTAATATGATGCAATGAGTAAGGGGGAGCCATTTTAAAACCAAAATTCTTATTTGTGTCAATCATTTTTAACCTCCTAAGTTATTTTGAACTTAAAGTCATTTAAATTCTTTTTGATATAACAAAAAGAATGAGAGTTTGGTTTGAAAAAATTGCATTTTCAAGAGAATAAGGGGGAGCTTTAACTTCTTTGAATTTTTGAAATCTTATTCAAATTTTTAAATACAAAGGGGGAGAATCCCAAACAATTTTCAAGGTGATTTTATTATATCAAAAAGGGGGAGATTGAAGAACTAGTGTTTTAATATAATAGTTGAAAAATAGTTTTGGATTAATTGAAAAGATTTCAAAAGTGCCTTTAAGTCCAAACAACTTAAAAATATGTTTGAAGATTGTTTTAAGAGGTTTTGAAGTATTTTCTAAAGCCAAACTGTACAAAACCACCCAAGTGTTTCGAAACACCCTTAGGCGTTTCGAAACAACCATTCACAGTTTCAAAACGTTTCGATACAACTATTTCTGTTTCGAAACGGGCTTTAATCTGGGTGAGAATTTTTACATAGCGTTTCGATACATGCTTCACCGTTTCAATACGCCTATGTGGCAAAGACCTCAACGGTCAAAATCCCCAACGGCTATTTTCCCAATGACCTTTTAAATTGCAGCTCAACTGTCACTCGTTCCGAAACGGGGTTGATACTATTTTGATACGGATCAAGGTGTTTCGAAACAGCCAGAGATGTTTCGAAACGGATTGCTGCATCAGACTTCAACGGCTAGTTCTGAACAAGGGCGTTTCGAAACGGGGTCGAGTGTTTCGAAACGGACAACTGCAGAACTGCATTTAATGAGGGAAATAAAGTCTACAATGACTCCAAAACATCCCTAACGGCTAGTAACGACCACAAACTCAATTGAGACTATAAATTGAAGCCTGTAATACTTGAAGAATGTCAGAGACAACATCCAAGCAATATGGTCAAGAGAATTAGAGTCTAAATCCTTATTTTACTATTCTCTTGTACCTAGTCTTTAGAGAGTGAGCTTTATTGTAAATCCTTGTACTCTTGTGAGCTTAAATTTGTGTAAACACCCACCTTGTGAGGTATTAAGTTTACCAAATAAATCTCTTGTAAAATGAGAGGTTCTAGTTTAGCCTTGAGAGAAAAACTAGAGTTGGTTCTATCTTAGCCAAGTCTAAAAGATAGGGTTGTAACGGTTTCCTCCTAAGCCGGGAAAAGGGGACGAATTCATTGTTGAGTGAATTGGGAAATCCTTAGTGGTGTGCTAAGGTAGTGGATGTAGGTGCTTGTTAGAAGGCCGAACCACTCTAAAATCATTGTGTCGCTTGTCTACCTTTATTTCGATTTTAGCCAATTCAACCACTAAACAAAAATAATCCTCTTTGACGGTTTCGGCGATCGATTCGAGCGTGCTACAAACTCAACAAATTCATATTCATCTCAGGCTTTCAGCCCCAATTGAGACAGATGATGTGCAAAATGTGCGAAATTGTATTTTTTATCATCCCTATAATTACATACTAAATTACTCTAACTCCAATCGCTTAAATATAATACATTGCCCTTTATTATTAAGACCACTTCTTTAAGTATATAGAACTTAACATCCCATTCCACTAATTTGATAGTTAATAGACTTTTCTGTTATTTTAGTTTTGAGAAAATAATAATTGATACATAGGTTTTTTATTTAACAGAGGATTAATTATACTGAAATTAAACCAACAAGTGTTGGGTTGGTAAGATACATTGTATTCCTAAGAGCGTGACACAAGTTTAAATTTTAGAGATGACATTATTAGGAGGGGGCAACCTCGTACCCTAAACAAAAACAATAAAAGATACATAAAGCTAAAAAGTTACTCTATAACCGCCACACGCATGAAGCTGGCACGTACGAAAGAACTGCAGCCCCCAAATCAGGCAGCCCAAAATCCACAGCCGAATAACAGTCCTTAAATACGAGAAGGAAAACAATTTTCACGAGTAAAACTTTTTTCCTTCTTTAATACAATATTAAAAAAATTCACACATTAAAAAACCCTAATCTTAGCCCTAGATTTTCTGCAATTAACTCCCCATGGCTAGCGACACGCCAGATTCTCATCGAAGAAAGCACCATCGTTCTCCATCCGACGACGAGGAACCAGATAAATCCTCTAAACGCCACAAACACCGCCACCACCGGCACCGGCACCGTAGCAAAAAGCACGAAGATGAAGCTAGAGATGTTGGTGAAGATCCCTTCGCTCCTCCTCCCTCGGTTCCTCAGGCTTATGATGACGTCGAGGAGGGAGAGATTCTTGAGGAGGAACCGACAGCCGAAGTCAAGTCTCGTCAATCTCACGACATCCGAGTTGTTTCGGATACGGTGTGTTCAGTTTACCCTTGCCTGTTTTAATTGGTCACGGCTTTATTTAGTGGTTTCTATTATTTTGTTTCCTTTTTTCCTATTAGTTCCGAGAAATTGTGGACATTCGGGATCTTTCTTTAGTTTCAAAGGAAAGACGAATTTGAAATATTTAATCTTTTCTCCCTTGGTTTTGAATTTTATCAAGCAAAATTTTGAAATTGGAATGCTGGATAGTACTTAAAAGAAGTGAAGAAGTTCTCCTTTTTTGTTGCCTGCTGACTGAGCTTGAAAATGTTGACTTTTCTCATTTGAACCCCCTGACGGACCTTTATTGGACATTATCTTGGATTATTTTGTACTTTATGAATCGGGATAATGATTCTTGGTTTGAGAGAGCTTGTTAGATTACTGAGTGAGCATCCCTTGCATATGCACTAATACACAAAGAAAATGTGTGAATTGCAAATAGTATCCTCCTAGGCGTTTCAATGGAGACTTATGGCTTACTATTCAGTTGCATATATATGCTTGCAATTACTGTACTTTCAATTTTTAAGAATGATGCGTTGCAAGCTTGTGCACTTAGTTCTTTTGTTCACATCTTTTTTGAAGGGAGCTGGCGAAAATAGTAATTCTGTGGATGAGCAAGTAAGAGAGATTGGTGACAACAGTGACGATAAGGAGCATACTCATGCTGGGCTCTCTGGAAATTTAGATGTTGAGTCTCAAGGAGAACTGGTCTCTAGAGTTGTCCTTGATGGTCATATCAATAGGCTGCCTTCACGAAGTGGCAAGAAAAAGAATTTCCATGACTATGTGAAAGAGGCTGATGACAGGAAGTTAAGTGACATGAGGAAGTCATTGTCCTCTGAAAGTTCTGGGGAAAAATTCAAGACATCAGCTCACTCATCTCTTGATTCAAGATATGATTTTACTAGGAGTAGATCCGAGTCACGAAATATTGTGAGGGAAAGATCAAGATCCCAAAGCATAGTAGATGAGGAGGTTCTTTTGAAAAGAAGTCATTTTCATGAACCTGATCCTAGTCAGGATGGGCGACATGGTAGTAGAAATGTAGTTAGGAATGATGTAAGGGAACAAAGTGTTGGTTTTGGAAGATATGCGGGTGAAGAAAGGAATCGCAATATGGAGACAGGAGGTAGAGAGAGGAGCAGAGAAAGGGAGAGAGATTGGGAATGGAGAAGGGAGAAGGAGCATGAAAGAGTCAGAGAGAGGGAGCTGGAAGTTGAATGGAGTAGGGACAGGGTTATTTCTGGTGAGAGGAAAAGGGAGAGGGAGCGAGCGAGTAGTAGAGATAGATACATGAGTGGTGAAAGGAGAAGGGAGAAGGAGCGAGAGAGTAGGGGCAGAGAAATAGAAATAGAAAGAGAAAGGAGAAGGGAGAAGGAGCGAGGCAAGAGCTGGGACAGGGTTCTAGATGGTGAAAGGAGAAGGGAGAAGGAGCGAGGCAAGAGCAGGGACAGGGATCTAAACGGTGAAAGGAGAAGGGAGAAGGTGCATGATAGTAGCTGGGATATTGAAGCGGATAGAGATATGAAGAGGGAGAAGGAAAGAGATTGGAGCAGGGACCATAACAACATTAATGATAGACATAGAGATAGGAAAAAGGAAAAAACTGTAGAATGGAACCAAGAACAAGAGTGGGAAAGGAGAAGCAACAGGAGTAGGGATAAGGATAAGAATATTGAAATTGAAGATGGATTTGGTGATCGAGGTAGGTATAAGAAATACACACACTCAAAAGGGGATGAAACAGAAATTAACCGGGACAGATTAAGGAAGAATGAAATGGTAAAGGTTCATGGTTCTAACACCGATTCATTGGAAAGAAATGACGATAAACTAAGAAGGTATATCTTATCTGAAAAAATGTTTCATGGTTATTTTTCTCATAATCTTATCATTTTGTATATTTCTGTTTTGGTCAGAGATGAGGAGGAGCAAGATGAATTTGATGAAATGATTGCGCTAAAATTTGCTGAAGAAGAAGAGGAAGAATTCAATAGAATCAAAGAGGAAAGTAGGAAGCGAAGGCAAGCCATCTTAGAGAAATATAAGAGTAAGCCGTCGCAGCAACAGACACAATCTGTTGCAGTGGGTGTGAATAAAGGTTTTTCACCGCCTCTTATCTTTTATTTTGCTGACCTGATTTTTTTAGCGTTATTGAGCTTTGATTTAGGGTAACCCTATGTTCATATGATCTGTTACAAATAGCTAATATATATTTTTAACTTGAACCAGGTGATAGGCCGGTGGAGAATAATGGACAAACAAGAACTGCTGCTGCTGCTGGTCCAGATGTCCTTGGTGGACATGAAGATATCTATGTTGCTGAGCCATTGTTGTCTGTTCAGAAATCACCTTCAGAAAATGGGCAAGCTGCTGTGGAGAGGACATCTGCTGCTGCTGGGCTTGGTGAGGGTACCCCGAAGGTGTGGTGGTTTTCTATTCTAGTACATCTTAATTTGCACTCTAAATAATCTTAATTTGGATGCGTCTGAAGTTGGCTATTGCTTTTTAGGCCATTGAGGGTGCATAATTTCCATTTATTTATTTGTGCAGAGTGAGAGGTCAGATGATATTTTCACTGATGATATATTTGGTGAAACGCCTACTGGAGTTCGCAAATTGGTATGTATCTGATTTGGCCATTTCCTTTTGCCTGTATAGTATCTGGATTATGAGTTGAATGAGGTGGTATCTCAGGCTTGGATTGACTTGTTGGCTGCTTTTCCCCTTCAACCATCCCCTTTTTTGTGTACAACTACATATACATGAGTTTCTATGTTGGCTGAAAAGTTTTTATTTGTTCATTTTGAGGAAACCTTTGTAGTGTAGTTGACTTTTTGTATGGGTTGGGCTGGTTGGTTATTCCTAATAAAGTGCGTCCTGTGGATTAGTTAACTTGTTTTCTCCTAGCATAATTGTTGTCTCATACATGGTTTTAATTTTGTTTATTTACTAGAGCTGGTACAATAGGGCTTAAAGCAGATATATATGGTGTATTTGTAGGGTAAAGGTGATGGTCTGCCAGTTGTAAGAAGTGGCCTTCATGACAATTGGGATGATGCTGAAGGATATTATAGTAAGTTCACTAATTTGTAATTTTTGTTATAGAAGTACACAGACACAGAGATACACATATGATATAACTGCCAAACAAAACTCTCAGGTATATGTTTGTACTCATGTAACTTCCTTCCTGTCCAGGCTATCGATTTGGTGAACTGCTTGACGGACGATATGAAGTAACTGCTGCTCATGGGAAAGGTGTTTTTTCAACTGTTGTACGGGCAAAGGATCTCAAGGCTGGTGCCAGTTTTCCTGAAGAAGTGGCTATAAAGATCATTCGTAATAATGAAACAATGTGAGTGATCGAACTTTCTCATTGATGCATATGATATTTTTGTACTATATAGAGATCAAGTTCTCTGACCTTGTTCCTGCTACGTGCTTTTGTGTCAATGCTGGTTTGATACAGGCACAAAGCTGGTCAGCTGGAGGTTCTAATATTGAAAAAATTAGTCGGTGCAGATCCAGATGATAAGCGACATTGTGTTCGGTTTTTGTCGAATTTCAAGTACAGGAATCATCTATGTTTAGTTTTTGAGTCGCTTCATATGAATCTGCGTGAAGTTCTCAAGAAGTTTGGTCGCAATATTGGTCTTAAACTAACTGCTGTCAGAGCATATGCTAAGCAACTTTTTATTGCGCTTAAGCATCTAAAAAACTGTGGTGTTCTTCATTGTGATATAAAGCCCGATAACATGCTGGTATGTATTATTTTTCGCAGTCTTCTTTGTGGTTAATTTTTTCAGTTGATTGCTCATTTTGACATTCTTTCTTTTCAGGTAAATGAGGCAAAAAATGTGCTGAAGCTTTGTGATTTTGGTAATGCCATGTTTGCTGGTAAAAATGAAATTACACCGTACCTTGTAAGCCGTTTTTATCGTGCCCCAGAAATAAGTAAGTTCAAATATGAAGTTGTTACTATTTAGGGTGGCTGGATTATTTACTTCTGTTGGCTGAAATCTGTACATTATTATATCATTGGGTTAAGGTATAATATTTATATTTCTTCATTGTGCAGTTCTTGGTTTGCCTTATGATCATCCAATGGATATGTGGTCTGTTGGTTGCTGTTTGTATGAACTATATACAGGAAAAGTTCTTTTCCCTGGTCCAACAAACAATGACATGCTCCGCCTTCATATGGAACTAAAAGGTCCTTTTCCAAAGAAGATGTTGCGTAAGGTACATTGTCAATTTGCACGAATGATTTATTTTTGGAGAAATATATTGTGCATTTTTTTATTTTACAATATTCATTTTCAATATGCAGTTTTCTTTGTTTGTGCGGATGACATTTTATTCTTATTTTTTTTATTTCTTTCAGGGAGCATTTACAGAACAACACTTTGATCAAGATCTTAATTTTCATGCTGCAGAAGAGGATCCCGTTACTAAAAAGGTTTCATTTTCCTTTCCTGAAATGCTTAATGTAGAAATACTGATAGACGTTGTCTGTAACGGTTGCCCTTTTGTTGAAAAATCTAATTCTTCCTTTCAGGGTATAAAGAGGATGATTCTCAACATAAAGCCAAAAGATATCAGCTCAATTATTGTTGGCTCTCCTGGTGAGGATCCGAAGATGGTAGCCAACTTCAAAGACCTACTAGAGAAACTTTTTGTGCTGGATCCGGAGAAGAGGATGACAGTAACTCAGGCATTGGCTCATCCATTCATCACGGGCAAGTGAAAAATCTTGCTGATTTTATGTCTCCAGAAATGTGTTGCCCTAGATATTTGTACATTATGACCTAACTCATATTTAGATCTCTAATCATTGGGAATTCTGTCTTTATCTTCTCTGTGCTGGACAAAGAGCTTTGGGAACTGTTTTTGGCATGGTTGAAGTCAAAAGGGTGATGTTTGGTCAGGAGTACTCTTTACTGGCGATTCTTTCAGTGGAATGTACTTTTCTATTGTAAGACAACTAGCCAAAGGCGTTTTTATCTCTTGTAATCATTCTTGATATGGCCATTGTGATAATTTGTCATCTTTTTACCTGCTGAACTTTGTTGAATAATGAGAAAAATATACAGTTTCCTATGAGTTTATAGAACAAAAATTTGTTCTTTAAACTAGGCAAGGTGACTCTCCCTATTTCCTTTTATTTTGGTTTCTACCTGTATTTTATGGTTGTTGCTTTTGCTGGTTCATTTGTTACTTTTCTTGTTATGTGTCTGTTTTCTTTTTCTATCTTTTCATAATGGTTTGCGCTCTTGGAAATCTAATTTGATTTTTCATTCAGGATAACTGCTACTGCTTTGAGGCAACCCTCCAGTGCTTAATTGCTTAAAAGGCACCCAGGAGAAGGTACCTTGGTTTGTTAATTTGGAGCTGTTTTTGACACTCTAAAAGCTGATTATCTTGATTATTTTTTGTTGTGTTTTGTAAGAGAGATGTATTTTGATTACTACTATTCTTCTATACTATGTTTTCAGCTAACTTTTGTATCCTATGTTTGCTTATGTGGTGCCTTGGTAATTTGTTTGCATTGTGATCGTGCTTAGCTTGCCTATCTTTTGAGTTTTTCACTGTTCTTTTTCCTATTGAATTCTTTTAACATATTCTAGAGTTATGCATGTCCTAATGTAATTGCATTATATCTGATCCATGGCTCAATCATTCTGGAGGCAGTTGCACTGGTCGTGTAGGAGTCAGCTTGAAGTGGAAGTGCATCTCAGTGAGTAATTATATTTCTGGTTCCTTTGTATTAATTTGCATTTTATCTTGTTGAAAACATAAATGTTTAATGTGATTCTTTCTCTTTTGTTCTTAGGGTGTAAAATCTGTGCTTCCCAATTCTTGTAAGTATTTTTCAATATCATTATATCAGCATTTTATTTTTTGCGTTTTTGAGAACTCTTCGCTTGCTTTTCTTAATTGTTTTGGAGCTCTGAAATCTGTCTGATCAGTCTCAAAGCCTGATACTTCTATCTTGACTTTAACCCTGTACCTTCCTTTGGTAACCCTGAATCTTAATGAGTTGCTGAAGAAATAAATGTCCTGCTGTGCATGTCTTTCCTTTCTTAAATAACTTCTTGTGCTTCTGTTATTATCTTCTTCGAGTAGTCAGCATTATGGGGGAAGGGGGATTTCTGTTACGACTTGTGTGGTTTACCAGCAATATTTGTACTGCAAAGTGACATAAAAATTCCTCTGCTTATTAGCTTGTATTCCTTGAAAGGCCTTATGCATTGCATTACTCATTGAGCTTTGAATCATTGGAGACTCTAGTTCTGTTTTTTTAGGTCATAATGAATTATGAAATGTGTCCTTCATTTTTATCATCATGTTGCTGAGTCTCTCATCCCCTCCATCTGTGGCTTAGTAGTAAACTAGGAATAACCTTTCTAATGCAAATTATACTATCTTCATTTTGAAATTGAATAGAAGATGCTGAGAATTAAGCTGTCTTTTTTTAGAAGATACTTGTTTATAAACAAAGCATTACATTAAATGGTTCTGAACCTTTTCTTGTTCTTTGGCTCAAAATCTCTATCGTGAGAAATAATTGAAGTTGTTAAAGAGGTTTTTTATTGATGTTTGGGAAGTCTTGGCCTGAAAGGATCAATGTCCCTATAAATCTTTTTGTCTATAGATTTTATGAATGAACGAAATGCACACACAAATAAGCATAGATCAGAAATTTGTCCTTCAACTTTTGAATCAGTAGATGTTATGCTTGAGTTGTAAATTGTAATAATGTGCATAGTGATTACTATTAGTGCCATTTATGTTGTTTAAGCCAGTCAGACTTTTAATGAGCTTGTAACTGTGTGGTCCTTTTTAATGATGCTGGCATAGTATCAGCCTCTAATCTTCATTTGTATGGCTCCTTTTGAGTTTTCTTACCGTACTTGTTTCTCTTATAAACTTAAAATTTGGCTTAGAAGCATTAAATTTATATCAGTAATGTAGTAACCCCGTGTATAAATCTACGGTGATGAACAATATTGGGGGCGGGGTGAATGCCTCTTTAATGGGAGCAATAATAGTCGGTGATGCTGCAATCCATCTCTTTCCAGTTTCCAAATAAAGCAACAGTTAAGTTACAAATTTTATTGGTCTGCTCTGGGTTTCCCTCTGTTTTTATTCGGCTTCTTTTTTCATTGTAGTTTGTGAACAATTCATAGTTTAGGCTTTGACGTACCGACGGACAGTGTTTACAGCTTGATGCTTGATAATGTATAAGATGTGATTAGTTAAATTTGTTGTTGCTGCTCCCCCCCCCCCCCCCCCCCCCTCTTTCCTCACCTATGTAATAACAAGTTTTCTTGGCTTGTTACAATTTCAAAATTGAGGGCGAAGAGTTATTTTCTTAACGAGTTCAATTTGGTTATAAGATTATCTTCAAGGGTTATAGCTTTATTGTTGTATTTCACATCATGGATTTGCATAGGGCTGGGTGTTCGACCGAGAGTCAAAAAGTTTTTAGTTATTTGAGTTTACAAGTCTTATTTTTCAATTCAAACTTAATTTGAAATGTTTTCTAGTTGAGTTAAAATGATTTGGGTTTTTTCGCTTTGAATTGAATCGAATAATTTTGTTTTTTCAAGTTGAGTTTTGCCCACCTTAGTTTTGCATTCTTTTAACGTCAGACCAACCTTAGTAATCGTAATTTTGTCCACCCATTCTGTTTTTATTTGAAATTCAAATTTTGGTTTGAGCAAAAAAAGGAAAAAGAATAAAAATTTTGGTTTTTACAATTTTGTTTATTTTTTAACAAAAATAATGGGAAAAACCAATTTTGTTTTGAATTTTGTATGTATGTTTTTATGTCGACCATTAGATGATATCTAGGCCGTTGTCTTAGGTTGTTCATTACCCAGAATCGTTTAATAAATTTGTTCACTATTTTTATTATTTAATCCCAAATTAAATTGATTTGAAAAGTTGATTTTTTTATTAAGTAGAGAGATATTATATTTTTAAAGTAAATGTTAGGAGGATTTGAATTCATATAAGATTGAACAATATGAGTATCTTTGGTCATTCTTTTAATTAGTGGATCTGGATTGGTCTGGTTTCTATATATGTTGCAGACTTGTACCCTTTTGGTTCGTTGATTAATTGTTTTGGAAACATTTTCACGATAAAGTATGGAATGTGTCCATGTTTAATTATGGCAAAAATTCCTGTAATGAAAACTGTGCTGACAGGAGAGGTCCATATTGCATTTATGTTAGGCTTAATAACTCCATTGCCCCCTAAACTATGATTTTTTTTTTTGAGTTGTCTCTTAAAGTATTTTTTGGGACGTTTTACCTCTTAAACTAAAAATTGTGACCTCATATGCCCCTTTGTTAATATCTGTTAAAAAAATTATGGGCCAATTTGTGCCATGTGTTATTTTATTGACATAAATATGCTCGTTAAATATGTTAGATTTTATTTTTTGTTCACTTTAGTCTTTAAATTTTTTTATTTTACCCGAAATTGACCTACATTTTTTTCTAATTATTATAATTTAGTTTAATATATTTAACATGATGGTATTTTTGTTAATTTTAGTCCCTAAAAAATTATTTGACCCAGAATTCACCCCTATTTTTTTTTATTTTTACAATTTACTCTAAAATTTTAAATATAATAATATTTTTGTTAATTAAAAAATTTATTTAATTCAAAATTCACCTCATTGGCTCCTAAAGCAGCAAAAACCTCACTGTATTCTCCAGTTAAAACCCAGAATATGGAGGCCATCATCAAGGACGACAAGTTATTGTACAACACGAAACCCCAAGTGTTCAACCCAGGATTCATCACCATATACTTAATATAAACCATCTCACCAAATATGCAAACGCCCATGAATATGCAGTCAAAGTAAATGCCGAATCAGTGGCCATATACCCAACAGCACCACCCAGAATGATTTACAGAGAAACACAAGTTAGGTTCGAAGGCCAAGGTTGTATCAGCTAAGGCAACCAAAAGGGGTGTCAACTGTCAAGGATCTAAACACCAACATTCGCATAATGCAAAAGATTGGTGTTTTTGAAGATGGCAAGGTAGAAGACAATGGCAGCAGGCAAAAACTTCTTGGCAGTATCCCAAGTGAATGCATCGTGGTGTAAAAACCCAAACTCAAGTCGAATGCAGTTAACAAACGTGGGTAATTAAAGTTGGTGATTGCAAATTTGTTAATAACAGCAAGTAAGCTTGAACAAAGTGCATAACCAAGTACCAAACTGCTTGTAGCATAGTATTGCTTAGTGGAATCAAATCGAATACCCGGCATTTACAAGTCATTTTTTTTGTCAAAAGAATTACATGGCATGATCTAATTGGGGTGAATTTTTTTAATGGATATTACAAAAAAGTTGCTAACGGAGGTCATGGTTTTTAATTTAGGGGTAAAATGTATTGAAAAATACTTTAGGTCAACTCGAGAAAAAAATACATAGTTTAGGGGGAAAATGGAGTCATTAAGCCTTTTATGTTATTATTGCTTATTAGGTTTTACCTGATTATTATTTTGGACTAAGCATGATTACAGTTTCGCCGTACAACTGATTAGGATACTTATGATTTAAAACCATAGGATTTTGTTAAAGTGAATTTCTAAAAATTATTAAAAATTTATTAAAAATAAATTTTAGAATGATTTTGTATGTACATAAATTAAATAGTGATATATAGTTGATCTTATAATTAGTCATATACATGATTTTAGGTGCGTTAAACTTTAAAAATTATTGCATAAAATACTTAGCAATAAAGCTTTAGGATATATGTAATATGTCTGACAGGTGTCGACTTCGTCTCCTAATCTCTATTTAGGATAAACTGTAGTATAGAGAAATAAGGTTGATCCACAAATACTTAAACAATGTCGCTTCCTTATTTTTGTCGCCTTGTATAGCTGCAAAAAGGTAAGAGTGGTGATTTAAAAAGAGTTGAAATAATTAAACAATAAATAAGAACAATAAGAAAAATGATTGAACAAAAACTGAGATAAATTAAATATGAAATTTTTTAGCCTTAAATTCTACTTTGCACAATCATGATCGGTCATCGAATGTTGATTTTTTCTTCTTGATTGTAAGCTGGTTACAGCCTACAAGAATTAACTATTACAGTTAATTCCTTATTTGTTAACCGACTTTAAATTAACCCGAAAATTCAATTCTTCTGGAAGACTCCAACTCGAGTTAACAATATCTCACAAACGAGTATTTGTTCAAATTTGATCTTGTTTTTTATTGACGGATCGACGTCAATTTTGTTCGTAGAAAGCCGAATTACGACCAACCGATTCAACTTTTAAGCCAACATGCCCTTTTTGAGTTGAAGATGATTTAACTTTTGAAGGGATGACATGTTATCACTCCAATAATTCGAAAAAACAAAAAATACTATCTTGAAGGTAAATAGTATTCTACACAATTCTTGCTATCATTAATTGAGTATTGCAAAGCCTTAAATTAATTTGGACTTTAGCTAAATATGATTAGAACATGCTTAACCTAATAAATGACATAAAATTGAAGAAGAGAATGAAAAATGAAATAAATGAAGGTAAAAACTAAATTAATGGAAAAAGATATGAATAGAGAAGTTCTTAAATCCAATATGTCTCATAAACTAGCTTAAGGGTATTTATACACTAGCATTTTAGGTGTTAAAAATATTTATAAATTATGAATTTAAAATTCAAAATATTTAATAAGAGATCACATTTAAATTAGTGACCGTATTTAAATCTTACTTTTTCCTCTAGATAATGTTGATCCTTACTTCGAAATTCGTTGGAACTGTTTCTGATTATATCGTGCCTTGTTTTATACCCACGACCATGACATTCGGCAAGCTTCCAAAATCTGCTTTTAATTGTGGGTTTTGGGTTGATATACTCCAGTCGAACTCCTAACCAAAATTAAGCCGAAAAAGCAATAAATCAGTAGTATTTAGACGAAAATATGAGCTTAAAAACATAATAATTTCATGCATTATTTTTCATTATCAATAAAATCTAAATAACTTATTATAGTAAAGATTTCTTTTGGACTACAGATTTAAAACCTTACATAATGAATTAACAACAATTTTAAATAAAATTTAGGGTTAGTATCTAACTAAGTGATTTTCATAATTTTATTCAATTAGAGATTAGCTACAACATCTTTAATTAAATAAAATTACTAATGTTAAGAATAAGATATGGAGAGTTTGGGTATCAAATCTCATTTAGGCCATGTTTGGTAAACAATTTTTTGAGTTAAAATTAGAAGTTTGAAGCATTTTTAGAAGTTTGGCTAGTCAAATATGCTAATTAGGATGTTTGGTAAATAAAAAATTGTAATAGAGGATTGAGGTTTGGATAAAAGACTTGTAAAGACTATTTTGTTCTTGATAATTATAAAAAAAATCTCTAATTAAAATAAATTTGAATAACTAATAAAATTAAAAAATAATTTCATAAATAAAAAATTAATATATAAATTAATAAGTAAATATAAATTTAATAATTAATAAAATTATATTCAAAATATATTTTATAAATAATAAATTAATATATACATTTAAATTTAATAATTAATAAATTTATATTCAAAATATAATCTCATGAAATAAAAAAACTAATATATACATCTAAATTTAATAAGTACTAAAATTACATTAAAAATATAATTTCACAAATAAAAAATTAATATGCACATCTTTCGTATATGCTCAATAATGATATGAAAAAATAATTTTCATAATTTAATTAATATTAATAAATACACAATGTTAATAACTAATAAATTATTCAAACAAATATTGAATATAATCATGTCATTATATGTTATTTTGTTTGTTCAAATAATCAAACAACTATTAGTTATCAATTAATTTTACTAAACACTTTAATACAATCAGCTGATGCAATTCGCTAGTCAAATCAGCTAATGTTATCAGTTATTAGCTATCAACTAGTTGTCAAACATGGCAAAAAATTATTAGGTGGATTTTATAATTACTGGCAAAAGTTATGAAAATAAATTTAATAATATTTATAAGGGATATTTATCATAAAATGAATCTAATCTAATTAAAAATTTATCACACATATAATTTTTATGTCACTAGATTCATTATTTATATAATTTGCATTGCTAAATTATGACTTATGATTGCCTCAAATTGATGTTAAGCATGTATGTCAATTTATTTTGCAACATTACAACCTTTGAATATGTCTAATAATATAGTAAGTATCCTTGAATTAACTAGTGAAAACTTTAAGTTCTAGAACGAGAGTATCTTCTCTAATTAGGGTGTATAGATATTAATCATGCTATAAGAAAATTCAAGTCACATATTACTGACACCAGCAATCATGTTCATCTTGTTTTGTATGAAAAATAAGAGCAATCTAATCGTTTAAGTATCATGTACATTAAAAGTAAGGTTCTAGCTGATTCTCGTGGCTCAATTGAGCATAATGAGAATGTCCAAAAATTATTAACATCTATAGAGAAACAATTCAGACTTCTCAAAAGTCGTTAGCCAACACCCTAATTGTAAAGTTTACATCACTAAAACTCATTATTATGAAAGGTGTGCGTAATCACATCAATATGATACGAGATTTGGTATTTCGACTTAAGACATTTAAGGTTAAAATGTTTAAATTTTTTTAGTGTACTATACTTAACACTCTTCCACCTCAATATGGTCATTCAAGATCTCTTATAACACACATAAGGATAAATGGTCTATTGATGAATTTTTGACCATGTGTGATCAAAACGAGGGTAGGCTCATAATATAGATGGGAGAAAGTGAACTAACGTTTTCTCAAAGAAAGAGGTCAGTCCAAGTCAAGCAAAAGGAGAATCCTAAAATGCAACCACAAACTGACATAAAGAAAGAGTTTATGTGTCTTCTGTAAAAAAGAGGAGACACCTAAATAAGGACTGTATCAAGTATAATGGTTGGCTTGAAAAGAAAGGTAAATTAATATCACTTGTTTGTTTTGATTCAAATATAGTTGATATTAATTATAATAGATGACATATTGATTATGGTTCTACAATCTATATCTTAAATTCTTTACCGGGATTAAAAAATTTGAAAAAATTAGTGGAAGCTGAACGACACATCTATTCAAAAAAAACAAGATGCATTCACATGTGAAAGCTATTGAGACCTGTAAATTAGTGCTTATTAGTGGCTTTGTTTTAGTTTTAGGAAAGACATTTTATATTCATAGTTTTTATAAAAATTTAATTTCTGTTTCAAGACACTATTGGGATAGTATTTTAATTTTTAAATGTTGGTTTCAGTTTAATTAATAAATATAAAATTTTTGGAAATGAGATTTTATTTGATGGTTTTTACTCTTTAAATTTAAAAATATTGTCACTCATAATATTATGCACATTCAAACTGATATCAAACTTTGTGTTATAAATTAAAATACTTCTACTTTATGAAATATTTATAATTATTTTGTATAAGTTACTATTTTTTAAAAATATTGTAAACAATTATTTTTTATGTATATATTATATAAGATATGAAATATTAATATTTACTTTGTATAAGGTAATGTTTTTTTAATAGTTTTGGAATGAAAATGTAATTTTGAAAAGAAGCAGTTTTCAAAGATTGTGATAGTTAGGGATTTAGTAGGCTTAAGATGGAATTTAGGGATTTAGTTGAGAAAATTTGAAATTTGAAGATTAAATTATAAGTTTTTAAAGTTTAGATGTACTTTTATGAAAAATCTAGAAGTGTGAGGGTTAAATTGTAAATTCTAGCAAAACCAAGACCAAATTAGAAAGTTTTGATAATTTGAGATAAAATATCCAAATTTGGAAAGTTTGACACCATTTCTATTTTTCTTAAAAAGTTAAATGGTTCAATTTGTGTTTTACTTAATTTTAACTTATACCAAGTCAGACGTTTAACGGTTTAGTGAGTGAGATAAACGTTTTTCTTAACGACAATGACTTTGATAAGAAAAACTTAGATTGTAGTAATCATTTTTTAAGGGCATAATGTCAAAAAATGCCCCTAACGTTTAACTGAATAGTTATTTTAATCTTTATTCTTTTTTTGAAGCAATTTAACCCTCAACTTTTCATTTTCTTTTAAATGACCCTTCTGCGAACGAAAATTATTAATCAACAAACGGTAAATGGCTTGAAATGACGTGAAAAACTTACATGACAGTGCACGTCGTGATAACAGTGTCATATAAGCAAATATGCTAACTTTACAGAATGACACATCAGTCAAAAAATAATTTTACAAAATTGTATAAAATATAAAATATTTTTTCTTCTCATGTGTCATTATGTCAAATCATTTTAAGTTGTTTATTGTTAGTTGACTAACAATTTTTATTCACAGAGGACCATTTTAACCCAAAATGAAATGTTGAGGGCTAAATTGCTTCAAAAAAAAAATAAAAACTAAAGCGACTATTCAGTTAAACATTAGGGACATTTTTTGACATTATGTCTTTTCTTAATGCTCTAAAAGTTCCTAATATAATTTTTCATTTTATTAATTATCACCTCGATTCTTTTATTTTGACATAAATTGGTTAATTTGTAATCTTTTTTTTTTACTTGGTTGACTATTTTTGGCTTAATATACAAATAAGCACTTAAACTAATACCTCACTCTAATTTTAGGTGCTTAAATCATGTCTTTATAACAATAGGTGTTTAATGTTTATATCGTTACAATTTTAGATACATGGTCGTTAAATATCGTTTTAAAAAAAAACTTATTCAATCAATGCTTGACCCGTGGTAATAATTTTAATTTAAAAAAACTTTAAAATTTTAATTTTAAAAATATATTGCAAATTTTAAAATCTCCCAAATTAATATTCAAATCCCCAAAAATTATAAAACCCAAAATTCTCACTATTGCTACTGTCATTCGTCGTCACCAAGCCGGTTCTTTCAGTCGTCAGATTTAGCCGGCTATTTTCTTCAACGTGCTGCCGTCAAAAATTGATGAACGACGAGCCAACCAAATAACGATTTTGCATTCGTCGTTTAATGTTAGAATGACACTCAAATACCCGACCAATACAAATATTCGAATAACCGAATTTGAACACTCCTACTAAAGACCCTAAATACCCAACGAAGCCTGTATGATACAATAAAATCACTCTATAGTAAGGGAACTATCTCTGTAGTTTACCCATTATCTAGCCGCCACACGCTTTAAGCTGGCACGTACGAAAGAACTGCGGCCGAATCAGGCAGCCCAAATTCCTCAGCCAGATAACAGTCCATAAATACGAAAACGAAATCAAATTTCACGAGTAAAACTATTTTCCTTCGCTCCAACAATATTAAAAAAAAACGACACATTAAAAAACCCTAATCTTAACCCTAGATTGTCTGCAATTAACTCCCCATGGCTAGCGACACGCCAGATTCTCATCGAAGGAAGCACCATCGTTCTCCATCCGACGATGAGGAACCCGATAAATCCTCCAAACGCCACAAGCACCGCCACCACAAACACCGACACCGTAGCAAGAAGCATAAAGACGAAGCCAGAGATGGTGGTGAAGATCCCTTCCCTCCTCCCTCAGTTCCTCGACCTGATGATGACGTCGAGGAAGGAGAGATTCTTGACGAGGAACCGGGAGTCGAAATCAAGACTGGTCATTCTCGCGAGTTCCAAGATGTTTTGGATCCGGTGTGTTCAGTTTACCCTTGCTTGTTTTGATTGGTCACGGCTTTATTTATTGGTTACTGTTATATTTTCTTTCTCCGTTTTGTTACTGAGAAATTGGGGACATTCGGGGCTCTTTCTTAAGTTTCAAAGGAAAATGAAAAGGAGATTTTAGTTTTTTAATCCATTTACTTGGTTTTGATTTTTCTGAAGCAAAAATTTTAAATTCGAATGCTGGATAGTACTTGAAAGAATTTTAGAAGTTTTATTTTTGTTGCTTGCTGACCGAGTTTGAAATTTGACTTTTCTCATTAGAACCCTTTTTTCTCAGTGACCTGACGGAAATTTATTGATTATTATCGTGAATTATTTTATGCTTTATGAAATTGGGATAATGAATCTTGGTTTGTGAGAGCTTGTTAGATTACTGAGTGAGTATCCCATGCATATGCACTACTACACAAAGAAAATGTGTGAATTGCAAAAAGAAGTATCCTCCTAGGCGTTTCAATGGAGACTGATGGCTTACTATTCAGTTGTAAGAGTTGGTTACGATTGCTGCATATATATGCTTGTAATTACTGTTCTTTCAATTTTTGAGAATGATGCGTTGCAAGCTTGTGCACTCAGTTCTTTTGTTTGCATATTCTTTTTGAAGGGAGCTGGTGAAAATATTAATTCTGCCGATGAGCAAGTAAGAGAGATTGGTGACAACAATGACAAGAGGAAGCACAGTCATGTTGGGCTCTCTGGAAATTTAAGTGTTGAGTCTCAAGGAGAACTGGTCTCTAGAGTTGACCCTGATTCTCATATCAATAGGTTGCCTTCAAGAAGTGGCAAGAAAAATAATTACCATGAGGATGTCAAAGAGGCTGATGGAAGGAAGTTAAGTGACATGAGAAAGTCATTGTCCTCTGAAAGTTCTGGGGAAAAATACAGGATGTCAGCTAACTCACCTCCTGATTCAAGATATAATGATTATACTAGGAGTAGATCTGAGTCACGTTATATTGTGAGGGAAAGATCACGATCCCAAAGCATAGTAGATGAGGACGCTCTTTTGAAAAGAAGTCGTCATAAGGGATGTGATCCTAGTCAGGACGGGCGACGTGGTAGTAGAAACGTAGTTAGGAATGATGAAAGGGAACAGAGTATCAGTTTTGACAAATATGCGGGTGAAGAAAGGCATCGCAATATGGAGACAGGAGGTAGAGAGAGGAGCAGGGACATGGAGGTAGATTGGGAACGGAGAAGGAAGGAGCATGAAAGAGGCAGAGTGAGGGAGATGGAAGTTGGATGGAGCGGGGACAGGGAGGTTTATGGTGAGAGGAGAAGGCCGAGGGAGCAAGCAAGGAGTAGAGACAGAGACATGAGTGGTGAAAGGAGAAGGGAGAAGGAGCGAGTGAGGAGTAGGGAGAGAGAACTAGACAGGGAAAGGAAAAGGGAGAAGGATCGAGGGAAGAGCAAGGACAGGGATCTAGATGGTGAAAGGAGAAGGGAGAAAGTGCATGATAAAAGCTGGGATATGGAAGCGTATAGAGATAGGAAGAGGGAGAGGGAAAGAGATTGGAGCAGGGACCATATCAGCACCACTGACAGAGATCGAGATAGGAAAAAGGACAAAACTGAAGAATGGAACCAAGAGCGGGAGAGGGAAAGGAGAAGTGACAGGAGTAGGGATAAAGATAGGAATACTGAAATCGAAGATGATGGCTTTGGCGGTCGAGGTAGGTATAAGAAATATACACACTCTAAAGGGGATGAATCAGAAATTGACCAGGACAGATTAGGGAAGAATGAAGTGGTAAAGGGTCATGGTTCTAATATTGATTCGTTGGAAAGAAATGGTGATAAACTACAAAGGTATAGCTTATCTGAAAAGATTTTTCATGGTATTTTTTCTCTTAATCTTATCGTTTTGTATATTTCTGTTTTGTTCAGAGATGAAGCCGAACAAGATGAATTAGAAGAAAGGATTACAATTACATTTGCGGAAGAGGAAGAGGAGGAACTCAATAGGATTAAAGAGGAAAGTAGGAAGCGAAGGCAAGCCATCTTAGAGAAATATAAGAGCAAGCCGTTGCAGCAACAAACACGGTCTGTTGCAGTGGATGTGAATGAAGGTATTTCCCTTCTTAATTTCTATCTTCTGACCTGTATTTTTGCTTTATTTAGCTTTGATTTAGGGTAACCCTATGTTTATATGATATGTTGCAAATAGTTAATAATTATTTTAAAAAATTAAACCAGATAATAGGCCAGTGGAACTTAATGGGCAAACAATAGCTGCTGCTGCCAGTCAAGATGTTCTTGGTGGACATGCAGATATCTATGTTGCTGAGCCATTGTTGTCTGTTCAGAAGTCGCCTTCAGAAAATGGGCAAGCTGCTGTGGAGAGGACATCTGGTGCTGCTGGGCTTGGTGAGGGTACCCCGAAGGTGTGGTGGTTTTCTATTCTAGCACATTTGAATATAATATATTCCTAACTTGCTATTTTTGTCTAAATCTGCATTCTAAATAATCTTAATTTGGATGTGTTGAAGTTGGCTTTTGCTTTTCAGGCTATTGACGTGTATAATTTCCATTTGTTTATGTATGCAGAGTGAGAGGTCAGATGGTATTTTCTGTGATGATATATTTGGAGAAACACCTACTGGAGTTCGCAAATTGGTATGTATCAGATGTGACTCTTTGCTTTTGTCTTTTGTCTACCTGGATTAATTATGAATTCATTAAGCTGAGGCTTTGATTGACTTGTTGACTGCTGCTTTTTTTTCTCTCTCTCTCTTCAATTATCCCTTTTATTGTGTATGACTACAATAACTTGTGTTTCTAAGTCGACTGAAGTTTTTATTTGTTCACTGAGGATGCTTTTGTAGCATAGTTGACTTTTTGGTTGGGTCGGGCGGGCGGGCTGGCTGGCTGGCTGGCTACTCCTAATAAAGTGCTTCCCTTGGATTAGTCAACTTGTTTTCTCATACATGGTTTGCATTTGTTTATTTAGTATATATATATATATTTGAGAGCTGGGACAATAAGGCTTAGAGCATCTATAAATGGTGTTTTTGTAGGTTAAAGGTGATGGTTTGCCAGTTATAAGGAGTGGCCTTCATGACAATTGGGATGATGCAGAAGGATATTATAGTAAGTTGTAATTTTTGTAATAGAAGTACATAGGCACCCAGATATATTGATATAACTTTCAAACGGAACTCAGGTATATGTCTGTAGTCACGAACTGGTGTTCTTCCTGTCCAGGCTATCGATTTGGTGAACTACTTGACGGTCGATATGAAGTAACTGCTGCTCATGGGAAAGGTGTTTTTTCAACTGTTGTACGTGCAAAGGATCTTAAGGTTGGTGCCAATGTTCCTGAAGAAGTGGCTATAAAGATAATTCGAAATAATGAAACAATGTGAGTGATCAAACTTTCTCATTGATGCATATGATATTTTTGTACTATATATTGATCAAGTTCTCTTACCTCGTTCCTGCTATGTGCTTTTGTGTTAATGCTGGTTTCATGCAGGCACAAAGCTGGTCAGCTGGAAGTTCAAATATTGAAAAAATTAGCTGGTGCAGATCCAGAGGATAAGCGCCATTGTGTTCGTTTTTTGTCAAGTTTCAAGTACAGGAATCATCTATGTTTAGTTTTTGAGTCGCTTCATATGAATCTGCGTGAAGTTCTCAAGAAGTTTGGTCGCAATATTGGTCTTAAACTAACTGCTGTCAGAGCATATGCTAAGCAACTTTTTATTGCGCTTAAGCATCTAAAAAACTGCGGTGTTCTTCATTGTGATATAAAGCCCGATAACATGCTGGTATGTATTAATTTTCGCAGTCTTCTTTGTGGTTAATTTTTTTTCAATTGATTGCTCACTTTGACATGCTTTCTTTTCAGGTAAACGAGGCCAAAAATGTGCTGAAGCTTTGTGATTTTGGTAATGCCATGTTTGCTGGGAAAAATGAAATTACACCATACCTTGTAAGCCGCTTTTATCGTGCCCCAGAAATAAGTAAGTTCTAATATGAAGTTGTTACTATTTAGGGTGGCTGGATTATTTAATTCTGTTGGCTGATATCTGTACATTATTATATCTTTGGGTTAATGTATAATATTTATATTTCTCCATTGTGCAGTTCTTGGTTTGTCTTATGATCATCCAATGGATATGTGGTCTGTTGGTTGCTGTTTGTATGAACTATATACGGGAAAAGTTCTTTTCCCTGGTCCAACAAACAATGACATGCTCCGCCTTCATATGGAACTAAAAGGTCCTTTTCCAAAGAAGATGTTGCGTAAGGTACATTGTCAATTTGTTTGAAGGATTTATATTTTGAGAAATATATTGGGCATTTTTTAATTTACAAAATTCACATGTAATATGTAGTTTTCTTTGCTTGTGCTGATAACATTTTATCTATTTTCTTTCTTTCAGGGAGCATTTACAGAACAACACTTTGATCAAGATTTTAATTTTCATGCTGCAGAAGATGATCCTGTTACTAAAAAGGTTTCGTTTTCCTTTTCTGAAATGCTTAATACAGAAACATTGATGGAAGTTTTTTTGTAATGGTTCTCCTTGGCCTTGTGTTGACCAAAAATCTTATTCTGCCTTTCAGAGTATAAAGAGGATGATTCTGAACATAAAGCCCAAAGATATCAGTTCAATCATTGTTGGCTCTCCTGGTGAGGATCCAAAGATGGTAGCCAACTTCAAAGACCTACTAGATAAAATTTTTGTGCTGGATCCGGAGAAGAGAATGACAGTTACTCAGGCATTGGCTCATCCATTCATCACGGGCAAGTGAAACAACTTGCTGATTTTATGTCTCCAGAAATGTGTTGCCCTAGATATCTATACATTATGACCTAACAAATATTTAGATATCTGATCATTGGGAATTCTTTCTTTACCTTTTCTGTGCTGGACAAAGAGCTTTGGGCATTGTTTTTGGCATGGTTGAAGTCAAAAGGGTGATGTTTGGTCAGGAGTACTTACTGGCGATTCTTTCAGTGGAATGTACTCTATTGTAAGAAAACTAGCCAAAGGCGTTTTTATCTCTTGTAATCATTCTTGATATGGTCGTTGTGAAAATTTGTCATCTTTTTACCTGCTGAACTTTGTTGAATAATGAGAAATATATATTCAGTTTCCCATAAGTTTATAGAACAAAATTTGTTCTTTAAACTAGATAAGGCGACTCTCTATTTGCTTATATTTTAGTTTCCACTGGTATTTTATGGTTGGTTTTGCTGGTTCATTCGTTACTTCTCTAGTTATGTGCCGGTTTTAATTTTCTATCTTATCATAATGATTTGCGCTCTTGGAAGTCTAATTTGATTTTTCATTCAGGATAACTGCTACTGCTCTGAGGCAACCCTCCATTGCTTAAATGCTTAAAAGGCACCCAGGAGAAGGTACCCTGGTTTGTTAATTTGGAGCTGTTTTTGACAACCTAAAAGCTGATTATCTTGATTATTTTTTGTTGTGTTTGTTAGAGATGTATTTTGATTACTACTATTCTTCTATTCTTTGTTTTCACCCAACTTTTGTATCCTATGTATGCTTATGTGGTGCCTTGGTAAATTTATTGTGTTGTGGTCGGGCTTAGTTTGCCTATCTTTGAGATTTTAATCGTTCTTTTTTTTCCTATTAAAATCTTTTGACCTGTTCTAGAGATCTGCATTTCCTAATGTAATTGCATTGTATCTGATCCATGGCTCAATCATTCTGGAGGCACTTGCACTGGTCGTGTAGGAGTCAGCTTGAAGTTGAAGTGCATCTCAGTGAGTAATTATGTTTCTGGTTCCTCTATTTAATTTGCATTTTCTCTTGTTGAAAACATAAATGTTTAATGTGCTTCTCTCTATTTTGTGCTTAGGGTGTAAAACCTGTGTTTCCCAATTCTTGTAAGTACTTTTCAATATCGTTATATCAGCATTGTCTATTTTGAGTTTTTGAGAACTCTTAAGTAGCTTTTCTTAAATGTTTTGGATGCTCTAAAATATGTCTTAACAATCCCAAAGCCTTATCCTTCTCTCTTGACTTTAACTCTGTAAATATATGTTATCTTGTGCAATACATTTGTCTTTTCTTATATACTCTCCTGTTCTTCAGTTATCTTCTTGGAAACATATATTTTGAGTATTAAGCATTATGGGTGAAAATTCTGTTACAAGACTTGTGTGGTTTACCAACAATATTGGTTCTTCAAAGTGACATGAAAATTCCTCTGTTTTAACGCTGTACCATACTTTGGCACCGCCAAATCTTAATGAGGTGCTGAAGTGACATGAAAATACCTCTACTTATTTTAGCTGTATTCTTTTTAATGAATGATGAAATGTGTACTTTATTTCTATCATCACGGTGCTGATTCTCTCATTCTCCCCTTCTTTGTGGCTTACTTTTTCAGTAACTATGAATAACCTTTCTAATGCAAACTCTAGCCCTTTACTATCTGCATTTTGAAAATTTTAGTGGAAGATACAGAGAATTAAGCCGTCTCTTTTATGGAAGATACATGTTTATGAACAAGGCATTACATTTAACTGGGCTGGTTTTGTTTTGAACCTTTTTCTTGACTATAATGGTTTTCTTTCGAACCTTTTCTTGACTATAATTACCATCGGGAGAAAATAATTGAAGTTGTTAAAGATTTTTTTGTTGGGGAAAATCTTTGCCTGAAAGGATTGATGTACCTATAAATCTTGTTTTTAGATTTTTTGAATGAACGAAATGCACATGCAAATAAGCAATAAGCAGACAGATTGGAATTCTGTCATTCAATTTTTGGATCAGTAGATGTTATTCTCGAGTGGTAATAATGTGCGTAGTGATTACTGTTAGTGCTATTTAGGCTGTTTAAGCCAGACTTTTAATGAGCTTGTAACTGTGTGATCCTTTTTAATGATGCTGGAAAATTCTTGTAGAAACTGTTTTGTGACTGGAAAGTGTTGGGCTGGAAATTGCTTGTTAATTGGACGGGGTTGCCATCGATCGGTTATGGTTAAGTACGGCCGAATTCCTAACCGGTCTGTGTTTAAGTCCAGAGTCAGTTTGTTCAGAAGTACAAATAAATTGTCTTGAAAACCTGTCCTCTGTTCATATCAGCAAGTAGCATCTGACCATTGCGAACGACAAACGTCGAATGCTATGTCTCTTTCTGGGTTTTTGGCTTCTCCCCCTTCCATCGACGTCTTGGATTGGTTCTTATAGAAGGGTTTATGATTGTTTTTGTCTGAATTTTAGGGGTTATGAGATGATGTTTTGGGTTGTGATAATGGGTTTAAGGGGGTAAAGGGTTGATAGATTTTTGAAGAGATGGTTTGAAGACCAGCTAGGGGATAGTGTTAGTTGCGGCTCTGAAAGGGGATCAGCGGTTGAATGCATGCACAGGGAGAATGAAGCTGGCGTGTTGGTTTCTGGGCTAGGGTTTTGTGTAGTTTGGGCTGCTTGGGTCAGTCGGTTTGGGCTCGGGTTAGAGCCTGGACAAATTTGGTATCTACAAATCTCATAGACACCTTCATTTGTTGCAAGGCTCTTTTTGAATTTTCTTGCCTGTTCTTGTTTCTCTTTCAATTATATGTATATAAACTTGAAATTCGGCTTAGAACTTAGAAGCATTAAATTTAGGTCAGTAATGAAGTAGTACCCCCATGAATGGCAAAGGCAACAGTTCAGTTTTTCTCTATGATTTTAATTGGTCTGTTGTGGATATCCCTCTGTTTCTAATCGGTGTCCTTTTTCATAGCAGCTTGTGTACCGTGGAACAGCGTTTACAGCTGCATGTTTGATAATGTATTATATGTGATCAGATTGTTTTTGTTTTCTTTCCTTTTTCTCGTTTAATGTGATTTCTTGTCTTTCTAAGTAACGGCCGATGTGCTAAATTAGGATCCCAAAATTGAGGGTGAACAATCATTTTCTTATGGGTTAATTGCCTCGTTAGTAAATGAATTATACCGGATTCTTGGTTTCATACATTTTTTTTTGTCGGTTTGTCCATTTCGATTACAAAAGTTGATGAGGGGGCTTTTTTTAACGCAAATAACCTTTCATTAAACAACAAACACAAAGAGGATTATAAAGATCAGTGTGTGGTGAAGACACCCAATTAGCAGGACAAGATTCAATTCTCGTGTTTTTTTGCAACCCAGTTAGCTGTAGAGTTGCAAATTCGTTGAATGAAAGTAAATATAACAAAATCAAAGCATTTAGCTAAACACAAAATGTCACCTTCAATGACATAGAAATCCCAAGAAGTCAAAATTTTGGCATTAATGCAAACAATAATTCCTTTATTCTCAGACTCAGATGAAAATTTTTTCGAAAACCTTTTTGCCTTGCAATAATCAAACCCAGCCGATTGGCTTCTGCTTCTTGAGATAGCTTAGACATCACTTTAAAGATTCCTTCCACGATATCCCTTTTGTTGAGGAAAATGGCAGCAATTTCAGAACACCCTGAAGAATAGGAGAATGAAGTGTCACAATTAATCTTAAAAAAACTAACAGGTGGGGGAGCCCATTGACGAGAAGCATCCGCGACGCTATCATTTTTGGTAATTTCTTTCTTTGTTCTTTCAGTAAACTCGCTAAAAGCTAACTGAGCTGACTTTTAAATATCAATGGGATTTGAGACCTCACGAGAGAAGGCCCATCAGTTTCTTGCATTCCAGAGAAGGAAGGTGACATGTTGTAAACCTTCATTATTGTCAAGTCTTTTGAACATTTCAACCATGGAGAACCACCATTTGAAGAAACCTAAAAAGATCTTTTATTTTTGGACAATAGTTGAAATCTGACACTTTTCAGACTGCTTGGGCAAATGAACAGAAGAAAAAAATGTGTTCTACGCTCTCTATTTCGCAGCAGCATCGTGAACAATTTGAATTAGAAAATTTCAATCTTAAATGCAGATTAGCACTTGCAGCCAAGGCATTGTGACAATCTTTTCAGAGGAAAGTTTGAATTTTTTGTGGTAGATTGAGCCTCCAAATAGATCTCCAGAAACTCTTATTTGTCTTTGGATCTCAGCTTTGTGATGCTTCTTTAAGAGTTTCCTCCTTTCCCATTAAAAAAATGGTATCCTGACTTAACCAAGTAAGTTCCAGACTTGGACTCGATCCAAGTTAAATTATGAGAGATAGAGGGTCCTCTTATTGAAATTTTTAAGATGCAATCAACTTCAAAGTCATGGAAAAGATCTCTAAGTTTTGTCACATTCCATTCTCTGCAATCATCATTAACAAGGAAAAAAACACGAAAATCGTTACAATTTTTTGGTCTAGCTGAGACAATAGAGCTTTCAGAAAGGTTAGGGATCCATTTCCAACATTCTAAATAGTGCCATTCATAATGAGATCGCATCTACTCTTCAAGCTATTCCATGCCCACGAGGGGTTATGACTTTTTGGGGCTGCAAAGAATCTGAATTTTTAATGATTCTCCACACTTGCTTAGCTAAGAGAGCAATATTAAAAGAGTGGAGGTCACGAAAATTCATCCCTCCTAACTCTTTGATTGACACATTTTTGCCCAGTTGATCTAATGCACTCCTTTCGTTTGGTCCGTATAGTTACCTCACCAAAATTTTTCAATCAAAGAGTTGATTTCATTGTAGACAAATTTTGGCAGTAAAAAGCACTGCATCACATAAGAGAGAATAGCTGATGCAACTGATTTGATAAGAATTTCTTTTTCTGCTTGAGAAAGGAGTTCACTTTTCTAGCTTTGCAACTTGCTCCGAGTACGATCAAGGAGAAATTTTAAGGCTTCTTTTTTTCCTCTCCCCCAGATTGATGGTACCGACTTTCTTCTTCCATCTGATTGAAACCAATCACATTGAAAAGGTGCGGTTTCTGACTTGAACTGATGTTAGGGGAGAAAAACACTGATAACTTGCTGTTATTAACTGTTTGGCATGTAGCTTGTTGGAAGCAATCAATAATATTCTTGACCACCTCACAGTTAGCTTCATTTGCTTTTGTGAAAAAGATACAATCATCTGCATACATAAAATGATTCACATTCACAATAGGACATCTTCTACCCATGCGAAAGCTAGAAAAATTATTAGCATTATGTTTTTTTTTCATAATCCAAGAGAGGACATTTGACATGAGGAGGAAAAGCGAAGGGAAAAGAGAGTCCCCTTGTCTAATTCTTCTTTTTGAAAAAAAAAAAAAACTCTTGTTTCCTTTCTCCGTTAACAATGAGAGCAAAGAATGGTGAAGAGATGCATTCCATGATTCTAGTGATCCAAGAGAATCCCATTTTTTTCCATAATGCATATGAGAGCGACCCAGCTAACCTTGTCGTATGCCTTTTTATGGTCGAGTTTAATTGTCATAATACCAGCAGATCTTCTTCTTTTAATCGCATAGAAGGCTTCGTGAGCAAGTAAAATGTTGTCTTGGATAAGTCTTCCGTTAACAAAAGCTGTTTGCATAGGAGAAATTATGCTCAGAAGTATCCCCTTTAACCGAGTTGCCAAGATCTTTAAGATAATATTGTAGATAAAGTTACATAAACTTATACGACGAAGACTTAACTTTTTTGGGATTAACACTAGGTCATTCTTGTTCAAGTTCTGTGGCATTTTCCCAGATCTCATAAATTCATTCATAATACCAAAAATGTATTTCTAGATGATATCCCAGCATGAATGGAAGAAAATACCTGAAAATTCGTCCGGTCTTAGAGCTTTGAGAGCTCTAAGACTAAATGTAGCTTTTTTAATTTCTGCTTCAGAGACCTCCTTGCACAAAGCCTCCTTCATATCATTTGTGATTAATTCAGGGATGAGATCCAGAATTCCTTCTACATTTGTATTAGGGTCCTTTGTGAACAGAGCTTTAAAATGTTCTTGCAAGAGATCCACAACTCCTTCTTCTTCATCAACTCAAGTTTCATCCATTCGCTTCAGCTTAAGAATGGCATTTTCCCTTCTATTTTGAATGGTACTTGCGTGAATTTTTTTTTGTATTTTAATCCTCCAGCTGCAATCAGTTGATTCGAGCCCTTTGATGCCACCGCCTTTCTTCTTTTTCCCAGACTTTATCAAGTTTAACCTTCAGGGTTTTTATTTTTTTCAGCAGATTCTCTTGTGAGTAAGGATCTCTGAATTTCAACAATCTCTTTACATAAGGCATAAACTTTGAGTCTTGTGTTATCAAATTTCTGCTTACTCCATCTCTGAAGTTTTAATCTGGTTCTTTTTAATTTCCATGAAAATCCAACATCATTGCCTTCTCTCGATCTATAGCCTCAAACTTCTGCAATAGTTTTCTTGCAGTCATCATCGAGAAGCCATTTTGACTCAAATTTAAAGTTTTTATGTCTCTTTTTTTGTAGGCCTCTAAGAGAACAAACTATCGAATTATGATATGATCCTATGACTGGTTCTATCAATCTAATAACACCACTAAATCTGTGATTCCAGGGTAAATTGAATAGAAATCGATCTTTTCACAAATGCTATCTTCTTCCGTTCTTTGGTTTGACCATGTGAAGTCTCCACCCTTGATAGGCATTTCCATCAAACCACATACTTTCAAGAAGTCGTTGATCCAACTTGCTTGTTTTTTATCATAGAGATTTCCTCCATTTTTTTTCCTTTTGATTTGCCACAATGTTGGAATCTATTATGATGCACCATGGTTTAATGAGATATGTTCGAACACTTCCCATTAATTCTCAAAAAGATTGTTTATCTTCTCTACGTGGAGGGCCATATATGAAAGAGCAATACCATGGACTCTCATTTTGAAGAGCAATTTCAATGTTGATTAGATTCTTCTCGGATGATAGAATAGACACATTCACCCCTTCTTTCCACCACAAAGCAAGTCATCCCGCAATTCCTTCCGGGTCACAATAGAAACCAAAATCAAAGCGAAATCTTCTCCGCAGTCTTTCCAGCTTAGCTCTTTTTTGCTTAGTCTCACTTAGAAAAACGATTAATGAATTATGTTTGAGAACAAGGTTTGAAAGAGCTCTAATGGTTTCTTTTTTGCTGAGGCCTCTCACATTCCAAGAAAGACATGCCATAATCGAAAACAAGAGAGAAACACCGAACACACAGAGCAGAAGACAAAACACACCACTTCGACAGATAATACAAAACCCAAGCAGACTTAGAGTATAATAGCAAGCAAGAGGAGGAAAATGGACGAAGATGTACGAGCTTTCAATCTCAGAAAAGACAAGATTATAAGAAAAGGAGTTCATACCAAAAAAACTCCAAGATCTATGCAAAATGTGATCAAAACGGGAGTGAAGAAAAGAGAAACCGTCTTCTTGGAGAAAAAAACCATAGCCTTCCCGTTTCTGACTTCAAATAAACCAAAGACGGCTCGTAACAAACCTTGAAGAGCCAACGATAGAGCTCCAGGGGACGATGCACACATTAGAGGCTGTCAAATCGAGCAAACCAGACAAGGATCGAGCAAGACAAGTGGGTGAAGATGAAAAGGGGAAAAATCTAGAGTTTTTTTTTTTTCTCGCTTAAAATCTAGGGTTTTTTTTTTCTCGCTTGACGAGGACCCCTTAAAACACTCATATTTTGAATGTGGTGTTTTTTTAAGAATTTTCTATTTACTTCATGGTTAATAACATGATTAGTCTTCAATATTTTGTTAATTTTTTAATTTAACCCTTCATGTTTTTGATTTTTTTAAAATTAATATTTTTAAATGGATCAATTAATAACTGACACGTGGCATTATATAAAAATATTTCTTTATTTTTATTTTTCTCATTTTCACGTGATAATCTTTTTCCTTTATTACTTTTTTGTCTCTTCATTTCCCCTTTCTTTAAATTTACTGTATTAAATTTAACAAAATTCAAAACACAATTTAAAAAGTCATATTTTCTCAATACCCATATCCCGATTTGGTTTATATTTGCTTCTTTCGGTTCAATTCCCTCACTAAAGATCCAAATTTGCTTCATACTTCAATTCAATCCTCAAACTTATCTCTAAAATTCTAAAATTTCCAATACCCATACCCCTATTCTTTCCCAAATATACAGGAGATTCTAAAAGAAAACCTATTAAAAATCGGCTAAAAGAAGGCAATACTGTTATAATCGTTGGATTGAGTAAAATGAAATTTAAATTGTTGGATTTAAAAAGAAAAAAATAAAAAGCGGTAAAAGTTAACAAGTTATAACACAAAATATTACTCGGTTATAGCATAGAATGTAACAGAAAAGGTAAGAAAAGTGTTGCAACATAAATTAGAGATAACTACCTATTTAGTACCCCACTTATTCTCGTTTTCTTATTTTAGTACCCCACCTAATTTTTTTAACAAAAATGCACCTAACGTTATCTTTTCTTAACATTTTAGTACACAACCGTTTAAAATTAACGGAACCAGTGACGTGGACCTATTTTTCCTATATTTTAAAGCCACACGTTTTTTCTCCTCCACCTCAGCTATTCCATGTAGGCTGGCCAAATAAAATAATAATTAAAAGTTTTATTAAAATAAAGTGGGGTACTTAAACTTTTCTTATCATCAAAATTACCCGACGTTTGCGTTTCTAAGGTTCTCAATTTAGGGGAATTTTTTTTCCGGGAGTTCATTGCTGAAAAAGAGAGAAATTAGATTCGATTAAGATGAGTGGTAGAAGGCGTAAAGAGAAAGGAAGATCAAGCCCTCTTTATGTTACGTTATTTTTTGTCACTCTTGATTTAGGGATTCGATTATCTGACAGTTAGGGTTCTTGATTTAGGGGACAATTGTGTATTGAGTTATTATTAAAGTGGGTAATGGTGTTTTTAGGGTTTGGTGTTTTATTAATTTTCTACTTAAAGGGACGTTTGTATGCCCTCTTTATTAATTTTTATTGATTCTTCTAATTAGGGTTTTTAATTTAGGGAACAATTGTGTAAATTTGTTTTGATGGTAAAAAATTAGAATGATGATACTTTATTGATTCTTCTAGTTTGTCTTTTATTGTTTAGGATTTGTTTATTACTAATATTATATTGTCATGTTGGTAGAATTTGCAGGCACTGTCTTTAATGTTAGATGAAGTGGTCCACTTCTAAAAGTGATCCATTGTCTTTATTAATTGTTGTTTAGGGTTTGTTTATTACTATTTTTTTTTGGAAATTTTGTTTTTTAGATAGTTTATTCATTCTTCTAAAAGTGGTCAACTGAATATTAGTCATGTGGGTGAAATCTGTAACTGTTCATTTGACATATTTAACTACTGTTATTGAACTATGTGCATGTCTATTTGTTTATTTTTTTATTTTTTTATTTTTAGGTGCTTTTACGCATGCATAGAAAATTAATTTAGTTTTTTATTTTATGTGCGGCTGCAAATTCGACCAAATTTACTGTTGTTATGCATTATGATGAATATTTTCTCAAATCAGGTTCTGAAAAATATACTAGAAAAAAATTTGAGTATTTTGATTTTTGTGATGTGGATGAGATGTCTATGTTTGAGTTGGTAGATATGGTTCACAATTTAGGGATAAGAAATGTTGTAAAAAAATTTAGGATTGCATCAGATGGTTCACACAAGATATAACATGTGTCTAGTGATATTGATGTTGTGAACATGTTAGTTGATCTACCTAGAACCCATAATGTGCACTTATATATGGTTGATCAAGAATTTGAAAAACAGTCCCAAAATGAACCTGAATTTGAACCTGTGTTTGAACAATCTGAAAATAAACTTGTGTTTGAACAACCTGAACCTGAACCTCAAACTAAACAACCTAAACCTAAACCTCAAGTTGTTAGTGAAGTCACCATAGAATCTGAACCTGAACCTCAAACTAAACAACCTGAACCTGAACCTCAAGTTGTTAGTGAAGCCACCATAGAATCTAAACCCGAACTTCAAACTGAACAACATGAACCTGAACCTCAAACTGTTAGTGAAGCCACTATGAAATCTGAACCTGATCATGAACCAACTCTTGATGAGTGTGATGACTCTAAAGATCCTGACTATAATGGTTCTTCTAGGACTGAATCTATAACATCTAGATTTGATGATAGTAATTTTTTAGTTGAGGATGTGTCTCAATTTCGTGTTGATGTTGAAATAGATTTTAAGGGTAATTTAGGGACAGAACCTAGTTCTGAGAAAAAAATGGTAGAGACTGAATTTGACAGTGATATTTTTGACTCATTACACTGTGTAGATGAGTCAGATTCAAATTATGGTACTAAGAAGAGAAGAGGTTTCTAGAGTTTAACTCTGCAACTGACATGGACAATCCTGAGTTGAAGGTGGGCATGTTCTTTAGTGGTAGGGAAATTTTGAAAGAGGCAATAAGAAATTTCAGTTACAGAACAAGTACAAAATCAAACTAAAGTTTAATGATAAGAGAAGAATTAAGGCAGTTTGTAAACCTAGATGCCCATGGGTGTTATGGGCATCAAGATTGAACCCCAAAGATCCCTTAGATCATACTTGGCAGATCAAAACATTAAAAAGTAAGCACATTTGTAGCAAAGAATTTAAGAACATAAATATGACAAGTAAGACCATAGCTAAAAAATATTTACATTTGTTTGTGGCTGATAGAAACTTTAAACCTGCTGCACTTAGGGAAGCTGTAATGCATGATTATGTTTTTCCTATGCCCGTAAGCAAGTGTTATAGGGAAAGGGATTTTGCAATTGAAATCGTTGAGGGCAAACACAAATCCCAATATAATAAGTTGTATGATTACCTAACAAAACTGAAGTTGAGTAATCCTGGCACAACTACTGTATGTAAACTGGATGATAATTTTTTTTGAGAGAGTATATGTTTGCTTGCAAGTATGTAAGAAGGGTTTCAAAACATGTAGACCTATTATTTGTCTTGATGGCTGCCACCTAAAGGGATACGACCAGGGTCATATCTTGGCTGCTGTTGGGATTGATGCCAATGATTGCATCTATTCAATTGCTTTTGTAGTAGTTGATAGTGAAAATCACTCTTCATGGTCTTGGTTTCTTGCTCAAGATTTGGGGCTAACAAACTCATACAATGTGTTATTCATGACAAATAATCAAAAGGTAAAACCTAACAACTTATTCATTTAACTTTCACTTATTTAATATAATTATTTCTAACTTTACAAATGCTTATCTTCTATGTGTAGGGACTAATTGAAGTATTATCAGAATTGTTCCCTCATTCTAGGAGTAAAACATGTTTCAGACATCTATATATGAACCTCAAATTAAAGTTTATTGGAAAAGCATTAAAAGATGCTTTGTGAAAAGCTGCAAGAGCGATCTACATGAGGGAATATGAGGTAGCTTTAGCTGAAATGAATGCTCTGTCAACTAAAGCACATGACTGGTTAATGGAGAAAGACCCAAAAAATTGGTCGAAAACACACTTTTTTGTAACAGTAAATGTGATATGCTCCTCAACAATTTGTGCGAGTATTTTAACAAGGTATTGGACATTCAAGTTTTTACATCTCTTTTAAACATTAATTTACTTGTTATTTGATAGTAAATGTGTTTTGAATTTTTACAGTTCATACTTGATGCAAGAGATAAGCCCATTATAACCTTACTTGAAATCATTCGAACCAAGATAATGCAAATGATTGCTAAGAAGAAGGTTGAAGCTGATAAATGGACTACAACTATTTGTCCAAAGATTCAACAAAAGTTCGATACTTCCATTGAAATGTCTAATAGGTAAAAATACTAGTTGTTATTTGATAATAAATTGCATGTGCTTTCAAGTTTTAAGTTGCATGTGATATTACATGTGTTTAATTTGAAACATAAAATATTAGATATAGGTGTTGGAGCGCTCATGCTGGTGGTTTTAAGTTCCAAGTTGCATGTGGACCACACACCCAACATGCAGTGGACTTGGAAAAGCATACTTGCTCATGTAGAAAGTGGAAATTATCAAGTAAACCTTTTATGAATTTTATTTTTTTATTTATTTACTTACTAACTCGTATTTTTATAGAGATTCTATGCAACCATGATGTTTCAACAATATTTTCTATCGAACGAAGACCTGATGAATTCGTGGACCAGTGTTACAAAACAACCACACAACAAGCAATATACAGTCATATAATTGAACCTGTTAGAGGTCCAAATCAATGAAATCTAGATGAAACTTGCCTGCCGATCTTACCTCCAGTCCTAAGATGACCCTTGGCAGACTTAAAAAGAATAGAAAAAAAGAACCTGATGAAAGATGTGATCATACTAGAAAGGTTGGAAAGAAAGGACTAAGGATGACTTGTACTAAGCGTGGTAAATCAGAACACAATGTCAGGACATGTAAAGGTTTGGTTGGAGGAAATAATCGACTGAACCGTCGTCAAACTCAACCATCAAGAGGCAACTCTTCTATTCGTCTTCAAACTCAACCACCAAGAGATAACTCTTTTATTCATCCTCAAGCTCAACCATCAAGAGGTGAAAGAATCCCTAAACTACCAGTGAGTATTAATGCCTCTTTTATGTTTTATAACCTCAATTTAGTTCTTTTAATATCATGTTATGCTACTAAATTGTATGTATTTTTATACACGTTAAGAGACCTTTTGGGGAATTAGGAAAGAAGTTGTAAATCCACATGTTTCTCATCACCAAAAAGCTTCAACACAACCACTACCCGTTAATATAGTTAGACAAATGTTGAACACTGGAGAAAGTTCAATGAGCCAACCCACACCAACTACAACTGCAAGTTTAGATGAATGATCAATGAGTTAATTAAGTTGTGAGAATCTGAAATTTTTTGTGTTTTTTTGCACATTCACAAGTGTAGGTTAGACATTAAATTTAGTCTTTTGTTTGGTCAACATTGACAATGTAGTTTCTGCCAATTAATTTCATTTTGTGATTTAGCTTGTGAATGTGATTTAAATTGGAACAATTTGCTACTAAATTGGCTTAGCAACTTATACCAATTTCTTTTGATGTATGCACATTGTTGGAGAATTGGAAGTTAATGAAAGTTATGAAATTTACCAACTTTTGCCAATTAAGTTTATTGTTAGAAAATTGTCATATCTTTGTGAATGTGACATACATCAAATTATGTATGCACATTATTTTGATGTATGCACATTGTTGGAGAATGTATACACATTATTATCAAATTATGTAAGTCAAAAATTCATATTTAACCATAACAAAACATTAACATTTCATAAAACTTCAAATACATTAACAAACACAAGGTTCAACAACAACCTAAACAGAAATTTCCACCCTTGCTTCAAAAGATGACATTTTTGTCATAAACCAGAATTTCAACAATTTTTCCAAAAGATTACAATTATCCCTAAACCAGCAACACCAACCCAACCATCCCAACCATTTTCATCCCCTTCACTGAACCCTAAAAATACTAAATATGCACAAAAGACAAGACAAATAACCCAAATGATCCACTCATTCTTCCTTGCTTTCTCCATTGCTCCCTTCGATTTTAATAAACCAACAATTACAACTCTTGGACGATCAGGTATTTCAGTATCAAACCACCTGAAAAAACGAAAATTTCTTGTTTTATTTCCTGAAAATTAGGGAACCCAAAAAACCTTCTACCATGATTCTCTTTTGTCCAAGATGTTCTCAACGCAGCTGGAACACCACAATGACAAAAAGGGATGAGATTTGTTGTCTCCATTTGCTCCAGCTTCAGCTCCTTCATCTTCGTCTTCAACCTTGCTTTCTCCAGTCGGGGCTTTGTTTGGTCTGAGAAATAAGAAGTAGATTTCCATTTAGGGTTTCCACCCTTTTAATGAAACTTTTAATTATTATTTTATTTGTTCAGCCTACATGGAATAGCTGAGGTGGAGGAGAAAAAACGTGTGGCTTTAAAAAATAGGAAAAATAGGTCCATGTCACTGGTTCTATTAATTTTAAATGGTGGGGGTACTAAAATGTTAAGAAAAAATAACGTTAGGTGCATTTTTGTTAAAAAAAATAGGTGTGGTACTAAAATAGAAAAACGAGAATAAGTGGGGTACTAAATAGGTAGTTATCCCCATAAATTATTACCCTAGTTAATCAAATCACATAGTAAGAATTTATGTTATAACTTAAAATCTTACCCAAAAATATTATTACTTATCAAACACATAAGATTTTAAGTTCCTACATAAATTCGTATCGAGACCAACATAAATTCTTACCGAAAATGTAAGAAAACATGTTATAACATAAATTCTTACCATTTGTTTGTAGGCTTTCGATTTGGTGATATGAGGTAAGAATTTATGTTATTACCTTTGTTTCTTATGGGGTCTGTAATAATTTATGCAGATCATGTAACAGTTTGTGTAGGTACCCTATTTCTTATGAGTTTGGTAAGAAATAGAGTTATCCTTTAAGATTTTATGTTATAACACAATTTCCTACCAAAATTAGCTGGTTTAGATTTTGTGATATGTGGTAAGTAATTGTGTTATTACCTTTTTTTCTTACCGGTTCTATAAAAAATTATGTATATTTCTGTAAAACTAATAAATTGATTTTGATATAACAAAGGATTTAAGGACTAAATTGAACAAGAGAAAATGGATTTTTAAGTCCTAAAAACCTCTCTATGTGTTTAAAGAAAAATGTACCAGTCAAAACCTTAACTTATCAAATATTTTCTAAGTGTTTACCAAGTCAAAACAGTGATTTTCGAGTCACCGTTTAGGAACGGCCTTTGGGCGTTTCGAAACGTTTCGAAACTATTAACCTCTGTTTCGGAATTAGCTTTCCCGTTTCGATACGAGTGTATCGAAACAGCTATTTGTGTTTCGAAATGGATGAAGAACAACAGAACGATTTGAACCGCTTGAACGTTTAGAAACGGATTTCAAACTTGGTTTCAAAATATGACCATTGAAGTTTTATAACTGATTTTAAAGATTTAGTTAAGGTGTATCGAAACGCTTCTAAGCCGTTTCGATACAGGTTTTGACAGTGGCAAATTGTTTCGAAACGGGCTTCAGCACGTTTCGGAACAAGCTCTTAGTGTATCAAAACGATCGTGTCTGTTTCGGTACGACCTATTAATTACACCTCAACGACTATTTCTATTTTGGTCTGTTTCGAAATAAGGTCGGGCGTTTCGGAACGGGTAGTTGCAGACTGCATTTATGGTGGGAAGATAACATCCCAACGGCTATAATAATGAAGGCAACAACCCCAACGGCTAGAATTCAATGATAAGGTATAAAAGGGACCTCTAAAAGCACCAGAAACAACTAATTGATCCCAAAAGAATTATCCAAATATCAAATCCAAGCAATTGTGCTAAAATCCCATATTTTCTTGTAAACCCTAATTGTAGAACTTTGTATTTCCAATCTTATTTGTTCAATTGGGTTGAGTGCTTGTAAAAAAGGCTACATTTGTATTGAGATATACTAGTCTTTAGCCTTAAACTTCTTTGTATTACTTGAGTGAGGATTGGGTCAAATTTTGGGTAGAAAACTTGACCAGTATTGTAAAGGTTACCTCCTAAGCCTAGAAAAGGGGAAGAGCAATTAGTGGATTGTTGGAAAATCATTAGTGGTAGCTAAGGTAGTGGATGTAGAGTTCAATTGGAACTTGAACCACTCTAAATTCTCTTGTCTAGCAAATTTTAATTTTCCACTCCACCACCAAAATTTTCTAAAAATCCAATTCACCCCTTCTTGGCTTAAATCGATTCTTCGATCCACTCAACAATTGGTATTAGAGCCTACCTCTTTGAAGGATTAACAACCACAAGATGAGTTTCTAGGAGAGTGTGATCTATTCTAAAGACAAGCCATGACATCTACATCAACCTTCAACCTCTATGAGTCACAAATTGTAACCCCCTAGACCCGCCTATGCGTTTCACGGATCCTAGGAAGTCACATTAGGGTCACAAGAGCGACCCACAGTAAAATTTCAAATAAACATATGGTTAAACCTTTAAAATCATAAATCAAATATATGATTTAAAATACAATTTCAGAAATCGTTCAAAACGATAAAACAATCAAGATACCAGTTGCGGAAATAAGTTTCAGACTCATTTGTATAATACAAACACGACACACATGCCCCCTAATACACAGATACCATACTCCCTGACGAGCCGAAGAAACTCCCATACCGACGTTGATAGGTGCAACTTGTCTGATCTTTTATCCTGAGATGGTAAAAACAACATGAGCTTGGGAAAGCTCAGTAATACAGAACTACCAAAAGATGCTATAAGCTCATGCAGACATATGGTAGGCATAACATTTTTATGATATTCCAGGCAATACTTGTCTCCATTTATGTTTCGCTGATTTAGTGAAGCACTATTCTTGAGGACTACAAGGTTTGTTCTTTCTATGTTACTGAGTATTAAGAGAGAGCTTATTGTTCAGAGAGTCAACAGAGTGGCAGGTTGGAGAAGTTAAACCACGAAGCCTAGTGTGTCTTAATAAGTTGCAAAACAACATACATAAGTACTTAGCATCATATCATATGAGCACATAACAGATTAAATGCAAATGTTCAATGTTCAAACAGAAGTTTACAAGAACTACCCTCCAACCTTACACCAATGTGTAGTCCCCCAGAACTGTATACAGAAGGTCTTATCCTAGGCCTGAGGCGTAGGAGCCTATCTAAGGGAATGCCTTAGGTCCAGAAAGACTTACCCTAGGCCCGTGGGCGTAGGAGCTTAACAGAACAGCTGGATCAGGGCTGTGACAGACACTTCAATCATAACCCGAGAGTATACCCCAGACAGTAATCAGTGTTCAGATTCCAGATATGAATAACATAATACATGTATCAGACATATTCTATTCAGAGTATCAGAAACAGAAGTTCATGTTTTTAATAGATAAATAGGCACACTATTGAGCAGAGCAGACACTTATTATTCATCATGCAAACAGATTGTACCATCATAGGTCAAACTAACAGATCATACTATTGAATTTATCGGATCATCAGACAATAACATCAACAGAACTCAGACAACAGTCAGATAACATTTTTATCATTTAGTGATCAGATATTTCTAGTTCAGATCAGACATGAGGTATACCTTTTTAACATATCACTATAAACAGACATTCATCACATTATAAACATGCTTTTCAATAGTCATGCATTACGATTACCAGTACAATCTATAATGTTCAGAGAATCATAACAGGACCCACGCATACATATATGTAAATAAATATATACATATAATAGAATGTAGCACACATGGAAACACACTAGGTGGGACAGATCATTTCTTGGAGATGTTTGGCATTTACGGAATGAGACATATTAAAACCTTGACAACTTGAACGGATTTCTGAAACGTGGCTCCTCTTAAAAAGGGGGTTCATACTAACGGTATAACCCAGATATTCAGAAGGTGATACTTCAAGATCTTAGAAAGTTCAGATATATTATGGGTACTTTAGTCCTTTAAGTATACAAGGGCAATATGGTCATTTTGACGTTCACAGACATTCTAGTAATTATACCAACATTGAAAACAATGGTTCACAGAACTCGGGTATCATATTTGCTCATTAGTTTTCTATCCAGATATGCAAGAATTTCTAATTTAAAGTCTTTTTAAGTTATCAGATATTTTCAGTGATAATCCGATTATTTAGGCTATCATTGCCTTTCAGTTATTTTGGCCTTATTAACAAATCTAGAATTTCAACAAATACATAGTTACTGATTAACTCAAGAGGGTATTTCGGTTATTTTAGACTGAGATAGATCTACCATTTCTTTCTGAATTACCATTTGGTACCTCCATCATTCACTTACTTAAACGAGATTAAGGAGTCCTAACTCTTCGGCCCTTTACAGAAAATTCATTTATTTCAGAACTTGAGGTTTATCGTCATTCCAATTAATCAGACATTTCGGTGCTCGAGGGCATTACCATCTTTTCGGTCATTTCGATCATTCTTATCAAATTCACGTATTACTGTTAAAAAGGTCGACTTAGGATTTCAACAATATTTCCAAAAAATTCTTATTCATGTGTTATACAGAGATTGAGGGATTATCCAAGTTTGTATCACACGTATTGCATAATGATGCCGAATGCAGATTTTAGGTCATTTCCTTTATCAGATGAGTAGTTTAGTCAAACTTATGCTTTAAGGGTATTTCCGTAATTTCATATCCAACATCTCGTACTCCACATTCTGAACATTGGTTCTTAGACATCATTGATAGAGTTTCAAATTTAATTGTATTATTTATTACTATTAGCACTTTCGATACTCCCGGTCTATTAATATTCTTATCTGAATTCTATTTATATTCTTATCTGAATACTTTGATCTTACTGATTCTAATACTTAATTTTCGTATCGAATTCGGCTTAAGCAGAGTTCACAGATACACTTCATCACAAACATGCATGCTTTAACCGGATATCAACATGTGCATAAAGCATACAAGGGGTAGTAATGTATTACCTTAGTTCCGAGGTATACCGGTTGACTCCTGATACTACATTCGATCGCATTCGAATCCGGACTGGATGTTCCATGACATTTCGAATACCGAGATACTTGCATACCTTCAAATACACAAATTAACATTTCAGTTCTTATCCAAAGAGCTCTTAACAAAATTAAACACTTTCGGGTTCAAGGTCAGATTCGGAGGCCTTCGGGTCAGAATTTTGCAAAACGGGCTTCAAAATCGGACTCAGGACGTCGAAAAACATAAAATGGGGCTTTTCAGAAAAAGTTGACTTTTTGGTCAAAGTCAACGGTCAACGCTGACGTCAGCAGGTCAACGCTGACGTCAGCAAGTCAAGGTCAACGGGGGACAGGTCAATGCTGACGTCAGCGATCAACAGAAAGTCAACTGAGTTGACTCGGCTGACTCGGACGAGTTGACTCGGCTGACTCGGACGAGTTGACTCGGGTTGACGGGTCGGGTCGGACGGGTGGGGTCGGACCAAGTTGACCGATTCAATCGGTCCAACCGGTTCAGACCGTTTTGGACCCGGTTCACTCACCCAAAATACTCCGGTCGCCGGAATTGGTCGCCGGAGACACTTCTGGCACCGATTCTGCCGAAAAAAGAGAGTTCATTAACTCCATAATCCAACCCATACGAAATAAACACGAAATAGGCCGGAATTCTTACCGATAAAGACCCAAAAGGTCAAAACTTCGCCGGAAAAGACTAAGCTCTGACGAAGCCTCTCCCGGTGTTGGATGAGCAAACGGCCGGAGGGGTTTTGTCCGTCGTGGCACGAGGAATCCATTGGTGCTGGTGGCGCGACGAACGGTAGGCGGACGGCGACAGAATCGCCGAAAAACAGAAGGTTGCGCTTAGGGTTTCTGTCGAGCTTTCGAACCATGCCTCGCGACGGACGGCGGCGCTAACGCGCGAGTGAGACGGTGGGCTAGGTGCGGGGTCCGTCGACGAGTACAAAGGAGGTGGCGGTGCATGCCACGAACGGCCGGAGAAGGAGATCGGAGGGGTTCTGTTTGGGGTAGCTGAAGAGTTGGGGGGGGAAAGAGTTTTAGATCTAGAAAATTCTCTCCAAAGGGGATCTGACGTTTTAGATCCAAAACGTGCAATAATTCAGGCATGTGGGAAATTTGTTCAAACATATTAATTTTTTTTCATAGCTGGAAAATATAAATCTCATATAATCTGATGGGGATTAAAAAATGAAGAATAGCTTAGCTCAGATGGTTAAAGCTCAGATTTGTTAAGCATAGGGTCATGGGTTCAAAACCCCATGGTAGCAATAACCTCTTTTTTTTATTCTCATATTTTTACCAAATTTAGGGTGTTACAATTCTCTCCCCCTTAAAGAAATTTTGTCCTCGAAATTTATCAGAGTCAGAGAAATGCAAAACAAATCTTTCATCCGTTCTTGTACTGAAACTTATCTATCAGGGTATCCTTGTTTCTCATGACGCTCAGAAGGTCACGGATCAATTTGGTATCGATCCGGTCACTCGAGCTGACATTAGACCCAAGACATCTCATGATGCACGTCAACCCAATTGGTTAACTGCAGTACATAAATCGATACAGAGCTTCATACGGAGCCGCACGAACACTTGTCTCGTAGCTGCTATTATTATAGCATACTCAGTCAAGAATACAAAACATTCTCGCCACCACAGAAGTAGATCATACAGTCTGAAAGTACGTCTATCAAAATCTGAATTACTCTACAAGGTTGACAATCAATTTACAGATGAACTGTGCGTGAAGTTTATGCGAGTACTCAAAGCGTCAACCAGGCCCTCCAGAATCAGGATGTAACACCAAATTTCAATCAGGGATGATATTTATCGATATACCAAGCCACACCATGGAGGAGATGCCTTTCCTCATACTGATCGAACACAACTAAGGTCATTAGCGGATATCACTTACCTTCAACGTAATATTCAGACAACTATTCCTTTCGTGTTTAACAGAGGTACCACAGATTATATACTTTCGACACAATCACAAACACTTCTCTCTGAAGTTCATAGAGTTTTTTTTATCACAATTCCGGTAGGGTATTTTCAGACACAATCGTTATCACCAAATAGCCTTTCATGAAATCTTACATCGAACATCCCGCATTATTAAACATTTATTCTTAATCCGATTCACAAGTATAGGCCATCTCAAGTTCCTTATCCATATTCAAATTCGACCATTTAATTCAAAACATAGACAAATGTTATAGACATTTCCTGTAAGCAGATGTTGAGCTATGGAAGGCAGAATACTCAGATTTGGTTATTTCAAGAGAAATGATTCAACATCAGAGTTTCGGCTCGGTGGAGTACGGTCAGGACCTAGGGGCATGCACATACCAGACACCCTATGACAGACGATCGGCCGATCTACCCAGAATGACGCAACTCTAAGCTCTGATACCACTAAATGTAACCCCCTAGACCCGCCTATGCGTTTCACGGATCCTAGGAAGTCACATTAGGGTCACAAGAGCGACCCACAGTAAAATTTCAAATAAACATATGGTTAAACCTTTAAAATCATAAATCAAATATATGATTTAAAATACAATTTCAGAAATTGTTCAAAACGATAAAACAATCAAGATACCAGTTGCGGAAATAAGTTTCAGACTCATTTGTATAATACAAACACGACACACATGCCCCCTAGTTACACAGATACCATACTCCCTGACGAGCCGAAGAAACTCCCATACCGACGTTGATAGGTGCAACTTGTCTGATCTTTTATCCTGAGATGGTAAAAACAACATGAGCTTGGGAAAGCTCAATAATACAGAACTACCAAGAGATGCTATAAGCTCATGCAGACATATGGTAGGCATAACATTTTTATGATGTTCCAGGCAATACTTGTCTCCATTTATGTTTCGCTGATTTAGTGAAGCACTATTCTTGAGGACTACAAGGTTTGTTCTTTCTATGTTACTGAGTATTAAGAGAGAGCTTATTGTTCAGAGAGTCAACAGAGTGGCAGGTTGGAGAAGTTAAACCACGAAGCCTAGTGTGTCTTAATAAGTTGCAAAACAACATACATAAGTACTTAGCATCATATCATATGAGCACATAACAGATTAAATGCAAATGTTCAATGTTCAAACATAAGTTTACAAGAACTACCCTCCAACCTTACACCAATGTGTAGTCCCCCAGAACTGTATACAGAAGGTCTTATCCTAGGCCTGAGGCGTAGGAGCCTACCTAAGAGTAGGGGTGTTCAAAAAAATCCGATCCGATTGATCTGATCCGATTATCCGTTGATCCGATCCGAAATTTCGGATATCCGATCCGTTTTTTATTTTTCGGATAATTCGGATCGGATATCCGAAAATTTCGGATCGGATACGGATAGTGGTTTTACATTCGGATCGGATATCCGATTATCCGGTATCCGAAAATTCAATTTTTTTATAGGTATAAATCTTATTATATTCGATATTTTTACTTGTTATATATGAAAAATTGAAATTTTTATGGATACAATATTATTATATTCAATAATTTATTAATTTTTATATTCGAAAACCTAAATTTTTCATGGATAAAACCATTAAATTAAAAAATAATCAAATAAATTCATAAATTTCGGATATTCGGATATCCGAGTATCCGATCCGAAAATTCGGATATCCGAATTTTCGGATATCCGATTTTTTCGGATCGGATACGGATCGCTATTTAGGTGATCCGAAATTTTCGGATATCCGAATTTTCGGATCGGATCGGATCGGGTATCCGAAATGAACACCCCTACCTAAGAGAATGCCTTAGGTCCAGAAAGACTTACCCTAGGCCCGTGGGCGTAGGAGCTTAAAAGAACAGCTGGATCAGGGCTGTGACAGACACTTCAATCATAACCCGAGAGTATACCCCAGACAGTAATCAGTGTTCAGATTCCAGATATGAATAACATAATACATGTATCAGACATATTCTATTCAGAGTATCAGAAACAGAAGTTCATGTTTTTAACAGATAAATAGGCACACTATTGAGCAGAGCAGACACTTATTATTCATCATGCAAACAGATTGTACCATCATAGGTCAAACTAACAGATCATACTATTGAATTTATCGGATCATCAGACAATACCATCAACAGAACTCAGACAACAGTCAGATAACATTTTTATCATTTAGTGATCAGATATTTCTAGTTCAGACCAGACATGAGGTATACCTTTTTAACATATCACTATAAACAGACATTCATCACATTATAAACATACTTTTCAATAGTCATGCATTACGATTACCAGTACAATCTATAATGTTCAGAGAATCATAACAGGACCCACGCATACATATATGTAAATAAATATATACATATAACAGAATGTAGCACACATGGAAACACACTAGGTGGGACAGATCATTTCTTGGAGATGTTTGGCATTTACGGAATGAGACATATTAAAACCTTGACAACTTGAACGAATTTCTGAAACGTGGCTCCTCTTAAAAAAAGGGGTTCATACTAACGGTATAACCCAGATATTCAGAAGGTGATACTTCAAGATCTTAGAAAGTTCAGATATATTATGGGTACTTTAGTCCTTTAAGTATACAAGGGCAATATGGTCATTTTGACGTTCACAGACATTCTGGTAATTATACCAACATTGAAAACAATGGTTCACAGAACTCGGGTATCATATTTGCTCATTAGTTTTCTATCCAGATATGCAAGAATTTCTAATTTAAAGTCTTTTTAAGTTATCAGATATTTTCAGTGATAATCCGATTATTTAGGCTATCATTGCCTTTTAGTTATTTTGGCCTTATTAACAAATCCAGAATTTCATCAAATACATAGTTACTGATTAACTCAAGAGGGTATTTCGGTTATTTTAGACTGAGATAGATCTACCACTTCTTTCTGAATTACCATTTGGTACCTCCATCATTCACTTACTTAAACGAGATTAAGGAGTCCTAACTCTTCGGCCCTTTACAGAAAATTCATTTATTTCAGAACTTGAGGTTTATCGTCATTCCAATTAATCATACATTTCGGTGCTCGAGGGCATTACCATATTTTCGGTCATTTCGATCATTCTTATCAAATTCACGTATTACTGTTAAAAGGGTCGACTTAGGATTTCAACAATATTTCCAGAAAATTCTTATTCATGTGTTATACAGAGATTGAGGGATTATCCAAGTTTGTATCACACGTATTGCATAATGATGCCGAATGCAGATTTTAGGTCATTTCCTTTATCAGATGAGTAGTTTAGTCAAACTTATGCTTTAAGGGTATTTCCGTAATTTCATATCCAACATCTCGTACTCCACATTCTGAACATTGGTTCTTAGACATCATTGATAGAGTTTCAGATTTAACTGTATTATTTATTACTATTAGCACTTTCGATACTCCCGGTCTATTAATATTCTTATCTGAATTCTATTTATATTCTTATCTGAATACTTTGATCTTACTGATTCTAATACTTAATTTTCGTATCGAATTCGGCTTAAGCAGAGTTCACAGATACACTTCATCACAAACATGCATGCTTTAACCGGATATCAACATGTGCATAAAGCATACAAGGGGTAGTAATGTATTACCTTAGTTCCGAGGTATACCGGTTGACTCCTGATACTACATTCGATCGCATTCGAATCCGGACTGGATGTCCCATGACATTTCGAATACCGAGATACTTGCATACCTTCAAATACACAAATTAACATTTCAGTTCTTATCCAAAGAGCTCTTAACAAAATTAAACACTTTCGGGTTCAAGGTCAGATTCGGAGGCCTTCGGGTCAGAATTTTGCAAAACAGGCTTCAAAATCGGACTCAGGACGTCGAAAAACATAAAATGGGGCTTTTCGGAAAAAGTTGACTTTTTGGTCAAAGTCAACGGTCAACGCTGACGTCAGCAGGTCAACGCTGACGTCAGCAAGTCAAGGTCAACGGGGGACAGGTCAATGCTGACGTCAGCGATCAACAGAAAGTCAACTGAGTTGACTCGGCTGACTCGGACGAGTTGACTCGGCTGACTCGGACGAGTTGACTCGGGTTGACGGGTCGGGTCGGGTCGGACGGGTCGGGTCGGACAGGTCGGGTCGGACCAAGTTGATCGATTCAATCGGTCCAACCGGTTCAGACCGGTTTGGACCCGGTTCACTCACCCAAAATACTCCGGTCGCCGGACGGTCGCCGGAATTGGTCGCCGGAGACACTTCTTGCACCGATTCTGCCGAAAAAAGAGAGTTCATTAACTCCATAATCCAACCCATACGAAATAAACACGAAATAGGCCGGAATTCTTACCGATAAAGACCCAAAAGGTCAAAACTTCGCCGGAAAAGACTAAGCTCCGACGAAGCCTCTCCCGGTGTCGGATGAGCAAACAGCCGGAGGGGTTTTGTCTTTCGAACCATGCCTCGCGACGGACGGCGGCGCTAACGCGCGAGTGAGACAGTGGGCTAGGTGCGGGGTCCGTCGACGAGTGCAAAGGAGGTGGCGGTGCATGCCACGAACGGCCGGAGAAGGAGATCGGAGGGGTTCTGTTTGGGGTAGCTGAAGAGTTGGGGGGGGGGGGGAAAGAGTTTTAGATCTAGAAAATTCTCTCCAAAGGGGATCTGACGTTTTAGATCCAAAACGTGCAATAATTCAGGCATGTGGGAAATTTGTTCAAACATATTAATTTTTTTTTCATAGCTGGAAAACATAAATCTCATATAATCTGATGGGGATTAAAAAAATGAAGAATAGCTTAGCTCAGATGGTTAAAGCTCAGATTTGCTAAGCATAGGGTCATGGGTTCAAAACCCCATGGTAGCAATAACCTCTTTTTTTTATTCTCATATTTTTACCAAATTTAGGGTGTTACACAAATAACCACTAAACCACCCTTCTTCAATGGGGACAACTACCCATATTGAAAGAATTAGATGCGTCTCTTCATCAAGTCAACGAATTACATGGTTTGGGATGTAGTGGAAGAAGGCCCCTACATTTCGGTTAAGAGAACTGATGAAGGAAGACTAGTTCCGAAGGTAAAGTCGGAGATGACCGGGGAAGATAGACGGAAGATGCAAGTCAACGACAAAGCTCTACATATCATATTTTGTGCACTTGGTCCAGATATATACTCAAAGGTTTCATCTATCGAAAGCGCAAATGAAGTGTGGGACACTTTGGAGATGACTTATGAAGGCACTAGCGATATGAAAGAGACGAAGACCGGGTTGCTAAACTTGAGCTATGAGAATTTTAAGATGGACCCCGATGAAAGCGTCTCAAAGATGTTTGATCAATTTTCGATCATCGTCAATGGCCTTAAAGGATTCGGTGAAGCAATTCCCGAAGATAAGCTAGTGAGGAACCATTTTTTTCTTTTGTGAAGCAAGGTTGAGCCAAAAGTTTTCAAAATTTGCATATAATTGTGTTGGAATATAAAGATAATGGCGAAGGGGGAGACGAAGGGACAAAGCAAGAACTGGACGGGGGAGACAAGCGCAAACAAGGATGATTGGATTGTTTTTGTGGATAATATTAGCAAGAGGGTAACAAGGGGTGCATTGCAGGAGCTTTTTGGTTTCCATGGCGAAGTGGTGAGAGTTTTTATCCCTTTTGTGAACAAGAAACCGAAATACAGGGACTGCACTTTTACTTTCATCCACTTTGCAGACGAAAGGGGGATGAAAAGGGCGATTGAGCGGGTAAATAACTCAATCATAGATGGTAGGAAGGTTCTGGTGACTATTCTGAGATTCAAGAAAGTGTAAGGGGTGAAACAGTCTAGTGAATGGAAGACGCGTGTACAAAGCACCGCGAAGCCAAAAAACATGATCTTTAAAACGATTTCCAGTTTTAAGGATGGTAGAACTTTCAAAGATGTGCTTCTCGTAAGGATTCCAACGGAAGATGCAAATCCATCTGGACAGAGAGTAAATACGCAGGATGTGGGTGCTGGGGAGGGTGAAGACAAAGTGGAAATGCCCCAGATTCTGAAAGTGAATCTGGATTGGATAAGGAACTCGGTGATGGGAATTCTAAAACCTGGCTTTGACATAGAGTTTGTCCAAAAGGCTTTAGCTAGTGACAACATGGAGGTTAAAATCGCGAAATGGGGCTGTCTTCAGGAAGCATGTTTGGTCACTTTTATTTCAAGTGAAGCTAAGTTTGAGGCCTGGCAAGGCAAAAAGGAGGAACTTTCTTTTTGGTTTTCACACACCGAAGCAGAAGCTATGATTGATGGAATTCCTTATATGTATATACCAATACTTCTAACCGGAGTCCACATTCATTGTTGGTCGGAGGAGTTCTTTTCTTTTCTGGCAAACAAGTGGGGAAAATTGGTGAAAATCAGTGAGGATACTACTGGAAAACTAGATTTGTCGACTGCTAAGATGCTCATCCGGGCACCAAATCAGTTCGTTATTCCTCAGTTCATCAATTTTTTGGTCAATGGTCAGAAATTCAGAGTTGCGGTCAACACGGGGGCTTGGTCTTCTGACCATTGTGATGGGGTTGAGACGAATCCTGGGTATCAAGCAGAGGAAGTTTTTGGCGAAGTTCAATGGGCAGAGTTAGATGAACATCTCAACCGGCGTGTTTCAACGGAGAAGTCTCCAATTGGAGGGTATGAAGAGTCAAGTGGAGATTCATTGAATGATGAGAATACAAAGGGATCGTTGGGTAACCCGCTGGGGAACTTTCCCAATGATTATGGAAATGATGAAGAGTTAATGAAGTCACAGATTCCCTCTAAAAGGTCCCCACCTGGCAATTTGGTGGGCGGTGAAAGAGTTGAGGAAGTCAACTTTACATCTGAGGCCTCATTGGATTTCTTGAAACGGGCCAATCTGAATGATGGATCTATCCCGTTGGCGGGCCTTAGATTTTCACCGTTAGAAGCCCAGTTTTGTGTTGGTGCTATGGGTAGGATATCTAAGTCAAATAGAGAAGGCAGGGATCTGGAAGTTGCTTCGGTTAATTCAATGTCTACAAATAAATCTTGCTCTCCTTCTCCACTCTTTGAAAAAATCGTGCAAGATACTTTGGAGAAGAATAATGGCCCAATCCAGCAGCTTCGGTCTAACCTTGGAGGATCAGTACCAGCATCCATGCGTGGGAAGCCATACGGAAACATCGCACCTGGCTTTTCTATTCCTTCATGTAATAGGGAGGCTGATTTTTTTCAGGCAAGCCACCGACGCCTCATCCGAAGACAGGTAAGGGAAACAATTGAAGGCAAAAAATGTGTATCCAACAAGGAAACAACAAATTCTACTAGGTCAGTACACCTCAGTTACATCTAGGAGGCTTTACATGTATGGGGGGTCAGTAAAATCTTAGGGATTACTTTTAAAGGTGGTCAGGAGGCTTTTGTGGAGAAAATCAGGGAAATTGAGGGGAATAATTAATTCTCTTGTGATTTTGCCCTATTGATTTGGTAATTTATTATTATTTCTTATGGAATTCAGAATTGTGTCTTGGAATATTAGGGGGTTGGGAAGGAAAGAAAAGGCGAGGGCGATTAGAAACATGGTGAGGGAGAAAAGACCACAAGTTGTGTTTATTCAGGAAACGAAGGTGGGTGAAATTTCTAGACAATTACTGAGGCGTATGGGTTGCGACAAAGGTTTTGAGTTCACTAATGCCCCTGCTGAAGGATCGTCGGGAGGAGTCCTTAGTCTTTGGGATACAAGCCGATTCGAAATGCATGAATCTCGCGCTTTTAAACGATTTACAATGCTTCTTGGAAGGTTCAGGGGATCTTCGTTGGAGTGTGGTTTAATGAATGTTTATGGGCCAGACACATATGCGGATATGAAGGATTTCTTTCGGGAAATCCTGGACATTATGAAGAATCATAAGGTCGCGTGGTGTATAGGAGGCGACTTCAATACCATAACTGGATTCGCAGACAAATTGGGTAGGTCATGGAATTTCTCGGCAATGGAGGATTTTAGATTCTTCATTCAGGCTGCTAATCTGATAATTTTGCAATTAATTGGGGGAGCTTATACATGGTCTAACAACAGGGATCCACCTACATTTGTGCGACTTGACAGATTTTTGGTGGATGGTGAATTTCTAGAGGGTTTCCCGAGCTTGAATCAATTTCTTTTATCAAAGGTAATATCGGATCACAACGCAACATCCTTAGAAACAAAAAAGCAGAGCAAAGGTTTCAGGCCTTTTCGTTTGTATAACTACATCATAGAGGAGGAAGGCTTTGATGAGATGTTAGAAAGGAAAATTCAGAATTTCCAAAGATGCAACGATACAAGGGGAGCATGTAGTCTACTGAACTTGATCAAAGGGTCAGTTAAGAAGTGGTCATCCAATGCGAAAATGGGTTTGGCTTAAAATGCAGTGGAGCTGGAAAAACAGATTGCTTCCATTGAGTCCAAATTACAATCGGGAGCTGGTACGGATTCGGACAAATCGGAGCTGGTGATTTTAAAGGATAAACTCTGGAAACATCTTCGGAGGGAGGAGTGCATCTGGCTTCAACATTCAAGAGTAAGATGGTTTCAAGAGGGCGACCGAAATACGAGGTATTTCCACTCTATTGCTTCGATGAGGCAAAAAGCTAATACTATTTTCATGCTTAAACAAAATGGGGAGATGATTTCAAACATATCAGAGGTAAAAAATTTCATTCACAAACATTATGTTTATATCTTTAATTCAAGTAATACTTTGGAGGTGGTGGATTGGGATGTTCAGTTTCATAAGCTTAATCCGGATCAGGCTGCTGTTCTTTAAGATGTGTTTACTGAGGGGGAAGTTTGGAGTGCTATTTCTTCTTTCGACAGTTCTCGCGCCCCGGGTCCGGATGGATTCAATATGGGTTTTTTTAAGAAATATTGGCATCTATTGAAAAGGGATATACTACAATTCTTCCATGATTTTTATGCAGGGAAGACTTGGGAGAAAAAGGTTAACTACTCTTACATCGCTCTTATTCCTAAGAAAAGCAATCCGGAATCAGTCGAAGATTACCGCCCGATTAGTTTAGTTGGGGGACTCTACAAAATTTTATCAAAAGTTCTTTCTATCAGGCTAAGAGGTGTAATGGATGTCATTATTAGCAGGTCACAGTTCGCTTTTATTCCAGGGAGACATATTACAGACTGCTCTTTCATTGCTAATGAAGGGATTGAGTATATGAGGAAAATGGGCCTGAAAGGTGCGATGTTTAAAATTGATTTTCAGAGAGCCTATGACTCAGTCGATTGGCTGTTTTTAATGAAAATCTTGAGCTATATGGGGTTCGGCGATAGGTGGTGTAAATGGATTTATAGGTGCATCTCAACTGCTACTATTTCGGTGTTGATAAACGAGGTTCCTAGTCCTAAATTTTCGGTGATAAAGGGGTTGAGGCAGGGATGTTCTTTATCGCCTCTCCTTTTTAACATCGTAGGAGAAGCTCTCCATCTTATGATCGAGAAGGGTGAAACAAGGGGTCTATTCTCTGGTTGGCAAATTGGAAGAGGTGAAAATGTGTTTAATTTAAGCCACTTGCAATTTGCAGACGACTTAACTATTTTCTGTGGTCCGTCTTTGAGAGAAGTGGAGAATGTGAGAAGAATCTTAAGAGTGTTTGAAATCGCTTCGGGCCTTAAGTTGAATCTGTCGAAGAGCAGCTTGTTTGGAGTCCATATTGAGGATCAGACATTGGCGAATTGGGCAGATAAGATAAATTATGTAATGGGATACTTTCCAACTGTTTACCTTGGCTTGCCATTGGGTCCTAAATGCAACTCAGTCACTTTATGGGATCCTATTATCGATAAATTCTACGGCCATCTCTCTAGTTGGAAAGCAAAACAATTATCAATCAGTGGTCGATTGATTCTCATAAGGTCAGTACTCTCCTCGCTTCCCTTGTATTATATGTCTCTTTTTCGAATGCCATCTAAAGTTATAAATAAGATTAATAGCATTATGGCGGGGCTTTTGTGGGGTGATGTGGAGGACCAAAATAAGATGCATTGGTACAATTGGAAATTAATTTGTCAATCGATAGATACAGGGGGCCTTAATGTGAAAAATATAGCTTTGCAAAATAGGGCTTTACTAGGCAAATGGATTTGGAAGTTTGCCACTGATTTTATTAGCCCCTGGAAAGAGGTGATATGTTGCAAATATAATCTAAATCCTTCATCCCTTTTCATCGATGACAAGCCACATAGATTTGCTTCCTGGCAATAGAAAGGTATTGTGAATTCGGTAGGCGCTAAGGATGCTGTAGGTGAAGCCATACGGAATAACATGCTATTGCAAGTGGGTGATGGATTATCAATTTTTTTGGTCCGATAGATGGATAGGGGATGCTCCATTGCAAGTTACATTTCCGCGCATTTTTGCCTTAGCATCTAATAGAACTGGGAAAGTGTCGAAATTTGGCCGGATAGAGAATTCAGTCTGGATTTGGAATGTTCCTCTTCGTAGAGCTCTTTTTGATTGGGAGGTGTCCCAATAGGAGGATTTTTTAGCTTGTATCAGGAATTTTCGATCCGACGGTTTTTCTAGAGACAACCTTACTTGGAGAGGCTCAGGTGACGTTATTTATTCTGTAAGCTCTTGCTACAAGTTGTGTTCTAACTGTACCCCTGCAAACAAGTTTTGGAAGACGTGCATTTGGAATGGATTGGCTCCTCCTAGGGTGGAATTTTTCATGTGGCAGGTGATGTTGAACAAGATTGCTGTAAAATGCAAATTGATTAAACGAAGGGCGGGGGGTTTATTGGATGATCTTTGCCCTTTTTGTTCATCTTATCCTGAGTCAGTGGTGCATCTATTTTTATCATGCACCGTGGCTGCAAATGTATGGAGGAAAGCCGCGATGTGGTGGGAGGTGGATTTCACCCCGCCAATGGATATTAAGGAGGTGTTAAGTTCCTGGTTTTTTAATTCGCCTATCAAACATGGTAAGTCAATTTGGTTTTTAATTCCTACTGCTCTTATGTGGACACTATGGCTCACTCATAATGAGGTGGTCTTCCAAGGTCGTAAGATTGATGAATCTCAAATCATTTTCCTCATAAAGTCGCGTCTGGTAAGCTGGTTCACGGCTAAACATACTGACATTCAAGTTTCAAAAGTCGACTTGTTCAACAACCTTCAGATTGCGGATGGAATAATTGCTAGTAAATCAAAGAAGAACACATGTGGTGTTTGGTGCCCTCCTCACAAAGGTTATATCAAAATAAATGTGGATGGTGCAATGTTGTTGGATAGAAGTAAGGGTGGAGTGGGTGGCTTGGCTCGGGACTCTAATGGTGACACTGTTTTCAGCTTTTCGGAAGCCTGTGGCCCAGGTCCACTGGTGTTAGCAGAGCTTATGGCGATTCGAAGAGGATTGTTATTATTTCTTGAAGATAATAAGTGCAGGGTGGGGCGTCCGATCATTGAGAGCGATAGTTCAGTGGCGTTAGCATGGATTAATAATCCTATTTCATGTCCGGCTATGTTTAGGGATGTGACACAGGAGATTATTGATCTTGGGAAACAAAGGGAGTGCTTATTCCGGTTCATTCACAGGTCAGGGAACGTTGAAGCTGATCGACTGGCGAATGAGGGCATCAGTTAAGTTGTTGTTTGTGTTACAGGTTATTTGAACAGTTAGTAATCCTGATGTAGTGTTAATTTTGCGATCTGCTATAGGTTCTTAAGATGTATTAAGACTATTCGCTTATTCAATAAATCAACACTCTTTTCCCCCTTCCGCTGTCAGACGATCGAACTTTCGATTGGATGTTATAAGGGGGTTTTTAACGAGGCCTCCTTTTTATAAAAAAAAGCTAGTGAGGAAGCTTCTATACTCTCTCCCGGAGTCTTGGGATGGTAAGAGGACGACCATCATTGAAGCAAAAAATTTGAAAACTTTGAAGCTTGATGAGCTTATTGGGTCTCTTTTTACACACGAGATTATGAAGCAAGGAAGAGAGGAAGAGAAGAAGAATGAAGAGAGAAGGATAAAGAAGCATGAGGTAGAAAAGAAAATGAAGCTATGAGTTGCTCTCAAAGCCTCTCTACATGAGGAGAGCTCTTCTAGTGAGGAGGAAGACTTTGAGGAATTGGCTATGATAGCCAAACGATTCTCACGGTTCATAAAGTCCAATCGAGGGAGAAAATTTCAAAGAAAGATGGACTTCAAGAACAAAAGAAAAGAAGAAGAGAGGGACCAAATCATTTGCTTTGAGTGCAAGAAGCCGGGTCACATACGTTCTGATTGCCCTCAACTCAAGAAGAAGGGCTTTGAGAAGAAGAAGCTCAAATCCAAGCTTGCTACTTGGAGTGATGAGGAGTCATCCGAGGATGAGGAACATGAAGTGGCCAACCTTTGCCTCATGGCTATTGAGGAGGATTCCTCTATGGTAACCTCTAACTCATCTACTTTTAATTTTACATTTGATGAATTTCAAGATGCTTATGATGAGTTGCAAGAGGTATATGATGAGTTGATTGAGAAATACAATGAGTCAGTTTTAAAAAATAAGAAAGTGATTTCGGTGTTAAGAACTCAAAATGACTCCCTTTCTAAAACCAACTCAGAATTAGAAAAAAAAGTCTTAGTTTTACAAAATTCCTCAAATGAATTTGAAAAGAAATCAAATGATTTAAACGACCTTCTTGAAAAATATCATGTTTACCACCAAGAGGAGGTGAGTAAACTCAAGGCTTCTCTAACCAATGTTGGGAAAAATGTTTTTGAAAAAGCATCTTCTTCAAAATCCCAACATGTGAAGAGAAACTTTGTTAACCACAAACAAAGAGGCACCCATAAGTATCAAAAGAACAAGAAAGTTAGAAGTGTATGGGTTCCTAAGGAACTTGTAGTTTCTAACAATATTGTAGCCATTTCATCTTGGATTCCTAAGGGAACCAAGTATTTAGGAACTAAAACTCATGGACCCAAAATGATTTGGGTACCAAAAATCAAAGTTTAACTCTTTGTTTGTATGGGGAGTATTGCTACAAGGCCAAAGCACAAAGCCAAAACTCATGGTACCTTGATAGTGGATGCTCGAGGCACATGACCGGAGACAAGAGTCGATTCATGGACTTAAAGCCAAAAAGTGGAGGAGTAGTGACATTTGGTGACAACTCCAAAGGCCACATTGAAGGTATTGGCTCCATAGGTAATCACTTTACTATACTCATTATAAATGTTTTGTATGTCAATGGTCTAAAACACAATTAGTCATCGCATAGGTAACATTTATATGGTGCATCTAGATGACATTCATACATCCCATGCATGCTTTGTTGTTCAAGATGAAAATGATGCATGGTTATGGCATAGGAAACTAGGACATGCTAGCATTAGTGTTTTAAAAAATTAGTTTCCCTAAATCTAGTTAGAGGTTTACCCAAGATCAAGTTCTCAAATGATAAAATATGTGATGCATGCTCTAAGGGTAAACAACATAGATCATCCTTTAAATCCATTAATGATGTTTCTACAAGTATGTGTTTACAACTAATTCACATGGATCTATTTGGGCCAATTAGGACAACTAGCTTGGGTGGAAAATCATATGCTTTTGTGCTTGTTGATGATTACTCTAGATACACTTGGGTTCTCTTTTCAAGCACCAAGGATGAGGCTTTAGAAAAACTTCATCACATTTTCAAAATTAACCAAAAATGATCTTGAACTTAGAATTTCACATATTAGAAGTGATCATGAAATGGAATTTCAAAATATGGGTTTTAATGAATTTTGTAATGAAAATGGGATTAGCCATAATTTTTCGGCTCCTCGAACTCCTCAACAAAATGGGGTAGTTAAGAGGAAAAATAGAACTTTAGAAGAAATGACTAGGACTATGCTTTGTGAAAACAATTTACCTAAGTATTTTTGTGCGGAAGCCACTAACACTGCTTGCTATATTATTAATCGAGTAATGATTAGGCCTATTTTAAAGAAAACTCCTTATGAGATTTTAAAATCTAAAAAGCCTAACATTAGCTATTTTCACCCTTTTGGTTGCAAGTGTTTTGTTTTAAATAATGGAAAAGACAATTTAGGTAAATTTGATGCAAAAAGTGATGAAGCTATTTTTCTAGATTACTCTTTAAACTCTAAAGCCTATCGTGTGTTTAACAAAAGAACTTTAGTAGTAGAGGAATCTATTCATGCGGTTTTCGATGATAACCTCCTTCCGATGAAGGAATCTTGTGATGATGATGATGTAGGAACCCTTGATGCCTTTGATGGAGGATAAACTTCAAAGGAGGATGAGATTCCAACTAAAGAAGAAGATGCACAAGATCCACCTCTTGAAGCCTTGAAGGACTTGGGTCTTGAGGAAAAGGAAGTAAGCTACCCAAGGGAGTACAACTATGTCAAAGGTGGTGAAATCTTGGGTGATCCATCCAAGGGGGTAACTACTCGCTCTTCTCTTAAAATGCTTAATCATGTTACATTTATCTCATGCATTGAGCCTAAGAATGTTAAAGAAGCTTTAAAAGATGATTTTTGGATTATGGCCATACAAGATGAGTTAAATCAATTTGAGAGAAGTAAAGTGTGGAAATTAGTTGAAAGGCATAGAAATCAATCTCCTATAGGAACTAAATGGGTATTTAGGAATAAACTAGATGAGAGTGGTAACATAGTGAGAAATAAAGCTAGGCTAGTTGCTCAAGGTTACACTCAAAAATAGGGAATTGATTTTGATGAAACCTATGCACCCGTAGCTAGAATGGAAGCTATTAGGATGTTGCTTGCATATGCATGCTATCATGATTTCAAGCTTTTTCAAATGGATGTCAAGAGTGCATTTTTAAAAGGCTTTATAAATGAAGAAGTGTATGTGGAACAACCACAGGGTTTTGAAGATCCAATTTTTCCAAACCATGTTTTTAAATTGTCAAAAGCTTTATATGGTTTAAAACAAGCTCCTAGAGCTTGGTATGAAAGACTTTCAAGTTTTCTAGCTGGAAAAGGTTTTGAGAAAGGAAATGTGGACACACCATTTTTTATTAAAAACAATGGCAAAGATATATTAGTAGTTCAAATTTATGTTGATGATATTATATTTGGTTCTACTAATGAATTGCTTTGTCAAGATTTTTCTAAGTTGATGCAAGGTGAATTTGAAATGAGCATGATGGGGGAGCTCTCATTCTTTTTGGGACTCCAAATCAAACAAATGAAGGATGACATCTTCATCAATCAAGCTAAGTACATCAAGGATATGCTCTAGAAGTTTGGCTTGGAGAATGCAAAGCCTCAAGCCACACCAATGAGCTCATCTACAAAGCTTGATAAAGATGAAGGAGGTAAGTGTGTTGACTCTAAGCTTTATCACTCTATGATTGGATCATTGCTTTACCTTACCGTAAGTAGACAAGATATATTGTTTAGTGTTTGCTTGTGTGCTAGGTTTCAAGCTAGTCCTAGAGAGTCTCACCTTATAGCCGTAAAAAGGATCATTAGGTACCTTAGAGATACTCTTTGTCTAGGTCTTTGGTACCCTAGAGACTCAACCTTTAACCTTCATGCTTATTCGGATGCGAATTACGGGGGTTGTAAAATTGATAGGAAAAGTACTTCCGGCACTTGCCAATTCTTAGGTAGTATGATCATATCTTGGTTCTCTAAGAAACAAAATAGTGTACCTCTATCTACCACTAAAGTCGAGTACATATCCTTAGGGAGTTGTTGTGCTCAAGTCCTTTGGATGAAGTAACAACTCTTAGATTATGGTGTTAAAGTTGAAACCATACCCCTTAAGTGTGACAACACTAGTGCTATATGCCTAACTAAAAATCTCATCCAACACTCTAGAACTAAACATATAGAAATAAGGCATCATTTCATTAGAGATCATGTCCTTAAGGAAGATGTTGCTTTAAATTTCGTAGACACCTTAAATCAACTAGCGGACATCTTTACAAAACCTCTAGATAAAGAGCGTTTTTGGTCCCTTAGGAGAGAGTTAGGTCTAACTAGCCTATCTTGACCTTTTAGGACCTTTTTTGTGCTTAAATTGCTTGATTTCTTGAAAAATTTCATGCTTATGTGTTTTTATTCCTAATTTCATCCATGCTTATAGTTAGGGGGCTTATGTTTGTGTTTTAACATGTTATTCCTGCTCATTCATATCATTTATGCATCTAGGACTTCATAAAATTCAATTTTTCTGCAATTTAGAGCCTCATCTGCACCTCCAGGCCTAGGCGTATCGAAACGGGTCAATCTGTTTCGATACGGGTGCCTTAATAGAATGGTCTGTGACCAGGGTGTTTCGTAACGCCTAAAAGGGTTTCGAAACGTTTTGCCTCTGCCAAGAATTGTATCGAAACGACCCAAAAGCGTTTCGATACGGGTTACCACGTGGGATTCGATACGATCAAAGCTGTATCGGAATGGTCAACAGAATTCGAAACGTCAGTCAACGTTTCAGTACGCACGTTTCGGAACGATCGTGCCTGTTCCGAAACGCCTTTGCAGACAGCTTTTTAAAGGGCTTTAATTGCAAAGTTTACTTTTCATTAAAACTCCTAAAAACCCTAAATCCAATTTTTCCCTATAAAACCCTCTAAATCTTGAGGGTTTTTACTCACAAACTTAAGTCTAAGCAAGCTTCAACAAATTGGTGCAATTTCTTCCATTCATTCATCCAAAATCCCTATTTAAGGTATTTTTCATCTTTTTCTTTTTCCTTTGATTTTATTCGAATCTTAGGTTATAAAATCTTAACTTAGATTATATGTTTTGCAACTTGGGTTCTTCAAAACTTGGAAAAAATTTCAAAATCTTTAAAAAAATATTCGAATATATATATTTTTACTCGCATTTTTTTATTGTTTTCAAAAGTTGTTTCTTTTTCAATTTTTTTGTTATATGTATATATGTTTTTAAAGTGTTTTTCTTTAAAACCTAAATGAGATTTTTCGTTGGATTGAATTAAGGATTTAAATGCATACATCTAATTTTTTTGTATTGCTTGCTTTATGTTTTTTAGGAATTTACCATGGAAAATATTAACAAGAAACACAAGACGACTCAAACGGGTGAAGCTTCAACCCAAGCGAACATCCGTTCTAACCTCACCCTCATTTTTCAAAAGAGTCTTCAGAATCAAGAGACTAAGGACCGTTTCAAAATCATCAAAGATATAGCCGTTCACCGAGTGCGTGTTGTGGATATCGGGTTCCTTGACTCCGAGCATTTTGAATTCCGCTATCTAGCTCGTTTGCAAGAATGGAGCTTCTTGGCCTTTTTTAGCATTCCAGATATTGTCTACAAGCATATGGTCCTCATTTTCTACTCTAATGTCGTTCTTATTGATAATGAAGATCATACCGAGGTGATTGGCATTGAGTCGTACCTTTTGGGTAAGAAGTTCACCATTAGTATATTCGTTTTAGAGAATGCTCTTGGGCTCAAGGATGAAGGCATTAAGGATGAGAACCAATTTGGTGCTCACATCGGATCTGTTCTCTCATTGGATGCTCATGACCGGTTCCTCTATTTGATGATTTCTTGGTTCATCCGCCCTTCAGGAGGTAAATTCTCCCATGTTCGTCAAGTTGACTATTTTTTGTTAGAGTGCTTTCGCCAAGGACAACAACCAAATCTTGTCAAAATCATGTTTGTTGAGATGGTCCATAATGTGAAGATTCACGAAACCGATGCTCTTACTTCTTTCACTTATGGGGCTGTTTTAAGCTATGTCTTTGGTACCCTCAACATTGATTGCTCCTATGATTCTCCGGAACCCCGCAAGAATGAGATTGGTGAATCTTCTCTCTGTAAGACCGGGTTCCGCTATACTCTTGGCCAATGGGTTCGTGTTGATAGGCAAGCTCTGCCACCTCAAGTTGAGCCACCACCTCAAGCTCCGGCTCCTAACAATGAAGCTCTTATGACTTTTCTTACCGAGCGGTTCAACTCGATGGATACGAACATGGCTTCGGGATTTGGTTCTATCAACACTCGTTTTCAATCCTTGGAGGATCGTGTTCTTGGAAACGAGAATCGTCTCACCGCTCTTGAGAATCAACAATCATCTATGGACTTATCTTTCTCCACATTTTATGGTGATTGGAGGAACTTTCGTCGTGCTCAAGCTAAAAACGATGATGATTCTTTTGATGATGATGATGATGATGAGGCTTAGGATCTCCATTGCATATCATATTAGTCTATCATATTATGAATAAGTTTGCACCTTTCTATCTTTTTATGCTTTAAAAACCCATGCTTTGTTTATTTTGGGATTGAGCTTAAACTCTATTGATTTAAGTATTTATGTTTGGTTATTTGAACTTAATTCTATTTATATTATGTTGTTTGATTTTTGCTTATAACCTTGTTCTTTTCATGATTAGCCTTGTTTATTATTCTTTTCGATCTAACAAAAAGGGGGAGAAGTAATATAAGAGCCAAATTTTTTGTGGTTTTGTGTTTCAAACACTTGAATTTTAAATCTCTTTAAAACTTTAAAACCCATCTTATATTGAAGGGGAGTTAGAACGTTTTCAAGATTTTAAAATTCTTAAAAATTCAAACTTGGTTTTGTTATATCAAAAAGGGAGAAATTGTAAAACTAATAAATTGATTTTATTATAACAAAGGATTTACGGACTAAATTGAAAAAGAGAAAATGAATTTTTAAGTCCTCAAAACCTCTTTATGTGTTTAAAGAAAAATGTACAAGTCAAAACCTTAACTTATCAAATATTTTCTAAGTGTTTACCAAGTTAAAACAGTAATTTTCGAGTCACCGTTTCGGAACGGCCTTTGGGCGTTTCGGAACGTTTTGAAACTGTTAACCTCTATTTCGGAACGTTTTGAAACTGTTAACCTTTGTTTCGGAACTAGCTTTCCCGTTTCGATATGGGTGTATCGAAACAACTATTTGTGTTTCGAAACGGATGAAGAACAACAGAACGGTTTGAACCGTTTCGATACGACAGTATCGAAACGACCTCAAACGTTTCGAAATAGATTTCAAACTTGGTTTCAAAATATGACCGTTGAAGTTTTATAACTGATTTTAAAGATTTAGTTAAGGTGTATCGAAACGCTTCTAAGCCATTTCGATACAGGTTTTGACAGTGGCAAATTGTTTCGAAACGGGCTGAAGCCCGTTTCGAAACAGGCTCTTAACGTATTGAAACGATCGTGTCCGTTTCAGTACAGCCTATTAATTACACGCCAACGACTATTTCTATTTTGGTCTGTTTCGAATCAGGGTCGGGCGTTTCGAAACGTGTAATTGTAGACTGCATTTATGGAGGGAAGATAACATTCCAACGGCTATAATAATGAAGGCAACAACCCCAACGGCTAGAATTTAATGAGAAGGTATAAAAGGGACCTCTAAAAGCACCAGCAACAACTAATTGATCCCAAAAGAATTATCCAAACATCAAATCCAAGCAATTGTGCTAAAATGTCATATTTTCTTGTAAACCCCAATTGTAGAACTTTGTATTTCCAATCTTATTTGTTCAACTGAGTTGAGTTCTTGTAAAAAGGGCTACATTTGTATTGAGAGATACTAGTCTTTAGCCTTAAACTTCTTTGTATTACTTGAGTGAGGATTGGGTCAAATTTTGGGTAGAAAATTTGATTGGTATTGTAAAGGTTACCTCCTAAGCCTAGAAAAGGGGAAGAGTAATTGGTGGATTGTTGGAAAATCCTTAGTGGTAGCTAAGGTAGTAGATGTAGAGTTCAATTGGAACTTGAACTACTCTAAATTTTCTTGTCTAGCAAATTTTAATTTTCTACTCCACCACCAAAATTTCTAAAAATCCAATTCACCCCCCTCTTAGCTTAAATCAATTCTTCGATCCACTCAACAATTTTGTAACAATTTGTGTAGGTACCTTATTTCTTATGATTTTGATAAGATATAAAGTTATCCTTTAATAGTTTATGTTACAACTCAATTTCTTACCATAAGTTTTGTTAATTTTAGATTTGATGATATGTGGTAAGAATTTGTGTTATTACCTTTTTTTCTTACCGGTTCTATAATAATTTTTGTAGGTTTTGTAACAATTTGTGTAGGTACCCTGTTTCTTATGCTTTTAGTAAGATATAAAGTTATCCTTTAAGAGTTTATGTTATAACACAATTTCCTTTAAGTTCCGTTGGTTTTAGATTTGGTGATATGAGGTAAGAAAATGTGTTATAACATAAACTCTTAAAGGATAACTTTAAGTAAGATATAAGGTTACCTTTTTTCTTAACGGTTCTATAAAAATTAATGTAGGTTTCATAACAATTTGTGTATCTACCATATTTTCTAATGAGTTCGATAAGAAATAAAAGTATCCTTTAAGATTTTATGTTATAGCACAATTTCTTACCATAAGTTTACATGGTTTTCTATTTGGTGATCTCGGGTAAGAATTTGTGTTATTACTTTTTTTCTTACGGGTTCTATAAAATTTTTGTAGGTGTTGTAATAATTTGTGTAAGTACCATACTTCTTATGAGTTGCGTAACAAAGAATGTTATCTTCTATCACATATTTTTCTTACGGGTTTTGTAAAAAAATTTATAAGTGTTGTAACAATTTGTGTAGTTACCCTACTTCTTATGAGTTGGGTAACAAAAAATGTTATTTTCTATGATTTTATGTCATAGCACAATTTTACTACCATTTGTGTAGGGATTTATGTTGGTTCCAGAAAAAAAAATTGTCGACTTACCCAAAATCTAATGAGTTGGGTAAGAAATAATGTTAACCTCTAAGAGTTTAGGTTATAATACAATTTCTTACCATAAGTTGAAAGGGTTTTGGATTTGGTGATCTTAAGTAAGAATTTGTATTATAACAATTTTTTCTAACAATTACTATAATAATTTAAGTATGTGTTGTAAGAACTTATGTAACAACTCAAAATCTTATCGTTTTGTAAAAATTAGTGTTATCAGGTAACCTTCTAGGTTATCACCTAATTTCTTACTCTGTTAAGCATCTGTAACTATCGTTTTTCTCTACAGTTATTGTAAGCATTTGTGTTATCGCCTTGTAAGAATTTATATTAGAATTAGATATCAGTATAACCGGTCAACTTAATTTTAGCCTCATTTTAATATGCATCTCAGCAAAACTACTCCAAACAAACACAAGATTGATTTCTCCACCCTTTGATTAGTCGCGACATACTTCAAAGATTCCCATATCTGGAAGATGCTAAAAGCTGGTAAAAGCAAAAGCCAAAAAGGGTAAAAAGTAATAAATCTACCGAAATCAGTGAATCATTTTCTCGGAAGGTGTTGAAAGTTAGAGTAGTTAGTTAGAAAGTTTGTTAATCTTTAGAATCAGTTAGAATAGTTTGTTAATTGATTCTTTGTTGTTAGACTTTACACTTGTATATATAAGTCTGATTGTATTCTAAGGTTATTCAATGAGAATGAAAAATTTTCAACATGGTATCACGAGTCTTTTTCTGATCCATTCTGTTTGGGCCGGTTTTTTTCATTCTCGTTGTTAGGCCTTTTCTCTTTGGCCTGTTTGGTGTTTTCTTTCTCTGGTTTTATTCTTTTTCTTCTTTTTTTCGCGTTTTTTCCCCTTTTTGCTTCTCCGATGACCACCGTTATCGACTTCAATCATGTCCTTTACCTCCATCCATCGGACACGTCTGGTGCGCCGCTTGTTTCTTTTCAGTTGACCGGCATCGACAACTACAGTCTCTGGAGCCGTTCGATGCGTCTTGCGTTGCTCGCGAAGAACAAATTAGAGTGATGCTGCCGTTATTTCCTGGATTCTCAACTCCGTCAGCCGTGATTTGTCTGCCGGCGTTGTCTTTGCTTCTAACGCGGCGCTTATTTGGAAGGATCTTCGGGAGCGTTTCGACAAAATTGATGGGGCTCGAATTTTTTTTCTTCACCGTGAGATTGCGACGACGATGCAAGGTGATCTTTCCGTTTCTACATACTATACTCGCTTGAAATTGTTATGGGATGAAGTTGTTGTTCTTGTTCCTTTTTCGACGTGTGACTGTGAGGCTTCGGAGGAAAATATGGCCGTTCATCTTCAACAGCGACTCTTTCAATTCCTCATGGGATTGAATGAGACCTTCTCTGCCGTTCGTAGTCAGATACTCCTTATGAAGCCGCTCCCCTCCGTTAACCAGGCGTATTCCATGATTTTGCAAGAAGAGTCTCAGCGCACTCATCTTAATGGTGTCTCTTCGATTTCTTTGGTCTCTGACTCCACTGCCTTATACGCTTCCGGCAACGGTTCCTCTGGCAGTGCTTCTCGTCGTCGTTTCAACGGTACTTGTGACCACTGCAAGATTAAGGGTCACAAGAAGGACCAATGCTATCGCCTTATTGGATTCCCATCTGACTTCAAGTTTAACAAGAAGAAGGATATCCAGGCTGCTTTGGTTACTGACTCTGTTCGTTCGAGTTCCCCGTCCTCTAGTGTTTCTTCTGCTGGTTCAGTTTCCTCGCCTGCGCCGGTCTTTACTTCGACTCAGTATCAGCAGCTCTTGGATCTCATCAATCGAGCTCCTCCTTCTGTGGCGGAATCCTCTGCAAATTTGGCAGGTGATGTTTCCTGTTTTTCAGCTCGATCTCGATCTGTTTGGATTATAGATACAGGGGCCACTGACCATATGTGTTCTGATTTTTTGAGTTTGCACGATCCGATTTCTTGCTCTTCCACTTCTCGTTCTGTTTTACTTCCTAATGGTAAACATGCTGATATTACTCATTCAGGATCTGTTCTTTTTCCTCCTGATTTTGTTCTCTCCAATGTATTGTACATCCCTGTATTTACTCATAATCTCATTTCAGTTTCAAAGTTGACTTCAGACTTATCCTGTACTGTTCTTTTCTTTCCTGACTTCTGCTTGATTCAGGATCTCTCCAGTGGCAAGATGCTGGGGATTGGTAAACTAAGTGTTGGCCTGTACGTTTTCATTTCTCCTGCATCTCTGCCTGGTTTGTTATCTTTTTTTCCTTCTGCTTTATCTTGCAATTCCATTTCATCATGTATGACTTCTTCTGTTAATAAAACTTCCTTGTGGCATGCTCGTTTGGGCCATGCTCCTTACCCTGTTTTGGCTAAAATGTCTTTGACTGATAATAATTCTGTTGCTTCTTGTTCTCACTGTCCTATATGCCCATTAGCAAAACAACCTAGGCTCTCTTTTCCTTCTAGTTCTTCTCGTTCAACTGTACCTTTTGAACTCTTGCATATGGACCTTTGGGGACCTTATCGAACCTCTACTGTTCATGGTCAGAGATACTTTCTCACCATTGTTGATGATCATTCTAGGATGACGTGGGTGTTTCTGTTGAGACTGAAGTCAGACACTGTTCTTTTCATCAAAGCCTTTATATCCTATGTTTCCACTCATTTTTCTTCCACTGTTAAGTTTGTTCGTACAGATAATGGAACTGAATTTTTTAACAGTTCTTGTTCTGCTTTCTTTTCTTCTCTTGGTATTATACATCAAAGTAGTTGTCCCTATACACCTCAGCAAAATGGTGTTGCTGAGCGTAAGCATAGACATCTGTTGAATGTAGCTCGGGCTTTGAAATTTCATGCAAATATTCCTGTTAAGTTTTGGGGCTATTGTGTCACTACTGCTTGTTTTTTGATAAACAGACTTCCATCCTCTCTTTTGCAGTGGAAGTCTCCTTTTGAGTTACTTTATCACCGTTCTCCTTCTTTTGCTAATATTCGTGTCTTTGGCTGTCTTGGTTATGCTTCCAATACTTCTTCTTCTGACAAATTTTCCCCTAGGGCTTTTCCATCTGTCTTTCTTGGTTATTCTGAAGTTCAGAAAGGGTATGTTATGTTCAATTTAGAGTCTAAGATCTTTTTTATAAGCAGAGATGTTGTTTTTCATGAGGATGTTTTTCCATTTCAATCCTCTACTGCTGAGTCTACTCCTTGGTTATTTCCTTATGGTGGTTCTTATGATGATGCTGATTTTCTAGTTCTTCAGTCTACTCTTGTCTCAACAGATTCATCCCATGATTCCTCTTCACCTCCTCAACCTATTCGTCCTCAACCTATTCCTCCTCAACCTATTCCTCCTCCACCTATTCCTCCTCAACCTATTCGTCGTTCTACTCGCACTACTCGTCCTCCTCTGTGGCTTCATGATTTTGCTTCTCACTGTTCTTCTTCTTCTAAATATCCCCTTTCTTCTCACATTTCTTATGATCATCTCCCTCCTTCCACTGTTTCTTTTCTTTCCAAAACTTCTATTGTTGAGCCTACCTCTTATTCTGAGGCCAACAAGAATCATTTGTGGGTAGCAGCAATGAAGGAAGAGATTCAAGCTCTTGAACTCAATCACACTTGGTCTTTGGTTCCTCTTCCATCTGGTAAGGCTCCCATTGGTTGTAAATGGGTTTTCCGAGTTAAATACAACTCTTCTGGTGCTGTTGAACGTTACAAGGCACGTCTTGTGGCTAAGGGGTATAGTCAGAAAGCTGGGATTGACTATACAGAGACATTCTCCCCTGTGGCTAAAATGGTCACTGTTCGCACAGTTTTAGCTCTTGCTTCTGCTCATAACTGGCCACTTTACCAGATGGATGTGTATAATGCTTTCTTGCAAGGTGATTTGCAAGAGGAGGTTTACATGGAGTTACCACCTGGATTTTGCAGCCAGGGGGAGTCAAGGGTGTGTCGGCTGCATAAATCCCTCTATGGTTTAAAACATGCTTCAAGACAATGGAATGTGAAGCTATGTGAAGCTTTGTTACAAGCTGGTTATCTTCAGAGCAAGTCAGACTATTCTGTTTTTACAAAACGACAAGGAGAAGCATTAGTGATGATATTAATCTATGTGGATGATTTACTTATCACTGGGAATAGTGATGTTTTAATTGCAGAGTTAAAGTTGCTATTGAATCAAAATTTTCGGATGAAAGATTTGGGAACCTTGAAGTTTTTTTTGGGTTTTGAAGTTCTGAGATCAAAGGAAGGAATCCTGTTGAACCAGAGAAAATATGCTCTAGAGTTAATTGAGGACTTAGGTCTTGGAGGATCAAAGCCTGTTTCTACTCCTTTAGAGCAGAATGTCAAGTTCACAACAGCAGTTTTTGATGAAAATGTTGGTGAAAATAATGAAGATAAGCTGCTGGAAGATGCAACAGTATATCAAAGGTTGATAGGGAGACTGATTTATCTTACACATACAAGGCCAGATATCATGTTTGCGGTACAAAACTTGAGTCAGTTTATGCATCAACCGAAAGAGTCACACATGACAGCAGCTCTGAGGATTGTTCGTTACGTAAAGAATAATCCTGGTCAAGGTTTGTTTTATGAAGCATCAGCAGTACAACAGATTTCAGCCTACTGTGACTCTGATTGGGCCTCTTGCCCGGTTTCCAGAAAATCTGTTACTAGCTATTGTATCAAAATTGGAAATTCACTTGTATCATGGAAATCAAAAAAACAAAACACAATAGCAAGGTCGTCTGCTGAAGCTGAGTACCGTAGCATGGCAGTGGTTGTCTCTGAAGTAGTATGGTTGACATGTTTTTTAAAAGAATTGGGAATGTATGATGGTGAATCTGTCAAGCTTTATTGTGACAGTAAAGCTGCACTTCATATTGCAATGAATCCGGTGTTTCATGAACGCACCAAACATATCGAGATCGACCTTCATTTTGTACGAGAGAAGATACAAACGGGCCTTATACAAACGCAGCATGTTTCCTCTGCCGAGCAGCTTGCAGACATCATGACAAAGGCACTTGGTGTCCAGCAACATGACTACTTGATGAGCAAGTTGGGAGTTAAAGACATCTTTCAACTACCAACTTGAGGGGGAGTGTTGAAAGTTAGAGTAGTTAGTTAGAAAGTTTGTTAATCTTTAGAATCAGTTAGAATAGTTTGTTAATTGATTCTTTGTTGTTAGGCTTTACACTTGTATATATAAGTCTGATTGTATTCTAAGGTTATTCAATGAGAATGAAAAATTTTCAACAGAAGGCAAATAAATTCGGCATATTCTCTGTTTCTTTCAATACTCTTGTGAAGTTGTAACATCAAAGATCTCCGAGTAACAATTCTTGCATTGATTTTTAACCAAAAATAAATAAATAAATTATTCCTTATGTTCATCCACGATGAAGGATAGATTTAATGTGGTAATCTATCTTTATTGGATCTACGAGGTAAAAAATCATTGCCAATTATGCTCTTGAGCATCAAAGATTCTCGTGAAGTGTATTAAGATTTAAAATCTACAGATCCTCGTGTCGACACTTGCAAAACATTGGTGGCCGAGGAGGACGATTGGCTCAATGACCTTGAAACAGAGGTCGACGACGTCTATCGGTAAGATTTTTTAGATTCTGAGAGTAGTGAAATAGAAGGAGAAGAGGAAAATGATGAAGATAAAAGATTTTTAATTTGGATGCAGTTCCCAAATGGTGGACCAAACATCAAGGCAACGTTGACCAGAGGGTGTCGAAGCTGGAGAATCGAATGGATACCACCCAGGGATACTTGGAACAAATCTTGCAAGCAGTCAAAACCAAAGCTGGAGAGACTAGCCCCGGTAGCACAACAAGACCCACCCCATCTGCAACAAAAATACAACCAGGGCAAGCAAGTAAGTTTCTCACTGTAGTCACTATTTTGGATGAGCATGAAAGATACTGCTTTAAACCAGAAGAACCCGGAATACTATCGAATCCCACCCGCACATTTACACCTCAACAAAAGTAAAAAATGAAAGTTGAAGATACTGTTCAGGAAGGGAATCTCAGTTTTGAGCCACAAATGTCTAATCTGAACCATCATACCAGGGGTAGTAATTTCAGACCAAAAATAGAACTGCAAATGTTTGATGGCACTAATCCTAGAGAGTGGATAAAGAAATGCCAAAAGTACTTTACTTTATTAGAAATGCCTGAAGAGCACAAGAAGGACTTGGTCTCTATGCATTTAGAAGGTAGAGCTGAAACTTGGTTTGACAGCTATATCCTGCAAAAACACAGAATTAGTTGGCATGAGTTTACATCTGATCTGTGCCATAGATTCAGTGATCGAACTTATATGGATGTTATTGAGGAGTTTAACAAATTGATTCAAAAAGGATCTGTAGAAAAATATCAAGATAGGTTTGAAGAGCTCAAACCTTATATCCTACAACAAAGTCCCTACCAAGAAGAAAATTACTTTGTTTTCAGTTTTCTAAGTGGTTTGAAGGAGGAGTTGAGGCATAGAGTCAAAATCAGTAACCCCACTACTTTGGATGAAGCATACAGACTAGCTAGAGTACATGAGTTAGCCCTGGAGATTGAAACAAAAAGACTCAAGCCAAAACCTTATGCCTACACCCCACAAACTACCTCACAGAGAGCCTGGCCTACAAACCAAAACCCACCACAGAAATCCAACATTCAAAACACAACTAAACAATCCTTACTGGATTACAGGAGAAGCCACAACCTATGCTTCAAATGTGGGGGAGAAATTCACACCTGGTCACCAATGTAAAGCTAAGCAACTCAATTCCATGGAGGAAGAACCTAACCTAGAAGAAGAACAATTGGATGAGGAAGGAGAGATTGAAGAGAAACAAGAAAAGACAGGGGAAGAAGAACTAGAAATTTCTATTAATGCCTTGACTGGTTCTGTTGGTCACATCACACTCAGGATTCAAGGATCTATTAAGGGGAGGCCTTTAAGCATCTTAGTGGACAGTGGAAGCACACATAGTTTCATCAATCCAGAATGGGCCAAGGAAGGATTGGAAGTGATACCTACCAACCCTTTGGTAATAACAGTAGCTAATGGAGAAAAATTGTTTAGCACTGCTAAATCTAAGCAACTACAATGAAAGATGCAAGGCTACCGGTTTGAGCATGACTTCAGGGTTTTGTGTATGGGAGAAAGTGATATGGTGCTGGGAGTGTACTGGATGAGGAGATACAACCCTGTTAGTATGGACTTCAATGCAACGACCATGAGTTTTCAGAAGGAAGGGGAATTGATAACCTTGAGAGGGAGAGTGAAGCCTGCTAGTTTTTAAACTCATCTCTGGAGAAAATTTTCAAAAGTTGACTGAGAAGAGTGTGGACTTGGTGGGTGAGATATACTTTCTAAGTGCTGAAGAATGTGGCAGTGAAGTCAGGTCTGAACTAAAACCAGTTTTGGATAAATTTCAAGATGTGTTCAGTACACCACAAGGGATGCCTCTTAAAAGAATACAAGATCATGTCATTGTCCTCAAGGAAGGCACACAACCAGTAAACCTTAGATTTCCTTATCATCAAAAAGTTGAAGTGGAAAAACAAATCTCAGAAATGCTGGCTGCCTCAATTATAAGAACTAGTAAGAGCCCCTTTGCCTCCCCTTGCTTTTTAGTGAAGAAAAAAGATGGCTCCTGGAGACTTTTCGTGGACTACATGCAACTTAATATAAAACCATCAAGAACAAGTTTTCAATTTCAGTGGTGGAAGACTTGTTGGATGAGTTAACAGGGGCAAATTTTTTTTCAAAAATTGATCTCAGATCAGGGTATTGGCAGATTAGGGTCAAAGAGGAGGATATTTATAAAACAACTTTTAAGACTCACCATGGCCACTTTGAGTTCAAAATAATGTCATTTGGCTTGACAAATGCTCCTGCCACTTTTCAATCTCTAATGAATGCTATTTTTGAGCCCTACCTCAGAAAGTTTGTCTTAGTTTTCTTTGATGATATTCTGATCTACAACAAAGATCTCTCTACTCATTCTCAACACTTGGAGTTAGTTCTTCAAATTCTAAGAGCTCATAAATTGTTTGCTAAGAGATCCAAGTGCTTTTTTGGTCAAGAGCAAGTAGAATACCTGGGCCACATCATTTCTGCCCAGAGAGTTGCAACTGACAGTTCTAAGATTGAAGCCATTCAAAATTGGCCATTTCCTAAAATCTTAAAAGCCCTAAGAGGATTTCTGGGCTTAACTGGCTACTACAGACGTTTCATCAGAAACTATGGCTCTATTAGCAAGCCTCTGACCACTCTCTTGAAGAAAGATAATTTTCACTGGTCAACTGAGGCTAAGCAGGCATTCACAGACTTAAAAACTGCTATGTGCTCTTCTCTAGTTCTGGCCCTACCCAGTTTTCAGAAACCTTTCTACCTAGAGACTGATGCTAGCTCTAGAGGAATTGGTGCAGTGCTATCACAAAACGGTCGACCAATTGCTTTCTTAAGTAAAGCCTTAGGCCCTAGGCATGCAGATATGTCAGTTTATGAGAGGGAATTCCTAGAAATTCTTATGGCTGTCAGCAAGTGGAGACACTACTTGGAGGGTAACCCTTTTGTCATTAAAACTGACCACGAGGCCTTGAAGCACCTCTTGGAGCAAAAACTAACAACTACTGTACAGAAAAAGGGCTTGACAAAACTTTTGGGGTTAGACTACACTATTCGGTACAGAAAAGGAAGAACAAATATTGTTGCTGATGCTCTTTCTAGACAAGACCCTTCCTTGTTCCAAGTAACTTCTACAACAATTATCCCATTCTGGGTTAAGGAGGTGGAATTTAGCTATCAGAATGACTCATTGGCTACTGAAAAAATGGCAGTCACTACTCTTCAACAATTCACAAATCAAGAATGGACTTTTTCTAAGGGCATACTGAGGTATAAAAGAAGAGTTTATGTGGGCACTAATGGGACTCTGCGACAACAGTTACTTTTCCAGCTGTATGACTCTCCTATGGGGGCCATTCTGGAGTACAATGTAACCCCCTCATCCCGGTCTAGCCGGATGACCGGTCCGAGTGAGTCACACGGGGAAAACCGAAGCGAAACCCGTTAAGGTTCCCCCTCGGTTAGCAACCCTATTTTTTTTTTTTTTTTCTTGTCACATTCGAGTATTAAATCCTAAGTGATCAGACAGCGGAACATAAAACACGAGACAAACGTTCAAACCCCAAACCACATTCAAACAGCCCAATCTACAAAAATTTAGCATTTAACACAAGGGATCGATCCCATAAACCAGGGGATCGATCCTTTTTCACTTGGAGCCTGGAAGCAGATATTGGAACGATTCTGCCAACGAAGGGATCGATCCCTTTTTCCAGGGGATCGATCCTTTTTGCCTTGGAGACTGGAAAAACAGCTTTAGTGCAAAAACGGATCATATATACACATTTCTGACCACCTAATTTAATTCATTTCTTATTTCCTGTACATAACTCCAAATCGAACACCGTTTGTTTCTAAATTCAATTAACATACCCAATTTTAACATATCAAAAATTCAGGTCGAAACTCCTAGTAGATTATTTTCTACAATTTTACAAAGTTCACTGTCCAGCTAGGAGCATTACTGGACAGTTTTGCATGCTGTTCGAAATGGGTTTCCAGATTTCACTACAATGATCAAAACTCAGATTTATAATTTTTCTACCACTTTAGACATGTCAAAGTAAAATATATCAAAAATTCATCACGAAATTCCCACTAATTAATTTTCTATAATTTTCTAAAGTTGCATGTTCTTATAACTACTAAATCTGTCCATATTAGCTAAGCAACCAAAACATCCAACAAAACATGCCATCATACACAAGTCTTCATCAAGCATAGCATGGTTTACAAAATCAAGCCAAGCATACACATCAACACCATTTAAGAGTCAAACATTGCTCATGCAAATCATATAATTGTCCCATTGCTAAACTACCACATTAATTACCAAAACCATACTTGAGCAACAAAAACTTGGAATGCCCCTTCGCCTTGCTCCTTGCTAACACCACGCTAATGATCTGCATTGTTGAAAATGAGAGCGTAAGCTAAAAGCTTAGTGAGAATGCTCTAAAATCCAAAAACAACAACAATGCAGGGTTCAATCGTGTCATCCCTAAATCTCACATACAACATGCATAGGTATAAACAAGTCAACCTAGCTAGTCTTTCAAGAGTCATAATATGGCATCTCACATCATATTAAACTCAACATCAAATATCATCATATCATTTTCAAGAGTCATAATATGGCATCTTACATCATATTAAGCTCAACAACATAATTCTCATTTTGGCACCTAGTTATGACTCGAATACGCGGATAACATGTTGGAACGCATTTTCCAACATCAACCTTACCTCGGTGGGATTACACTCATCACCGGCCTTGCATGGACGGGATTCCACTCATCGCCACATGCCCTACGGACGGGATTCCACTCATCGCCACGTAGAATATATATAAATTTCCGGTGGAATATTACTTCACCGTACTCCTCCTTGGTGCCTTAACGCCACCAAGGCCACGTACGTTTTGACTCAATTTGTGTGCACACTCATCCTAATGATCGATCATTGTACCCAAGCATACTAGTGCCAATTTCTTTCATCACATCATATATCCACCAATTATATATCATGCTCATCATATATGCATATCAAGATACATACATACAAATCAATCCACATTTCACATGAACAAGTAGGCAATGACATATCATTTATCAATGGAAAATTAAAGAGTTAAACTACCAATTTAACTCCCACCTAGGAATGGCCTACCAAGCTCATTCCCACACATCCACTACACACTTGAACCAACTTCAAAACAATTTAAAGTTTTACTCACCACCCTTCCTTAGTAACTCAAACAAGCACGCAAGCCTCCTAAATACTCGGATTCGATCTCGATGCTTCTCCGGTGTTTCCTCTTGTTTCTAGCCAATCAAAACATAACCATTACTCATAATTCAATGCTAAATTTCAGTCACCACTCCAATCCATAAACACAAGCCACACTTCAACAATTTCCAACTAAAACAATCACCAAATTTCTCATTTTCGTACTCCTATTGTACCCAGCAGAAAATCATATTTTCAATCACCCAAATGACATCTAAATGGTTCCAAAACACTTTCCTAACATACATATACCATCAGCCCTTCAATTTAACTCTAAAACTCATCAAAATTCAAGTTTTAAACACTTCAAAAATAGCCACCAATACCCATTTCGGATTTTCATTCAAAATTACTCATTTTAACATATTATGTGTATTTTAAGGTGACTAACTCAAAACCCAACTCAATAAATCAAAATCAATTGAAAAACTCACTAAAAACTCAAATTTCCATTAAACTTGAAAATCACAAAAGTGGATAGTTTCGAGATATAAAGCTATGCAAACGTAGAGGATGAAGAGGAGAATTCAAATATGTGATTACCTTCAAAAACACCCTTGATTTGATGAAGGAATTTGATGAATTAAGAAAGTTGGGGTTTGGGGAAGTTTGGGAATGGTTATACGGCAGAGGGGGGGGGGAAGGAGGAAGAAAGGAAATGATAAGATTATGATTAATATTATTATTATATATAAAAGTTTTTTTTTTTTAAATTACCAAAATATCCCTCCCTTTTTATTTAAAACTCAATTTGCTCAAACTAAGATCAATTTGATTAAAATTAATTCTACCAACTCAGACCAACTAACCCGACTAACTCCTAACCCCAAAACACGGGTGTTACAACTCTCCCACACTTAAGAAATTTCGTCCCCGAAATTACCTGACTGAAAGAGATACGGAAACTGCTTTTCCATATCCTCCTTCCTCTCCCAAGTGGCCTCGTCCACACCTCGACGTTGCCACCGTACCTTCACTAACTCAATCGATCTACCCCGCAACACCTTACTGTCAGAAGCTAAGATCTCAACTGGTTATTCATCATAAGTCAAATCCGGATTCAATTCGATCTTCTCTACAGGCATAATATGTGATGGATCAGACCTATACTTACGAAGCATCGAAACATGGAACACATCATGTATCTTCTCTAGTTCGGATGGCAAACATAACTGATATGCAACAGGACCAACCCTCTTCACAATCTCATACGGTCCTATGTACCTCGGACTCAACTTCCCCTTTCGGCCAAATCTCATTACCTTCTTCCACGGAGACACTTTCAAGAATACTTTCTCACCCACTGAGAACTCAACTTCCTTCCTCTTCAAGTCGGCATAGGATTTCTGTCTATCCGAAGCAGCTTTCAAACGATCACAAATCAATTTTACCTTGTCAGTTGTCCCCCTGAGCAAATCTGGCATAGGTAACAACTTCTGTCCCACTTCGGCCCAACAAACTGGAGTCCTACATTTCCGGCCATACAAAGCCTCATACGGAGCCATTTGAATACTCGACTGGAAGCTGTTATTGTACGCAAACTCTACTAGAGGCAAATGCTTCTCCCATGTACCCTGAAAGTCAATGACACAACAACGCAACATATCCTCTAAGATCTGAATGACCCTCTCTGACTGACCATCTGACTGAGGATGATAAGAAGTGCTGAAGTTCAAACGGGTACCCAAAGCTGTGTGTAGACACTCCCAAAACCTAGAAGTAAACCGCGGATCTCTATCTGACACGATGGACTTCGGCACACCATGCAGTCTAACAATCTCACCAATGTACAAATCAGCCAATCTATCAAGCGTATAACTAGTGTTGACTGCCAAGAAGTGAGCACACTTCGTAAAACGATCCACTATCACCCAAACTGAGTTCTTCTTCGTAGGAGTCATAGGCAAACCCGAAACAAAATCCATGGTGATGTTCTCCCATTTCCATTCCGGAATTCTCAGCGGTTGTAACAAACCTGAGGGTACCTGATGTTCCGCCTTCACTCTCTGACACACTAAGCATTTACTCACAAAGTCGGCCACATCTTTCTTCAAGCCAACCCAAAAGTACTCATTCTTTAAATCACGGTACATCTTCGTACTTCCAGGATGCATAGCAAACGGACTACTGTGGGCTTCAGTCAAGATCGTACGTCTCAAGTCACTGTCTTCTGGCACAACTATTCTATCTTTGAAACACAAAACCCCGTCGGCACTGAAACTGTAGTCTGAAGATCTGCCTTCGGCTATATCTTGAACGTGAGGTGCCAAAGATCTATCTAAGAGCTGTTTTTCTCTAATTAACTGACCTAAAGTAGGTCTGACCTGAAGCTCGGCTATCAAGCCACCATCTCCGGACAAACTCAATCTAGCAAACATGGCTCTCAAGTCCACGGCCATCTTCCTACTCAATGCATCAGCCACTACATTGGCCTTACCCGGATGGTACTCAATAGTAAGATCGTAGTCTTTTAGCAGCTCTAACCACCTACGCTGTCTGAGGTTCAAATCTCGCTGAGTCATAATGTATTTCAAACTCTTGTGATCGGTGTACACTGTGCATTTCTCACCATACAAATAGTGCCTCCAAATCTTCAGAGCGAACACAACTGCAGCTAACTCTATGTCATGGGTCGGATAATTGCGCTCATGAGTCTTCAACTGTCTTGAAGCGTAAGCCACTACCTTCCGGTCTTGCATAAGAACACACCCTAGCCCTACATAAGAAGCATCACTGTAAACTACGTAGTCCTTCCCAGACTCAGGCTGTATCAAGATCGGTGCTTGGGTCAAAGCTTCTTTCAATTTCTCAAAGGCTCTCTGTCTTGCATCTGTCCACTCAAACTGAACACTCTTCTGAAGTAACTGCGTCAATGGAGCGGCTAACTTAGAGAAACCATCTACAAATCTTCTATAATATCCAGCTAAGCCTAAGAAGCTACGTACTTCTGTCACGGACTTCGGTTGCTTCCACTCAACAATGGCTTCAATCTTTTTCGGATCAACTCTAATTCCATCGGCTGACACTACATGTCCCAAGAAAACTACCTCACGGATCCAAAACTCACACTTACTGAGCTTTGCATACAACTGATGATCTAGCAAAGTCTTCAAAACAAGTCTCAAGTGTCGGTCATGGTCTTCTTCAGTTCGCGAGTACACCAATATGTCATCAATAAATACAACTACAAACTGATCTAAATACTGATGGAAAATCCTGTTCATCATATCCATGAAAGCAGCCGGTGCATTAGTTAACCCAAATGGCATGACTAAGAACTCATAGTGACCATACCTAGTCCTAAAGGCCGTCTTCGGTACATCAACCTCTTTTACCTTTAACTGGTAATAACCCGATCTCAAATCAATCTTCGAAAAGACCGATGCTCCTTTCAGTTGATCAAACAAGTCATCAATCCTGGGCAACGGATATTTATTCTTCACTGTCACCTGATTCAACTGTCTGTAATCTATACACATTCTCATGCTTCCATCTTTCTTCTTCACAAACAAAACTGGTGCACCCCAAGGTGAAGAACTTGGTCGGATAAAGCCTCTATCTGTTAACTCTTGCAACTGAGTCTTCAACTCTTTCAATTCTTTTGGTGCCATACGATACGGAGTAATCGAAACAGGAGCTGAATCGGAATAAGTCTCAATGCTGAACTCTACCTCTCTGTCCGGTGGTAACCCTGGCAATTCTTCCGGAAATACACTGGGAAAATCACATACAGTCCGGATGTCTTGAGGTCTAACCTCACTCATGTTAGGGTTCATCACATACGCTAGGTATGCTTCACACCCCAACTCAACTAATCTCTTAGCCTCTAACACTGAAACCACGTTGGACAAGAACTTCACATTCTCACCCACAACCACAATCTCATAGTCATCTGTAAGCTTCAAAGAAATCCGCTTAGTTTCAAAATCTATCCTAGCTTTATGCTCTGAGAGCCAGTCCATACCCAGAATCACATCAAAACCATAAAAAGGAAGCTCCATCATATCCACTGGAAACACATGTCCCTGAACCATCAACGGACACCTTCGGTACATCTTCCTAACTACTACCGTGTCCCCAAAAGAACTAGTGACACTAACTCCTACCTCTAACATCTCACAAGGCAATTTCAAATATTGTGCATGCTCACTCAATATGTAGGAATGTGTAGACCCAGAGTCAATCAAAGATAACAAACCCAAAGACTGTATCGAGAAGTTACCTGCAATCACATCAGTGTCCCGCTGATCCCCACGCTGAGCATAAACTCTGGCCTGTCCTCCGCCCTCCGGCTGGACTGCAACTACATGTGCTAAATTTCTCTGGCCATCATTTCTCGGCTGAAAATTACCTCTACCGCGCCCGCGGCCTCTCTGAAAGTCATTGGCTCTAGCAAGAGCCTGAGTTGGTGCATGTCCCACCAGATGTGGACAGTCACGCCTAATGTGGTCTCTAGCACCACAATTCCAACACGAATGAAAGTTTCCCCAACACTCACCGGTGTGGTTCCTCCCACAGGTAGCACATGTGGGCAACTTCCCACCAGTTCTCTGACCCTGATGGCCCTTACCGTGGTTACCGCCACCACGCCTATGATCATACTGATGTCTGCGGTCCTGATGCCTTTTAGCATCTCCTCTATCAAAGTTGCTGGACCTCTTACCCGAACTAGATCCACCTGACCGCCTGGTCAAACTCAAGCTGTGCTCTAAGTCCTTGGCCCTCGCTACCAAGACATCAAAATCAGTATAATCCGAAGCTAGGGTATACGTCTTGATTTCTTCATTCAGTCCATAACGGAAACGGTTACAGCGTTCCACCTCAGTAGGAACAAGCTCAGGTGCATACTGACTCAATCTGACAAACCGGATCTCATAATCAGTAACGGACCTATTCCCCTGAAGCAAAGCCATAAACTCTCTCTTCCTCTCGTCGAGGTATCGCGGACCCAGATACTTCTTAAAGAAAGCTGTCTCAAAGAACTCCCAAGTAATCTCGGCCTCATCCATACCCGTAGTAATGGTGACCCACCAAGTGTAAGCATCACCCTGAAGCAAGGACTCAACACATCCCAACTTACGCTCACCAGTACACCCCATCTGAGCAAGGATACGGACAGTCTTCTCAAACCACAACTCTGATCTCTCTGGAGTAGACCCCCTAAACTCTTCGGCCCCAAGTCCCCGAAGTCTCTCTAAAGGTAATCCGGTGCCCTCACCCTGACGGTGTGCTGCTGCCTGACCCCCAGCTACTGCAGCCTGAAAGGCCCCAGCTATTGCCTGAACCAACGGAGATAAATCTATTCCGGCCATTCCTTGACCACCTTGGCCACCTCGGCCTCCTTGAGGTCCCTCTCTATCGGCCCCAGCCTCGCCTCCTACTCCAGGTGGAGGAGGTGGTGGTGGTGGAGGTAATGGAGGAGCTCCAATTCCAACCACATGCTCTCCCACTTGAGCCCCAACTCTCTGAGCATCTGCCCGTGATTCCTGTCGAACCATCCTAGGCCTCCCACGTCGTCTCATGATACAGCTAGCAAAGTAATAACTACAACAAACAACAACAAACAGATAGGGATTACGTTAGCAAAAGCAAGGGTCCAACAGTGCTCAAGTATTCCTCTTTCAATTTTCTTTTAATTAAGTAATAGTAGCAATGGGCACTCGACTCAACATCAACACAACAATTCATGCTTCAATTTATCATACGGATAATCAAACAACGAGATCTCATGGCAAAACATATATCAAGCAATACAATTTCTTAACACATCAAGCTTACCTCTCTTACCTGCCCAAGGTCTCGGAAACCTTAAGCTCTGATGCCAACAAATGTAACCCCCTCATCCCGGTCTAGCCGGATGACCGGTCCGAGTGAGTCACACGGGGAAAACCGAAGCGAAACCCGTTAAGGTTCCCCCTCGGTTAGCAACCCTATTTTTTTTTTTTTTTTCTTGTCACATTCGAGTATTAAATCCTAAGTGATCAGACAGCGGAACATAAAACACGAGACAAACGTTCAAACCCCAAACCACATTCAAACATCCCAATCTACAAAAATTTAGCATTTAACACAAGGGATCGATCCCATAAACCAGGGGATCGATCCTTTTTCACTTGGAGCCTGGAAGCAGATATTGGAACGATTCTGCCAACGAAGGGATCGATCCCTTTTTCCAGGGGATCGATCCTTTTTGCCTTGGAGACTGGAAAAACAGCTTTAGTGCAAAAACGGATCATATATACACATTTCTGACCACCTAATTTAATTCATTTCTTATTTCCTGTACATAACTCCAAATCGAACACCGTTTGTTTCTAAATTCAATTAACATACCAAATTTTAACATATCAAAAATTCAGGTCGAAACTCCTAGTAGATTATTTTCTACAATTTTACAAAGTTCACTGTCCAGCTAGGAGCATTACTGGACAGTTTTGCATGCTGTTCGAAATGGGTTTCCAGATTTCACTACAATGATCAAAACTCAGATTTATAATTTTTCTACCACTTTAGACATGTCAAAGTAAAATATATCAAAAATTCATCACGAAATTCCCACTAATTAATTTTCTATAATTTTCTAAAGTTGCATGTTCTTATAACTACTAAATCTGTCCATATTAGCTAAGCAACCAAAACATCCAACAAAACATGCCATCATACACAAGTCTTCATCAAGCATAGCATGGTTTACAAAATCAAGCCAAGCATACACATCAACACCATTTAAGAGTCAAACATTGCTCATGCAAATCATATAATTGTCCCATTGCTAAACTACCACATTAATTACCAAAACCATACTTGAGCAACAAAAACTTGGAATGCCCCTTCGCCTTGCTCCTTGCTAACACCACGCTAATGATCTGCATTGTTGAAAATGAGAGCGTAAGCTAAAAGCTTAGTGAGAATGCTCTAAAATCCAAAAACAACAACAATGCAGGGTTCAATCGTGTCATCCCTAAATCTCACATACAACATGCATAGGTATAAACAAGTCAACCTAGCTAGTCTTTCAAGAGTCATAATATGGCATCTCACATCATATTAAACTCAACATCAAATATCATCATATCATTTTCAAGAGTCATAATATGGCATCTTACATCATATTAAGCTCAACAACATAATTCTCATTTTGGCACCTAGTTATGACTCGAATACGCGGATAACATGTTGGAACGCATTTTCCAACATCAACCTTACCTCGGTGGGATTACACTCATCACCGGCCTTGCATGGACGGGATTCCACTCATCGCCACATGCCCTACGGACGGGATTCCACTCATCGCCACGTAGAATATATATAAATTTCCGGTGGAATATTACTTCACCGTACTCCTCCTTGGTGCCTTAACGCCACCAAGGCCACGTACGTTTTGACTCAATTTGTGTGCACACTCATCCTAATGATCGATCATTGTACCCAAGCATACTAGTGCCAATTTCTTTCATCACATCATATATCCACCAATTATATATCATGCTCATCATATATGCATATCAAGATACATACATACAAATCAATCCACATTTCACATGAACAAGTAGGCAATGACATATCATTTATCAATGGAAAATTAAAGAGTTAAACTACCAATTTAACTCCCACCTAGGAATGGCCTACCAAGCTCATTCCCACACATCCACTACACACTTGAACCAACTTCAAAACAATTTAAAGTTTTACTCACCACCCTTCCTTAGTAACTCAAACAAGCACGCAAGCCTCCTAAATACTCGGATTCGATCTCGATGCTTCTCCGGTGTTTCCTCTTGTTTCTAGCCAATCAAAACATAACCATTACTCATAATTCAATGCTAAATTTCAGTCACCACTCCAATCCATAAACACAAGCCACACTTCAACAATTTCCAACTAAAACAATCACCAAATTTCTCATTTTCGTACTCCTATTGTACCCAGCAGAAAATCATATTTTCAATCACCCAAATGACATCTAAATGGTTCCAAAACACTTTCCTAACATACATATACCATCAGCCCTTCAATTTAACTCTAAAACTCATCAAAATTCAAGTTTTAAACACTTCAAAAATAGCCACCAATACCCATTTCGGATTTTCATTCAAAATTACTCATTTTAACATATTATGTGTATTTTAAGGTGACTAACTCAAAACCCAACTCAATAAATCAAAATCAATTGAAAAACTCACTAAAAACTCAAATTTCCATTAAACTTGAAAATCACAAAAGTGGATAGTTTCGAGATATAAAGCTATGCAAACGTAGAGGATGAAGAGGAGAATTCAAATATGTGATTACCTTCAAAAACACCCTTGATTTGATGAAGGAATTTGATGAATTAAGAAAGTTGGGGTTTGGGGAAGTTTGGGAATGGTTATACGGCAGAGGGGGGGGAAGGAGGAAGAAAGGAAATGATAAGATTATGATTAATATTATTATTATATATAAAAGTTTTTTTTTTTTAAATTACCAAAATATCCCTCCCTTTTTATTTAAAACTCAATTTGCTCAAACTAAGATCAATTTGATTAAAATTAATTCTACCAACTCAGACCAACTAACCCGACTAACTCCTAACCCCAAAACACGGGTGTTACATACAAGCTACTTATTAGAAAATCAAGGCTTGTTTCTATTGGCCAAGGCTTAAAAAGCAAGTGAAAGAGTATATACTGAATTGTGACATTTGTCAGAGGGTCAAGGATGAACACCTACACAAGCCTGGTCTCTTATAACCCTTATATATCCCTACACAAGCTTGGGATACTATTTCTATGGACTTTATCGAGGGCTTATCTATTTCTAAAAATTCAGCTCCATTCTAGTGGTGATTGACAAGTACACTAAGTATGCCCACTTCTTACCCTTGGCACACCCTTTTACAGCTGCTCAGGTTGCCTAACTTTATCTAGATCAAGTTTTCAAGCTACATGACAGTCCCACTAATGCTATTTCTGACAGAGATAAGATATTTACTAGCACATTCTGAAAAGAGCTTTTAAAAAAGCTAGGCACCACTCCTCAATTCAGCTCAGCTTACCACCCTGAGTCAGATGGCCAGACTGAACGCCTGAACCAATGCCTCAAACAGTACTTGAGAGCACTGTGCTTCCTAAAACCTAAGACTTGGGCAACTTGGCTACCCCAAGCTGAGTGGTGGTACAACACCAACTTCCACACAGCTCTAGGGATAACACCCTTCGAGGCTCTATATAGTTACAAGCCTAACATTTTACAGTGGACAGAAGACTCTACAGTTCAGGGAGTAAATGATGTTTTGGCTAATCGGGAACACACACGCAAACTACTGCAAGAAAACCTTCTAAAAGCCCAACAACGCATGAAATTTTACGCAGACAAGCAACGATCCGAAAGATAGTTTCAGGTTGGGATGAGATTTACCTGAAGTTACAACTCTACAGACAATCGTCCATCGCTCTGCGATCCAACTTGAAGCTTGCTGCACGATTTTTTGGTCTTTACAAGGTTATCAAAAAAAATAGGGTCAGTGGCTTATCAATTGGCTCTTCCACCGACTGCCAAAATTCATTCCGTTTTCCACGTTAGCTTACTCAAAAAGAAGATAGGTTCCAGGACAATTACCTCTCTCGATCCTCCGGAGGTGGCCGATGATGGTCAATTGAAGATTTACCCTTTACAGGTCCTGGACAAACGCATCGTGAAACGACAGAACCGCCCCGTCACTCAACTTCTAATCCAGTGGGCAAACATGGGCTCCGAGAACGCCACCTGGGAAGACTTCATTGTTCTTCAATCGCAGTTCCCAGCTTTTGATCCTTGGGGACAAGGATCGTCTGGAGAAGGGGGTATTGTCATGATCGAAGCAAAAAAGGGAAAAATTGAGGAATTAGGGCAATCGAAGGAAGGAAGCGGGAAATCTGAGAACATGTCGAGTAAACAGGAAATTAAAACCCGCAAGAGAACGTCATCGTTTCGTATAGCCACTGTAATGAAAGCAAAGTGGATAACTTGGCCCAAGTCAATGGACACGGGAATGGCCCAATACCAACGGCTAGTGAAACAGTGATCACCGGAGGAGGAATGTACTGCTCAAAATGAGCTGTAATTCTGTTAGAGGGAATGTTGGAAAGCAAGACACCTGTCATTAAATAATTGGAGTGTCCCTAGAATATTATAGAGGGCATTGTAATATTTTCTTTATGCTGAATTTAATGAAAAACATCATCTTTTTCTCTCAACCCTATTCTCTCTACTTCTGAAACCTATTATTCTTTCTAAAATTCTTGCCGAACCATTACAGTTTAGTTTCTCTACCATTTCCTTTTTCCTTATTGTAGAACTAAGGTTTTGATATAATATTTGAAAAATGTTTTGGACTAAATTGAAAAGAATTTAAAATATGTTTTTAGTCAAAAACAACTTGAAAATATGTTTAAGGGTTTTAAAGGCTTTGGAATGGTTTTAAAATGTATTTAAAGGTTTTTTAAACTACCAAAATTCCAGTAGCCAAAACCTGTACTGATACGCCTAACCGTATCGATACGGTGTATTTTGAAATAGCCCAACGGCCATAAATGGTACTATTCCCAACGGCCATAAATGGTACTATTCCCAACGGCCATAAATGGAACTATTTCCAACGGCTATAAATGGTACTATTCCCAACGGCTATAAATGGTACTATTCCAACGGCTATAAACGGCTATATTCCCAACGGCTATAAACGGAAATATTCCCAACGGCTATAAACGGCTACAAACTCATTTGAGACTATAAATTGAAGGCTGGAACACTTGAAGAAAGCAAGAGACAACATCCAAGCAATATGGTCAAGAGAATTAGAGTCTAAATCTTTATTTTACTATTCTCTTGTACATAGTCTGTAGAGAGTGATTTTTATTGTTTTTATCCTTCACTCTTTCTTGTGAGCTCAATTGTGTAAACACCCACCTTGTAAGGTTTATTTGTTTACATTTCTTTACCCTTGTAAAAGGAGAGGTTCTAGTTTAGCCTTGAGAGAAAAACTAGAGTTGGTTCTATCTTAGCCAAGTTCAAAAGATAGGGTTGTAACGGTTTCCTCCTAAGCCTGGAAAAGGGGACGAATTCATTGTTGAGTGAATTGGGAAATCCTTAGTGGTGTGCTAAGGTAGTGGATGTAGACTCGGTTGAGTAGTCGAACCACTCTAAAATCATCGTGCAAATTGTCTACCTTTATTTCGGTTTTAGCCAATTCAACCACCAAACATTTACAATCCTCATTGACGGTTTCGGTGATCGATTCGAGCGTGCAAAAAACCCAACACTTATCGACTTTTCGAGTTACTTCATAATCCTCACATTGTTGCAGAGTATGCCCTGATGAGTACAAAGAGGCAATATCTGGCTTGCCCTGAGCATCTTCAAGGTGTGGGGATTTTCCCGAGCTTCACTGTTTCTATGTCTCGCTATGGCAAAGAATTCGCTGCTTGTGCAATTGAGCTGTGCAACAACTGTGGAGTGAACACTAAGGTAAGTCTTGATTTGAAGTTGGAGTGTAGTTCCTTTCTGAATAGGGCCAATTCCGAAAACTAATATGACATACTGTTAGTTTTTGAAGTTTCCCTTCACCATTAAAAGTAGCATCAGATATGTGAAGAGCGTTCTTGAGATTGCATTATGCTTACTGCTAGTGGTAGCTTTGTGAAGGAAATCTACCAACACGGTTGGAAATTGTTTTTTTTTTTTTTTTTGTCGTTGATGTTTTAGTCTTGATATTATAAGATTCAGAGGCAAGAGCGCTAGAACAACTGGGCTAGGCAGATCAAACACTAATTTGCATTATGAATGATTTCACACACAGAATACAGATCCTGAGGATTCTTTCGAATTGTGAACTATGTTTAGTCGACTTCTGCAGTATTCTATAACTTAATCTTTGGCACCCACAGATTATACAAAACAACCAAACTTGCAGAGCCAAAGGAAATGAATGTGCTCAAACAGATTGCTGCTGAGAATGACATTCCATTACAACTTGTGGGATCCATTGTTTCCACTGAGGTATGTAAATTACTATAAGGATCAACTGGCTAAATATAGAAAAAACTCCTGGCATGTTAGTTATGCTACCAATACAGGAAAATTTGGATGTAAGCAAGAAGCAAAGCTAACCCAAGCTAGAGACCTCAGTTTTGGCAAGTGACAATGCAGGAGATGATGATGAGTTGTCTAATTCAACAAAAACAAGGAAAAAGTACAAAGTGTTGACCTCAGTTTTGAAAACCCACTGAACATATGGCTAAAAGTTAATGAATGAAAGGTAAACGACACTTTACTACAAATAAGGGGCCTTTTTCTTTGAGGAATTGTACCAAGTGACAGGATATTGAGGAGCACGAGTACATTAAATGTTTGTAAGTTTGGTGAGTTCATAGTGTTGACTGAGTGTATAATATGGTTTTTGGTCCTTTTCTTTTCGGCACATTTACAATTTACAATTTGGGGGAGGGGGTGACATTCATAAGATGTAGAAGATACTAAATACAACCTAAATATGGATCATCATCAGAAAAGATAATGGATTGATGTTAAGCCATATCTTTATATTTATAAACAACATTTGGCTTATGATTAATGTGTTGCTCATAGAATAATGCTTTGGCTTGTAATATTAATATCCAAAGGCTATAATTTCTATAAAACCTAGCATTACATAAATGGTCTAACAATAACATTGGTATGTAATGTGCATTTAAAATAGTGGCTCACTCTGAAGGATCCAGAAGTAACATTTAGATCTAACTAGGATGAAGAAACTACAAATTTCTGAGTCAGATTTATCTCTAGAGAAATACCAACATCTGTGTTTGAGTCGATGACCAAAAATGTAAGGCTTCGCACTAAGTTACTGACCTCTAGCCCGCTTCTTCCCATGCTGAAGGAGCTCAGAGAATGATTGTAAATTCACACCAACATCTTCATCATATTCAATCCCCAGTTCCTCCTGCAAACAAACATGAGTCCTGTCAGATAACTTTTATGCTGCAACATGTGGATTCTTACTAAAAGAATGGAGCGTTGGCACCTTGAATTCCTTAAGATCCTTAGGTGAGTTTTCCGTGATAGCATCCCATAGATCCTTGAACATCCTTTTCCGCTTTCTCCACTGGCTTATTTTCTCAGAATACATGGCTTCAACTGCCTTTTTTTCCTCTGGCCGAACCAGGGTTACTCCTCCACGCAATTTAACTAATTTGTCCTCCATCTCTTTAACCTGATCAAAACAAATAATGTCAAAAAAATTTCTCACTTCTGCAACCAGTTTTGACAAAGATAAATGAAAAGCTTCCATATTGGCAAAATAGCCATAACACTTACCTCTTTCCTCAATTTAGTTTCCTTGTCGTGAATCTGTCCCAGAGTTAGATTTGACTGCAAACTTTTAATTTCTGCAACAACAGTATATATCCATGTTTGCATGACACGACAACATTCACTTCAAATAAAATAAAAATGTTAAACCGAAAGGTTAGAATCTTAAGATATTGGATGACTTAAAAAAAGTGTTTGCAACCCCTTCAGCAGAATACTAATCTGATGTTCAAGGATTATCATTTTATTACCTCCCTCAACTACAGTGATTTCTTTCTTTTGTTGATCAAGGTGTTCCTGCAGTTTGGCATTTTCTTCCTTCATAGAAGCTAGCTCTTCATTGTTGGGGATATTGAACTGGTCTTGACGAGCAAGGTATATCTTCTGCTTACCATACTCCTTGAATGAAATCTTTCCGCTATCAGCAAGAGTATCCAATGCTTTTTGAATGGAAGCCTTTTTGAGGTTATACTTTTGTAAAGAATCGGCAACATTTTGAGAATTTAGTGGCCGATTTTGCTGGTTCAAAAAAAGAAACGTCAGGTTGAACACAGTTTTCAACTAGTAAGTACTTGCAGAAATGAACTATCAGCGAATGGTTATCTATCTTAATTCTGTTTTTTTTAATGTCGGTTTATAAAGGAATTGGACGGCAAAAGCTGAGATAGTTCTTTTTATCTTATCAAAATGAATAGTCTCACCATCATCTTTCTTATCATCATCACCAGATTATTATTATTATTATTCAGAACTTTCTCGTTTTAATGATTAATTATATTTTACTCTCTAATTTTAATTCCTGATTCCGTTCCTAAACTCAAAGATCTACCTATCAAACGACATAATTAATCTCCATTTGGTAGTCAAGAAAATTACGCAAAATGATGGAAAAAAATTAAGCGAAGCATCGAGAAATAATGAAGAGAATAATTTGACTGCGATCTTTTTCCAGAAATCTAAGACTTAATTAATTCCCTCTGACAATAACCTTAATGTAAATTAGCCAAACAAGGAATAAAATAATTAAACCTATTTGAAACCAGAAGTTAGAGCCTAAGCGTAAGATTTTAACAGAAGTCCGAAAAAAGAGAGAGAAAAGGTTTACCTCGTTCACGTAGTTGAGGACGATTGCTGCAAATTAAATTTTGAAAGAGGAAAAAGTAAGAAGTGAGGTTCAACCAATCAAGACAATTATCAACGAGATTTCACACCTGGAAATGATGATGAGAGGGACGGTAGTACCTTCGGTGCTATCGGATTTTGAAGGCATGATCGGAGAACTTCAATTAAAATGAGCGGGAAAACAATTCCGTCTGAACGATTTGTTTTTCCCTCGGAAAACGAGGAAACCAAGGCAGATATAGCATAGAAAACCAAGGAAGGCATCGTCTCTTGAAAGGGACTTTAAAACGGCATCGTTTTCCATTTACTTGATAAAAAGCTCTAATAAAAAAGGGTAACTACATAAATGGTCCCCAACTATGACTCAATTCCTTATTAAGTCCCTTGATTATGAGAAGTTATGATAACTAGGTCTTCGACTAACCGTGACTAATAAATCGATCCAATTCTTTTAAAAAATAAAAGGCTAATCACGCGGCAGTTAGTAAAATTTGTAATAACAAATTTAATCTTTAACCATTACATTATTTTAATTTGTTCTTAAATTTAAAATTTTAACTCTCAACATTTAAATATTACAATATTTTAGTCTCTTTAATCTTAAACTTCATCTTCTTCCCTTCTAAAAACAAATTTGTGTATCTCTTGTTGTAGGTAGCTCATCGTAGATGGCTACAGTTAACATCAATGGAGGTTTGTTTTTTTAAAAGGAGAAGAATATGAAGTTTCGGATTTAAAGGACTAAAATATTGTAATATTTAAATATTGAGAGATTAAATTTTAAATTTAAGATTAAATTAAAATAAAATATAAAAGTTGAGGTTAAATATGTTATTATACATATTTTATTAAACTGCCACGTTATCAGTTGTTTATTTTTTAATAAAATTGAACCCATGTGTTAGTCGCAATTAGTGAGAGACTAATTTGTAACTTCTCATAGTCAGAGGAGTCAACAAAGAATTGGATCCATTTATGTTGTTTACCCAAAAATAAACGGCTGATGAGTGAGCCACGTGTGACAAAACTCAGCCCCATTTTTGGTGGTTCTTATTTTCATCAGCTAAGCTTAAACCGGGAGATGAAGAGGAAGTGAAGGGCATGGCTTTACTAGCAACTCAACCTTTATTGTGCCAAACCAATTTCTCTGCTTTTTCAAGACCAACATCCTTCAGTTGCATCCCTCCTTCACTCTCTCTTTCTCTTTCTCTTTCTCATTCCCAGCCCAGCCTCTATCCTTGCAAACCATGGCACACAACCCCCTTTTCTATCCTCCATTCGACGCCCATTGTATGCCGCGCGTCTCGCCGCAAGTCCACCGCCTTGAGTTCCACCTCGGAAGGAAGTCATCGTCTGAGGCGAGTCCTTCAGCTTGCCCTGTGGACCGCTGAGGCTGTTTACATCCTGTGGCTCTTTTTGCTTCCCTATGCTCCTGTAAGCGTTCTCTTCTCATTTCCCACTTTCTCTTCATTTCTTTCAAACTGAAAGATTGGTTTTTGAGTTAACCAGGGAGATCCCGTGTGGGCTATCAGTTCGGACACAATAAACGCTCTCATTGGTCTTTCTCTCAATTTCTTCTTTATTCTGCCTTTGACGAATGCTGGTACATTCAATAACTCCATAAAAGAAATTTCTCCACCATTTTTTGTTTGTTTTGGGGCTACACAAAATATTTCTTTGTTTATTGTATTGTTTCCTTGACGATGATCTATGCGATCAATGGAACCCTTTTTTGGCAGAGCAGTTGGCATTCGTCTGATTGATGCCCCAGTCCTTCACCCTGTAAGAATCACTTGTGGAAGTGAATTTAATTATTTTTCCAGAAAGGCTTATTAATGTAATGTTAATATTTATCGATCAGATGTCTGAGGGATTATTCAACTTTGTTATTGGGTGGACGCTGATGTTTGCTCCATTGTTATTCTCTGATTGTAAGAGGGACAGATACAAAAGCTCCCTCGATGTTCTATGGGGTCTGCAGATGTTTCTCACCAACAGTATGCTTCCTTCAAAACTATAATAAATTTGATTTTGCATTAAGATGTATTACTGTTGCCTAGCTTTCAAGTATTAACATCCGAGTCTAATCAGCCTAGAAAATCTTTATGGTGTGTGTTATAAGTCTAATTGCATTATCTTCCATTATGTGATGCCAGCATTCTTAATTCCTTACATGGCGATCCGGCTGAATGAAGCTGATGCAGAAACCCGTCCTGGGGAGCTCTCTCCACTAGGCTCGGCGATGACAAATGGTGCTGCCCTAGTGGGAATAGTCGGTGGGGCTGTATGTCTGTTTTCTGCAATATGGGGTCTTTATGGTCGAATGGATGGTGGTTTTGGAAACATAACAGATAGATGGCAGTACTTAGTAAGTTATTTGGGTTCGGAAAGGCTGGCTTATGCCTTCATTTGGGACATATGTCTTTACACAATCTTCCAGCCTTGGTTGATTGGCGAGAACCTACAAAATGTCGAGAAAAACAGGGTAAGTGTAGTAAGTTATCTTAGATTTATCCCTGTGGTTGGCTTAGTTGCTTATCTTCTCTTTTTAGATCTTGAGAAGGAACAATAGATTTAAAGGCTTGAGTTGCCTTGAACATCTTGATGTATGAAGAGAATATATTTGTAGCTGTATTTGCTATAAAAGAAAACGAATGAAATTGTCCCAATTCGAAAGTTTAAAGATTTTATTTTCATTTTTATATAAAGTATGTATTGGGAATAGAATAGGTTTATATGTGCTGGGCGTTGTGAAGTTTTATCTTACCCTGCACAGCACAGCACAGCACAAAGGCTTGTGTATATTTGGTGCTTGATGTACTTTTGTAATTGTATACATTTTGAAGGTACTTTAAGAAAGAGTAGAGAGGGGGGTAATAATATTAATGCCATTGATGTTTGCCGTTGGGGGTTTGCACCAATAAGTAGATATGAGGAGGTGCACCGTGCACATGAAGTGGGCGGGCGCGGGGCGGCCTGGAAAACCTCAATACATGCAACAACTACAATTGCTCCAACTTTCCTTTCTCATACAAGAGGAAGATTTGACAATCTTTACTTTATCTTTGCCCTCATTCGTGTCACAAGTGTACTCATTTTTCGACCACCTACACTACTTTTTTTTCGTTTTCACTCAATTAGCAATGTGGGGATATGTTAGTTTAGTGAGAACTTGATAATAATGCACTCTGGCTCAACTCTAGGTCAAAGGAGTCAGTATACTGTGTACTGCAATTGGAAGGGACCAGTTCCTCTGTCGCTTCTTACATGACTTGGAGACCAAAGTTAAATGGTCCACTCCTGCCTAAAATTGTGTTCTAAATTCTGGATTTCAGCTTTTCACGTGAAGATGATGCCAGCATCAACTAACGACACGACTGACTGCTGCTTTTCTATCAAAATTTTCTTCCATCGTCGCATCATGCTATCCTCTTTGCTTCTGTTCTAGCATTGGCATTGGCATGTATATACTCTCTCATTCATGTACCATATTTCTGTAGAAAGTAGAGAAATTAATATCACTACACATTTAGTTGTTTTCTAGACGATCAATGGTTTAGCAAATGCTGGCCATCTCTCGGCATTCTTGCCACAAAACAATCTAGCTAGTCATTTCATTTCTTTTTTACAATTTAAACCTCTTGGCATATGTTTGAATCTCCTTGCTTCTCCATCACTGTTAATTTCTAAGTGCTATGAACTACTTAATGCGGTTGGAGATGCTCCATTTCGTGATTTATTATATATAAGGATTAATAGTAAAAAATGTGTCCAACTTATACCATTTTTTCAGTTTGGTGCCTAATTTTTTGTTCGGGCCACTTTGGTGCATAACATTTCATTCCATAACTCAAATCAGGTTTTTTCGTTAACAACCGTTAAATTTTTTTTGTTATCCAATAAAAATACGACATGTTTCCTATTTTATTTTTTATTTAATTTCTGAATTTCTTTAAAAATATAAACTTCTTAAAACCCCCAAAGTTTTAATTTCTTTCAATAAAACCCTCAAATCACATCTCCCTCACCGTGCGGCATCTCTCACACGTCGGCGGTTCACCGTTCACCACCCAAGCGTAGTGTACCTCACTGTTCAACATCCACACCCTCTAATCGTCGATTAAAAGCTCAATTGGTCTCTTTTCTTCATTGTTGGATGTTCGTCGACGGAGCAATCAACGATTTTCAACGATGGGATGATGGGGGTTTCAGTCGTGGAGGGCCGACGAAGGCAAAAGTGACTGGTGGTGGTTGAATTGGTGGTGGGAAGGGAGAATTTTAGAGATTTAGAGTTTGGGTTTAGATTTTTTTAGAGAAATTAAAGATTTTATTTTTATATAAAATTAATGATTTTTTTTTTATCTTTAAAAAAATAAAAGTATACCACGTAGGGATGGCAATGGATCGGATTTGGATCGGATTGTATAAAATCCAAGTCCGAATCCGTTACAATCGGGCTTGGATATTTTTTTCGGATTTGGATTCGGATTTTTTTCGAACGGATTTGGATCGGATTGTTTTTGGATCGGATTTTTTCGGATCGGATTCGGATTTGTTTCAAACGCATTTAGATCAGAGTTTTTGGATTCGGATTAAATTGTCATCCCTAGTCTTGACCCAAGTCTGAGGGGTAGATTCGCGAATTTTAGCGTCTTTAGGGTATATTGTGTTTTGACCCTCTAATAATTTTATTTTAGTGCAAATCAATCCATAATTTTGTATATTTAATTTCTTACGCATTTAATTTATGCTATTTAATTCTACACTTGTTCATTTTTATCTCTTATTTGTTGACTACATTTAATTTTTTGTGTTTAATGTTTATGCTTTTAATTTGCTTTCTATTTTAATTCATAATTTTAGCATAATATATCATAACATTATTTATCGATTGCATATTACTTACTATTTCATTCACTAACTTTCTTAATTTTTAGTAATTCATTGATATTTACATTTATTTGTTTCTCCATTGTAGTTATTTTATTGTTTGTTTATCTATGACTTGATCTTGCATTTGTTTTTTTCATATTTATTTATACATGCATATGGTATAAATAGATATATTACACTATATTAAGGTTAATTAATATATATAAATCATAATAAATATTATTATTATTTAACATACATTCTTAAGACATTTATATTTTTATTATCACTTTTAATATATATATATATATATATAAAGTTAATTTTATTTTTACTATTATTCCAAATTACCTAATATATACATTTATGTTTTCGTTTAAAAAATATATGTAGTTATGTTTCTTTTAATGTATTTAGTTTAACTTTTTACTTGTCTTCTTATTTTAATGTAAATATTATACATGATATTTTGTTTTAAGGAGTTAAAAGTTCTAAATATTTTGATTCGGACTCTCGGATATGGATCGGATTCGGATCGGATTCGGATCGGATTCTTTTAATGTATTTAGTTTAACTTTTTACTTGTCTTCTTATTTTAATGTAAATATTATACATGATATTTTGTTTTAAGGAGTTAAAAGTTCTAAATATTTTGATTCGGACTCTCGGATATGGATCGGATTCGGATTCGGATCGGATCTTGGCATGATCCATATCCAACCCATCTCCTATTAGGACTCGGACATTTTACTCGGATTCGGATTCGGATTTTGTTCAATCGAATATGGATCGGATAAATTCCTTCGAATCGGATTCGGATCAAATTGCCATCCCTAATACCACGTGTCGTGTTTTTATTGTATAACGAAAAAAATTTAACGTCCATCACGGAAAAAACTTGATTTGAGTTACTGTATGAAATGTTGAGCACTTTTTAACTTTTAAGCCTATATATAACACACTTGAAAAAAAATTCAGTCGATATGAAACTCTTGATTGCTGGAAACATTTCCATGTGTAGAAAACAAAATTATAGGGATGACTTAATAAATATATAATTTTAGATGATTTAGCATTCATGTTAAATAGAACTAAATAATATAATATAATATAACATATCCGGTAATAAATAAAAAAAAGCTTATTCTAAGAGAAATTTTATATCCGATAGCATGTCACTCAATTTGGAAGATTTATTGTTTTCATTGTCCAACCAGAAATGGTGAGCTTCGTTTGATGAAATAGAATAGGTTTCCTCATGGCTTATCTGATTAAGCAACATGTGGCAGGAGCACCCAGTCGGGGTTTGCGTGCCTTAAAGCCATCCGAATTAACTCCCAGGCTGAACCTATTAATATATGGTCTTTCAACCAAAATATCTGGTCTTCGTGGACTATGGTAACATAACTTCCATTAAAGATTAATACATACATATATTTTGCTGAAGTGGCATATATATATATATATGATGGGATGGTTTTTGGACAGCGTTAAAAGGCTAAAAAGAAGGCTCAAGATGGAAGGAGTGTTGTTTCCAATCAAAGGAACAAAGAATTGGACAAATGAATTAATGAAGAAAAAGCAAGGGTTGAATGTGAAAAAACCAGCTGCTTCTCTCATTGAATTGGAGTAGGTGAAAACAGAATCGTTAAAAAATTCCCCCCACTTTCTCCTCCACAGTGAAGAACCTTCACGTTTCTATGCCTTAAAAGACATGCATGTACGTATCGCAATTCGCAAAGCACTTGGACACTATCTCTCTTACGGTTGTGCTTAATATTGCATGCTGAGCTGATGACATAATGTAAGACTGATAAGGGAGAGTAGCCTCTTTTTATCTGTGTGTGATTATTTATTTATTTTTCATTAAAATTGTAATATATTGATTGCTTTTCTGCAAAGTAGTATGAATTAGCAGAAACACCAAAAGGCCTTTATCACTATCACAATTCACAAATCACAATCTCTTTAAATAACAAATGTGAGGGAGAAAGTTACCCACGCCTTCCATTTGTACAGTTAAATTTACTTCATTTCATATCTGCTGCATGATGTACATGTCTCACTTTTTGGCTGAGAGAGAGTAAATGTAGGCAGAGGTGAGAAAGTGGTATGGATTAGGAGCTCGATAATCGAGCATTTTAGCCATGCTGGTGCTGCACTGAGAGCGAAAGGAGTGTTAGTGACTGTTGGATTGGTACGCTATTCTATGCATCCAACCCTCTCCTTCTTTGCCGGTTCCTTGTCTCCCAAACACGCCAAAACCATTACTCATTCCTCACCGCTTTATAAGTATAACCCCCCCGGCTACCTACTCTATTTCTCACTAACCCTCCTTTCATAACGTCCACTTCTCATGTTGTGAGTTTTATTTATAGCACCTTACTCCAGCTTTTTATTGTTCAGTATATTCTATATCTATCTAGGCATTAATGCTTCTTTTTCCATAGGCATAGCTTTCTCATTCTTCTCCGGAGGACCAAAATCTCTTTGTTTTCTCATGTACAAGTAATTACAGCATGCAATCTCCTTACTTCACCTACAATAATATATCCCCTAGAGAAAGCTCTTGCCATGATGCTGATGATTTTGAAGATGAAGAGTCCATAACCTTATCTCTTGGTCCTCCTGGACAAGCCCCACGCATTTCCAAATATCCTTCAAGCAAGTGCAAGGTCCCCAACTGTCCAAACCCTACTGGCAGTGGCACTCAGTCTGAAAGTGGTGTAACAGTTGCTCTTCACATTGGGCCACCAACACTTGAAACCAGCTCTAGCAACTCTAATGACATTGGTAACACTAACAGTCTTGTTGAAGAGCAGTACTGGATTCCTTCACCCGCACAGATCCTTGTTGGTCCCACTCAGTTCTCTTGCAGTGTCTGCAACAAAACCTTCAATAGATACAACAACATGCAGGTTCCATACTTATTATTAGTCATTATATACGAGTATATTGTTGTATGACAAATCGTATTCATTTCTTTGTCCCATTTCCCTCTTGTTAAGATGCATATGTGGGGGCATGGATCTCAGTATCGAAAAGGCCCAGAGTCCTTAAGAGGAACAAAACCAGCTTCGACTATGCTCAGACTTCCTTGCTACTGTTGTGCCGAGGGTTGCAAAAACAATATAGAGCACCCAAGATCTAGACCGTTGAAGGATTTCAGAACTTTGCAGACACATTACAAGCGGAAGCACGGAGCAAAGCCGTTTGAGTGCCGAAAATGTGGCAAGCCCTTTGCAGTTAGAGGGGATTGGAGGACACACGAGAAGAACTGCGGGAAGCTCTGGTTTTGCATCTGCGGCTCAGATTTCAAACACAAAAGGTCCCTCAAAGACCATGTTCGAGCCTTCGGAGATGGCCACGCACCGCATACTGTTGAGTATTGTGAGGTCGAAGTAGAAGATGACGAGGATGAGGACGAGGACGATGACAATGATGAGGGGAGTCACAATCCCCTTTTCTTCTAATAACTAATAAATGATTATTCTAGCAGAGCTTAACTAGTTAATCAACTTTCGATCGTGACTAATTGAGGTTTTAAGATTGCTTTGCATGTTTAGTGGATTTTTATATCTATAGATGGCATGGCACGGAGCTAGGATGATGACAATCGATTAATGTAGTCACGGCCAAAATTTGTTTTTCTATGCATTTAATGTTGGAATATGAGTTTCATTTATATACTCGTCCAAGTATCTGTCTTTTTTACTGTGTCTCCATCTTTGTTAAGGTTATACTTATGCATTTGAAATTAATAATTTTGATGAAATGACAAGTTGCAAATGACGACGTGGTGCATGCAATTATATACTGGAAACAATATTTCATACTCTATCGTATTCAATATGTCTAGTATTGACTTTTTTGTCAATTTTTTTAATTTAACTATAATTATTTTAAATATTTTAATTAATTAAATTTTATATAAAATATATTTTTAAATTATTTGATTGAAGGTTTTTAAAACATATTTTTTTCATATTTTTATCAATAATAAATTTAAATTAATAACGAGTTAAAGTTCAAAAAATTTGACCAAGAAAAATCAACACTAGACATATTGAATGAGACAAAGGGAGTAAGAAACATGGAGAAGTATATATAGATAATTAAATTTTTTATCTAGTGTGACTTATATATAATATGAAAAGTATATTTTTTGAAAATCTAAATTCTAATCATAAGAGGAAAGGAAAGGGAGTATTGCTAGTGGGTCTAAAACACATGACCTAAAAGAATATGAGAGAATAAAGATGAGTAAATTGGCCATCAGCTAAATATACTTGCTCAATATTAAAAATATATAAATTCATATTAATTAATGTATGTAATACATTTACGTATTTAATTTTTTTAATAATCTAAGAGTGATTACAAGATAATGTTTGTTTAATGTTGAAAATATATATTATAAATTTATATTAATTAATTTATGTAATATATTTATGCAATTAATCGTATTATTATGCGCGATGCACTAATTTAGTGAATTTAATATTTAAAAGATATTTATAATAATTAATGTATAGTAGTATATTGTCACGGACCGCACCCTACGGCCCGATTCCACCGCACAACAAGGGGCTGGGAGCAACGCACGCCCAAGAACCGAGCAGAACGAGGGGCCCGACAGCAGCCTACGCACAAGCACCGGGCAGGCCGATCACGCCGCACACCACGGGCCCGAACCAACCGACCACGCCGCACCCTAGGGTGCGACAGCAACGCGCGCGGAGAGACCGGACAGGGCTAGCCAGCCGCACCCCACGGGTCCAAGCACGGTCCGCACACAAGCTTGGGCCTGGCCTCCGCGCAAACCAAGCCTCTTTTGGGGTTTTAGGGACTTCGAATCCATTTAGGACTAGGATGACTTCTCCTTGAAGGAGTAGTATATTAGCTTTCCCAATTCGAGTAGGATTAGGACTAGAGGGGCTATTTAAGGAGGCTTACCCCCACCTCATTATTTGCTTTTGTCTTAATTTTCAGATTGCTTTAAGCTTTGTTAGGTTCCAGCCTTTATTTTCATTCAAGCAATAAAACCTTAGGGCCTTCGCCCAACTATCTCGTGTTCCCCTTTCTTGCCGTCAACATCCCGTTTCCGAACAGATCTAAGCATTCTAGCTTAGATCCGTCAGGCTAGCCTAGGCACAACACCATCCCACGAGCACCTAGGGTCGCACGTCTCGGTTACAAAGTCCAGGGGCGTGACAAGTGGTATCAGAGCAAAGAAAATTGCTCGTTATGGCAAAGAAAGACGAGATCAGTTCAACATCAAAGGGCGTGGAGGTCCAGACCACCGACAAGGTCCCCGAGAAGGTTGCCGACAAAGCTGCGGACAAGGCCAACGACAAGAAAAGAGCTGCTTCAAAGGATCGTTTAACATCGCTCGAGGATAAAATAGAACGGCTTGAGACCAACGCAAAGGGGACGGTTGAGTCGCTCGACTCTGTTAACGATCGCCTAGAAGAGCTGGAGAACAAGTTCGTCCCCCTCAAGGCCGAACTCAAAGAAGGGGTTCAGAGTCTCCTCGACTCTTCATACGAGAAGCTGAACCAACAGGATGTCTCCCTTCAAGTTGCAATGGAGGCGATGAGGGGGGAACTGTTGGGGGAAATCGAAAAGCTCAATGTCGAACTGACCCTCTACAAGAATGCCGTATTGTCCGGCATGGTGGGCAAGACTATGGAAGTCAAACCCAAGATCGATGTGCCAAAACCGAAGGAGTTCAAAGGGGCAAGGGACACCCAGGAAGTGGACAACTTCATATGGGGGTTGGAGAAATACTTCCGACTCACGGGCATCGATGATGAGAGCACAAAGGTAAACACCGCTTCTATCTACTTGGTTGATGCCGCACTCCTATGGTGGCGACATAGTTGTTCTCAATCGAGGGTTGGGACGATTCCCATCAAAACATGGAAGGAGTTCCAGTTTGAATTCAAGGAGCACTTCTATCCAAAGAATGCTCAAGAGGAAGCTCGCGAGAAGCTTTACCAAATAAAGCATGACGGCGGGATCCAGGAATATGTCAACAAGTTCACTGAACTTAGGCTTCAAATCCAGGGTATGAGCGAAGCCGACGCCCTCTTTGCCTTCAAGAACGGACTACAACGTTGGGCAAAGATGGAACTACACCGAGCAGGGGTCCAAGATCTTGCCAAAGCATTAGACATGGCCGACTCCCTTGCAGAATTTGAATATCGGAAGTCAGACGCTCCAAAACAAAAACCGAAGCACAAGAGCAATGGCGGGAAGGGTAAAGATCTGCATACCAAGGACGGAAATAAGAAGGCATCAAATGGAGACTTCAAATTCCGTAAGCCTTGGGAAAAGAACACCAACTTTAGTTGCTATAATTGCGGGGGTAATCATATGAAAAGGGACTGTCCCCAACTCGAAAAAGCGGCAGCCATCCAAGAAGAAGACTCCGAGGAAGTCGAGGATGAGAAGGAGGCCCCCAAACTAAATTCCATCATCAGTTCCATGGAAATTAAGAAGGGCTCCAAGAAGAAGAGGCTGATGTTCGTGGACATCACAGTGGCAGGCCGAAAGATGAGCGCGTTAGTAGACACCGGCGCCTCTAACTTGTTTATGTTTGAACAAACTGCCGAAAAACTTGGCCTCACCGTTGAAAAGGCAGGAGGATTCATTAAAACCGTAAATTCCAAGGAGACTCCAATTGCCGGAGTAGCAAAAGGAATCAAGCTTGCCATAGGTGAATGGACCGGTAAAGAAACAATCAAGGTAATTCCCCTTGACGACTTTGATTTAGTAATGGGCATTAGTTTTCTTGATCGGGTTAAGGCTTTCCCCGTTCCTTTTGCAAACTGCTTGTGCATACTAGACCCAGCACACCCCTGCATAGTCCCGATGAACAGACAAACATGAGTTAATGCCAAAGTGGTGTCAGCCATACAATTCAATAAGGGGATGCGTAAGGAAGAACCCGCATACTTAGCATCGTTGGTGCACAAGGAGTCACCCCTAGCCTAGAGGGTCCCCGACGAAGTAAAGACAGTGCTAGCCGAGTTTAGGAATGTGATGCCCCCGGAGCTGCCCAAAATGCTCCCACCAAAGCGGGAAATGGACCACAAAATCGAGCTTGTCCCGAATGTAAAGCCACCAGCCCAGGCCCCTTACCGAATGGCTCCACCCGAGCTTGAGGAGTTACGTAGACAACTGAAGGAACTCCTCATTTCAGGATACATCCGACCCTCTAAAGCACCCTACGGTGCACCGATACTCTTTCAAAGAAAACAAGACGGGACGCTACGAATGTGCATCGACTATCGGGCCTTGAACAAGCTCACCGTCAAGAACAAATACCCAATCCCCCTAATAGCCGATTTGTTCGACCAGCTTGGTGATGCGAGGTGGTTCACCAAGTTAGACTTGCGGTCCGGATATTATCAAGTAAGGATTGCCGAAGGAGATGAACCAAAGACAGCTTGTGTGACACGCTACGGTTCATATGAATTCCTAGTGATGCCTTTCGGCCTCACAAACGCTCCCGCCACATTCTGCACACTTATTGAATAAGGTACTACAACCCTTCCTTGATCGATTCGTTGTAGTTTACCTTGATGATATTGTCACGGACCACACCCTACGGCCCGATTCCACCGCACAACAAGGGGCTGGGAGCAACGCACGCCCAAGAACCGAGCAGAACGAGGGGCCCGACAGCAGCCCACGCACAAGCACCGGTGCACGCCCAAGAACCGAGCAGACCGAAGGGCCCGACAGCAGCCCACGCACAAGCACCGGGCAGGCCGATCACGCCGCATACCACGAGCCCGAACCAACCGACCACGCCGCACCCTAGGGTGCGACAGCAATGCGCGCGGAGAGACCGGACAGGGCCAGCCAGCCGCACCCCACGGGTCCAAGCACGATCCGCACACAAGCTTGGGCCTGGCCTCCGCGCAAACCAAGCCTCTCTTGGGGTTTTAGGGACTTCGAATCAATTTAGGACTAGGATGACTTCTCCTTGAAGGAGTAGTATATTAGCTTTCCCAATTCGAGTAGGATTAGGACTAGAGGGGCTATTTAAGGAGGCTTACCTCCACCTCATTATTTGCTTTTGTCTTAGTTTTCAGATTGCTTTAAGCTTTGTTAGGTTCCAGCCTTTATTTTCATTCAAGCAATAAAACCTTAGGGCCTTCGCCCAACTATCTCGTGTTCCCCTTTCTTGCCGTCAACATCCCGTTTCTGCACAGATCTAAGCATTCTAGCTTAGATCCGTCAGGCTAGCCTAGGCACAACACCATCCCACGAGCACCTAGGGCCGCACGTCTCAGTTACAAAGTCCAGGGGCGTGACAATATCGTGATCTATAGCAAGACTATCGAGGAGCATGTTGAACACTTGCGGAAGGTGTTCGAAGTCTTACGGCAAAACGAGCTATATGTCAAGGAAGAAAAGTGCTCGTTTGCCCAAAAAGAAGTTCCATTCCTCGGCCACATTGTAGGAGGAGGAAAAATCCGAATGGATGTAGCCAAAATTCAAGCCATCGTGGACTGGGAACCGCCAACCAAAGTAACGGAGTTAAGGTCCTTTTTGGGGCTAGCCAATTATTATCGAAAGTTCGTCAAAGACTATTCTAAAATCGCCACACCCTTGACCGATTTGCTGAAAAAGGACAAGGTATGGGATTGGAACCAAGACTGCAAACAAGCCTTTGAGAGCTTGAAACAGGCCATGGCAAGTGAACCAGTGTTGGCATTACCAGATCACACCAAACCCTTCGAGGTTCACACCGACGCATCAGACGTAGCCATCGGAGGGGTCCTTATGCAAGAAGGACATCCAGTTGCGTATGAAAGCCGAAAGCTAAACGACACCGAGAAGAGATACTCGGTTCATGAGAAGGAGATGACCACAGTAGTGCACTGTTTGCGCACTTGGCGACACTACATACTTGGGTCCCGGTTCGTTGTGTATACAGACAACGTCGCTAACAGTTACTTCCTGACCCAGAAAAAGTTGTCCTCAAAGCAAGCTCGCTGGCAAGAGTTTCTCGCCGAGTTCGATTTCACCATGGAATACAAACCGGGAAAAATCAACTTAGTTGCCGATGCCTTAAGTCGAAGGTATGCCATAGAGTTTGTAAGCTCATCAAATGGGCCATTACTAGACCACATCAAGGAATGGCTGCCCCACGACCCAACAGCCAAGATGCTCATCAATTATGCCAAAGAAGGCAAAACCCGAAGGTTCTGGCTCGAGGAGGACTTACTTTATGCACGAGGTCACCGCCTTTACATTCCTCAATTCGGTGAGTTACGCAAGGAAATCATAAAGGAATGCCACGATTCAAAGTGGGCTGGACACCCCGGGATGGACCGAACCTTGGCCCTGATTAGCGAACAATACTATTGGCCACACATGAGCGAGGATGTGGGGACTTATGTGAAGACTTGCCTTGTATGCCAACAAGACAAGATCGAGATGAAAAGACCCACAGGATTACTACAACCGCTGCCCATTCCCGAACGACCATGGGAAAGCATATCCATGGACTTTATAGTCGGCTTGCCCAACACCGACGGCCTGTCTAGCATCATGGTGCTTGTGGACAGGTTTTCCAAGTACGACACATTTATCCCAGCATCAAAAGTATGCCCAGCCGAAGAAGCAGCCCGCCTCTTTTTCAAATACGTGGTAAAGTATTGGGGATTCCCAAGACAATCATTAGTGATCGAGACACGCGGTTCACGGGAAGATTCTGGTCGGAGCTGTTCAAACTCATGGGCTCAAGTTTGAACTTTTCAACAAGTGTCCACCCCCAAACCGACGGACAAACCGAACGGGTGAACGCCTTGTTGGAGATCTATCTAAGACACTACGTGAACATTAATCAGCGTAACTGGCCAAAACTACTGGACGTGACCCAATTCTCCTATAATCTTCAACGAAGTGAAGTAACCAACCAAAGCCCATTCGAAATTGTGACGGGACAACAACCGCTCACACCTCACACGGTTACAACCAAATACGACGGGCCGAATCCAGCAGCACACAAGTTCACCACGGAGTGGCATGAACATCATGAACTAGCCCGAGCTTGTTTACACAAGGCGGGAAAACGAACGAAGAAGTGGGCAGACACAAGGCGTCAGGACGTAAACTTTCAAGTAGGGGACTTAACCCTCGCCAAGTTAACCGGGATTTTTTTGCAATCTAACAGTGCACAAGGGACTTGTGCGAAGGTACGAAGGACCATTCAAAATTGTCAAGCGAATAGGCACTATGGCCTATCGACTAGAGCTACCAACGACCATCCGAGCCCATCCGGTGTTCCACGTAAGTTTACTCAAACCCTTCCATCAAGACGAGTCAGATCCGGATCGAGCCCAATCACATCGAGCACCCGTTGGAATAAAAGTCTCATACGACAATGAAGTTCGGGACATCCAAGCGGAAAGATCCATTCGACGAGTGGGCCATCCACCGAGACACGAGTACTTCATCCTTTGGAAAGGACTTCCCGACAGCGAAGGAAGTTGGGAACCAGCCTTGGACCTATGGCAATTCAAGGACCAAATAGACCGATATCACCTTAGCCGAGCGACGAGGGCGTCGCTAGAACCAGTGGGGGAGAATATCACGGACCGCACCCTACGGCCCGATTCCACCGCACAACAAGGGGCTAGGAGCAACGCACGCCCAAGAATCGAGTAGAACAAGGGGCCCGACAGCAGCCCACGCACAAGCACCGACGCACGCCCAAGAACCGAGCAGACCGAGGGGCCCGACAGCAGCCCACGCACAAGCACCGGGCAGGCCGATCACGCCGCACACCACGGGCTCGAACCAACCGACCACGCCGCACCCTAGGGTGCGACAGCAACGCGCGCGGAGAGACCGGACAGGGCCAGCCAGCCACACCCCACGGGTCCAAGCACGGTCCGCACACAAGCTTGGGCCTGGCCTCCGCGCAAACCAAGCCTCTCTTGGGGTTTTAGGGACTTCGAATCCATTTAGGACTAGGATGACTTCTCCTTGAAGGAGTAGTATATTAGCTTTCCCAATTCGAGTAGGATTAGGACTAGAGGGGCTATTTAAGGAGGCTTACCCCCACCTTATTATTTGCTTTTGTCTTAGTTTTCAGATTGCTTTAAGCTTTGTTAGGTTCCAGCCTTTATTTTCATTCAAGCAATAAAACCTTAGGGCCTTCGCCCAACTATCTCGTGTTCCCCTTTCTTGCCGTCAACATCCCGTTTCCGCACAGATCTAAGCATTCTAGCTTAGATCCGTCAGGCTAGCCTAGGCACAACACCATCCCACGAGCACCTAGGGCTGCACGTCTCGGTTACAAAGTCCAGGGGCGTGACAATATATATACAATTAATATTAATTGCGTGCGATGGATGATTTAATATTTTTTAATATTGAAATATATGAATAGATTAATTAATGTATATAATATATTTCTTAGAGAAAAATTGTGTCTCAGAAGGAGAAAAGGAGTGATAAGAACGATCTTTGTGAATAATAATATTTATATATTTTTTAAACAATTTTTACTTAAAAGAGGTGGAAGGGGAATTTTTACTCTAAATAATTATGAACCCACTACCGGGGAGAGAGAATGATTTCAACCAAAACATTTAACCACTTGTTCTAGAGATTATTTCCTAATATTTATACACTTAAAATTAAACAACTGTTAATAGTGATTAATGACGATCGATTAATATAGTAAGTTAGTAACCGATGTTTGTTTTTCTATGCGTTTATAGTTGGAAATGGTGGTTCATTTATACTGTCACGTCTGATAAGAGGCGGTGTCATTAATCTCACATCGGAAAGGAAAAGGGAGGTCTTGGGATATATAAACGGTGGCGCTGCACATTCTATCAGACATTCTTTTAGGAGAAGGTAATGACCCCGTGACAATATGGTTATCCCATTATCTATCTTTTTTCCGATAAAAAAACGAGAAATATATTCTAAATTCGTAGTATTAGTTAGTGTGTACAATCTATTTATACTTTGAAAAATAATTTCGTGTAATGAATTCAAAGTATCCATGTATATAATGTATATATATGCTTCCTCGTTAGAATGTAATCAAAATGTTTGTGTATCCTATATATATATATATATGGTTCTTTGAACAATATATATATATGGTTCCACGTTAGAATGTTATCAAAATGTTTGTGTATCCTATAAGAGAGACAGAGAGCTTATAGTAGTATTAAATATGGAAGATAGTGAAGTAAATATGAGGAGTGCAGAAAAGAGACGAGAGAGAGAGGAGCAGTGGAGTCGCAGAGTCTACTGTTGATGGCAATGGCGGACTCAGTCTCAGTTTTTCATGTTTAAAGGGTTTAACTCTGACTCAGTGACACTGCGCATCACATGTAAGAGAGTGAGAGTGAGAGTTTTGATCCAACTCCAACCCCTTTTCTATTTTGATTGGGAGTGGGACACTGAGACTCACCTAGCTGGGGCTGGGACCACTCTGCCTTTTCTTTTGTTTCTACTTACTCCTGCTTTTGGGGTTTCACCCAAAGTCGTGCTTTTTTTGTTGTTGTAAAATATTAATGCCAATATTCACATATACTCCATATAATTTGCTTTAATTCCTCTCCATCAACCTTCGCTTTTTCATACTATTTTTAATACCTTTTCATCACTTTAGTCTTTCAATAAAAATCCTTGGTTTACGTCTTTAAAGTGATAACAAACAAACGTTATATATGGCCAAGCATGTAGGTATCCACATTGGCATTGCATGCATGGATCATACAGTAAGGAGTGATATCATTATAATATTTGCTGCAATCCCGATATTAATATGGACTATATATTTAATGAAAAGCAACCAACATCCATACCATATTATATGTACTCTTATTCTGCATGTTCATGTATGTATTATGTATTATATTTTCCGACATGACATATCATTATCATATGTAGCTATAGTAAAGTGTATGATCCAAGGCGACAGTAACAGCTTCAAAAATCACCCATCTAATTCGTAAAATTTTAAATACGGTATATTTTAACATATGGGCACCGTTAGACAAATTAGTTTAATTTATTGTTTTAAGATTAAGGTAAAGCAAAAGTAAAAATGAATTATATCTTCATTAAAAGGTAGGTCTTCCTTGCATATTTAATTATGAAAAACAAGATTTCCATTTCCAAGTCGAGCATGACAGCAAAATGAAAATGAAATAGCTGAGATGCAAAATTATTGCCAACAAAAAACAATGAGTATTATTTTCAAGGGTGAAACTAGGGACAACATGTTTTGGGGGTATCTGCGTGGCTGCTAGCTAAAAGCAAAAGCCTAATATGTCAAAAGAATTGAAGATGGAGTTGGACTTTATACTTTTGGTTTCTACTCTGAAATTGTTGAAATTTGGAGGGGGCATCAAATCACATGAAGCCAAGCCCCCTCCACGCCATCAACTAGGATTCAGATACATTAGAGAGCGACAGCTTTATTCTATTCCTGCTGGGCGCTGGCTGCTACAAAACCAATTCATCACATTCCAGAAGCCATTGGAAATTACTATTATTACTGCTCTAATTCTCATATTTACCAATTAAGTTAAGGTTAGGGAGCTTTTTCAATACTTTGATGAAAAACCTAGTGTGTAGTATATCAAATGCCGAGTATTTATTTATTGTTCCTGGGTGGGCTAGGCCGCTAACCGAAAACAGACAAAAAGGCCTGCGCAAGAGTTATCGGCTGGATCCAGATGCGTTCAACTGAAGGTGATGGTTGAGGTTCATGAATTTTTCATTCAAAAGCACGTTCCCAAGTAAACGTCTCAATAATGGAACCTCTTTCTAATCGATCACACCCATATTAATATATACTAATCTTTATTTTCATGCATGCTTTTGTGTTCTTCTTATATAAATATGCAACTCATCAAATTCATAATTTACATGTCATAGATCATGTGGTTTTGTCGGTGATTATATGCAGGCCCATTTCTGAGATTTTGGTGGTCCTAGGGAGAATAAAAAAATTTAGCCTCTCATTAAAAATTTAAATTACAATTATAATCGTATTTTCGGCCACATTGCATTTATTGCGATTGCAGACACAACGGTTGTGGACATCGTGGTTTCGGACGATGTCGCTACCGCTATATAACAGTCATTGTTGCAGATCGTTATTTAAATCTTTGTCCATAATAACAAGTATTGAAAAAAAAAAATTTAAGAGTAGGTTCATAATAACAAATATTGAAAAAATTAAATTTTAAGAAAGAGAAAAAAAATTGAGGAGAAATTGAGATATGAAGAACAAGAACAATACAAGAATTATTTATAGGTCTATTTGAAATGTTTGTTCTTATTAAAAATAAAAAATAAATTAATATTAAAATCTTAATAATTACCCTAAAACCTATACTAATTACAAACTAACGGTACCTTTTTAATTTTGTAGAAATAAAAACTAATGGTACAATACGTGGTATTAGATTACTTATAATTTTGGTCAAATTGTAATTTTTCTTTTAAAAAAACAATGGTTCAAAATTCAAACAGTTATAAAAAATTAATAATGAATTACCCAATAATAACAATAATAATAACAACAACAACAACAATAATAATAATAATAATAATAATAATAATAATGATGATGATGATGATGTAGGCCCTATACAGCCAACTTTATTTCAATTTATAATATATATTGTTGTGGGCCCTCAAATTCTTTAAGCTCAGCCTAAGTCTCCAGCTAAAATATTTGAGTGTGGGCCCTGGGTAAGGCGAGCCCCTGGGACGTTGCCCATGTTGCCTTGGTCCAAGGACGACCCTGATTATATAGCGGGTAATTCTTATTGTATTATGAACTGGATATGAATTTCGACATTTTTCAAACAATGTCAAGCTTTTCAGATATATGTTTATATTTAAGAAAATTTTAAAACGCTAGACGAACACCGCTGAACATTACTAACGTTAAAAATCGCTGAACACCATTAAATTAATTAATAAAGATTAAAAATCTCAAGGATTCAACATATAATTATAAATTTTATTTTAAATGAAATTTTAATTAAATTATTTTTCACATATATAATATTTTTTTTTAATTTTTTAAATAATTGGATCAAATACCAACCTTAGTCAATTTTAAAAATAAACCCTAAACCTAAAACACTAAACTTGAAACTATAAACATGAAACCAAAAACACTAAACCCTAAATTTTAAATTTGAATATTAGAGTTTCAAATTTTTTTATTTTTAAAATTGACTAAGGTTGATATTTGATCTAATTATTTAAAAAATAAAAATATATATATAATTTATAGAAAATAATTTAATTGAAATTTTATTTTAAATAATTTATAATTATATGTTAAGTCCTTGAAATTTTTAATATTTATTAATTAATTTAATAATGTTTAACGATGTTCAGCAATATTCGTCGAACGTGGTAGAATCCTCCTTATATTTATCATAGCATACATCCCAAACTAGACGACGGTTAAGATCATATTTCAATGACTAATATTTCAGAGCAAAGACAAAACAGTTAACAACACGCTACATCCATGAAATTAAGAAGAAAAACACATTATTTCATCAATGGTCAAACTATATTTTTGGAGCTTTGAATAAGAAATTGATTCAAATGTTGTTGAGGAAAATGTGGAACCAATTGTTGGTTCGTAAATGTGTAGACGTGCACGACGTGGGTAACGCAAATGTTTGAACCGGTCTGGTCCTTCGTGGGCTTGCAGATATTTTGACCCAAATTTGAAATGAATTTTCCTCAAATAAAAGCTTAAATTTGCCAAAATTTATCTTGAAATTAAAAGGGTAAATATTGGAAGTTACCTTTAATTCAGATAATAATTTTAGAAATTGCTTTATAGGAGAATCAATTGATTCTCAATATTAAATGCTCCATTAGGTCGAAATCTCCACTTATACCCTCATGACAATCCTATAAATAGGGAGTAAAGCTTCCAGGTTTACAACTAACAAAAACCATAGAAAATTTTTATTGTTTTACTCTATAGATTTTATAAGTGGTTTTCGGTGATAGGCGAAGGCAAAGGTCGGTTCGTGATCTCCATAGTAGTGCAACTGTGGCTGATCTTATGTTGTTGTATCCTGGGAGACAGACAACCAATGAACTCGAGCACCATAGGAGTGGCCGAAAATCTATCTTAAGGAAACTGCGTTCGTGCAGGCCTTAACACGTTTCTTTTGGTTCCAAATCGGTTTGATTTATATATATTGTTGTATTGTTCTTAATTTTGTACTGTTCGTTTAAATAATATTATTTTATATTGTTATTTATTCTTTGTTTAACGCTTATTTTCTAACAATTTTAAGACAGATTCGAGCTTTAATCTAAGGAGTAATACAACAAGTGTACAAATCGATTATTGCTGTTAAAGCAACCCACGGATGAAGCATAATTTGTCCACTGATTATGCTTAGATGAACAACTTACTTTAAAAAAAAATTAAAGAAAGTATTTGTAACACCCGGGTTTAGGGGTTAGGTGAAAATAATATTTTAATATTATTTGGGCTCGGGTTTATAATCAAAATGATTCTTTAAAATTTCGGGTTTCAAAATAAGTTTTTGAAATGGGACCAAATTGATTTAATTGCAAGTTGAGGAGCTATTTAAAGAATAGAGGAATAGCCATTTATTAATGGCCTTTTTGTAATTTACCCATCCTTCAATTTAAATCCCCCCTTTTTCCCAAATAACCACTATTCACCCTCTTCCTCATCCTCACCCAACGTTAGAAGAGCTCATCCTCCCCAATCTACTATTCTATTTCAAAGCTCCCTCATTTCAACTCCATTTTGAAAGGTAATGACATTTTTGACTTCCCCTCATCTCCCTCTCTTTAAAAGTACCTTCTATTTTCATTTTCATGGAGGTTTTAGAAAATGGAATTTTGGAAAGTTGGATTAAAAATGAAAGCTTTATGTTGTTAAATTAAATGTTTTGATTTAATATGTTTAGTTATGATGTATAGAGGTCAAATGGTATAACATATGTGAATTTTGAATGATTTTGAGCAATTTTCGGATTTGGGTTTCAAGGGGGTTTTTGGAGGGTTTTAAAGTGGTTTTTGGGGTAGTTATGTGTTGGATTTTGGGGGCTGGTGTTAGTATGATATATGAGGGTCACTTTGGGTGTGTTTGATGATTGTTTGGATGCTTGAATTGGAAGATTTCAGTGGGTTTTGTGGGTTGCTCGGGAATTCTATTTTGGGCTTGATTTTGAGTGTTGGATGCTTGAAAACGTTAATCCGGGTTAGTTCCGACGATGAGTTATTGATTGTGGATGTTTTATCTGTTTTTGGGATTGATTAGAATCGAGGTTGGACATCGGTGAAGCATCGGAAGTAAATCCGGGAATTTGAAGGTTGTCGCTTGCTTGGTCCTTGAGCTTGGAAGCTTAGGTGAGTGGTTAATTGTTTTATATGGTTTTAAAATGGCTGGTTCGAGTATGTGGACTAGGTAGGGCTTGGTAGACCCACCTAGAGTTAGGATTAGGGTGGTAGCCTAATCCTAAACTTGATCTAGAGCCTTTGGATGAACTCATATATGTGGATGTGTATGTCTCATATGAAATGTGATATGAATGCTTATGTATATTGCGTTATACATGTGAGATGAGGCATGATTTGTGATGCTTGAGACATGCATGATGATAGTTTATGGTGAGTACGTGCTAAGCACGGAATTGATTGAAATGAGTAAAATGTTGGCACTAGTATGCTTGAGTACAAATGATCGATCATTAGGATGTTAGTGTGTACACATGAGTCAAAAGTCGCGCGTGGCCTTGGTGGCGTTGAGTCACCAAGGAGGAGTACGAGTTCGCCCGGAAATTGTATCTATATATATAGTCGGTGATGAGTGGAATCCCATCGACGGGGCGTGAGGATGAGTGGAATCCCCTCCGCGAGACCGGTGATGAGTGTAATCCCACCGTGAGGTAATGTGGTTGTTGGATATGAGCTCCAACGTGTTTATCCGCGTATTCGGGTCATAGCTAGGTGCCAATGTTGATTGATATGTGTATCAATGTGTTGAGATATATGAGCTTTAATTGGATGTTTAAATGTGATTACATGTGTTGTGGAATTGAGCTTATGATCATGGCATTTATATTGAATAGTGCTCATGCATCTTTATCTTGTGGTATGTGGATCCTTGGTAAATATGTGATTTGCCTTGGCTAGATCGTGCTCGGACCCTGCAATGTTGAGGTTTGTTTTAAGAGCTTACCCTCACTAAGCATCATTGCTTACGCTCTCTTTGTTCAACATTGCAGATCCTTAGTTCGCGGGTTGCTTGAGCAAGTGGAGGGCCTCCAAGTGTGGTTGTTGGCTTGAGTACATCAAGTATGAACTTTTAAATGTTGAACATGTAATAGTTTAAGCAATGGGACATGTGTTATTTTGATGGATAGTTGTTACTTGTTTAGGAGCTTGTTTAGACTCCTTGTTATGTTGCTTTTGTATGGCTTGTGATGCCATGTTTGAATTGTAATCCATGCCTAAATTGCTTATCATGAATGTTAGCTATGTGCCTATTGAGGTTGCCTTTGTGTTTGAACCTTGAAGTATGAGACTTGAATGCTTAAATGTCATCTTTGATTCAATTGCACGTTTTCCTTGATGTATGTACATGTTGGGTGTTTGTATGGCTAAATAATGACCTGTAAATGTTGTATGAATGCTTGTTTGGGTCTAGGGAAGTCCTAAATTGCATCTAGGTCCGAGTCTTGTTCATTTTAGCTGAGATTGGAAGTTTTTCAGTGCAGGGGTATCGATACGGTTGGTCCCGTATCGATACGGCCTTCTTGTTTCAGGCCTCGTGTTTCGATACGCGAGGGGGCGTATCGATACCTTTTTGGTCACTGAAGCTACTGTCCATTTTGGTATCGATACGGGTCTCTGGCGTATCGATACGGTCATTTTAGCGTTGACCGTGAGAAGTCAACCGTTGGGGAGAGTATCGATACACTCCTTGGGCGTATCGATACGGGCTCCACGGATTGACTCTGACCAGTTGACCTAGTCAAGGGGTATCGATACACCCCTTAGGTGTATCGATACCGCCTGCAGTTTAAGTTTAAAATTGGGCAATAACATGTTAGTTTGAGTTCGTTTGATTGTTTCGTAAATGTTGTTCCGCTGCATGATCACTTAGGATTTAATACCCATCTAGACAAGATTTAAAATGAAAAAAATAGGGTTGCTAACCGAGGGGGAATCCTTAAGGGGTTTTCACTCGGTTTTCCCCGTGTGGCCCACTCGGACCAGTCATCCGGCCAGACCGAGACGAGGGGGTTACAGTATTTTACGATGATTTATGTATAATTGTGAATCGGTAACGTGGGCTTGTAGCCCGGATTGTGTGGGCATTAACGACAAAGGCAATGTGCTGCCTTGCCTGTCTATAAGGTAAAAAGGTAAATTTGTATATTTACTTTGCAATTGGATTATTGTCTGTTTGTTGATATGATTTGAATTTTTTATTAAATTCAAAATAACGATTGATTATTAAACATGATATTAATAAGGCAAGTACTCACCTTTATAATGTTTAATAATTGGTACTTTCTTTTATAATCGGCAATTCGTGTTTGAAATATGGTAATTTTAATACCTTAATTTTATGGTATTATTACAGCATGTTTATTAAGGAAATTTTTTATATTCCTTAATAAGTTTGGTGTTTTAAATATGGCATTAAATATGGAATATTTTGTGACGTAATTTACCATGTATAGTTATTATTTATGTGATAATTATTATTATTTGTGTTTTTTGGAAACACTGTGGATTTTATTTCGTACTAACAATTTCTTTTGAGAAATTTTGTAGAGAGAAATATGACATCCAGGCGAAGTCGTGTTTTGTTTTGGAAATAAAAGATCTCGTAAATAATTCGTTTCGAGAATTTAATTCCTGCCGTTTTAACGAGTTTACTTGATCTTCCAAACAAGAAATGAAATTAAAATCAAATGATTAATTCCTTTTGATTTATGTTGGTTAAACAAAATCAAGTTGAATTGATATCTCTGTTGATTAACAGAAGATATAATGGAAATAAATTACTAAATTTATTTCTTCGTTAGAATCTTGTGTTGATTCTAATTTTGGAAAAGAAGATAAATCATTGGGTTTATTTTCAAGAGAATCTTGTATGATTCTAAGGCTGCGGGGAAAATTAAATCATTGAATTTATTTCCGTAAGAATCAAGTATGATTCAATTTTTGTAAAAGGAAATAAATCATTAAAGTTATTTCTATGCTAGAATCATGCGTTGTTTCTAAACTAAATCATTGAATTTATTCCCGTAAGAATCAAATATGATTCAATTTGTGTAAAAGGAAATAAATCATTAAATTTATTTATGTACTAGAATCATGTGTTGATTCTAACTTGTTAAGGGAAATAAATTGTTGGATTTAATTTCGTGAGAATCTAGAATGATTCAACCTTGAAATAAATTGGTGAATTTATTTTGGAAAGAGAAATAACTTAAAGTTATTATTTCTTAAAGAATCAAGTATAATTCTATTTTAGAAATAAACCGGTGAATTTATTTTGGAAATAACATTGGTTACTAAATTCCGACTAAGGTCTCGAATCAAAGCATAGAAGAATTTGGTTCTCTATGTTAAAATTAAATTCTTAAAGCCTATTCTGATGCATGCTATGAAGTGCACAGTGTTTAAAAAAGGCTAAAGAATCGAGAGGGTCGCTGGACCATAAATGGAAGATTTCAAATTGTTGTGAATCAAATGTAGTGATTGATCATCCATGCTTGGAATGATTTCAAGAATAAAATCCATAAACGGTGATTGAAAGAAAATTTGAAAATGCATGTCTAGGATTGGTTCTTTGAGAGACTTGGTATTTAAGCGTGCCTAGTGCACCACCTCTCTTTCATAAGTTACCTACTTGATGCATTGTTTATTATTGTTCTTTCTATTAATACCATGTGAACTTTTATTTGGGGTTTAGTTTACTAAATCTCCGTCGTCTAACAAAAGTTAAAAATTATGTTTCTGTTTTTGGTTTTAGTCTTTGACTAAATTCTTGACGTTTAACAGATTCATAATGCTTGGTTTTGGATTGTGTCTACGTGACACAATGAAAAAATCAGTAAAATTTATTGGAAAGAATTTCATACATGGCAATAAAAGATGTTGCATAATTGACCATGATAAACCGGGTTAAATATCTGAAGGGTGATCCTCCTATTATTAGAGAGGATAAGGTAAATATTGTTACCACCTTCAAATGTTACTAAGGTAAATATTGCTAAGACAAATATTATCACGGCAAACGTAGTGGAAGTAAAAAACGACTTCAAACCGTAAATTAGACGGTGTGTTCAAGAAGCAAAATTTCATGGAAAAAATGCTTCAATTGCCATAAGATGGGAACAAGTCTTCGGACTATAGACTTCCAAACAAGGGCAATGTTATTGTCATACCAATTGATATGGCAACATATTGGTTGAAAGAATATGTTTATTACCTTCATTGATGATAGCACAAAAATAATGTAAAGATGAAGCTATAGTGAAAATTGTTCTCTATGAGCATAATGTTGAATCTCAAACTTAATTAAAGGTTTTAGATGGGGAGAAGCTCTATATGAGTAACGTTGGTACTATAATGTGCCTAACATGTGGGGGAAGCTGTTCTATAAGCTAATTACCTTTTAAACAAGATTCCTCATAATTAAAATGACTAGACACCATATAAGTTATGGAAGGTAATTAAACCTTCCTACAACTACTTGAAAATGTGGGGTGTTTTGCAAAGGTAATGACCTCATTACTAAAGCAACTGAGAATAGATCCCTAAAAATAATGGATTGTATTTTTCTTGGCTATATAGAACATAGCATTGTATATCGATTTCTTGTGTATGAATCGAAGAACCCTGAGATTCACAAGCATACGATAATGGAAGCAAAGGATGCCTTTTCTTTAAAAATGCATTCCCTTGTAAAGCTAGGGAAGTTGGCAAAGTTCAATGAAACGAACTTCAGAGATTATCGATAAAGATGACTCAAATGATCAACAAGGGTTTGAGCTCGAAATAGAGCCACAAAGAAGTAAACGAGCAAGGGTAGAAATTTTTTTGGATCATTTTTCTAAACTTTATGCTAGAAGTTGAATCTCAAACGTATAATGCTGTTAGACATTCATCTGAAGACTGAAGGCATCTTATGGAAGGATGTCATTAAGAGTGAAATTGATTCCATCATGCAAAACCATACGTGGGGAATTAGTGGATCTTCCTCCGTGAATTAAACCACTAAGTTTTGAATAGATTTTCAAACGGAAAATGAAAGCAGATGGAACAATTGATAAGTATAAGGCCAGATTGGTAATAAAAGGTTACTGAGTGCCTTGGCTATTTCGATACATACTCTCATGTATCAAGGATAACCTCTATAAGTATGATACTTACAATTGTCGCTTTGCGAAATCTAGACGTACATCGAATAGATGTTAAAAGAGCTTTTCTAAATGGAGATCTTGATGAAAAAATATACATGGAACAACTTGAGGGTTATGTAGTTTCAAGTCAAGAGAGAAAAGTATGCAGATTGGTGAAGTCCTTATATAGACTTAAACAAGCACCAAAGTAAAGACATGAGAAGTTCGATAATGTCATGATGACAAACGACTTCAAGATAAATGAGTGTGACAAATGTGTATATGTCAAAACTACTAACATTGTATATATTAATCTATGTTTGTATGTTAATAACATATTCATTGTTGGAAGCAACAATAAAATGGTAAACGTACCAAAGACTTGTCAAATTCAAGATTGACATGAAAAATATGAGATTAACATATTTGATTTTGGGCATCCAAATCAAACGGTCACTTGAAGGTCTCATATTGACGTAGTCACACTACGCGGGCAAAAGAAGTTTGGCAAGGATGTCTCCGGCATAGCCAGAACTCCAATAAATACATGCCAACTTTTGTCCAAGAACAAAGACCAAAGTGTTGACCAAGTAGATTCAATAGACCAGATATTGTTTCTACTATGAGCAGTTCAAGTAGATTCACAAGCAATTGAAGTGAAAATCACTGGAAAGCAATTGTGAGGGCATTGAGATATCTTAGATATACTCGAGATTATGAATTGCATTATTCCAGATATCCTACTGGAAAGCAATTGTGAGGGCATTGAGATATCTTAGATATACTCGAGATTATGAATTGCATTATTCCAGAGATCCTACTATTTAGAATGATACTCCGATGCGATTGGATATCTGATATTCAAGATATCAAAGGCACAAGTGGATATGTCTTCACTTTGAGAGGCGGAACCGTGTCATGGAAATCCTCAAGAAAAATGGTTGTAATCAAATCCATAATAGAATCTGATTTTGAAGTTCTAGACAAGTCTAGAAAAGAAGTCGAATGACTTTAGAAATTTCTTGGAGAATATTCCTGAACGACCAAAACCAATGCCCACAATAGGTAGAACATAGACCTTTGTGTATAATGGTAAGTCGAGACATATGCGTTGTCGACATAATACCGTTAGACAACTGATCTCAAATGAAGTTATCTCTATTGATTTTTTTTAAATCAAAGAATAACGTTGCGAATCCATTAACCTAAGGGTTAAATTGAGATCAAGTTGAGAAAACATCGAAAGGAATGAGACTAAAGCCCATGTAAATTTAAGGTGCTATGTGAAGGAAAACCCTACTTAGTTGACTGGAGATCCCAAGATCTAGGTTCAAAGGGACAACCTAATTGCATAGACTTATGCGGTCACTGTAGGGGCTCTTATCCCCAAGTACATTCCTATGATGTAAACAATGATCAAAGTGGTTTAGGCTAAGCAATGCTTTTAATGACCATTGTGTGCTTTTGTGAGTCAAGCAACATAAATCACCTATGTGAGAGTGAAGTGGGGCCGCTTCAAAGAGACTATTGGGCATAGTTTTTCAAACTCTTGCAGAACCAGGCGATGTCCACGGCCATATGGACATACCCATGAGAACTAATACTCTTGTCAGAGAGGTAGTTGTGTGAAGTATATCATCGTTTACACAAATGGCAGAACAGTTCAAGGACATTACGTCTACTGGTCAGCTAGTAAAGTAAATATACTTTCACAAGGGAAGGTTCAAGGGTGGATACCTACCTATCTTATGCAGCTATCGATCGTAGAATCTATCACCATATCGAGTCAAAATGTTTTTGATTAAATCAATTTCATTCATGTGGGGGATTGTTGGAAAAATTTGATAATTTTGGAGCTTTGAATAAGAAATTGATTCAAATGTTGTTGAGGAAAATGTGGAACCAATTGTTGGTTCGTAAATGTGTAGACGTGCACGGCGTGGGTAACGCAAATGTCTGAATCGGTCTGGTCCTTCGTGGGCTTGCAGATATTTTGACCCAAATTTGAAATGAATTTTCCTCAAATAAAAACATAAATTTGCCAAATTTTATCTTGAAATTAAAAGGGTAAATATTGGAAGTTACCTTTAATTCAGATAATAATTTTGAAAATTGCTTTATAGGAGAATCAATTGATTCTCAATATTAAATGCTCCATTAGGTCAAAATTTCCACTTATACCCTCATGACAATCCTATAAATAGGGAGTAAAGCTTCCAGGTTTACAACTAACAAAAACACAGAAAATTTTTATTGTTTTACTCTATGGATTTTATAAGTGGTTTTCGGTGATAGGCGAAGGCAAGGGTCGGTTCGTGATCTCCATAGTAGTGCAACTGTGGCTGATCTTATGTTGTTGTATCCTGGGAGACAGACGACCAATGAACTCGAGCACCATAGGAGTGGCCGAAAATCTGTCTTAAGGAAACTGCGTTCGTGCAGGCCTCAACACGTTTCTTTTGGTTCCAAATCGGTTTGATTTATATATATTGTTGTATTGTTCTTAATTTTGTACTGTTCGTTTAAATAATATTATTTTATATTATTATTTATTCTTTGTTTAACGCCTATTTTCTAACATATTAGAGTTTCGGATTTTTTATTTTTTAAATTGACTAAGGTTGGTATTTGATCTAATTATTTAAAAAAATAAAAAATATATATAAAATTTATAGAAAATAATTTAATTGAAATTTTATTTTAAATAATTTATAATTATATGTTGAATCCTTAAAATTTTTAATATTTATTAATTAATTTAATAATGTTTAACGATGTTCAGCAATATTCGTCGAGCGTGGTAGAATCCTCCTTATATTTGTCATAGCATACATCCCAAACTAGACAACGGTTAAGATCATATTTCAATGACTAATATTTCAGAGCAAAGACAAAACAGTTAACAACACGCTACATCCATGAAATTAAGAAGAAAAATACATTATTTCATCAATGGTCAAACGAATTATTTTTTTTAGAAAATTAAGACGAATTAATTTTTAAAGTATTGGCATCATGAGTGAATTATTTAACGTCACATCATTAGAAATAAAGTTAAATGAATTTTAAAATTTATTAATATTCAACACATTTTTGAGCAAATGATTAAAGACTTCTGTTGACATTCAATATTTTTTTTTTGAGTTTTAGGTTCTAATTTCTGTAGGAGCAATCTCCTTTCTCCCCCTCCTTAAGTAGAAATTGTTCAAAAAAAAAATATTGATAGTAGTATGTTATTGTACAATCAATGCAACAAATATAATTCATTTTATCATTGTTTGTCGATTAATCGACAAAAAGATGATAAATGATATTTCCTCCGTTTCACTAAATATTTTCTTTTTTTTGTTTCAAAATTGTCTCACTTAAAATGTTCCATTAGAAAAATTAACAACTTTTTAAGGCACATTTCTCTTTATATCATATCTTTAAGTTTTCCAACAAAACAAAATTATCATTTTAATTATTTTACATCACATCTCTTACACAAATTTTTTTCCTTGAAACTACGTGAAAAATCAGGCATTTTTATTTGAAAAACCTTTTTTTATTAAATATTAAGATAAATGACTCTGTCGTCTTTTATTTGGAAAAATGACCCTCAAATCTACCACGTATGAAAAACTCGCGTTCTGGGAACCGCGAGTTCTGCCTACGTGTCAACGCTTTTCAGAATAACGAATTTAATAGGAACTCGCATTCTGCAATACGCGAGTTCTTCGAGATTTGAAAAGCCGGCTAAATTTATCGCGGGGAACTGGCTTTCTGCAGAAAGCGAGTTCTTTGTAAATCGGGCTGCCAGACCAAGCGTCTATAGGCATGTTCGAGCAATATTTCGAGCATATTAATCGTATATTTTTAGTAAACATTAAGTTTAGGTTCGTAGTACTAGAGCTTGTCTTTCATTTGACACCAATATGGGTAAGTTCGGTCCATTCTAAACCGACTAAAATTCGCGTCGAAACGGTTACATAGCTTGTTTTTGTGAATGATTTTGCCTTTAAAAATGCTTTATAGGCTCGGTTTGTTAATCGAATAATGTAGGTTATTGTTTATCCAAAGTAAATGAAATTAAATATAAATTCTAAAAATTCTGTAAAAATAAATAAATAAGGCAAAACAAAATATTGGTAATTATAAAATTAAAAAAAATAATGTATTGCATGAACATAATTAATTTTTTTAGACAACCCCATCGTACTAATGATGTCTATGTCCACCCGTTCCGCAGCTGGGTGCACGACGATCCCGTGGCGGATTCCTCCGAATTTCATGTGCTCCAGGGTCGTTCTCTTTAGTAGCGAAATCATCATCGGCTCCATGAACATCCTCGAAACGCGGACCACTGTTGGGATCGGTGCCGATGTAGAACAATCTCTGCGGCGGCGTATGCTCGACAATACTGTAGTCGAACTGTGATGACAACAGTGGAACATCGAACACTAGAGGACTACTCATCGACATGAAGGGACGATAAGAATCCATGAAGCCAAACTCGGGTGGAGACCCCTGCTGAAACGTCTGGGGACCACTCATATGCTGAAAAGCTATTCTAGACGACGAGGCCCCTGCAGTGTGAGTTCGCCGTCTCTAACTTTCAGCCCCCATTCTCGAACCGCGCTGCGTCGGCTGGCTCTGGGTGGCTTGACGTTGTGTGGGCGGGCGATTTTAGAGAGGCACATCAATTTCTCGCTCGCGCTCCTCCGAAGTGAGTATATGCGGCTTCCCATTTTGGTGGTACTACTGCATAAAGTCAAAAGTGACGGCCTGATCCATAATAGGTGTACAGATGGGCGGTCGTCTGTCATATCTTGTCATCCATTGTCTTACCCAGTCATCGTGATGATGGCCCCAATGGACTTCTGTCTTCCCCTACCACATCAACCGTTGTAATTCGTCCAAATTAGGTGGTGGCAGCGGAACCCCTTGGATGAAGCCAAATTGTTGCAGAACCCGGTTCGTAGGATGCCACTCGACAATATCGTAATTGATGAGTGTCACTAGCAGCAGCCATGAGAGGTCTCCATAATTTCTCCCGGAATACAATCACGAATCGCTCAGTATACGGAGTCCACATGAACTGAAAAAATAATTTTGAATGTGAGTTATATAAAGTTTAATTAGAAAAAAAAATCAAAATTAAAAAAGAGTCTGAATTCCTAACCTCGTCATGTACCTTGTCAATCAACAATCTATAGTCTCGCTATGTAGTTGGTAGTCCCTGGTGAGTGAGTTGAAGACACCACTTGTCATTAATGGAAAAGAATTAAAAAATATAATAGTTTAAAAAATATAATTATAAATTAAATTAAATAATTTGAATAGTACCTCCAAATAAGTGGGAATAGGTATGGGGTGGGGTTTCTAGGCCGCGAGCTTAAAAACGACATTCGAAACCAAGCCCAAGACTGAAGTAGTAAAAGACATTCTCTGATTGCAGCTCTGTCATGGTCGACGGTTCTGCAAAGCTCCGTGAACAAAAAGGCCAAGACCGCTGGTCCCCAACATTTTCTTCTTGACTCGGCAAAATTACTGAGATGGTACAACCACATCGCATGGACTTTGTTTTGAGGTTTATCAGGCATCAAAATCCCTCCAATCATTCGTAGGATGTGGGCACGAGCAAACCGTTGCGAAAATAATAAGTAGTGTTATAAAAATATTTGAATTAGTAACAAAATAAAAAAGCAAAATATATAATAAAATAAAAATATTTATCCGCTTTGTTTCGACATCCGTATCGGGGGAGGATTGTAAAATTTTCCTCCAAAAAATTTAGGAGGATTTTTCCGCTGTCGAACTTCTCCGGCACCACTCCCAATAGGTCAGAACAGAGGGTCGGCCAGTCACCATCTGCAATACCGATAATAATATCGCCGTCAGTAGGCAACCCAAGATGATATGCAACATCTTCCAGTGTAATTGTTGCCTCGCCACACGGAAGATGAAAGATGTGCGTCTCTGGCCTCCATCGTTCTAATATTGCGTTAATCAAAGAACGATTCAACTTTGTACCGCTAACTATAGTAGTGACGTGGCCAAACTGACTTCCTCAATAAACGGAAGAATATCCTCATTCAGTGGGTCGGTGATACGATTCAAATAGCATGTCAATGCTCGTTCTTAGTGCTTGAAAAAATATAATAAAACATAATAATAAATAAAATATATATAAGAAAAAATAAATAAATAAAAGAATAAAGAAATAATATAAAATATAAAAAACATTACCACCGGATCCCTCCGCCAATATTCGAACACGTGTCGTCCGTCTAGCCTCAATAAACTCGCTATTGTGAAAATATTTAAATAAGAGAAGAAGAAGAAGAAGAAGAGAATTCGGTGTGGGGTAAGGGTTTGTAGGGCCGACTATTTATAGTTGAACTCGCACCCCCTGGGAAGCAACATTAAAGAGACCTCGCGTTCTGCAGAACACGGTTTCCTTGGGAACTCGTTGTCTACAGAACGTGAGTTTCGTTGAAATGATTCGGTATTTGACCAGACTCGTATACTGAACCGTTTGACTGGATCTCGCGTTCTATAGAAAGCGAGGTCCCAAAGAAACTGCATTCTACAGAACGCGAGGTCACAAGTTTTTTATTCTTCATTTAAAATTACGCATAAATTAATTTAAAAATATAATATTTATATTATTAATATATATGTTTGTTATTAGAATATCTAGCTAATATTTAATATGTATTAGAATTTTAGAAATAAAAAACCCTTCAAATTCATAAATTCTATTTATTCTAAATCTCAATTTTTTATTTTATATCTAGATATATTTCTATATATTATTTATATATTATTTCTATATATTATTTATAATTTATATATTTTAATATATTTATATATATTGAATAATAGATTCTATATGAAATTATGTTTATGAAAAAATCTTTTTTTGTTTTTCAAATAATTATTATATTATCAATATATTTTCCAATGTATTATAATAGAAATTTATTATTAATATATTTTTTAATATTATTAATTTTAAGTAATTAATAATTCAATAATATTTATATTAAAAATATAACAGAATACATAAGTTTGACGGAGGGGTATCCCCTTCTAATTTTTACAATTGAAAGGATAAAATCGGATTTGCAACCAACCAACACTTCTTAAAGATCATCAACTTGTTTTGATCTCTTGGTCTTAGAGAATCGGTCCTTGTTCTCAAGCTTAGTGCTCTATTGGAGTCGAGTATTGTACCCCTAAACATGCTTATAGTGTTGGGTCTTTGACTCGAGTTGCATGCGGGGGTCCTAGCCTCGAACAAAAGGTTAAGAACCGATGGTTGTCTTGAATCTCGGAGGTCTATTGGATATTGTCATTTGCCTGCCATTCAAAAAGACCTCAAATTTTCAGATATTGTGATTTTTTGTTGTCGATTCCCGTGAAAAAAATACCGAATATTTAACATCTACTCAACATATATATGCAACTACAAATAACAACAAATCACAATATCCAAAAAATTAGTTTGCGAATAAATTTTCCAGATACGTGGTTTGTTGGCATTAGTAGCTACAATCGAAAACTTGAAGCACTAACTCAGAATGTAATTTTTTTTCTTTGACTTAGTGGTGTGTGCTTCTTCCCTCGATCAGCCGAGCTTATATAGAAGCAGAAGTAACGTTTTGTTACACGCGACTTTACTGACGTGACAAACTCGCGCTTTGTAGGACGTGAGTTCCTCAAAAAGTCGCACTTGATATGACGCGAGTTTTCTGACACGTCAAGAATCCTGGCACGTCAGGAATTCACCCTTTGCAGAACGTGAATTTCCTGACACGTCAGGAATTCACATTTTGTGAGATGCGAGTTTGGTCTATATATAGTCCAGAGCGCTGGTGAATATGTATTTGCACGATTAGTAGATGGATTTGGTATGATAGGATACAACTTTTGGTGCAATGTGTGTATGGTCTGTGTTTGTATAAGATGATCGACAAATAAAAATATCCGGAAACGCTGGTGGGGTGCAACAAAAATGATCGGTACCACGAAAACACACTGGCTGCAACTTTAGATGTCATGTCCATGGTAACTACTTTTGGTGGGTGCCAGTTACATTTGATAGCGCGGGTCAAAGCTGCTACCATTGTCGGTGTTTTCGAAGCTATGTTAAGACCCCCCGTATGTAAGTTGAGTGCTGAATTGACCGCCTCAGCCAAGTTCGTTGTCATGTGACCATATCGTTTACCCCCGTCATATGATCTAAGCCATTTTCCCTCGGGATTTTGGCAAGGTAGTCCGTGCTATCTTTTTTCAGACTCTCAATTCTCCGAACAACTGGTCTACCTCATGTACATAATGCGAGTTGCCTAGGAAATGACAGTTGAATAGTTAGGGGAGAACAACGCATGCAAAGATATCATAAATGCAAATGACCTAAAAGACGTACTCATTCGAAGCACCAGAGCACGTTCATCTTGGTTCTTGTAGTTCTGCAAGTAGTTGGCCGCAATGTGTCGTAAGCAGTAACAATGGTAAATGTAAGGAGGCTCCCAAGACTGGCCCAAACATTCTATTTCCCATTTGATCGATGTGCCTCTGCTGGAAATAACACATATCTCATCGTCCCTTGCCTGCATTACAGAAGAAAGAACATGTCTCCGTAGGTTCTTAAGGAAGAACAACCAAGACTCGAGATTCTTCTTTTTAACTATCGTGAAGGCTACAGGAACAGTTTTTCGATTGCCATCTTGTGCAACTGCCAGAAGTAAGACCTGTGTATATTTCCCGTACAACCAAGTGTCGTCTATCTGAACCATCGGCTTGTAGTGCTTGAATGCATTTATGCACTACGGAAATGTCCAAAATAGCTGTTTGAATTGACAAAAACCTGGTACGACACGATCATTTTCGTATGCCGAAATTGTCTCAAGTTTCACAACCGTTCCGGGTATGTGTTTCTGCATCATGTTTAGCCACAGACGCAACTGGCTGTAAGATTCCTCCCATTGGCCAAACACTTTTTGCACGGCCCGCCACCTTGCATACCATGCTTTATGATATTCAAGAATGTAGCCGTGATGTTTTTGAGCTACATCGATACATGTGGAAACTGTCACACGGGGATTTGCTTTGATCATTGCCATGAAGGTATCGCATAGGACGTGCACATCCAAGTTCTTGTGATTCTGACTAAGGTTGCTCACGGTGCATGTATGAGGCCCCTCCATTTACATCTCTAGCTCTTGTGGGCGCATTCCGCAATGTAGAAATTCACTTGGGTTTTCTTCACAGTCGTCGTAACTGTCCGGTGAATGTTGTAGTGCTTAATAGCTGTCACGACCAGATCTTTTATCAATAATGTCATCCCAATGGCCAGTTCACCATCAGCACCGTGGTTGTAATTGTTAATTATTTGGAATTGTGAAAATTCTAGAACGTTCAACGCATCCATATCAACCGTTGCGAAGTGGGATGGTGTATGGTAATAAGAAATATGTGCAGCTGATATTGGAACATTGCTTTCCTTCAGGTGTTCTTCGTTGCCTTCTAAATCTTCGATACAACCTGCTGGAATGTTCACGTCTGCTGGTGGTTCATAGAAGGGCCCTTGCTCGTCGCCATCGGGTCCGGGTTCCCTAACTGGTTCTTCGTCAGAAGCATCCCCTTGAACTGGAATAGTTCTGTATCGTTGACTGCTATCCTTTCAGGCGAGTAGACTGGTCATCGATCGCGAGACCGCTCACGAGATCGCTCATAAACCATATTACCAAGATCAAGGTCGAGCGCACCAATACTAGAATGTCTCCCCATAGATGGTTGAATGTACTCCGTACTAGGGACATACGCTGAGTATCGTCCATGTGAGAAATCACCGAAGGGGTTGAACGCTTAATGGTCAGATGACCTCAAGTAGTTGTGGGATGATGATGTAGCCTCCCCCATACTATACAGATTGTACGTTGCATGTCTTCACATTAGAGAGGATGGTGCATCGAATTCATCGTTCAGGGGCTGGTTCAAGTCGAACCCGAAACTAGCTACGCACGAATGTCTTGGCACAGAAGACGATGAAGTACCAAACTCGTTGCGTGGACTGTATGTACTTAGTAGGTTGAAATCATTTCTTAAACCGACCGTCGGGCTATCAACATTGGCATTAGGGTCAAAGTCGAAATTCGCCCGTCTTCAGGTTGGGATTTCGATAGCAACATTAGAATCCAAAAACGACGTATACAACTCGAGGGGCCCTTCTAAAGAATACTCCAAGTAGGTAGCCATCATCAACTCCATATCACCGTTGTCCCCAATGCGGCATACTGAGTAGGTTAACGGTTCTAAAGAGATCGATAGACGATACTTCACCTCGATCAGCTTTCCCCCAAGGCCATGCGGGACACAATTTTCCACTTCTTTAATTGAATTCTTGTATGATAATCTCCTCAGAATCATTAGCATTACAGTATTTACGCACTGAAAAACGATGTTGAGTGATGCATCAGCGATTATATCGCCATCGTAGTATGCAAGAACAACAACACCTTCTCATCTCGACATTTTGCCAGCAATTGAAAGACTTGAAAAAAATTGAAAGACTTTAATGAGAACTATACAATATCAGTATTGCATTCTGCTTCATATAAGAGAAAATGACCAAACTCATCTAGAAAATCCTGAGGGATCTTGCTTTTGCAGACGTATCAGGAAAGTAAAGAACTTGTTTTCTATAATAAGCGAGTTACTATCAGATTCCTGGATCTCGTGTTATGTAGAGAGCGAGTTCTTTTCTATCTCACGTTCTATAGAAAGTGAGTTCTTTGCAGACTGAAACGCTGACACAGCATGTCTAACACGTCTGAAAAAGGAAAAGTTCGGTCCATGTGAATATTATCGGTACTCTGTACCCTTATATATCATGCAGAATTGAGTACATGTTTGAATAATCCAGGTAATGAGATGTAAGCAATGTTTTTTGAATATTTGAAGTAAATTGTATCATCCTTCTGTAACGTGCTGAAAAAATATAATTTAAGATGATTTTTACCCAATAATATTTCACATAAATAAGTAAAAGATGATAAATTGCAGCGTTACACAAACTTATAACATTAATAAAGGAGTGAAAGGTTAATCGGAATCATCATAGTCAGTTGAAATGTCTGAACTTAAGTTATTCGACCAGCTGTTGTTTTTGTTGTCTATGCCTATACATAAAAAGATGCAACTCGTAGGCAGCTGCATCAACATCCGGTGAAGATGGAGCTTGTTCAATGGCTGCTGCGAGCGCGGACGGGGAAACTTCTATGGGTGCAGACGTACTACTTTCACCGGCGTTGACCTTATCGAACTTAACATTTAAATGGATGTATTTAGCTCCTACAGAATAGAGCTGGTCATACATGTTACGGACGTCAGTTTCGTTGGTAAGCTTCAGAAAGTAGTGAGTTTCAGCTGTAGTCGGTGTTGGGATTTTACATTCCAAGTAATAAATTTGCTTGTCACTGTGTTTACTAACCTCGTTTGATATCAACTGCAATAAATCGTTGGGTGACATTTTGCTAGTGATTGTTGAGTCGAAATAGGTACCGAGAAAATAAAATGTTACGAAAAATTTAGCCATGAAAGGAACAAAGAGTTGAGTTGGATGTTTTGGTGAAATAGATATGAGAAAATAAAACTTCAATTCGTGGGTTTTTATAGTAAATGAAAAACACCACATGAGTAAATTTAATTCGAATGAAAAAATGTGAGTTGTGCCAGTTTTACAGATTCCTTACGGGTCAGAAGAAGTCGTGTTTTATAGAATGCGAGTTTTTCCAGAGAGAACTCGCGTTTTGTAGAACGCGAGTTTCATAGAACTCGCGTTTTATATAATGCGACTTTCAGCAAGCCTCGGTATATACATGTCGTCGATATAATATGTCAAGATGAGAAACTATTACATCTTTGGTATACTACGATAAATATAATATGTCGAGACGAGAAACTATTACATATTTGGTATACTACGATGGGCAGATAATCAATGATACATCTCTCGACGTCGTTTTTCAGTCCTCAAGTGTTATATTGCTTCCGCTACCATACAACATATCGTATAAGAAGTTGATGAATGAAGTGAAGAAACATGTTCTACATAGTCTTGGGCAAAAGCTTGAACCGTTGAAGTATCGAATGCCAACATCGTTAGAATGATTAACATACTCATTATTCCACATTATTGACGACGTTGATATGGGAATGATGGTGGAATCTCACCTATAGTTTTGCTCAGGGTGGGCTCTTGAGCTTGAGTTGTATGCAATATTTTCTGATCGTAGTGATGTTATTGGAGTCCCAAGTAATATGTAAATTTTATGTAAATTAATAAAACTTTAATTAATAAAACGTTAATTGTAGGGAGTTTTGGTGTTCTCTATTTAGGAGCGCAAGTGCACACTCTTGTCAAGTTATAGTATAAAAGATATCGTCTCCCACAAGGATTGGAGCAGCTACTATGAGTGTTTTCTTACACAAGGAATTAGTAAATTGCACAATTAAATTTTTGAATAATAAAGACATAAACATAAAAACACAAGTAAATTAAGATAGTGATAGGGAGAGATGAGGTTGATAGATCGGGTCAGGTAGTTGCAGTTCAGTAGTGTGTAGATTGCGTTGTAAAGCCTAAGTGTGTTTTGCACTGCCACGATATGCTGCCTCGGAGGGTAATGGCAGATTGAGGCTGCGACCCTTTCGCTGCCGTAGCGGATCTCTGCTCTTGCAACTTTCACTGTCTCGGCAGGTGGAATGGAGAGAAGTCCCAACAGCAAGTCTGGCATATACTTCAAGTTCGGCAGAGCAATTCTGAAGTGATCATTCCTATGTCTAAGTAAGGATTCTGTCACCACGTGATATAGGCAATACCTAGCAATCTCAGCGTAAACCTAACACAGGCAGTCGACGTTTGGTTGCTCCTTTTAGCCGCTGAAACTCGAACTTATGTCTAAGCCGAATTAGTCAACACCTCGACATGATGAGACCGTGCTTAATTCTTTTGTGAATTTGACACTCTCGTGCCCGAAAAATGGATTTCCTCAACTAGACTTTTGGAATTAAATGAAGAAGTGAAGAACATGAATTAAGCAAACTTGAGAGTATTTTATTGCAAAACACAACTTAAACTATACAACCGTTTCTCACAACTACTTTACATACAAAACCTAAACCCTAGGAGAGAATTGAGTCGCAACCTCCAATACCCCCACTTAATCTATCTATCTACCTCTCCTCTATGCCCCTATACCCTCACATACATGGGTATATATAGGGCTCATAGCCTAAGTTGAGTCCTCCTTGGAGTAGGAGTTCTTAAAGTAACTTTATATTAAATGTTGACTCCTTTTTGACTTGAATGTGGACTCTTTGGACGTTGCCTTCTTCAGCAAGTAAAGATAAGTACTCATACTTATCAATCTTCGATCAGCTCTACAGGCCGCTACAAGCTTTAAAAAATTGCAAGACTGAGCTCATTGGACTTAGGAGATTGTCCTCTTTCAATCGCAACACGTCTTGACTAAGTCGGTTTAACTCCTGCCTGGGCAGCAGACGACGACAATACTGCTATGGCGGCGTCCTTGGCGGCAACTGGAACTGCTTCAGTATAGCTCTTTCATGTCCTCTCCTCTTCTACACACTTACAACACCTGAAAATAAAAACTAAACTAAAACAATATATTTTCTTAACCAAACAAAGAATATTCAACAAAATCATGGTAAAAGAGCAAATATTGTTATTATGCATGCAATGCATCTAAATATGCCTAGATGAGCTTAAGAACAACAATAATAAGGGCAGGAATGTGTACAAAATATAGAACTCGTGGACACTCTACACTGATCAGCGTATGTTGTAGTTTTTAATTGCATCCTCTGCCATTTTCTTCGTAGTGAATATCAATCCCAACTTGTAGTTCACCGTCAGTATTGGCATCGTCCATTATAGAACTCGGATGAAAAAAATAAACTAAGAGAATTTTTGAGTGAATTAAAATGAAAGAAAAGGAAAGGAAAGAGTGAGTTTGTTGAGGAAGCAGAGGGGAGGGGTCTATTTATAGGTGTGTAAATGAACCGATGTAAATGAACTGGTGGTCTTTCAAATTATTGTTCTTTATAGAAGACATGCATTGAAACACGTAAAATATTACATACGAACCACATTGCAAATTTTATTTTTATTTTTTGCACCCCTAAACATGCAGACTAAAATAATTTACATATGAATTGATATAGACGAGAGGTGCAATAGTTTGTCCGATTTGTATGGCCGACAAGAGATTTGTTGTTGTTGTAGATAAATAGTCGACGAGAGGTGCAATAGTTTGTCCTAGTTGTTGGAGCCCTCAAGCTTTGTAGATTTTGTGAGTACGCGATAATCATCATCTTCCACGACACAGATGTCACTAACAACCTATTTGCAACCCTGGGAAGGCAAGCAACTGAGTACATGACAGGTGGCCACAAAGTCCACCTGGACCTCATCGAACAAGTGAAAACTTATGTGCGCCATTCAAATGCGACGACTGCAACTCTCTTCTCCCGAGAAGGCCATTTGTTCTTTGTTTCAGAATTTTTGAGGCCGTTGGAAGGCTTACAACACAACGCGTATGTGGTAGATCTTAGGCAAAGAACCTGCGAGTGCAGAGTATTCCAAACATTCAAATTTTCGTGCGCACACGCCACTGCTGCTTGTTCTTCCCAACGGATTCACTACATGAGAGTGCTTGATCCGGTAAACTTACTAGAAACAATGTTCAAGGTTTACGAAAAAGAGTTTTCTCCCATCGAAAATGAAATTGATTCGTATGCCATTGACGTTGAACCGACTAGGGCTGTAAATAAGACGAGACAGATTGCGAGCTACTTGAGCTCGACTCGATTGGACTCGACTCGAGCTCGAACTCGGTTCGAGTTCTTGACGAGCCAAGCCGAGCTACTTGAGACCTGACTCGAAAAGCTCACGAGCTACTCGAAAATATAATATACTGGATTTTTTTTGTAATTTAAAATCTAAATTCTTAAACTTAAAACCCTACATATAAACCCTAAAATGTAAACCCTAAATTCTAAACCCAACAATCTAAACCTTTAAACCCTAAACTAACACCATAAACCCTAAAAGTAACAAGTTTGAGTTTACACAACTTATGTATCAAAGTTTGTTGAGTTGTGTGGGGCTCGATTTGATCAACCGATGTAGCTTACCAAGTGGTGGAGAGGTGGATTTTTGGGTGGAGGTGGTGTGGAAGCTAAAATGGAAATTGACACAATGATTTATAGTGGTTCAACCTTCTAACCAAGGTCTACATCCACTACCTTAGCTCCCCACTAAGGATTTCCAATCAATCCACTATTGATTCGTCCCCTTTTCTAGGCTTAGGAGGAAACCCTTTACACCGATCAAGCTTTCTACCCAAAGCTTTGACCAAAACCCTCTTTTACAAAGAGAAACAATAAGCAAACTTAAATCCCTCTAATAGGTATTTGTTTGCACAATTTAGCACTCAATCAAAACCTAAAACACTTGAGCAAATTTGACAGTTTTGGCTCACTAGTGTTTGTCTATACAATAAATGACAATTTAAGTTCTAAGACAATTCTCGATCATTTGTTGATTGACAATATGAGCATTAGCCTTTACTTGATGCTTGGATGTCCCTTTTATACTCCTTGATGAGTTTGTAGCCGTTACTAGCCGTTGGGATTGAATTGGAGTCGTTGAGGACTTTAATTCCCACCATAAATGCAGTTCTGCAGCTCCCCGTTTCGAAACGCTCGAACCCATTTCGAAACACCCTTTAAGAAGAAAGAGCCGTTGCAGTCTGACGTGGACCTGTATCGAAACGCTATAGACCGTTTCGAAACACCCGTTTCGAAACGCCTGCCCCTGTATCGAAACGATCTGCATTTAAGTGTTACTCCCTCTGTCCCACTAAAACTGTCACATATTGACTTTTTTTGGGTCAAACTTTTTCAACTTTGACCTCTTATAATTTAAAATTTATTATTGATAAAAATATGAAAAAATATATTTTAAAAACTTTGAATCAACTAGTTTTGAAATATATTTGTTATAATTTTTAATTAATTAAAATATTTAAATAAATTATAGTCAAAATTAAAAAAATTTGACCAGAAAAATGTCAACATGTGACAGTTTTAGTGGGACGGAGGGAGTAGTTGGGAAATAGTCGTTGGGGTTTATGACCGTTGTGGTCAATGCCACGTAGGCGTATCGAAACAGCATAGCCCATTTCTAAACGCTGGGCAAAAATCTCATCCAGGGAATGCCCGTTTCGATACTTGTATCGAAACACTTTTGCTACTGGAATGCACCGTATCGAAACGCCCTAAGGTGTTTCGAAACGCCTGGACAGTTTTGTGAAGTTTGGCTTTGAAAAACATGTAAAACCTTTTAAAAACATCCCTAAACATAGTTTCAAGTTATTTGGACTTTGGAAATTGTTTTAAATACTTTTTAAATCAGTCCAAAACATTTTTCGATTATTATATCAAAACATTAGTTCTACAAAGTTTTTTCTTCATAGGACTTTAAATGAGACGTGACAGATGAACAGTTACTCGAGTCCAATGCGGTCAAAGATCAGTCAACACTTGACTCGACTGGGCTCGAATCAAGCTCGAACTCGACTCGAGTTCTAAATGAGCCGAGTCGAGCTCAGATTTCTCAAGCTCATTAGAAATTAGTCAAGCTCGAACTCGACTCAAAATCTTAACGAGCCGAGTCGAGCTTAGCACTAATCGAGCTCGACTCAGCTCGTTTACACCCCTAGAACCGACCATACGCCTAGATCCTGCACTACTAAGACAAAAGGACATCCACAATCGATACGAATTTACTGTGCAAAGGATATGGTCGAACATAGAGAAAAAACGGACAAAAGAAACATTGTAGTATATGTAGAAATCCCAAACACACGCGTAACAAGTGTCCTAATCGCTCGGGCCCTCGTATCAACTAAGTCATTGTAATTTCTTACTATCTGCGTTCCTCAAGTTTCAGTTTAAATAATAAGAACTAATTTGTTTTAAAAATTCTCTTTCCGACTTGTCGTTCCTGCACAAAACCACGATTTGAAACCATTTTCAACGCAAATTTTATACCATTCTCCATGTATCGCGCGTCTCAATATCAGTTTCAGATCGAAGATAAGTTCTACTACAACGCCTCTAAGGTCAAAAAATGTGATAATTCTCGGATTATAAACCCGAAAATTTTTTACAGAACAAGGCTCTCATGCCATTTTATATTTTCATTCATTCACAAAACAAGCTATGTAACCGTTTTCGACACGAATTTTAGTCAGTTTAGAATGGACCGAACTTGCCCATATTGGTGTCAAATGAAAGACAAGTTCCAGTACTACGAACCCAAACTCAATGTTTACTAAAAATATATGATTAATAAGCCCGAAATATTGCTCGAACATGCATATGGACGCTTGGTGTGGTAGCCCGATTTACAAAGAACTCGCTTTCTGCGGAAAACGAGTTCCCCGCGATAAATTCAACTGGCTTTTCAAATTCTCGGGGAACTTGCGTTTTGCAGAACGCGAGTTCCTATTAAATTTGATATTTTGAAAAGCGTTGACATGTAATCAGAACTCGCTTTTTGCAGAAAACGATACTGCATCTCGCGTTTCTCAAAACGTAAGTTCTTTATACGTGACAGATTTGAGTGTCATTTTTTTAAATAAAAGACGACGAAGTCATTTATCTTAATATTTAATAAAAAAAGTTTTTTTTATATAAAAACGCCGAAAAAACTAGAGATAAAAATTATGGTACGGGTGAGTAAGAGCTAACAAAAAAAAAATAAGAACAAACATATTGACAGTTATCCATCTCATCTTCTTTGGAAGAAATGTATTGCACCTAATTCAACTTTGTCTTGTAATATACAATTCAACTTTTACAACATGCAAGTGGCAACTACACCCATTTCTTTCCTACACCCTCTTAACATTAACAAAATTTTAAAGGAAAAATAACGAATATTAGGTAATGTTACAAAGCATTAATTACCCTTTGTTTCTTGCTGAACTCTAATTCCAACAACTCCATTTCTCTGGTCTTTTTTCCATTACATCCACCGAGACTAGCACTTCCACTGCCACTAGGTATTTTAAATATGTCGACCCCAAATAGCCTGACCATTTCAACCGGTCCAGTCGAACCCGAAACCAGTCCGGTTCTTGCCTTGCAGTCAATGTAAAGTTGCTTATCCGGCCCCGTGGATCTCTGAAAGCTAACAATGTCGCCGGCGTTAAGGTTCTTCTCCTTAACAAAGCGGCTCCACCCTTTTGTTAACACATAACTTTGGCTGCTGTTCCAATAGGAATACCTAAACCTCCAAATTTTGCCATTCGCATCTTCCAAGTGCAAGAGAATTTCTTTGGAAGCACTCCCAGTTTGCAAAGGGAAGTATTTCTCGGCATGCTGCTTAGGTATTACGAGTCGGTTCAACTTTCCCACATCGCTTGGTGTCACAGCTTTTTCGAAAAGCTGTTCACGCGCCTTCAGCTCAAGACCAAAGGAAAAGGAACGAAATCCCGCCGCATCCTTTCGTTTCCCGTTCCCGTCGGAGCCATAGCTTCTCCGACTCTGTTCCAGTTCATCACTGTAGGTATGCTTTCGCAACATGTCAACGATTTCTGCCTTGGAATGTGAATTGAGGAAGACCATCTCCATGTCATCTTGCTCAGATTTCTGGAGGTGTTTGAAGTTGGTGAAGGCATCAGGACCCCGAAACCTTTGAGCAGCTATATCATAGGCTTTGGCAGCCTCATCTTCTTGATTGAAAGTTCCAAGCCAGACGCGTTGGTGTTTCTCGTATATCTGAGCACCCCATCGGCCGTTGGGTTGCGGAACAACACCTTTGTACTTGGAAGATGGGAGCTTTCTTGATTCAGCTTCAGAATCCAAAACCACGCTGCTTCCAAGGCGGCGGAGAGAGTCGGGATATTTGGTGTTTAGGGAATCACTAGTTATGCTTCCATGTACGCAGCTTGAGCTTCTATCCATTTTGTTTTCCTTTCTATCTCTTTTGGATTTGTAAGGTTTGTTGGGTTAATTGGTGGATTGTGTGGTGCGCTTTTTTTATATACTACTCCTAGAAGGGAGCTGGTATATATAGGGGAGGATGGGTAAGTGTCGGAAATTCAATACATTGGATAAAGGAAGATTCGTATTCGGAGGGAACAGTGAAAGGACGTGACCCAAGTGAGCAAGTTGATTTGTGGGTTCATCCCCCCTTTGCTGACCATTTGCCGGTCTCTTTCTCTTGTGTGTATCTGCAATCTGCATCTAAATAATGCATAGTGTTTACTGCTTCATCTCTCTTGTACGTCCAACGTATCTAAACTCCAAGCATTGGTTTTGTCTTTTTTGGCTAGGTTCTTCATCTCCTCCCACTTCCTTCATAGTATTAATATTATTTCCAGATAAACATTATTGACAACTTCAGCTCCCATCACAAGTTGGTGTCTCGGACCTTGTCTCTTCCGCTCTTTCCCCTCCCTGTTCATGCACTACAAGTACAACTAATACAATATTAATGCAAAACCAAATAAAAACAACGCCATCAATATCATATCTTAATTGCTTCAATCTAAACAGAAAAATATATATATTGGAACAATTTTTACTTGGAAGGGAGAATTTTACTTTTAATGGGTATTAAACCCACAACCTAAGGGAGAGTGAAGATTATCAAGTCAACCACTTGTTTTAAAAGTTGTTGACATATATATGTATTTTTGATATGGCATCATTGCTAGTAAAACGTAAAGTTTGTTTAAGATAACGGTACTAGGGTAGTTCTAGGGTGAGGCACTCTTAGGGTGCGGCTAAAATAAGACAACCCTACACAAATTCTTACTCAGTTGGTAAGAATTTATGTAACTGTACAAATTTTTATATTATAACCTAAATTCTTACGTAAGATAACATCTATACAAATTCTTACCGGTTGATAAGAATTTATGTACTTACACAATTTCTTACCTAATTAGTAAGAATTTCGGTTCTACCTAAATTATTACCTAGTCTTACATAAAATTTTAAAAAATAATAAAAATTTGTGTAGGGCAGCATTTTAACCGCAGCATAAAGTGACTTAACTTAGCATCACCCAACTGGTAGTCTGGTACTAGTTGTACGGAATACTGTTCCTTGTTCCAATCCTTAGGTGTTAGGAGTTAGGAGTTAAAGGACAAATAAAGGTCCCACAAGGATTTGCAAGTTGTTTAAGAACAATTCTGTGGTTGAACGTGGTTTTGGTTTAGGATAGGGAGCTGCTTTGATATTTTCCCCCAATTATTCCAAAAGGTTTAGAGATCGAATGATTCAATATTCAAATGAATGGGGAAATGTAGATACGACTTTATATATGATGCCAAATGAGAATAATAATCTGGTCAAAAAAAGGGGAGAATAATTTGCTTGATCCACAATACTTAATATATAAAATCTGTTGGTAATTTGTAATTTATAAAAGGTTAAACTACACTGATAGTCACCGAACTTTTAGGGCGCTTTCAATAAGGTCACCGAACTTTTAAAATTTTCATTACAGTCACCCAACTTTTAATTCGCTTTCAATAAGGTCACTATCGTCAACCACTGTTAAAAAAGCTGACATGGCATGTTAAATTTAAGGTTAAAATACACTATTAGTCACTGAACTTTTAAGAGGCTTTCAATATGGTCACCGAACTTTTAAAACTTTCATTACCATCACTCAACTTTTAATTCGCTTTCATTACTATTAAAAAAGTTTATGTGACACGTTAAGTTTAAAAATAAACTTTTTCCCACCCTATTTTATCTCCTTGTCTTATTTTCTTACATCCAAACATGTCTATCTTTTAGATACATTAATATTTTCCTTTGAACTCCTCATTATCTAGTGCATGACTCAGTAAATGTCGGGCCTTAAGCATAAAGAGGATTTTTATGAGCAAAATTTTAGTTATTTCTTTATCATTCCATCATTGGATGTCTCCCAATATTTTTCTTGTTCTCACACATGCCGCATGCATGTCTAGATACATTAATATTTTCCTTGATGTGTTACTAGAGAAGTAATGACCTTCACCAAAAAATTACAATTTGATTCATATGAAAGAAAGAGACATGTTTGGATGGAAGAAAATAAGAGGGGAGAAAAAATATGGTGGGAAAACGTTTATTTTTAAACTTAACGTGTCACATCAGCTTTTTTTTAACGGTAATGAAAGCGAATTAAAAGTTGAGTGATAGTAATGAAAGTTTTAAAAGTTCGGTGACCATATTGAAAGCCTCTTAAAAGTTTAGTGACTAATAGTGTATTTTAACCTTAAATTTAACATGCCACGTCAGCTTTTTTAACGAGGTTGACGGCAGTGACCTTATTGAAAGCGAATTAAAAGTTGGGTGACTGTAATGAAAGTTTTAAAAGTTCGGTGACCTTATTGAAAGCATCCTAAAAGTTTAGTGACTACCAGTGTAGTTTACCCTTTATAAAATGAGTTGGATTCTGTCTCCCAATTCCTACAATAAAATGATTCCCTTTTTAATTTTCTTTTCTTTCCATTTCCGAGAAAGGCAAATAAAAAAAATCGTACAACTCTATTTAATGGTGTGTATTTTTTTTTAACAAATTTTAATTCTAATCCTAATCCTACCTAGTAGGGGTGTGCATTATCGGATACGGATAATATCCGATCCGAATATTTCGGATATCCGAATGTTTCGGATAGTTATAATAGTGATCCGTATCCGATCCGAAAAAATCGGATATCCGAAAAACCGGATATCCGAAATTTCGGATCGGATATCCGGATATCCGAATCCGAATTTATTACTTAATTTAACAAAATTTTCAGATTTAAAATTTATAATTTTATACATATTTTTAGACTAAAAATTACATATTTTCATATTACACAGTACTATATATAATTAAAATCAAAAGAAATAAATTAATTAAAAAAAATCATATAATGCCACACAAATCACAATAACATTGCAGACGGCAGTGAGTAATACATTTATTCAAAAATTTAGTACTTAAAATTGGGTTCAAAGGAAGGACCGAGGATTACTTTAAATTCTAGACTTTGTTTGTAGTTTCCCCTTTAAATAATACATTTATTCAAAAATTTAGTACTTAAAAGTTGAAAAAAAAAGACCCCACCATGGAATAATCTTGTACAGACGATGAAGAACAAACTAAGACCCTCAACATTTTACTTTCTATCAAACTTCTTTTAAAGAATTGCAAAAAATAAAAATCTTACCCCGGATTGAGATGGAAGTTCAAGTCCTTGAGGATGGTTTCGGCCTGTCATTGATCGAGAGTTAAGATTTGGAGGAGACAGAGTCGTTACTCGTGGCCCGTGAGAGAAGATGACCAGCCGCCGGTCACCGGTGGAGTGAGGCGTGAGCAACGACGGCGAGCAATTACGACGTCAATGAGGGGCAATGGTGAGTCGGTGAGTGAGTGTAGGGCTGAAAGTTTAATCGGTGAGTGAGTGAGTGTAGGGCTGAAAGTTTGATTTGGGAATTGGGGGAAATTTGACAGAGGAAGATTTTAATTTTTAATTGGGTTGGATTGGCTTATAATTAGATAATTTTGGGTCTTGGGCTAGCCGGCTATGGGCCTATGGATAAAAAAATCTTAAAATTTTAATCGGGTTTTCGGATAATCCGAATCCAATTTTAAGCCGATCCGTATCCGATCCGATTATCCGATAATTTTACCGGATATCCGATCCGAATTATCCGAAAATTTAAAAACGGATCGGATATCCATATTTTCGGATCGGATCATCGGACAAACGGATCGGGTTACTCGGATCGGATTTTTTTGCACACCCCTAGTGAATGGTAATGTCAAATGACACCGAAATGCTAATTTTGAAAAACATGCATCCTAACATGACATAATTATCTGTGGGACCGGACTTAAACTGATCCCATTTTTTAATTTGCAGAAACCAACAGCAAAAATAAAAAACACTCTAACTATACTTGGTATGAAAAAGATAGATAAAAAAGTGAAAATTATTAATTAAATAGTTGAATTTCATAATTTTATTTTATTTTGTAATTGAACCAATTCATTAAAAAAAATATCCTCACTCATTTTCATCAATCATATGAAACTGGACCTTAATCCAAACAGAGTTTTAAGTTCCAATGACAAGTTAAATAAAATGAAAATGAGTTCCAGACAGACCAGACAACCTTGAATTTGTTTTTCCCATGTATCACGTAGCCTTCATTTTTATTGTATTAAATTGAATATCTGAAGCGTTTTTTAAAATTATATATTGAACGGATTTCCGATCCCCCTGCTTGAACGTATATAATATGGACTCGATTCCAAGAACGCAAAGCTAATTGTCAAAACTGCATATTCGCATTATGAACATTAAAAAAAACCCTGCATATTCATATATGATAGGGATGAGTGGTATTTGAGCCGTACTCTTACTCTATGTTTTTAGATTGAAAAACAGAGTTTGCATTCAAACAATCGTTAATTACTTGGGATGAGTGGTTTGCATTGCGATGGTGAAGTCAATGCCTGAATTCAGGCTTTTAATCATCTCTTTATTAGGGTTTACCAACGTCAAACTCAAACTTATTAAATGAAACTAGGCCTCATTTTCCCTTATTCAATTTGTTTGGTATTTATGCTTGGCAAATTTTACACGGTTAAAGGAAATATAATGAGAGCATATATATGTAATAATTAGGCAAATTTTTTAACACTTGTAGCAATATAGTACATATTGAAAAGAATAGAAATTAGATTTAGGGTTTAAGGAATTTAGAGTAGAGTGTAGAGTTTATTTTTTAGTGTTAGGGCATAAAAATAGTACCGAAAATGTGCATGGAATTTTTATCTTATTGAAAAGGAATTTTAAGTCCACCCATTATTGGTTGAATCAACGATTCCCTTTTCCTGGTGATAAAAACATGAAGAGGCAACGGCGACAAACACGGGACATGCTGGAATTGATATGCATTGGCGTTGTCATTTACAAATTACAATTACATGATTGAAAGGTCACCAAATCTCAGAATTAAAACCATTGGTTTGACAAAAAAGAACGGCTCATATGGATGCAACTGTTTAGGACTATGTTCAAGTTCAACTGCCACAAACAAACGCTTTTGGGCTTCAGATGAAGATTGTTTCTCAGCGTAAATTTTGTGTACACACAGCAATGTTGAAGGAATTTAGCTGGAATCGTATAGGAACATGACCGGGAATCTCTTGGATGAAACATGATACTCCTTAAATTTGAGTTTAACAGAGAAAATGCCATTTGCAAATCACGATAACTTCACGTGAAACTCTGACCTCTTGCTCTGTATGTAAATGCAGCAGAAGCTACCCTTTTAGTCTAAACTTTGATCACACTGCATTTGATAGATTAGGCTATGTAATAATCTAGTTTAATTCCCCTGCGCTTTGGGTGTCTCTAAAAACTCCATATTTCATAACCATTTTGAAATTCTGCCGGGAAACAGCTGCTGGTTTTGACCACAGAGCACCCGATTCATATATTCTGTCTTCAAACTCGTTACAGCTTTGACTTGATATAATATAGATTCACAATGACAATACAAAACATAAACAATTCCATTAGATAAAATTCAATTAACCTTTAATTTTATGGTCCAAATCAATACAACAACCGAGTCTGAGATTATGTTTCTATGTACATAACCCTGTGATTTAGATTTTGGAAATTCAAAAAATAATATTTCATTCCTTTTATATCATTAGATAATAATTCATCTACACTGTGATCACTCTTTCAAATGCTTCCCCAAGATGGTATAATATCAATATAGAGTAGTTAAAAAAAGTAAGACTAGATAACATTGTTAATTTGGGTGCTTATCCAGGGTTGGAATCAAGATAAAATTGCACATGTCTCCTACGTGGTTATCAAATGGCACGCCCATCCAATGAGGACAACATCCCTTTCCTCCCTACAGGCTGTAAGAAGAAGCTCTTTCATTTCACAGCATCACACAAACTCGTATTAGAAGTCTGTTTTATCTTCATTCGGTCAACACAAGGTAAAGTTGAAGATGGGAGGGGTCCTCCGAGAGCAAAGGGCTAAGCTTTATATCATTCGTAGATGTGTAGTTATGCTCCTTTGCCGGCATGATTGAATCGCTTCTTCTTTGGCTGGACTGTCGGTAAATACTGTTATCATCATCGGGGACTAATTCTGTATGCCTTGGCCAGTTGGCCTTGTGGGCTATATATTGTACTTTTCAACATCCGGACTACTTTCTTCCATTTTCTTATGCTTATGGAGTGATGTTTCCTCACTATTTCTAGAGTTGATTTGGGATGGGATTATAGGCTAGAAGTCATGGGTCAAAGAAACTCTTCCTTTAGCTTCTTTGATTGCTCCAAGTTGTTAATGCACGATAACAGAAATAATGTTAAGCAGTTGGGGCAAGGGGAACAACCTAAATCGAGAAATTTCAGTGACATAATTGAATGGAATTGGATTTGTAGGCTTAAATTGCATGTTTTAGGACCTTTCTGAAAGTGGGATAAACTTGGAAGTGATTGTTGTAAACCTTAAGAGAATACAATGTTGTGCGTGCAATTTACCCAAAATCCTTGGATATATATTATACTTTTCGGTAACCTAAAGGCCTTGTGACCATTTCTCATCTATGTCAGCCACCAACCCACTTTCTCTAGGGATGGTAGATGAGAACATTTTCGCGGATTCTGCATCGCACCCGCTTTAGTTAGAGCGAATATGGGAATAACTTTGATGGGTAGTGGGTGGGTGTGAATTTAAAAAGTCGTACCCGTCGTGGGTAGTGGGTAGGTGATGGATTTGAGACCTTACTCGCACCGTATCCACCCGCATCCACTCGCCTCGTATCCTCTCGCCCACTAACTACCCGCCATATGAATTTTAGACCATCTATGTTTGTAGACTTCGATTATACCTTTTACTATGGTGTTTTATGTATTAAGATCTTGGTTTGTTTTAAATAGGGATGTAAAAAGCTGACCCGACCTGAAAATCCGACTGAAACTTGCTCGAGTCAGAACCTGGTTTGACCCGAGGATTCGATGACCCAAACCCGATTTGTAATCGACTATTGTTGACTCGAACCCGAGTTAGACATGTTACTGTAGTAACCGAACCCGACCTGCATCCGACCGAGAACGACCCGAACCCGAATTGAACATGTTACTGTGGACCCGAAACCCGACATGCACCAGACTGAAACGAACCCGAACCTGAGACTGACCTTACAGATACCGATATTACCTGACTGAATTGACCCAAGATCCGATTTTACCCGACCTGTTTGAGTCTTTGTTGATTACTTGAGTTGATAAAAACAAAATATAAGTAAACTTTAAACATGCAAATGTATAAGCTTTAAACTTTAAACTCATTAATTGGAGAAGATTGGAAACATAAGTTTATTGCAACATAAAAATGTATAAATTAGTAAACTTTAAACTCATTAATTGGAGAAGATTGGAAACAAAAGTTTATTACAACATAAAAATGTATAACTTAGTAAACTTTAAACTTACAAACTGAAAATTATGAAATTTAACACAAGTTTGTTGGGTGAAATTTAAGCTCTCAGATCTTATAGCAAAGTTTTACGAGGTTAAAAACTCGAATTTGCTACTAGAAATTTTCTCATCGAGCTGTCAAAAGATCTAAATGCTACCATCAAGGTTAATTATGGGTAACTTGCATAGCTAAGAAACCAGCATAATTAAAACAAGGACAACTACTTAGATAAGAAAAAAAACTACCAACTAAACCAGCAATCAGCAACAGACAGTACTCGGCAATTAGCAGCAACATTAAGTCATTAACAGCAGTAATATCAAGTGATAACAGCAACAACAACAGCTACTATCATGGTTAAAATTTGAATAAAACAATAAATATTATTAGAAACATTAAAACAATCAGGCATTTAAACATGTACAAAGGTAAACAAAACAAAATCAGACATTTAGAAAATAGAAAAGAATAATACATGTTTTTACATCACAATTCACAATTTAGTTGACCCCTAAGCATTAATGTGCTTGCTTGGTGCGAAGGAACCCTACAAAAACAAAATAAAATCACTGAATCATAAACTATTTTGAAAACAAAACAAAATCACAAAAAAAAGCATTAATATGCTTTACCTTAAACAGAAAGTGAATCTTCACCAAGATTAGAGATCTTTCACAATAGAAAGATAATCTTCATCCATTTTTTTGGTTCAAAATCATACAACCAATTATGAATTGTTACAAATATTTCAATATTTTTAGGTAAGAATTTAGCCCTCAACTTGTTTAAAATCTGACCCCATGCTAAATGAAGATTTGAAAACAACTGAAGTGATTGGAATGGCTAAAACATCTCTAGCCATGTGTGAGAGTACAGGAAAAGAAACAGATTGTGCTTTCCAAAACTCTAAAATATTAAACTCAGCATATTCAGTACGAGAGAGAAGGGGCAAAGTAATGTAGGAGTCAACATCAGATTTTATACTCCTAAAAGCAGCTAAATTGACATCAAAGTTCTAACATTAAAAAATAAAAATTAACTAGTAAATTGTAATTGAAACAAAAAAATTAATTAAATGTAAAAATAGAAGCCTAACTGAACTTTAAGAAAATAAAGACTGACCTGAAATAGATTGAATTTTTTTAAATGTTTGAGGCCGACCGAAACTTGACACACTTGTACTTTGAGAGGAGTTACTTTGAACAAAAAAATTAGAAGAAGAAGAATAAGAACAAAGTACAACTTTTAAATAATATATATACAAATTAACAAACTCATTGTAAACAATATTTACCTTCCTTTCAACCTCATCCTCAACATAGAGGACATTGTACAACTCCTTTAGAAATTGTAATTTATATCGAGGATCAAGAAAAACAACAAATGAGAGGATCGTTAAGTGATCAGACCCTATATTTCTCATATAATTCAAGCACATGTCCTGTCATTGCAGAAATGCCCTCACAAGGATCATTGTGAGCATCACACAACTTCTCAATGGCAACAACATTAGCCAAGTACAAGTTAAAAGTAGGATACTTAGATCCCGAGAACAAAGTATTAATTTTAAAAAATGGCTCAAGGAAATCACAAATTAATTGAGCAATTTCCCACTCAACCTTACTAATTATATCCAAGTCATTTTCTCTATTAGCAAACAAGTTGATAGCTCATTTAGCATCAATTGCCCTAAAAGTATTGAGTAAGTAGAGTTTCATCGAGTAGGAACGTCCAATATTAACTTACCAGAAAAAGTAAAACCACAATTTTTAATAGTCAATTCAAAGCTACAAAGTCTAGCATCAGAAGAATCAATAAACTTAACTATTTCACGCAATTTAATAACAAAGGAGTCAATTACCTTCAAACTTTTTTGACCTATCAAGTTCAAAATATGAGCAACACACCTTATATAAAAATACTTGCCATTGCATGGAAGGGGAGAAATGATATGCAAATCATCTTTGAGTCGCTAACCATTCTCTCATTTGCAGAAGCATTATCAAGAGTTATGGTAAAAGTTTTTTTCTCAAGACCCACTCACATAACATTTGTTTCACAAACTTATAGATAGACTCACCATCATGGGGGTGGGGGAAAACGGTGAAAATTTAGTATTTTAGACTAAAAGTTCTTGTTATTATCAACATAATGTGCAGTCAGAGCAAAATATGAACGTAAAGTGCAAGTAGATCATCCATCACATGTAAAACAGATACGACTTGAAACAAAATGCATTGAATCAAGTAGCAATTTTTTATGCTTCTCATGCTTTAACATGCAATTATTAGTAATAATATACTTCGAAATATCCTTCACATTAGGATTTAGATACTGATGCAAAGCCTTAAGTTTTTCATGCTCAACCACACTCAAAGCATAACCATGACACAGAATAACCTCAACAAATAAATCACAGTATCTTTTATCAAAAGAATTTTTTGTACTACTATTGAGATTAGTAGCAAGAAAATATTTGTGAGTTTGGCATTTTTTAGTATGCCTTTTAGGGTTAAATGTACCAACATAAAAATCTGCTTTATAGCTTTTGGTTTTGCTATACTTACATTGCGCAAAAACACCTTCAGAAAGTTTAATGAAGGTATAATGATCCCAAACAGGAGAAGTTCTTCTCCCAAAGTCCCCTAAATTTGAAGTTGTAGCCCTCCTCTTAGAGCTTTGAACTGTTTCAGACAGTTGATCATTTACATCCCCTTTAAACAAACAAACAAATATGTATTAGTGATTGACAAAACTAATACAAATATAATTCTAAAATTTTTAAGAGAGAGAGAGAATATACATCTTTCACCAGGACAGTCTAACTCATAAGAAAAAGCATCCATAGCTGTGCTAAATACTGGAAAAAAATATTGTTATTTCTTGTTAAAGATTGAAAAGGACAATGAACATGTATGTACAAAGAATAACAAAACATATAACAAATATACAAAGAAACTCACCCCCAAAGTGGGGTATTTATAGTATCTGAAAAACCCTAAAAAAATTAAAATGATAAATCCCAAAAATAATTTAAATTACATAAGATAATTATCTCAAGTTTGAAATTTAAAAATTAAAATTCGGATGATAGGCTATCTGATAAGCGGCTTGATAAGCTATCACTGCTGCTAACGTCAGCTTCTAGAAGATGCTGACGTGGCGCCCAGTCAGCATTCATGCCCTGGTTCATGCCCATGAATCTGTCCATGACTCCAGCATTTCCTGCAGCATTCCAGCTTATTTCCAGCATCACGTCTCCTGCATGAAAACAACATAAAACAACCCAGTTAAGTCTCTCAAACTTGTATTTAATCGAAATAAGGACCAAAAACACAACCAAAATAAATACTCATCAGTGCTAAATAGTGGGAAAAAAACATTGTTATTTCTTGTTAAAGATTAAAATGGACAATTCAAAGAAAAACAAAACATATAACAAATATACAAAGAAACTCAATGATTTAATCATTATATGTGGCATTGTTAAACCAGTCCACAAGGTCCTTTAGAAACCTCCTTTGACACCAGTAGCATCGAAGAATAGGATGTCCAGCCGATATATTTAGATTAAACTATTGAAACAGGACAAAGAACATGTATGTATAAATTAAAAAGAATATACATGTATGTACAAATCAAAACAAGCCATTTAAACATACACAATACATTTAAACATGTATCTATAAATCAAAACAGAACAGTGAACATAAACCATGCCTCTAAACATGTAATTACAAATAAAAACAGAACATACAACATGCATATATACAAAGTAACAAATTGAGAACACTGAAATATAAACCATGCATGTACAGAGCTCAGAACCCAAAACATTGAATAAAAACAAAACAATGAACATAAATCAGGCCTTTAAACATTAAAGCATGCATGTTAAACCAAACCATAAATCACAAACATCTAAAAATCAAACCATAAACATGTAAAAATCACAAACATTAAAGCATACATATTAAACCAAACTAGAAACCAAAAATCACAAATCATAAATGTAAAACTAATGAATTGATTTTGATATAACAAAGGCTTTAACGACTAAATTGAAAAAGAGAAAATTAATTTTTAAGTCCTCAAAACCTCCCTTAGTCTCCAAGAAAATTGTCCAAGTCAAAACCTAAGATTATTCAAAATTTTCTAAGTGTTTACCAAGTAAAAACAGTGATTTTCCGAGTCACCATTTCAGAACGGCCCTTAGGCGTTTCGGAACATTTTGAGACTGTTAACCTCTGTTTTCGAACTAGCCTTCCCATTTCGATACAGGTGTATCGAAACAGGTCTTCATGTTTCTAAATGGATGAAGAACAACGGAACGGGTTGAACCGTTTCGATACGGTAGTATCGAAACGACCTCAACCGTTTCGAAACGATTTTCAAACTTGGTTTCAAAATATGACCGTTACAATTTAAATAACTAATTTTCAGAAGCAAGGTTAGAGTGTATCGAAACGTTTTTAAGCCGTTTCGATACAGGTTTTGGCAATGGCAAAATTCAGCAAGATCATGTTCTTGTAGACTATGTCGGGAATGCTCAAAAAGTCTAACAATGATGCTCTTATGGCCTTCCTTACTGAGTGATTCAACACAATGGACACGAACATAGCTTCGGGTTTTGGTGCTCTAAACACTCGTATTCAATACTTGGAAAATTGTGTCTCCACTCTTGAGAATCAACAAACTTTGATGGATCTCTCCTTCTCCACCTTCTATGGTGATTGGAGGAGCTATCGTCGTGATCAAGCTAAGAACAAGGATGATTCTCTTGATGACGTTGGTGACGGTGATGGTGATGAGGCCTAGGATTCATATTGCTTATCATATTAGTATGTCATATTAGGATTAAGTTTGCACCTATTTATGTTTTTATGTTTTAAAGACCTGTGCTTTGATTATTTGCTTTTAGGATTGAGCTTGAACTTCAATGATTTGAATATTTATGTTTTTGGTGTTGTTTCTTGAACTTAATGATATCTATGATAATTATGTTGTTTGGTTTATTATTTATGACTCCGCTTATTCTCTTGATTAGCCTTGATTATCTATTTTTTGATCTAACAAAAAAGGGGGAAGTAATCTAAGAACATAAGTGTTTTTAAAGTTGGTTTTGAGTTTCAAATATTTGAATTGTCAATATTTTCAAAACTTTAAAACCTATCTTAAATTGAGGGGGAGTTAAAAAAATTTCAAAGATTTCAAAATACTTAAAACTTCATACTTGGTTTTGTTATATCAAAAAGGGGGAGATTGTAAAACTAATGAATTGATTTTGATATAACAAAGGCTTTAAGAACTAAATTGAAAAAGAGAAAATTAATTTTAAGTCCTCAAAACTTCCTTTAGTCTCCAAGAAAATTGTCCAAGTCAAAACCTAAGATTATTCAAAATTTTCTATGTGTTTACCAAGTCAAAACAATGATTTTCGAGTCACCGTTTCGAAACGGCCCTTAGGTGTTTCAGAACATTTTGAAACTGTTAACCTCTGTTTCGAAACTAGCCTTCCTGTTTTGATACGTGTGTATCGAAACAGGTCTTCATGTTTCAAAAATGGATGAAGAACAACGGAACGGGTTGAACCATTTCGATACGGCAGTATCGAAACGACCTCAAACGTTTCGAAACGATTTTCAAACTTGGTTTCAAAATATGACTGTTGAAATTTAAATAACTAGTTTTCGGAAGAACGGTTAGAGTGTATCGAAACGTTTTTAAGCCGTTTCGATACAAGTTTTAGCAGTGGCAAAATGTTTCGAAACGGGCTTTAGCACTTTTCGAAACATGCTCTTAGCGTATCGAAACGATTGTGTCCATTTCGGTACGGTCTATTAATTACACCCCAACGGCTATTTTTATTTTGGTCTGTTTCGAAACAGGGTCGAGCGCTTCGGAACGGATAGTTGCAGAGTGCATTTATTGTGAGAAGATTGCATCCTAACGGCTATAATTATGAAGGCAACAACCCTAACGGCTAAAGGGTGTTCCTAATATTGATCCTAAGATAAACATCGAAACATCAACTTAAAGCTCTTGTGCAAAATTTCCATATTTCTTGTAAACCCTAATTGTGGTTTTTTGTATTTCCCATTTTATTTGAATCAATTGGGTTCAGTGCTTGTAATAGGGCTACATTTGTATTGAGAGATACTAGTTATTAGCCTTAAACTTCTTTGTAAACCTTGTGTGAGGATTGAGTCAATTTTTTGGTAGAAAAATTGGCTATTGTGTAAAGGTTTCCTCCTAAGCCTAGAAAAGGGGAAGATCAACTAGTGGAGTTGTTGGAAAATCCTTAGTGAAGCTAAGGTAGTGGATGTAGAGTTCATTTGGAACTTGAAGCACTCTAAATCCCTTGTCTTGCAAATTTTATTTTCCCACTTCACCACCAAACTTTCTAAAAATTCAATTCACCCCCTCCTGGCTTAAATCGATTCAACGATCCACTCAACAATAAACATGTAAAAACCACAAACACTAAAGCATGGATATTAAACCAAACCAGAAACCATAAATTACAAATCATAAACATGTAAAAACCACAAACATTAAAGCATGCATATTAAACCAAACCAGAAATCACAAATCACAAATCATAAACATGTAAAAACCACAAACATTAAAGCATACATATTAAACTAAATCAGAAACAACAAATATCTAAAAAACCAAATCACAAAAATCTCATCAAAAGATCGAAGGCTAAAAACCATAAACCACAAATTAAACTCAAACACGGAAGACTGAGAGTCTAAGATAGACCAGAGATATACCTGAGATGAGAGAGAGAACACAATTAGCATAAATAATAACAAAAACAAATTAGAAATTAGAAATTAGAAATTGAAACAAAATAAGAAACTAAGACTGTTACTTACCCAATCTGAGAGATAAGACAAATTAGAGATATTAACCTAAGAGATGAGAAAGCGAACACAATTAGTTAGCATAAATGATAACAAAAACAAAATAAAAATAAAACAGATTAGAGAGATATCAAACATATACATGAGAGATAAACTCAGACGGGCACAACTTAAAACCCTAAAAAGAAACTAAAAAGATGAACTCAGACGGTGATAACAGTAAAACCCTAAACGGCCAAAGTACCAAAAGACCACAACCTTAAATAGCCACAACCTAGACGACGATAACCCTAAAATTCAGACGACCAGATTACCAGACAACCACAACACTAAACAACCACAACCCAAATGACAATAACCCTAAAATTCAGACAACCACAACCCAGACATCGATGATATTCTTAAAACCCAAACGACCAGAGTACCAGACGACCACAATCTTAAACACTCACAACCCAAACAGTGATATTCCTAAAATTCAAACGGCCAGAGTACTAGACGACCACAATCCAGACGCCGACAACGATGAATCGGAGATTCAGAGGATGAACAATGAAACAAATCTCTAAAATTTTAAAGAAAGGATGAGAGAATATCATGAAAATGGAACGGTGCAACCAATCTGAAATGGGGCTAGAGCTATGGATCTGATTTTAAGAGTGTATTTATACTTATGGTAAAAAAATATTTTTAATATTTTTATTTACGTTTTAATTAATTATTATAATTTATTTAACTGAGATTTAAATTTATTATTGTATATTAAATTTATTTAAATTATAACTTTAAATTAATATTTAATTAAAAATTTAATATATTTCAAATTTCAATTAATTTTTAGTTTAACATTCAAAGTAAAACTATTGTATTTTTAATTAATAATTCATCTTTAAAATTTAATTAAAAATAAATAAAAATCATAATTTAAATTAATATTTAATTAAAAAATAATTTAAATGAATATTTTAATTAATATTTAATGTAATATTTAATAAATAATAATAATTTTAGTATATTAAAATTAGTATTTAATTTAATTTTCAAATTATGGTAATCTTAATTATAATATATTTGATTAAAATTAAAACTAAAATTTATGATTTGGGTTATGACTTATTAGATTAGTTTAAGGGTTAGGGGTTACTAGGTTAGGGTTATATGTTTTAAGTTGAGTGGTTGGATTATAGTTTTAGTTTAGGGATTCATAGTTTAAGGGTGTATGATTCAAGTTGCATGTTTGGGGTTATGGTCTATGTATTTAGTTTAGGGGTTTGGGGTTTAGGTGTATATGTTTTAGGGGATTATGTTTCAAGTTGAGTGGTTGGGTTATGAGTTTAGTTTAGGGGTATATGTTTCAAGTTGCATGTTTGGGGTTATGGCCTATGTATTTAGTTTAGGAATTTGGGGTTTAGGGGTATATGTTTTAGGGGATTATGTTTCAAGTTGAGTGATTGGTTATGGGTTTAGTTTAGGGATGCACAGTTCAAGGTATATGTTTCAAGTTGCATGTTTGGGGTTATGATCTATATATTTAGTTTAGGGATCTAGAGTTTAGGGGATTCAGCTTACACTTATTAGTATGTGTAATATTTAGGCTTTGAAGTTTGGGGTTATGGGTATATGTTTCAAGTTAAATGTTTAGGGTTATGGGTTTAGTTTAGGGATTATTAGGGTTGCACTTTAATTAATAGTGATTGTAAGTTTTAGGGGTTGGGGTTTGGGGTTTAGAGGTATATGTTTCAAGTTGAATGTTTAGGGTTATGGATTTAATTTAGAGATTCGAGTTAGGAGATTAGGCTTGCATTTTAATTATTAGTGATTGTAAGGTTTATTATTGATGTTTGGAGTTTAGGGGTTTAATAAATGATTCAAGTTGAGTGTTTAGAATTACGGTTATGAGATTAGTTTAAGGGTTAAGGGATTAAGTGTTTAGAGGTTTATGGTTTATTTTTAGGGATTTTGGGTTATTTTTGTTCATATTAGTCCCTGATTTTTAACCAAATTGACCCCTATTTATTTCAATTTTTTAATCTTGTCCAATATTTTTAATATGATGATATTTTTGTTCATTATAGTCCCTAAAACTTTAATCTAGTCCAAATTGACCCCTACACTTTTATTTTTAGTTAAAATTGCCCCATATTTATTTATATTTTTGGCAATTTAGTCTAATAATATTTTTGTATATATTCTAGTAGCTAAAATTTAATTTTTAATCCAAATTTACCCCTATTTATTTTTGAAAGTAGCGAAATTTAGTTTTTAGTCCACAAACTAAAATTAGAGACCAATTTGACAATTTTTAGTCTTTCAATTCCCCATTTTTTTCAACGAATTCTTTTTTCTTCTCTAATTTGAAATGGGCAGGAGGGAGGGAAAGTACCCGCCCAATTTTTAGGTTGGGATAATTTTTTTTTAGCCCTTCCAACTTTAGATGATTTTTATTTAAGCCCTTAATGTTTACTTTTAGGTTTTACTTTAATTCAATTGACTCTCAATTTAGGTTAATTTAATTGAGATTCGACATTTAATGTTAGAGTTATTTTAATAAGGTTTGTAATTTATGCTTCTAGGTTTTAATTTAGATCAATTAGATATTTTTTAACCGAGATTGACCCATTTTATTTTAAATTTTTATAATCTAGTCCAATATTTTTAATATGATAATATTTTTGGTCATTCTAGTCCCTAAAACTTTATTCTTAGCCGAAATTGACCCATATATATTTCTATTCTTGGTAAATTAGTCGAATAATATATCAATATTTATTTTTAATGTGATTCGTGTTCGTGAAAGGCGTTAAATAATTCACTCGAAATGGCATGAATTAAACCGAATTCAAAACTCAAACTTAATACGAATTCAAAACCCGATTTGACCCAACCTGAAATGAAACCGACTTGAAATTTGTAGAACTAATGTTTTGATATAATAATTGAAAAATGTTTTGGACTAATTTAAAAAGAATTCAAAACTATTTCCAAAGTCCAAATAACTTGAAACTATGTTTAGGGGTGTTTTTAAAAGGGTTTTACATGTTTTTCAAAGCCAAACTTTACAAAACCTTCCAGGTGTTTCGAAACACCCCTAGGTGTTTCGATACGCGGTCTTCCAGTTTCAAAACGTTTCGAAACGGGTTTTGAAACGGGTCTTTTCTGGATGAGTATTTTTGCCTCGCGTTTCGATACGCCTACGTGGCATCGACCAAAACAATCATAAACCCAACGACTATTTCCTAACTAACATTTAAATGCAGATCGTTTCGATACGGGACTAGGCGTTTCGATACGGCCAACATCATTTCGGTACGGGTGCTGCATCAGACTGTAACGACTCTTTCTACTTTAAGAGCGTATCGAAACGGGTTCGAGCGTATCGAAACGGGTTCGAGCGTTTCGATACGGTTAGCAGCAGAACTGCATTTATGGTGGGAATTTATGTCTTCAACGGCTCCAATTCAACCCCAACGGCTAGTAATGGCTACAAACTCATTAAGGAGTATAAAAGGGACCTTCAAGCATCAAGATATGGTTAATGCTTCAATTGTCAATCAACAAATGATCAAGAAATTGTCTTAGAGCTAAATTGTCATTTCTTTGTATAGACAAACACTAGTGAGCCAAAACTGTCAAATTTGCTCAAGTGTTTTAGGTTTTGGGTGAGAGCTTATTTGTGCAAACAATCACCTATTAGAGGGATTTAATTTTGCTTATCTTTTCTCTTTGTAAAGAGGGTTTGATCAAGGCTTTGGGTAGAAAGCTTGATCGGTGTATAAGGGTTTCCTCCTAAGCCTAGAAAAAGGGACGAATCAATAGTGGATTGATTAGAAATCCTTAGTGAGAAGCTAAGGTAGTGGATGTAGACCTTGGTTAGAAGGTTGAACCACTCTAAAATCATTGTGTCTTTTATATTTTAGCTTCCACACCACATCCACCCAAAATTCCACTTCTCCGCCACTTGGTGAGCAAGATCGGTTGAAGGAATCGAGCCCCCTAAATCTCAACAATTGGTATCAGAGCTTGGCTCAATTGAAGAGGATTAAGATCCTTTTGAGTAGATCCAACAAGCTCGATTATCATTTCACACAACCGGCTCAATGGCGCAATCCATCGAAAAATCGCCCTTCTTCGACGGAACTCACTATGCCCATTGGAAGACAAAGATGAAGTTCTTCATAAAGTCAAGGGACTACAAACTTTGGGACATAGTTGAAAATTGTCCGTTCGTGCCTCAACGAAGCAAAGCGGAGTGGAGTGCTGACGATCGCAAGAAAATGGAGCTAAATTGCAAAGCCTTGCACATCCTCTTTTGTGCATTTGGCCCATCCATCTATGAGAAGATGTCTTCTTGTGAGAGTGTCAAGGAGGTATGGGACAAGCTTGAAGTCACATACGAGGGAACCGATGAAGTTAAGGAGATCAAGATTGGGCTCCTCACCTTAGAGTATGAGAACTTCAAGATGGATCCGGAAGAGAAACATCGAGAAGATGTTTGATAGGTTCTCCACTATCACCAATGGTCTCAAAGGCTATGGAGAAGCCATCCCGGAGAAAAAGCTTGTCCGAAAGCTCATCTACTCACTTCTCGAGTCATGGGACTCAAAAAGGATCGCCATCATCGAAGCCAAGAACTTGAAGACCTTGAAGCTTGATGAACTCATGGGGGTCACTCCTTACTCATCAAATCATGAAGAAGAACAAAGAAGATGAGAAGAAGAGGGAAGAAATTAGAGCTATGGGAGAGAAGAAGCTCAAGGGGCTTGGCATCAACACCAATGCCATTGCTCTCAAATCCTCCACTTGCCATCATATTGATTCAAGTAAAGAGGAGGATGAAGAAGAAGAGATAGTTCATCTCTTCAAGAAGTGCCCCGTTCATGAAGAAAGCTTCGAGAGAGCTTGAACGAGAATCCATGAAGAAGAAGAGGGCAAGCACTTCAAGCCATAAGAAGAAGGCATATGTGGCTACTTGGAGTGATGAGGACTCCACCGACGATGACCAAGCCAACCTTTGCCTTATGGCCATCAAAGAAGATTCAAGGGTAACTTCTAATTCATCTACTTCATGTTCTTACTCTTTTTATGAATTACAAGATGCCTACGATGATTTGGTTTTAGAGTTTAAAAATCACATTTTGAAAATCAATAAATTGATTTTAAAGTTGAAAATTCAAAATGGGTTGATTTCTAAAACCAAAATTGAACTTGAAGCAAAACTCGAAGAGTTTGAACAAAAATGTTTTGATTTACAAAATTTGCTTCAAAAAGTTCAAGAAGAAAAAGATTTGATTTCCAAAGAGCTTGAAAAGAAAAATAGCTTTGGAAAATCAAATTTTTATGTAAGACAATCTAGTGCCCCTAGATTTGTAAACGGTAAATGTTTTAGAAGTGTTTGGGTCCCAAAAGGACTAAGCACTTCAACTAAAAAGGATGACATTGAAAAATGGATTCCTAAGGGGACAAGATTTTGTGCTACTAACGTTTATGGATCCAAAGCAATTTGGATACCAAAAATTACTTGATTGTCTTTTGCTAGGTGTGATGGAGAGTGATCAACAAGTCAAAAATTGAGGGGGAGCTCCATGTACACAAGGAAGAACACTTGAAGAAGGAAGGCTTCACATCCTCCCTCGAGTTCAAGTGTGGTAAAATCTAGTTGTTGATTTTATTTGATTTATTTCTCTTTATTTCAACTAGATGATCATAAATGTTGGACTAACATTTTTAATGATGCTTTGAGTAAGAGGGAGCCATTTTAAAACCAAACTCTTATTTTTGTCAATTTTTTTTACCTCTATTGTTATTTTGAACTTAAAAGTATTTTGAATTCTATTTGATATAACAAAAAGGGGAGAAATGGTTTGAAAAATTGAATTTTCAAATGAATAAGGGGGAGCTTTATTTGATTTCATACATTTAATCTCTTATTCACATTTTTAAACTTAAAGGGGGAGAATCTCAAACAATTTTTCAAGTTGGTTTTATTATATCAAAAAGGGGGAGATTGCAGAACTAATGTTTTGGACTAATTTAAAAAGAATTCAAAACTATTTACAAAGTCCAAATAACTTGAAACTATGTTTAGGGATGTTTTTAAAAGGGTTTTACATGTTTTTCAAAGCCAAACTTTACAAAACCTTTCAGGTGTTTCGATACGGGGTCTTCCAGTGTCAAAACGTTTCGAAACGGGTTTCGAAATGGGTCTTTTCTGGATGAGTATTTTTGCCTCGCGTTTCGATAGGGGCTATGCCGTTTCGATACGCCTACGTGGCATCGACCACAACGGTCATAAACCCCAACGGCTATTTCCCAACTAACATTTAAATGCAGATTGTTTCGATACGGGACTAGGCATTTCGATACGGAGGTTTCGATACGGCCAACAGCGTTTCGGTACGGGTGTTGCATCAGACTGCAATGGCTCTTTCTACTTGAAGAGCGTATCGAAACGGGTTTGAGCGTTTCGATACGGTTAGCAGCAGAACTGCATTTATGGTGGGAATTTATGTCTCCAACGGCTCCAATTCAACCCCAACGGCTAGTAACGGCTACAAACTCATTAAGTAGTATAAAAGGGACCTCCAAGCATCAAGATATGGTTAATGCTTCAATTGTCAATCAACAAATGATCAAGAAATTGTCTTAGAGCTAAATTGTCATTTCTTTGTATAGACAAACACTAGTGAGCCAAAATTGTCAAATTTGCTGAAGTGTTTTAGGTTTTGGGTGAGAGCTTATTTGTGCAAACAATCACCTATTATAGGGATTTAAGTTTGCTTATATTTTCTCTTTGTAAAGAGGGTTTGATCAAGGCTTTGGGTAGAAAGCTTGATCGGTGTATAAGGGTTTCCTCCTAAGCCTATAAAAGGAGACGAATCAATAGTGGATTGATTGGAAATCCTTAGTGGGAAGCTAAGATAGTGGATGTAGACCTTGGTTAGAAGGTTGAACCACTCTAAAATCATTGTGTCTTTTATATTTTAGCTTCCACACCACATCCACCCAAAATTCCACTTCTCCACCACTTGGTGAGCAAGATCGATTGAAGGAATCGAGCCCCCTAAATCTCAACAAAATTACCCGGTCTGAAATTAAACCGGCCTGAAATGAACCTGACCTGAAGTCTACCCGAGCCTGAATTAACCAGTCAATTAACTGATTCGGACCTGAACCGTTTTGACCCGACATGAAATGAACCCGACCTGAAACTGACTCGCACCCGACCCGAATTGTGTCGAAATATGAAACCGACCTGAAATGACATGTATCCTATTTGACCCGACCTGACAGGACCCGACCTGAAACCCATGTAATTACCTGTTTTTACATCCATAGTTTTAAAATCTACCTTAATTCTTAAGTTTGTAGACTTTGAACTCAATTACTTTAATTTGAAAAAAAAAAATTATGGTCCAGCTTGAATTAATCAAGTTATAATTACAAGCATGTGTAAGCCAATTTAATTATAGATAAGTTCATAAGTATCAAAATTGCATTATTTTTTAATAAAAAAATTGCATTATGAACATGTGCAACAAATAAACAGCATATATTATTTAGGTCGAGCTACTTATGATGACATTTATAAAAAAATATATTACAAATGATTCAGTTTAAATCTTTATGCAAAGCAGTCCAAAAGACACTTAAATTTAACGCTTACAAATTCAATATTTATTTTTTAAAACTATAAAATAACAACGTATTAGGAATGTTGTACTTTCAGAGTGTTTATTGCTTCTAAAAATCTTGATAAGTTTCTAAATTTTACTTGAATTTAGAAAAAGTGATAAGAATTGGTAGAATTAAAGAAACAAGATCTTAAATTTGAAGCAAAATATAACATGGTGAAAGGATAATAAAATTAAAATTTACTAATTGGCCAAGTGATAAAAGTAATCACGTTGTCTTAAAATTTATCTTGAGAATATAGATACCTTTCTAATTAATCATAATAAAATTAACTTGAAAAAAAAAACAAAGTATATGAAGGCGTGAAAATTGAATTTAAGATCCTGGACAAAATATATATATATAAGAAAACATTTTTTTTATATAATACCGGATACCAACTAGAAATTATATGCTACTTTCGGCCTGGACCATTTCCTCCATCTCTAAAGGTGGTTGCGCAAAGGTGATCTCACCAATTGGCCCTCCACGGATTAAGCTAGCTAGTCTGTCAGCAACCTTGTTCAGCTCTCGTTGAATATGAGCGATCTCAACATTCCAGACACGATCCAACAGCTTCTCGATAGAATCCACAAGAGCTGTATCTGCCAACGCCATGAATGAATTTCGAAGAACCCTTGTTACCTCCACATTATCAGTTTCCGATAGCCTAATCTCTAGGCACGGAAAACTCTAAGAGCCAATCTCCCTGGTCATTGTGAATCACACCCCCTATAGAAGCCATGCCGTCGCTTGTTCTTCTCGCACCATCACAATTAATTTTAACCCAGCCTAAAGGGAGACATTGCCACGAGCCATCCGATGTACGCAGATTCAAAGAAGGAGTAGGTGGTGCAGCCAAGGCCCTTCGAGACTCATCTGAGAACCGTATACCTTTACTGATAATGTCTTCCTTTTGAATATAATATGCATTGAAAAGGATGCTACAACGTTTCTTCCACAGAAGCCAACACATAACTGCAAAAAATACACCCCATCCTTCCCCTTGCGCAACAAAACTGTTTGTGTCTTGAAGATTTAGATGCATCCACTCATTATATGGCATCTCAGTGAATTCCCGAAGTTTCTCAGGCCGAATCAATTGTTGCCAGACTCGGCAAGCCCCTGTGCAAGAACAGAGAAAATGTTCAACACTTTCGACTCCTCTATGACAAATGATACACTCATCCGATGTCGCCAAATGACGCCTCATACGCTCTACATTTGTTAACAAGCGTTGGTGAAGGGCTAATTAACCAGATAAAAACCTTGACTCGCTGTGGAATCTGAAGCTTCCAAACCCTTTTCCAGTCCCAGCCAGTGTTGCTTGCTACGAATTGATTAAGGGCAGCATAGGCCGACTTTGTTGAGAATTGTCGATCGACCTCCCATCTCCAGCCAATAGCATCCGAGCCCAACATCGGTTGTAGAGGCTTTACCGCAACGATTTTCAACAATATAGGCTCTAGTAAATAATGCGCGATCAACTCCCAATCTCATGACCCTGTTGCATTAACCATATCACAAACCGCTCTAGTAAATAATGCGCGATTTTATTGATGATATATAATACTACACATCACCGATGAATTACATATTGGCATATCACTATAAAATTTTAAATCTATTTTAATAACGAATAATTATTTGATTTATTAAGGATGCATAGAAATATAGATCATCAATGCATCAAATATTTACTCATAATATAAATAAGAAAACAACAGTAAAAATGTTAGATGATATTGTTACTTGTTAAGGCAATTGTTTATTTCATTTTGAATCACGAGAGAGTCTCTCGCCTATATTATCTAAATGATATAAGTATAGACTAATCTCGTCAAATAAAATTACAATGACAACAAACTCTCCTATCAAATACTACACACATTTACATTTTCAGACTAAAACAATACATTGGTTGTTTTGTTATACAACATTGAAACCTCATTAGGTTTTATTTTTAAGTAAAATTATTGTCGTCCAATCAAATCAAATCATAAAAATAATAAAATTTTCTCATCAAATATTGATTATACTATTTAAATGGTATACATAGTGACTAATTGCATTGAATAAAATAAAATCACAAAAACATAAAATAAAATAAAAAATCATCAAATATTTGGAACAAAAATCTTCTGCCCGTAAGTATGTTCCCTTCTACATTCCATACTAAAATACACTTAAAAATTAAATTTAAAACTCTAATTTTAATTTTCACATCCTAAACTCTACACCTTAAAAATACATCATATCTCTAATTCCCTAAACTCTAACCATAAATGTTAACCTTAAAACCTTAACCCCTAAACTCATTATTTTAGTTTGAGGCACCAAAAGAAATATGATTAAGGGTAGACGATTTCCATCCAAATATTTGACACATCTACAACTCAACCGAGATATCAGCTACTATTCTACTACACAACAATCAACATTGCGGCCTCATTAGGGTTTAATTTCTAACGTCAGCCTTCTCTTTCTCGTCACTTAGAATTACAAATCAAAACCAACCAGTTTTGAAAATTCATTTCATGTTGAATTGAACTCGTTCTTTAAGCACACAAAGCAGCACACCATGTTCTACTTGTAGAAAGCACAAAAAGAAAAAAGAAAAAAAAAGTAGTCGATCAAATTCAAGGCCCTTTGTAAGTTAAAGAGACCTTTGTTCAAGAATACTGACGTTGGTTCTTTGTCTCTTAACACTACCTGAAGAAGACTCACCCCCACAAGTCTTCTCCATCACCGATTTCAATGCTTCTTGTATTGAACTAATACAACATCTCTGCTGCTGCTGTTGTTGCTGAACACCACCGTCTTCCTCTCCGGTAATGAAGAGTACATTTTTGACACGCCCACCCAACGTTGTGATCTCGGCTTTTAGTGTTTTTAGACGTAAATCTTTCAATGTCTTGATTAGGTCAGGCAAAAGATCCGACCTATCTTCACAGCAAAGTGAAGCTTTTATCACAAACTTATCATCTTGGTCCGATGCATCCACTGTCAGTTCATCCGTTTCGGTCGGGATGGGACTCGTTTCTGCGATCAAACAAGTTTGCCGTTTAAGCTCCTTCACATGTTGGATTACTTCTGCAAGCAGTGAAGCCTTGTCCGTCTATGTTACAAAGTGTTAACCAAAACAAAAACACAATTAATTAAGTAACTTTGTATCAAAGTAGTCTAAAAAAACATTCACGGGATGATACGTTATCTATCTTAATTTGATCGATGATCCGACCAAGAAATTTCCATGGAAGCTTTTCAACTGCTCCTTGGTTTCTCTTTATCGTAACAACGCTCAATCATTTTAATTATTTTCCCCCTCTTTCTTGGAATAAACCAAAAGAAAAGTATTACTCTCTCTTTTTTTTAATGAAAAGATGGAAAACATAAGGAAAAAGATGGGCCAAAAAGAAAATTTGACAACCTTTTGCGTCTAAATGAGTAGGTTTTGATCAGACCAACCATCTAAATAGAATCTTAATTAGGAAGATGTACAGATGTCTTTGAAGTGGAAGAAAAGCTCATTATAAGACAAAACAAAAAAGAGTGGACAAAAGGTGTATGATACTTCCATTTCTGTATAGGGTACGCGTGAATGGTTTCTTTTTGACAAATTAACAAGGGTTTTTTTGCTTTGTTACTAATTTTTCATGACTGCAGGCGTTAAATAATTATATGAGTACAACTTACTTTGGTGGTGCTTGGGAGTAAGCTGCGTAGCTTTGCGAGATGGTTGTTGATTCGTTCTCTTCTTCTCCTTTCAGCTTCACTGTGGCTTTTAGAAGCAGCGAGAGCCTTAGCATCCATGATTTGTTGAGCGGTCATCTTACCCAACTCAGCTCCAAAACTGTCGGATAATATCCTCAGGTGATCAGCTCTTGTGTTAAATAAACCCCCGAACCCGTATGATGATGGCGGAGGAGGGACTAGAAAAGGGTCGTGGTTTCCGGTGAAGTGGAGTGGTAGTGGATTGAGAGCGTGAACCGGAGGGAGTGAGCATGGTATTGGTAGGGTGGAGGATATAAAGCCGCCCGTAGTTCCTCCAAATAAATAATCATTGTTGTGTAGTTGGGAAGCTTGTATGTTATTGTTATGGATAGGGTGAGAAGAGTCTCCCCGGTATAAGTATTCCTCTTTCTTTGCACACATAATGATACTATGATCAGCTTGCCCTTGCCTAAGCTTCTGTGATGGAGGAAAAAAGGGTTATGAAGGAAGACGGAGACTAAAATAGAGAGACCTTCCTTTGATAGATGGAGTTTGATTTCTTAGTGGACTGGTGGTGGTAAAAGGAACAAGGCAGAAAAGGATAGGACGAGTGGTATAAATGATGACTCAATCTATTTCACTGGGTTGGGTAGCTTAATTTTCCGCCACGCCTTCCTGCTGGGTGATCTGATCTAATCTGAACTCAGGACCCTTTGCAAATTCAAAACGAGCTTTCTTTTTCTTTTGTGTTCCACTAGTCTAAATTTATAGAGTCTGGTCTGCAAGTACTGCTACTGCTGCTCTCCTATTTCCTTTCTTCTTACGGCATTCATTCCTGTAGCTATCAGCTCGGGGTTGGGGAGATAGGAATTAGGAGGATTTTTCTACGGTGCGGCAGCCTAAGGATCCTTTTCTTTATGTTTATTTTATCTTATGCGCTCTAGTGGTGCACACCAAAGTGTTTTTTATTATTGTATAAAATAGCATTAGTGCTGTGTGGATAGAGTGGGGATGGGATGGAAAACACAAAAGCAGGAGCAGCACACAACACACGGATTGTCGACCGACCAAATTCCAAAAGGCTGATGGTATCATCATGATAAAAGGCTTAGCTTAGCTAAACCCTTTTTCACTTGTTTCGTTTCTTGTATTTTTTCTTTATTATCAAAAATATTCTTACCTGGGTCAAGCTCCCACCTAGTTCCACACACTCGGCTATCTCCACGCCGTCCTTTCTGCTTTCCCAACACCACGGCACGCAATCATTGTGTCTTGGAACATACTCCACCACCTTTGCTTTTTCTTAGACTTGGTAAATTTGACCTGAGACCTGAGAACTAAACTGATTTATTCAAGCAGTTATTTTAAATCGATCCGAACACGAAAATTTGAATTTGATTCGAAACTGAAAATAAACCGAATTTTAGTTGAACTGAAAATGGACCGAAACCGAAAGTAATTCAGACCAAAAACAATCAAAAATAAAGAAAATATATTAAAATAAATAAATAAATAAATACGAGATGTGAACTGTCGCACAACTCGCCAAAAAGTCAAATATGCATTCTATATAAAGTCATATATATGGTGAAAAAACCTAACTCGGCCTAAAAACTCGACTAAAACCGATCGATCTCATATTAACCCGATATTGACCCGACCTGACCCGAAATCAACCGACCCAATACCCAAACCGAAATCACCATAAAACCGAACTAAAATCGAACCAAAACGGAACTTAAACCAAAACCGAACCGAACCGAATGACCCGTTTACCACATCTACTCCTTCCCTTCTCTTCCTATAGGAATTTCCCTATCTATCATAATAAAATCTATTCGCCCTTTAAACTCAAGTTAATTAATACTCCATATAAATAGAGTACTAAACATCCATAATTAATATAGCTTTATTCGCTTTAAATTTTTCTTGACCAGGTTTTAGGTCAAGAAAACAATGAGGAGAGACTAGTTATTTCATGTATCTTGATTTACCAATTTGGTTAATTCGATAACAATGTAGCTAAAATCATGGGCATGCATGCATGAGGTTAGAGGGTTAATTCCTTTAAAGAAGGGCACCACATGCATTACTTAGCGGCTAGCGCCTTCATTGTAAAACGTGAGAAAGCTGTTCCCACACAGTAAACAACCATGCATGTTCTCGGTACAAGACAAAGGATTTATAAACCATAAAGAATTCCAAAACTACATTATGTACTAAATTCCAAGTTAATCAACCAAAATTATAATTCGACTTAAAAAAAACAAGGGAAATGGAAGATGGGGAAAGTATGTTTGACAGATAAGTTACTGGAAAGGAAAATGATTGCCTTGATTGCATGCTTGGTGTGTTACAAAGGAACAACAAGTGCTTCCATTAGCTTTTTACAACCCCATATTTTCGTTTTCTTTTACCCAGCGTTGGTCCATGGTGGCTTGTTGGTTGGCCTAATGAGGACCAAAACAGGTATCCATATGTAGTGGCAGATTTAGACTTCGTATTAAGTGGATTTAAGAAAAACAAAGTTAAACGAATTAAGTGGGATAAAGTGAGTTCAAATATATTTAATTTTCCCATCGACCCTCAAACATTTCTACTTTTATAAGGATTCTCTAGAATCAAGTGGGGTCCAACTAAACTCCACTTAAATCTGCCCATGTCCATATGGTAAAAAAAACAACAAAAGAATTGTGTTTTTGTTACAGCATTATACTATATACTGACTTGAATACACAATATGTACACTCAAATCACTAGTTGTATAAAAAAACAGTCCCAATTAGTTGGTGACCCTAGAGGTTACGAGACTTGTTAATGTGATAATTTGGTATTGGGAGTGTTAGCTTTTGGCAAAGGAAGGGTTTGTATTTTTAGGACCCTTTTTGTGGTGATGACACGCATGGTCCCCCCGCTCCCTTCTGTATTATCCTCTCTCCTTATTTTTATTAGTATTATTATGATAGCGGCAGCGCCACTAGCCAAGCCCACGAGTCCCCCAAAATTGTCCTAGGGGGTTTACGATGACGTCAGCCCACTCTGTAATGACGTTAAATTAATTTGGTATTGTTCTTGGTTATAATAAAGTGGTGATTAACCCCTATTTTTTTTTTGGCAAAATTAAATAAATATTCCTAGGGAATTATCTAGAAAATAATCCAAAAAGATTATATAGAAAAAATATTTTCTTTCAGTTCACATAGGCTAAAATTCACGTCTTACCAAAAGCAAGTCTCAAATATGTGCTTAATTAAAAGTAAATTTTGTGTAAAAAAACACGATTAATCAAAAAAAAAATTTACCTACCCACTTAACACGAAACTCGCGTTTAGTTAAAAAATGATTTCGAAGCTCGCTTTTGGTATGACACGAATTTTGTGCTACACAAGAAAATGTTTTTTAGTGACATTGAAAATGGTCACTAAAAGTATTAAATTTAGTCACTAAAATTTACAGTGATCATTTTTCTGGGTCATCATCATTCGTCACTAATAACTCCGTCATTATGATATCAATGACAACTTTTATGCATTTCGTCACAATTAATTACATTTTTATGACTATATTTTTTGACACAAAAGATTAATAATAGTGACCAAAATCTAGACATTGATGTTATTCTTATTAGTGACAAACATTTTTATCACAAATACATATTGAAACAATGTCTAAAATATGTTGTCACTTTCAATAATAAAAAATAATTATATTTTAATTTTAAACCTCTTATTTATGTCACTGTCACTTTTAACCTTTCATTAAGTCACTTAAGTTTTAATTATAGATGATGTGACACTTTTAAATACAATGTATGGCTTCATGGAGGATCGAACTTAAAATCTTTAGGGGAGAGTGCAATGTCTATCCACTACGCTAGGCAAGAAATTTAATATTATTTTGAAAGAAAAATAGTATTTATGTTAAATTGTAATTAATTTTATTTATTTTAAAAATATGCATTAATTATAACACTAATTATTATAGTAATAATTTAATTAATTTTTCTATGGTTTCTTATATGAAATGTATTTGTTGAAGAAAATATATAAAAATAATTGAGTTAATTTTAAAATATAAACATATGAATATTAAGATTTACACCTAAAATATTAATTATTAGATATTAAGTATTATATTTTCATTAATTACATAATTTAATTAAAATTATTGATAGAATTATCATTTAAGTGATAATTATTTGGTATACCGACAATGCAAATTTTAACTCCACAAGCAAAGTTAAAATAAATATAAGTGTAAAATTTTTCACAAGGTAAAATTTCGCTATCACATATTCTGGCAAGATTACATATTAGTCTTTTTAGTTTAATTTGGTCATGGTAAGTTTATGTACTTTTTAAATTTTAAAATTTCGATCATGACATGAATGGTAGTCTTTAAATATATTAAGTAAAATTTTATTTTTAGCCCATTTGTTATACATAAGTTGCATATTTAATTTTTGTTCTTTTATTTGATCATTTTTAGTCATTGTAATTTAGTTATATTGTCGTTGTCTCGTTTGGATTATGATTGAAATTTTAAATTTTAAAAAATATAGGGACTAAAGCTGATCAAAATAGAATTACTAAAACAACAATTTACACATAGTATAGAGACTAATAAAACTATTTTACCTTTTGGCAAACTAGTTTATGGAAACTTTAATCTTTTATAATTGTTATTATTACTATTATTATAAAAATAAATTTATCACTGTGACAATATCTAATTTGTCATTAATTTTCTTTTTCCATTAGTGACAAAATTTATCACAACAAGAAGTAAAATTTTAAGTGGCAAACAATTTTATTGTCACAACAGTTATCAAATAATAGTGACCACTTTATATATCGTCACTATCACGTGTCAAAGTTTTCATGACAATGAAATTTGTGTCACAATTATAGACTTATAGTAAGAATTTAATTGTGAAAATGTAATCGTCACAATTACTACTATAATAGTGACCAAATAAAAATACATCACAATTACTTATACTAATTGTGTCGCACAAAAAAATTGTCACAAAAGTTTAATATTTGTGACAAAGTTACTCCTAGTCACTGCCAATTTGTCACTAAAAGTTAGGCTTGTAAACGAACCAAACTTTTAGTGAACCGTTCCGCGGGAAGTTCGTTTATGTTCGTTTAATTATTAAACGAACGAACATGAACAAGATTTTTTGTTCGTTTAGTTAAATGAACGAACACGAACAAAGGGCTCGTTCGATCATTTACGTTCGTGAACGTTTGATAATCTGTTCATTTATGTTTATTCATTTATGTATGTTTAAATTTATTCACATATATCCATTTACATTTGTTATTTTTCATAGAAAAAGTATGATATGTTTTAAAAAATTAATTTATTCACACATGTCCGTTCGTTTAAGTTCGTTTAAATTTATTCACATATGTCCTTTTATGTTCGTTCGTTTGTGTTCATTTACGTTCGTTTATCATTTTAACGAACGAACACAAACAAGCTACATTCCTTAACAAACTAACACAAGCAAAAAATTATGTTCGGTTAGCTGTTCGCGTTCGTTCATTTGTTCGGTTAAAATTAAACGAACAAACATGAACATGCAATTGCCCGTATTTATTCAGTTCATTTACAGGCCTACTAAAAGCCTATATTATTACAGTGTACGTGGATTGAAAGAGGGCATTTTTCTATATAATCTTAATTGGAGTTGTTTTTCTGCATAATTTTTGGAAGCAGTATATTGATTTAATTTTGCCGACTAACTAATGATAATCATCTCATATGAACCAATGGTCACATCATATCTTACAGAGCAACCATAATCTCAGCACTAAAAAGTAAAATGTATAATTTGGAGTATTCAATAATTCATTACTTTTGAACATATTTTTCGAATATTTCGATGGATAATCCAAATAAGCTTAACTACTAAAATTTGATTTGTAACAGATATGGTGGTTCTAGATAGGCGCAACATGAGCGACTGCACAAGGCCCCTAAAAAGAGGGTCCAAAAAATTAATTTAATTTAAATTAAATAATTATAAAAAATTATAAATTTTATGGTCGATAATTAACAATTTACAAACAATTAATAACACAATCCAAATTTATTACAAAGATTTTTAAAATTGAATCCAAAAACATTTTATACTTTAAGTGGGTGTCATAGTCTTAATTTAGTTTTGTGTAGCATTGCAAACAATTCAATAAAAGCGAGAGATTATTTTAGAATAGTTTAACGTATATGTACTTTATTTGCTAATTTTACAAAGAGATAAAATATATTAATAGAAAATGTGAAGGGTTTAACTCTTAAATTATTGTCGGTCACAATATGAGAAAGTTGTGTTGAAAGTGTTAATGCAATAAAATTTTAAATTGTTGAGATTAAGGAAGACACTATTTCTAGTAGCTCATATAGATAATGAGTTATTTATTGAGATAAAATTACTTAGATAATTTACCCAAAAAAATGAGACCAATGAATTTATTAAGATTTTTTAAAATGTTTTACTTGCTTCCCAAATGTGATAAATGTTTATAGAATTTTATTTAACTATTCATATTATGGTTGCTGCAGAACAAAATTTTTTAAAATTGAAGTTGGTTCGTGCTCCGCGCACACTATGTTACCGAGGAAGCACTCCACAACATTCTAGGCTTGTTAACACCAATCCGAGTTGGCCCACCACTTGGGTTTGAAGAGCTATGCACATCAAATATGACAAATAACACATCCCATCTAGCATATTCCTTTTGGTTCTTGCCATATCCTTTATAATCCCTTAACTTTTGGAAAGTTTGACTTGAATTCCTTAGATTAGGGGATTGTATAAATCATCTTTAATTTAAACCGTTGATGTAATTTATCCTTAACCATTGGATGTAGGGGGCTCTAACTATAAATAGAGGTTTACCCCGCCTCATTTTCTCACTTCGGTTTTGAGGAATACTCTTTGCCTACTTTTGTTTGTCATTTGCTTTTTGTTATTTTTTTGTTATTGCAAGAATCTTAGCTTGTTAGCTTTGATCGGTTTCATGCTTACTTAGGTGTTGCATTGTTGAGTTCTACGGGCATGAGAAGTGGTACTTACGAACGACTATTATAAATTAAAGGCCCCATTTTAATAAATTGCGTTGAGCCCTAAATTCTTTGAACCGCCCCTGACCTTTATAAGTAAGCCATGTAACAAAGACATCAAGTAATTCAAAAAGTATAACAAAAATCTCTATTTACCGGATCCTCCTCTGAAAGTGATGATTCTACCGATCTTGTAATAAGAGCCGAGATGCCTCTGATCCTGCTAATAGAGGTACGAGTATGCTTCTTGACATATCGGAATAGACTAGCACACGGTGCATTGTAGAAAATGCTTAAGCTATCATCATCAAATGTTTTTGTTGGACGGCCTTGTAGTATTTTCTAATTCTTTGGAGGGATCTTCGATCTAAAACAAACATAAAAGTATATTACAAATATGAAGTAAAAAATATAAAACATAGAGGAAGAATATGTTACGAATAACGTGTAAGTCCGAGGCAACAATATTGCTCTGGACCCCCCATTTTCCTGTAAACGGACAAATTCCCCAATTTGCATCCCTCGATTTTAGGTATGAAAACTAAAAATATTCAAGGATTAAGATTTAAGCATAAGTGCACCAATGAGAACTAATTTTCGAATCGAATACCTTAGCAATGAAACTTATAAACAACACAGCCAGAGAACTATCATTTATGTTTCTCTGTGATTTAAATCTGACATTGCTAGATATACATAATTGTGCAATATGCATCTCTGCCTCAGCTTTCGTACCTGAAGTTTTAGAAAAACTTTTATATTAGAAACATATCATATAAACATGTTAAGCATTTTTGGTATTAATGAATGATATAGAATGTATGGCTCTAAGATCTGAGATTAAAATACATATAAAATTGTTGATATTATTTTTCGGGTATACATTTTTTAGTGGAGGAAAAATGGGAGGTACACAAGTCTACAAGAAAAAATATAAAATGATAAAAAAGTATATAAGTATCTCTAATTCAGACATGAAAATAAAAAATAACAAGTAGAGTGAGGGAATATGAGTTTAAAGTCCTAAACTTCGAGTCATTGATACCATTAACCTTTTCTCATTTTTTCACCAGTAAGACCATGTCGTAAAAGCGATTGTTTATCGTGTTGAACCAAAACAAGGACTTGGAGTTCATTCATCCCTGCAAATTATCACTTGAAATGGCATATGTTATATTCCGTCATTTGGTTTTCAGAATAAGAACTCTAGCATTGAGAATAAACTCTATCCCTGAACATCCACCTGCAAATAAATGGTATCGTCATAAAATAATTAAGATAAATAATGGCAATATACAGATCCCGAGATAAAAAAAATACACAAGTTAACTTTCTGTGATAAAGCTCTAAGTAGTTCTGCAAGAATATTTTATTTCTGCTGCTTTCCAGTTCCAGCAGATGAAATAAAAGAACCGTACGAGGCATCAACCGAAATGTCCAAGTCTCCCAATCGAATAGAGTGATTGGATACAAAGGATCTGAATGGTTCTACAATTTCACCTATTTCAACTAGTAATGTCATTTACAAGCATATTAATTACCAAAATCATTAAGCAACCGTTATAGCGCTTAACCAACCGTTTATACTAAATTGTACGATTACATTATAATGGAAATTACCTTTTAAACTTTGAATAGATTGCACTATTTTGTTCAATTCATTGAGTATCTTGTGCCGCGTATTCTAGTTTTCTGGCGAGGGTTTGATGACTTCAAGAACTTCCTCGAGAATTGATTCTAGGTGGCTACATTTAGTCATCTTTGCTTGTTATAAAATAATATCACACTTGTAACACAAATTTGCAAAAACTTAAATTTTCTAAATTATATCAACAGAAAAATACATAAACAACCACAAACAAATAAGGTCAGAAAAAGTTTCATTAAACTTTCTAAAAAAATTAGTTAGACCCTCAAATTTTAAAAATAAAATTTTCTTTAAGTCTCTAATTTTTTTTGAAAATTCTGGTTAGACAACTAAAATTTTTGAAAATTTTAATTAGGCCCCCTCAAGCTATAAGGTCAAGATCCGCCACTGGTGTTTGATGTTATGTTTCTTTTATTCCGATTCGAATTCTCACGTAAGTTTAATATTTTATTTAAATTAATAAATATTTAAAATATCTTATTTTATTATATCAATTTATATCAAAATAATAAATAGAAAACGCCTGAAACTATTTAAACTATATCATAAGTGTTAAGTATGGCTCATATACTGTAAAAGGGCAGATGCTGGAGCGGAGCGGGAGTGAGCGAGCGAAGCGGGAGCATCTGTCCATCAAAGGAGTACTCAAGTTTTCAATGGGCTCGGATTAAATGGGTTGGGGTGCGAGGGCAAAGCCCCGCAGTAAAATACGGGGTATCTTTGTAATTATACCGGGTAGGGTTACATATATGAGTAGAAATCTATTTTAAGTAGGAGATCTTATTGAATAAGGTTTATTGGTGACCATGTATTCAGGTCTATAAATAGATGTGTTATTTGTAACCTAAGAACCATCGATTGAATAAAAGAAAATAGCCGTTCTTTGCTCCCCCGGGGACATAAATACACTGCTGAACCTCGTTAAATCTCTTGTGTAGAACTAATGTTTTGATATAATAATTGAAAATGTTTTGAACTGATTTAAAAAGTATTTTAAACAATTTCCAATGTCCAAATAACTTGAAACTATGTTTAGGGATATTTTCAAAAGGGTTTTGCATGTTTTTCAAAGTCAAACTTCACAAAACCTTCCAGGCATTTCAAAACACCTTAGGGCGTTTCGATACGGTGAATTCCAGTAGCAAAACTGTTTCGATACGGGTATCGAAACGGGCATTCCTTGGATGAGATTTTTACCCAGCGTTTCGAAACGGGCTATGCCGTTTCGATACGCCCATGTGGCATCGACCACAACGGTCATAAACCCCAACGGCTATTTCCCAACTAACTTTTAAATGCATGTCGTTTTGATACGGGGACAGGCGTTTCGAAACGGGTGTTTCAAAACGGACTAGAGCGTTTTGATACGGATCCTACGTCAGACTGCAACGACTCTTTCTACTTAAAGGGTGTTTCGAAACGGGTTCGAGTGTTTCGAAATGGAGAGCTACAGAACTGCATTTATGGTGGGAATTAAAGTCCCCAACGGCTCCAATTCAATCCCAACGGCTAGTAACGACTACAAACTCATCAAGGAGTATAAAAGGGACCTCCAAGCATCAAGTAAAGGCTAATGCTCATATTGTCAAACAACAAATGATCAAGAATTGTCTTAGAGCTTAAATTGTCATTTATCGTATAGACAAACACTAGTGAGCCAAAATTGTCAAATTTGCTCAAGTGTTTTAGGTTTTAGGTGAGTGCTTTAATTGTGCAAACAAACACCTATTAGAGGGATTTGTGTTTGATTTTCTTGTCTCTTTGTAAAAGAGGGTTTGATTAAGGCTTTGGGTAGAAAGCTTGATCGGTGTAAAGGGTTTCCTCCTAAGCCTAGAAAAGGGGACGAATCAATAGTGGATTGGTTGTAAATCCTTAGTGGGGAGCTAAGGTAGTGGATGTAGACCTTGGTTAGAAGGTTGAATCACTATAAATCATTGTGTCTATTTTCTTTTTAGCTTCCTAAACCCTTCCACCCAAAAAGCCACCTCTCCACCACTTGGTGAGCCACATCGGTTGAACGAATCGAGCTCCTCACAACTCAACAATTGGTATCAGCGCTTGGCTCAATTGAGGAGGATTCACATCCTATTGAGAAGATCCGGCAAGCTCGATCACTATTTCATCAACCGGCTCAAATGACACAATCAATCCACAAACCGCCTTTCTTTGACGAAACCCACTATGCCCATTGGAAGACAAAGATGAAGTTCTTCATCAAGTCTAGAGACTACAAGCTATGGGATATAGTTGAAGATGGTTCGTTCGTGCCTCAAAGAAGCAAAGCGGAGTGGAGTGCCGACGATCGCAAGAAGATGAAGCTTAATTACAAAGCCTTGCACATCTTGTTTTGTGCTTTTGGCCCAACCATCTATGAGAAGATGTCTTCTTGTGAGAGTGCCAAGGAGGTATGTGTAGAACTAATGTTTTGATATAATAATTGAAAAATGTTTTGGACTAATTTGAAAAGAATTTAAAACTTGGTTTTAAGTCCAAACAACTTGAATTTATGTTTGAGGTATTTTAAGAGGTTTTTGGCAAGACTTTTCATGCTTTTATATAGCCAAACTTGACTTTTCACGTTACCCGTATCGATACGGCTGTACCCGTACCGATACCTTTTTGCCCCAAGTTTGGTCACTGCCAAAACCCGTATCGAAACAGGCTTGGCCGTTTTGATACGGATCGGGATCGTTTCGATACGCCTGGTAAGCGTACTGATCCCCTTTCAACCACCCCAACGGCTACTTTCCCAACGGTCATTTAAAAGTGAACCCGTACCGATACGCCCTCAAGCGTATCGATACGCCCAGGCTGGCAAGAGCCTAACGGCTAGTTTCTCATGAAGGTCGTACCGATACGGTTCCACGCGTATCGATACGGATGACTGCAGAACAGCATTTATGAAGGGAAATAAAGTCCTCAACGGCTCCAAATCATCCCCAACGGCTAGTAACGGCTACAAACTCAATTGAGAGTATAAAAGGGACCTCCAAGCATCAAGAACAAGTTAATGCTTCAATTGTTACAATATTATGATGTCAAAATTTGTCTAGAGCTTTAATTGTACATTTCTTGCTTAGACAACACTTGTGAGCTTACATTGTTAAATTTGCTCAAGTGTTTAGGTTTTGGGTGAGTGCTTAGAATTGCAAACAAACACCTTTTAGAGGGATTTCTAGTTTGCTAAGTCTTTCTTTGTAAAGAGAGTGTTCCTTCAAGCTTTGGGTAGAAAGCTTTGAGGGTTATAACGGTTTCCTCCTAATCCGAGAAAAGGGGACGAAATTCTTAGTGAATTTGTTGGAAATCCTTAGTGGGGAGCTAAGGTAGTGGATATAGACCTTGGTTAGAAGGTTGAACCACTATAAATCCTTGTGTCAATTTTCCAAATTTTCACCTCCCACTAAAACACCCAATTATCCAACTTCTCCACACTTGGCGAGCAAGAAAGGTTGATCGAATCGAGCCCCTAAAATCTCAACAGTATGGGACAAGCTTGAAGTCACATACGAGGGAACCGATGAAGTCAAGGAGACCAAGATTGAGCTCCTAACCTTAGAGTATGAGAACTTCAAGATGGATCCGGAAGAGAACATCGAGAAGATGTTTGATAGGTTCTCCACCATCACCAACGGTCTTAAAGGTTATGGAGAAGCCATCCCAGAAGAGAAGCTTGTCCGAAAGCCCATCTACTCACTTCCCGAGTCAAGGGACTCAAAGAGGACCGCCATCATCAAGGCCAAAATTTTGAAGACTTTGAAGCTTGATGAACTCATGGGGTCACTCCTTACTCATCAAATCATGAAGAAGAACAAAGAAGATGAGAAGAAGATGGAAGAAATTAAAGCTATGGGAGAGAAGAAAATCAAAGGGCTTGGCATCAATGCAAGTGCCATGGCTCTCAAATCCTCCACTTGCCATCATGTCTACTCAAGTGAAGAGGAGGATGAAGAAGAAGAGATAGTTCATCTCTTCAAGAAGTGTGCCTCGTTTATGAAGAAGGCTTTGAGAGAGCTTGAACGAGAATCCATGAAAAAGAAGAGGGCAAACACTTCAAGCCATAAGAAGAAGGCACATGTGGCTACTTGGAGTGATGAGGACTCCACCGACGATGAACAAGTCAACCTTTGCCTTATGGCCATCGAAGAAGATTCAAGGATAACTTCTAATTCATCTACTTCATGTTCGTACTCTTTTGATGAATTACAAGATGCCTATGATGATTTGGTTTTGGAGTTTAAAAATCACATTTTGAAAAACAATAAATTGATTTCAAAGTTGAAAATTCAAAATGATTTGATTTCTAAAACCAAACTTGAACTTGAAGCAAAACTCGAAGAGTTTGAGCTAAAATGTTTTGATTTACAAAACTTGCTTCAAAAAGTTCAAGAAGAAAATGATTTGATTTCCAAAGAGCTTGAAAAGAAAAACAATCTTGGAAAATCAAATTTTTATGTTAGACAATCTAGTGCCCCTAGATTTGTAAAAGGAAAATGTTTTAGAAGTATTTGGGTCCCAAAAGGACTTAGTACTTCAATTAAAAAGGATGACATTGAAAAATAGATTCCTAAGGGGATAAAAATTTGTGCTACTAACGTTTAAGGATCCAAAGCAATTTGGATACCAAAAATCACTTGATTGTCTTTTGCTAGGTGTGATGGAGATGTTCAACATGTCAAACTTTGAGGGGGAACTCCATGCACACAAAGAAGAACACTTGAAGAAGGAAGGCTTCACATCCTCCCTTGAGTTCAAGTGTGGTAAATTCTAGTTGCTTTTGATTTTATTTGATTTATTTTTATTTATGTCAAATAGATGATCATAAGTGTTGGACTAACATTTTTAATGATGATTTGAGTAAGGGGGAGCCATTTAAAAACCAAATTCTTATTTTGTCAAATCTTTACCTCTATTGTTATTTTTGAACTTAATGTTTTAAATTCTTTTTATATAACAAAAAGGGGAGAAATGGTTTGAAAAATTGAATTTTTCAAATGAATAAGGGGAGCTTTATTTGATTTTATATCTTTAATTCTCTTATTCACATTTTTAAAGTTAAAGGGGGAGAATCCCAAACAATTTTTCAAGTTGGTTTTATTATATCAAAAAGGGAGAGATTGTAGAACTAATGTTTTGATATAATAATTGAAAAATGTTTTGGACTGATTTAAAAAGTATTTAAAACAATTTCCAAAGTCCAAATAACTTGAAACTATGTTTAGGATATTTTCAAAAGGGTTTTGCATGTTTTTCAAAGTCAAACTTCACAAAACCTTCTAGGCGTTTCAAAACACCTTAGGGCGTTTCGATACGGTGAATTCCAGTAGCAAAACTGTTTCGATACGGGTATCGAAACGGGCATTTCCTGGATGAGATTTTTTACCCAGCGTTTCGAAACGGGCTATGCCGTTTCGATACGCCCACGTGGCATCGACCACAACGGTCATAAACCCCAACGGCTATTTCCCAACTAACTTTTAAATGCAGGTCATTTCGATACGGGGACAGGCGTTTCGAAATGGGTGTTTCGAAACGGACTAGAGCGTTTCGATACGGGTCCTACGTCAGACTGCAACGACTAGGGGTGAGCAAAACTCGACTCGACTCGAAAAAACCGAATAATTCGACTCGACTCGAGGCAAAAATACTCGACTCGTTTTGACTCGACTCGAAATTTCATAAACTCGAATAACTCGAAAAAATTTCAAATAAAGTTTGAGTTGTAAAATGGAAATTCAAATAACTCGAATAACTCGAAATTTTTAGTAATTAGTGGATTTATTTTTAAGTTCGAGACGAGTCTCTCTATTTTTTTATGATATATACATACTAATATATAAAAATGTGAAGAAATATTGTCACGTGTGAAAAAATATATATGTGCATATCTTATATGATTAGAGAAAGGAGTTTAAATTGGAACAAACCATACTATAACATGATAAATAATTACAGTTAAATTTTTATAGGAACTCGAAAACTCGAACTCGAATTGACTCGACTCGAATTTCTTAAACTCGACTCGAATCGAAAAAATTTCAAATAAAGTTTGAGTTGTAAAATATGACTCGTCAACTCGAATAACTCGAAAATTTTTGACTCGACTCGACTCGACTCGATCGAACGCTCACCCCTAGCAACGACTCTTTCTACTTAAAGGGTGTTTCGAAACGGGTTCGAGTGTTTCGAAATGGAGAGCTGCAGAACTGCATTTATGGTGGGAATTAAAGTCCTCAACGGCTCCAATTCAATCCCAACGGCTAGTAATGGTTACAAACTCACCAAGGAGTATAAAAGAGACCTCCAAGCATCAAGCAAAGGCTAATGCTCATATTTTCAAACAACAAATGATCAAGAATTATCTTAGAGCTTAAATTGTCACTTATTGTATAGACAAACACTAGTGAGCCAAAATTGTCAAATTTGCTCAAGTGTTTTAGGTTTTGGGTGAGTGCTTTAATTGTGCAAACAAACACCTATTAGAGGGATTTGTGTTTGCTTTTCTTGTATCTTTGTAAAAGAGGGTTTGATCAATGCTTTGGGTAGAAAGCTTGATCGGTGTAAAGGGTTTCCTCCTAAGCCTAGAAAAGGGGACGAATCAATAGTGGATTGATTGTAAATCCTTAGTAGGGAGCTAAGGTAGTGGATGTAGACCTTGGTTAGAAGGTTGAACCACTATAAATCATTGTGTCTATTTTTTTTAGCTTCCTAAACCCTTCCACCCAAAAAGCCACCTCTCCACCACTTGGTGAGCCACATAGGTTGAACGAATCGAGCTCCTCACAACTCAACATCTTGTGTTCTTACTTGTTTGATTTTCTTTTTCGATTTTCGTGTGCACAACAATAAGCGTTGTACTTCAAATTCATATTAAAATTCATAACTTCAAATAAGCTGAGATGGGGCAGTGACTATTAGAACTCCAGATAAGCTTAGATGGGGCAGTGACTAGCAAAGTTAAAACTATTTATTTCATATCCCCTATATTGTATCACCTTCTTAGAAAATGAACTGAAATAGAATGGACCAGCAAGAAAGGAAAAAAAATATGTTAAATTATATGCAGTTGATGAAAATATTAAGCATTACAGGTATATTTGCATATTGGAGAAATTCCCTTTAGTGCCCCCAAAATCCATATCCTATTTTTTTTAGTGACGGTTCTAGATAAGCGCAATATAAGCGGCCGCACATGACCCCTAAAAAATATGGGCCCACAAAAATTAATTCAACTTAAATTAAATAATTACAAAAAAAAATTATAGATTATATTTATTATAATTAACAACTTACAAACAATTAATATCACAATCCAAATTTATTTCAAAGTACGAATAATTAACAACTCACAAACAATTAATACCACAATCCAAATTTATTCCAAAGACTTTTAGAATTGAATCCAAGAGCTTTTTATACTTTATGTGGGTGTCATAGTCTTATCTTGATTTTGTGTAACATTGCAAACAATTCAATAAAAGCGAGAGATTATTTTGGAATAGTTCACCGTATTTGTACTTTATTTGCTAATTTTACAAAGAGATAAAATATATTAATAGAAAATATGAAGGGTTTAACTCTTAAATCATTTTCGGTCACAATATGGGAAAGTCGTGTTGAAAGTGTTAAGGTAATAAAAGTTTAAATTGTTGAAAATAAGTGCCCAAAGTTTTCATAGTTACAATTTTAGGTGCCCGATTGTTAAATGGGTGTTAAAGAAATTGTCAACCAATCGGTGCTTGACATGTGGCATTAATTTTATTTTTCTTTTAAATTTTTTAATGGAAAATACTCATATTTTTTAAATTTTTATAAAATCTCAAAATTTTACAATCTTCACAAACCAGCCCTTAAATCCCTAAAATTTTCCAAACTTTCGTCGTCGATTGCAGCTGCTTCAGCCGTAGGTCGCCGTCGCTGACCACATCCACTTGGTCATCGGACCAAAGCGACCATTTCCCCTAACACAGTGTCGCCGGAAACGCCCAACGGCGTGCAACCGAACGTCAAACACGAACGTCGATTTCGATTTAATGGGTGTAGTCAGGGACAGCGACTGGTGGCGGAAGCGGCGTCAATCGACGGCGGAAGTTTGGGAATTTTTAGGGATTTAGGGACTGTGTTTGTGAAGCTTGTAAAATTTTGAGATTTTATAAAAATTTGAAAATTTTGAGTATTTTTCATTAAAAGATAAAAATTAATGCCATGTGTCAAGCACCGATTGGTTGACAATTTTTTAACACCCATTTAACAGTCGAGCACCTAAAATTGTAACTATCGAAATTTTAGGCACCTATTTTAAAAAAAAATAATTTAGACGCCTAAATTATTTTAAGAAGTATTGTTATTATAATATTTTAAATTTAATAATAATAATAATAATAATGGTTTTATTTTATTTTTAAATTATTTTTTATTTAATAATATTAAAAAATGACATGTCATATTATAATAATAATAAAATAATCCATAGTGAAAAAAAGGAGATTTTAAAAGTTTAGTTATTAAATAAAAGCAATTTGGGCACCTAAAATTTAAAAAGGGTATACTTTGAGCATTTAGGGTAAACTACCTGAAATACCACTCAACTTTAATGTGTGACTCTAATATGCCACTGAACTAAAATTCGATACTATAATACCATTGAACTTCACTGTGTGATTCAAAGTTAGCACTCCACCGTTACTCCCATTACGGAATTCTGACGTGGACTCTAACTCCCGTTACAGGGATGACGTGGCCGATAAAAAAATAATATCTTTTTCCAGATATGATCCACCTCATTATATTTTATGTTTTATTTTTATTGTAAAACGACGTAGTTTTGTTAAAGACTCTTTATCTCCTCAAAATTAGGTTAATGAAATTTCAAACTTCAGAAATCACTCTGAAATTAGACGCAAAAAAAAATCAGTGGGTTTTCTATGGATTGTTATTGATTATTCAAGTGGGTTTCTCTGGGTTTTCTCTGAAAGAAGATTGTAGATGATGTTGTAGAAGAGACTGGAGATGATGATGTAGAAGAGGATGATGATTATGTAGAGGATGAGATTGAACAAACTGATAGTGATAGTGGATATGAAAATAATGATGATGCCTTAAATGATGAAGCTCGAGAAGAAGAGGTGGGACAATGGAAGGCTGATCCTACCTTTTCAATAAGTTAGTTGTATTTCTTTTATTCTTTCTTTAAGTCTTATACCGGTATAAGTTGTATTTCTTTTATTCTTTCTTTAAGTCTTATATCGGTATAAGTTGTATTTCCACTCCCCTTAGTGCATTAAGTACCACAGTAGTACAATACTGATAATCAAAACAAAAATCCAAACAAATCTCTCATTCCTTCTTTGGATGTTATTCGTCTTGATTTTGTTTAGTAGTCCGACGAGAACAACGCTTGCACGTGGGCTCATTGGAGGATCAAACCAACAAAAAAATCTACAATGTTTATGAAGAAAACTCCCGTAATTTTTGCAGCCAAAGAATCTCCTTCCAGGGTTGGCATTAGACCACGATGTAGTCAGCTTTGTCGGATATCCGCATCCACACACCGGAATTGAAATGGGTTCTTCTACTTCAACCCTGCGTTCACTTGATCTTTGCCATTCTACCTCCATTGATTTGGATCAGCTTCAAAATCTATGCTGGGAAATAGAAAATAGGAAATTAGAGTTTTGTTTTCAGCCAAAAGAGATTTTATAGTAAAAATAAAACATAAAATATAATGAGGTGGATCATATCTGGAAAAAGATATTATTTTTTTATCGACCACGTCATCCCTGTAACGGGAGTTAGAGTCCACGTCAGAATTTCGTAATGAGAGTAACGGTGGAGTGCTAACTTTGAATCACACAGTGAAGTTCAATGGTATTATAGTATCGAATTTTAGTTCAGTGGCATATTAGAGTCACACATTAAAGTTGAGTGGTATTTCAGGTAGTTTACCCGAGCATTTATTTTTCATTTAAGCCTTTATAATATTATTGTACTAATTGATTGTAAAGTTTTAAGGTTGAAAATGAATTTTTAAAAATTTAAGGGTGAAATTATAAATAAACTTTTTTTTCAGTAGTGACCATAATGTTTATTTTTTTGAAATTGGGGAGCAGAAATGTACATGGGATAAACTTTAGTGGCCATTGTAGTAGTTTACTCTTATTTTTTCGCTAGCAGGTCAGCAAATCATCAATGTTTAACGGCAACAAACGGCTGAGTGACAAAAAATTTACGCCCTGAAAATGTAAGTGATTTTACTTGTCGTTTTTTTAAATCAGTGACCAACTCTGTACCGGGAAAATATAAGTAACTATTCCAGTAATTAACCCATATTTTAAGATAATTGAATAGTCATTTGTGAAATTTACCTTAAAAGTAATTGTTTATTTGGGTTCGTTTCCTAAATATGTTTTGGTGCTTGTGCATCATCTAACAAAGAGAGAACGTTGTCATTCACGGTTGAAATTTGTCGGAGAACCCCTCATCGAAAACAGATTTTTATTTCACGAAAATTTTGATACTTTCTCGCGTAATTTTGTGTGATGTTACGTTGATTACACATATAAGGTCGGCATGTGTGTTTGGTTAAGTTGTGACACCAACTCAATCAAATATTCTATTGTAAGTATGGGTTAACTTGTAACACGATGTCTATATTTTTGTAACAATCACATTTCGAAAGCAATTTGAAGTTTTTTTTTTTTTTTTTTTTTTTAACAATCAAATTTTTGATGCTTTAATCGGTCTTATTCATATCTATTTCTATTAATTTTTCAATTTATCAATTACACAAATGAAATAATACTCTCTGTTATGCGACAGAGAAATTCAAACAAAATGGCAAGCAATTGCAAAGTAATCATATTCACCCCCTCAATTCATAAATTCCTAGAAACCGTAGCCTGTAATAGCGATCAAAATGGCAATGGTGAATGCCCTTGCCCACCAAAACTTAGCTCCTGTCACCAACAATGAATCTCCTCCATTCTGCATTTCAGAGAAACATCCATTAATTTTATAAAAATCCTCAATTCATCCATTAATTTTATTTATGGAGATAAAGCATTACCAAATTGAGACTTGGTGATGGTGCTGGTGTTGTGTCGTCTGTAGTTGGAACTGTAGGAGGTGCCGGGGGACTTGGAACGGTTGGTGCAGGAGCTGGTGCACGGTGCCTCCTGTGTCTGTGCCTATGCCTGTGCTTGTGCTTGTGGGGAGCTGGTGCAGGAGCCGGTGGCAAAATAAGTGCAGGTACTGGTGCTGGGGGCAGCTTTGCTGGAGCAGGTGCTGGTGGCAACTTTGCTGGTGCCGGTGCTGGAGATGATACTGGCGGGGGTGGGACTGCTGGTGGTTGAGCTGGAGCTGTGGTTGGAGGAGTTTGTGGGGGTGGTGTTTGAGGAGGTGGGACGGTTGGGCTTGTAGCTGGTGCAACTTTGGGAGGGGGGTTGGTTACAGGTGGTTGAGCTGGTGCGGTTGGTGTGGTGGTAGGCGGAGGCGTTGCTGTTGAAGGAGGAGGCGTTGCTGTTGCTGTTGAAGGTGGAGGAGCGGTGGTGGTGGTTGGGGTAGTGGAGGGTGAGGCAGCCGGTGATTGTGCATTGGTAATGGCTAGTTGAAAGGCGAGAGCAGCTACAACGAGAGCAGAAAACATAGAAGCCATTTTTGTTTGAGATGGGAATAGCATTTGCAGGGGAGAATATATACAAACAATAAGCAAAGGAAGAGTGGGAGTGTTTTGAAAGTAAGAGGGAAAAAATAAGTTTGGTAAAAGGTCGGAGGGAGAAAAGTAGTGTTCATTTGAATGAAACGCCAGTTTGGCTGCATATTATGATTGGGAGATATCTTAGCAAAGCAATGGAGTAAAATGAGAGGGAAAGTTATACCAATAAAGGAAATGAGAACTCAAGAAACCTATGCTACACCCTCCGATGGAGGACAAGGAGCCTAACCAGACCAAACATTCAAACGCATTTCTAGATCAACACTGCTGGATAGCTGTGGCCTTTTCGGCCTAATATTTCAATATTAATTAGCCCGGTAATCCTGAAACCAAAAACCTTTTATCACAGTCTGTAAATCATAAAAGAAGCATTGATTTTTAAAATGGCAACTGAATAGTTTATTTAATAAGTAAAAAATGATGTCTGTAACTTTGAAAATAAATTACAGTGTGATCCATTCTGAAACAGAGTAAAAAACAGTTTCCCAAAGTAGTGTGATTAAAGGTGGATTTGATTTTTCATTAGTTGCAGTTCACTCAAAGTCATGGATCATCAATTCAAAACTCAAAAGATGTTGTAATAATCACAATCATCTTCATTTCTAAGAAACTTGGATTCTAATACTAATAATCCCCGGCTCCCTCTTTGTTTCCTCCTCAGACTTGTCCACGTTCACTGCAAGCAATTAAAGTCTGAATTCCTTGTCCATGCATGGCATTTTCTCATCTTCACCATTCTTTGCTTCTCTCTTCTCTTGTTAATGCTTCATGGATTCCACCGACCATCATAATTTGATTTTGAGCTGTTGCTACCAAATTTGACTTTACTCCGTTTCAGAAGCATCATGATCATCAAGCAGATGACGAGGTCGATCCGCTTTATGGTGTCGAAAAGCGCCCTGTCCCAACCCATTGCACCATTGATGAATGCTGATGATCAATAAACAACCCCAGAAAGAGGTTGATATAAGGATTTTTGTTTTCTTCCCACTATATTTGGTAATCCTTTACTTGTATTTATCAAATCTTAATTGCTGGCTTTTAGGCCACAGATATTGATGATATATGCGTGAGATGAACCTTGTGAATTTATAGAGACAGTATATTTGAACATATATAATCCTAAGACAAGAACTCGTCAATTTTGGGTTTTAGAAGCATATTTGATCATATTATAAATTTAGGGCGGGGAAGGCGTTATCAGGTGTGAATCATAGATTAGTCTTTGATGCCAACATTTAAATTTTTTAGATGAAATACTTCTTAATTTGATTTTTAGAAATATATATTCATGTATAGTTGGTTCTTCAATCATTTCTTCTTGGCAAAATGACAAAAGATGCCCCCAACGTTTGCATGTTTGGTCATTTGGCTCCCTATTCTTTTTTTTGGTCCAAAGATGCCCCCAACGTTTGCTTTTTTTGTCATTTGGCCCCCTATTCTTTCTTTTAGTCCAAATATGTCCCCAACGTTTCATTCATAGTCCAAATATGCCCCTGCTGAATGTAAACTGTCAATCAACTGACGATCAACAGCTTATAAAAAAATTTTGACGTGGCATCAGCAGATCTTAATACGCGGCAAGTCCAGTCAGCATCAGCTGTTGAACGTCGGTTGTCTGACAGTTTCCATCTAACAGGGGCATATTTGGACCAAATTGAAACGTTGGGGGCATATTTGGACTACGAATGAAACGTTGGGGGTATATTTGGACCAAAAAAAAGAATAGGGGGCCAAATGACAAAAAAAGCAAACGTTGGGGGCATTTTTGGACCAAAAAAAAGAATAGGAGGCCAAATGACAAAACATGCAAACGTTGAAGGCATCTTTTGTCATTTTGCCTTTCTTCTTTGCCTTTTCTTTTATGAAATTCCAAAGAAAGTGAAAGTAGTTGTAACGGCAAGGCAGAGCGCAACATAAAAACTATTTTAGCTCACACACGCTTATTCTATAACGAAAAAAAAGTTAAGCAATAAGGTTGTGTAGTGTAAAGGATGAGTAGCTTTGCTTTGAAGAACAAGTTATGTGGTAATTTGATTAAGATTTCGAGTCGAGTTCGATTAACATTTAACGAGCCTAAGAAATCTAAGCTCGACTCAGCTCATTAAGAACTCAAGTAGAGTTCGAGCTTGATAAGAGCCCAATCGAGTCAGTGTTGACCAATCTTTGACCGTATCAAACTCGAGTAGATCGCGATCTGTTACATCTCATTTAAAGCCCTGTTAAAAAAAAACTTTGATACACAAATTGTGTAAACTTAAGCTTGTTAATTTTAGAGTTTAGGATGTTAGTTTATGATTTAGAGGTTTAAGTCGTTGTGTTTAGAATTTTAGATTTTAGGGTTTATGTTTTAGGGATTTAGATTTAAGAATTTAAATTTCAAAAAATAAAAAATAGTATATTATATTTTCGAGTCGGGTATCAAGTAGTTCAATTCGGCTCATTAAGAACTCGAGTCGAGTTCGAGCTCAAATTAAGTCCAATTGAATTGAACTTTAATCGAGTTAAAGTCGAGTAGCTCGTAATTTGTCTCGTTTATTTATAGACATGGTGATGGGTATTATTACTAGCACTCCTTTTTATACATGGCTCACTCCTCTCCTCTCCATTAATAACTCATCATTGGGTGTGTTTTGGTAGAAAAACAAGTCCACTAAATAGTAAATACTAATATATCTGGTTGCTTTCATTAGCACTTGAATACATCCCAAAGAAATGACCTATTATGCTATTATGCTATTGCTAAAGCAAAAGTGGATGACAAGAAGCATTGAAACAAACAACTTAGCATTTCATGGTGATGGAAAAGGGTTGAAGCCGCTTCGTACCATTTGATCCAGCGGCCAGAACAAGGGTTGGGGCAGCTTATCCTTATCCCACTCATACCACTCCCACCCATCGCACTTGTCTGGCTCCAGGTTTTGTGGGACTTGATCAGGATCCGCCAACTCTGCCCGCAGAAAGACGGTGACGTAATGGGCGGGTTTAGGTTGGTCCAGGAATAGGTTATTTGTCACTGTTAAGTACTCTGCTTTCCCCATTTCCAGGCCCGTCTCCTCCTTCACCTCTCTGCCTCCGCACTCTTCAAAGCTCTCCCCTGCACCACTTAATTACTTAATTAATGCTACACAAACAACAACAATAATAATAATCGATTTAACAACTACTAAAGTCACGACACAGACCAAACTCCAGGTGGCCGCCGGGGAGAGCGAAGGTGGAAGCACCGATTGAGGAGCGGCGACGCCCCAACAGGACCGATCTTCCCTTCAGCACGAACACCACCACCCCTACTCGTGGCACCGGCTTCGCTTCCTCCATCTCTATCTGCGAATACTAGACACCAGAGTCCAGTCTAGCATATAAAGGGAAGCTAGGGGGACAAGGCAAGGCAACGCAATTGAGCATAATAAAATAAAGGTTAGGTAAGAAAAGTGGGCCGAAGGTGGGCTGCCTTTAACTTGATTTGACTTCTATCTCTTTTCTGTAATAAAATTAAAACATATTTAAAGTGTGTGTAAAAAAAACAACCCAATCCATCACTCAACTTTTTTTTAAAAATAATTTTGATGTCTTCTTCCCAAATATATGTAAAGGATTTCAAAGAGGGGGTTAACAAAACAGATAAAAAAGAAGAATGCAGCACGGAAAACAGAAGTGGAGGGGGAATAAAAGATGGATCAAATTCATCTATAAACTTCCATTGTCATATTCATAGCATCTGCCACTGCCAGTGTCATGATGAATTTCGAATTGAATGGCTAAAAAGGGCTGACATTATGAGCCAATTTCAACATGAATTCGGGTACCAGGCGTCTTCTTGGAGGAGCCACGGCATCTTTTGCAAGCGCTTCTTCATCTCCACCATGTATGATGGCAACCACATCTTCAAACATCTCATCTCTTCCACCTCTCATGGGATCCTGAAATTTTTATCACACGTTGGCCCCGTATGATACAAAATCAAACGAATACTGTAAAGGCATCGTTACTTCTTCCATTACCTGAAGAAATAAATCCGTGTGAGTCTTTCCATCATACAAAATGGATTCTGCTTTTCCTCCAACTCTTCGAAGAGTATCTGCAAAACTTGTACTGCAAGGGAAGGAAAACGAGTTCGCATCAAGAAAACACCTTGGAACATTTCAATCAGTCATGGCCTATCCATGCAACAATTACTACATACTAAAAGTATCATAAAGGCTTATATACCCAAATTAAGTTTGCGTAACATCACGCAATCTAGGATGCTTAGGTCAAATGTACAATGGAATGCAGAAGAAGCTGTAATATATAATGACTAACAAGGGCCTTATAATGTACATACACACACACACACACACACACACATCTATATAGAACAAATATTTAGAATTATCAATTGAGAAGGAGAGATTTATACCTGGCATCCGCAGGAATAGAAAAATCTGCAGTACCATGAAAAAGAATGATAGGAGGAAGGAGAGAAACAGCAGGCCTAATGTTTGAGTCCTGCACCAGTACATCAGGAGAGAACTGATGCAAAGAATCTTCCCCTTCCATTATGCTGTATTGAAACGCAGACACAATTGTTCAATTGAGGAAAACAAACAGAGAATGGATCCAAACAAACATTTTCCTGGAAATTACTATACCTTAAAAAGATCGAACGGTATAAACCTCGGTTGTGAAAGTGGTCTATAAGATTAAAAAGATTGTACCTGTTGGGGAATGTTAATGTAACTGACCATCAATACATAAGCACAAAAAGGGAATTACTTTGTTATAAAAAAATTCTTGCGTGTTTTGTATATGATAACATAAAAACTCATCTCAGATGTTCATTCTAAACAACTAATGGCACTAAACGAAGGGGGAAATGGGAAGGGGAAAAACTTAATGCATTTAACAAGGAACCCAAAGACGGAAATAATGAGAGCTATTAAAAAGCATCCATCCCAATACAACACAATGTACTACAATGATTCAATTACCACCTTTGACCCTTTACCTTTCAGAAGAAAATAGCACCACATGAATTAGGTGAGGAAGATTATAATATATACAAACACATATATGTTTATATAAGCGCACAAACACATCAGTATGCTTTACCTTGAGTAAATTTGAAACCAAAAATCACTCCATTATTGTTATGAAAGTTATATTCAAAACTAACTTAAAGTTTCAGGACCAGATTCATGGTAACCGAAAAGGGAAAAGGTCAACTGTATTTTTTAGTGCCCATATCCATTTCTTGCAGGTAATAAAGTTTCATGATTATAAAATTTGTAGTACTTACCCTCCAGACAAACCAAAATAAGCTTTTATCTGGGACACACTCCAAGAAGTACTGTCACCTTCGCCAGCTTCTTTGATTGCCTGGTTTATAAGTGTGCAAGCAGCAATATGTGCACCAGCTGACTGTCCCATAAGATAAATCCTAGCAAGACAAACCATGAATGCAATATTAAATATAATGATCCAAATTAATCAAAAAGGGAACATTACTGATTATCTACCTGTTGGGATCACCTCCATATTCAGCAATATTATTACAAACAAATGAAATGCCCTGAGAAGCATCTTCTACCATGTCACTTATTGTGCCCTGTGGAAAATTTCTGCATACAGATTCCAACTGTGTGAAGTAGGATGCTTAAAGCATAAATTTAAAATAGTAATCAATGGGGGTTTTTAATAGCAAGGGACTGATCCTTGTAATATCAAGATTTACACCACAAAGTGGTTATGTTTTGTAACTAACCAAACAATAAGAATTTACAAGTTATTCCAAAATATTATTTATTGAGCAGCGCTAAATTTTGCATTTAGAACCATTAATCAAAATACAACTTACCAGCTTTGTAGAAAAAAATGGACATTATAGTCGCTTTAGAATCTCCAATGAGAATAAATTTAATATATATGAAAAATATGGCTGATCAAGAAACATTCTATTTTATATTTGAGAATAGAGGAAATATAAAAAGGAGGGTGAATGGCAACAATAAACTGATGAAACCAAATGTAATATATTTTAAAGAAGCTTGATGTGAGACCAACAGAAGGTAAGATAACAAAATTGTATGATACGATCATTTCATGCCCTAAATAGATAAATAATTTCCCCAGTAAGAACTTAAAACTAAACAAGTGAAGCAACAAAATCTGCAGATAACGTGTTCTAAACATGACCCTAGCCGATGATAAAAGATGAGAACGGGTTAAATTTGCAGTCATCAAATCATGAGGGTTCTATATGCAATTCTTAAGATGCTTGAAGAGCCAGCTTATAACAACAATAAGTGTACAGTAACAAATATACAGTAAGAAGGTTGATTAGAGAAATTCAAGAAAAATAGGGTCATCTCTTCAACAAAAAGTTTTTTCCTTAAAAGTAAATATTTCACCTGTAGTCTATGCATGCCACTATGATATCTCTTTCTGATAACTGCTGACCTAAAAGAGAACCCCATGCTTTATAACTGCATTACAAAAAAAGAGCTCTATGAAACAATTCAAGGATAAATTAGCAAGCATAAAGCAAATAAGGAACCAAGAAGGTATAATGACCGAAAGAGTAACCATAGGCCCATGAGGCCATGACAGTGATCGGAACTTAATTTTGCAACTGTAAAAGAAAAAGGGGAGTGATTACTATATTTTATCTTATAGATCATAGATCACCTTCAGATTATTTGGGTTACTTTTCATTCTAAGAATGTTAAGTATCTTCCAGTATGATCACACAACGAAACTGAATCTTTTATCTTCCAAGAAACTTAAAGGAGAACCATATGCTATTACAGTTGAGAATTTCTACCACATGTCCATGTACATAACATCAAGACACAACAAATGGCTTACCCAATAATCCAAGCCCCGCCGGTTATAAAAGCTACCACTGGTTTCGCCCCATGGCTGCTTTTAGGCAAATAAAGATCAAGCCTGCAAACAAAATTTGAGTTATTAATGCCCGAAAGTTCCAGTACAATTGCAAATATACATGTTAATTACTTGAACATGTAAAAGAAATAGACAGACTTTCAGATTTACCTATTTCTAGGCTTTTCACCGTATATTATGCTCCTACGGACCTGTCTGGAGAAAAAGTAGTAATAAGCAACTGCAAAAGAAAAGTAAGTTCGTTATACTATTTCAGATCCATCAAGTTAAATGTAAACTGATGACAGAACTCAGTGTCACAAATTAAGATTCTGTTTGGTTGTGTGACTTTCACTCTTTGCCTTTTGCTTCCAAGAAGGTTGGTATAAAGCAAATCATAATCAAGTAAAACTGACTACAATCTAACATGATTCTTCTATATCTAAATTCATGCACTTTTATTCAAAGAAACCATGTTTTAGTTTAAATTCCTGAAGGAAGTAGTTTGTTTTTGTAGTCAAATGCATCATTTTCCTTTTTCCTACTAGAAGCAAATAGCAAGTAGTAAAATCAACAACCAGAAGAAAAAAAAACAGTAATAAATAAATATATAGGAAATATATGTATAACCTTGAATAAAACCTGGCATGAGTAGCAAAGCGTAACAACCAAGGGCAAGAAATCTTGTGATCCACCTATAGCCTACCCTGAAAAACAATCAACGATTAAGATACATCTCATAAAAAAGTTAAACATAAAAGAGATATTAGCATCTCAGCTGAAAAGTAATTTAAAAAAAAATCCTCAACTCCTTGTGCGACATAAAAATGACAAAGGCAAACTGATCTTGAAGTTCAAAGCTTCATGTACGAGTATCCACTTTTACTCCTCTTTCAACAAACTCCAAAAAATTGAGTTTGTTGAATAATTATATCTCATTAAAGAATTCTTTCATATTCTTCTCACATTCATCAAGATTTTTCTTGAACTACAATGCACGGAACTCTGTTCCTACATCTTCACTGGTCAGCCAACTAATTCATTTTCTGATCATGCCAAAAAAATTACCTTCAATTTCAGCTTAACCATCCAATTAAATATGGGTATTTCTCTAAGTTTTTCCATATGTTTGAAGTATATTATCCCCATGTTCATGTCTGGATATGTGGCTGAACCCATACAAGTACTTGAAATGAAGAGACGGGGTATAGGGAGCTTGACATAAATGGTCATCAATCAACATCATAAAAGATGAATCGCATCAGGTATTAAATGCAGCACATTCAAAACCCAGTGAGTCAGTAAAGGAAACCTCTTCTGCTTTCTAATGAACAAGAAAACGTAGAGAGGGGCCACTAAAACCGAATATCTGGCCCTTTCCCGTTTCTGTCATTCAACGCTAGTACAAAGATTTTGGCACCATCCGATCTATAAAAAAATTCTTATGAAACGCTGGATATGGATCTCAGGACTAATCCTTAAGCATTTTACAAAATAGAAAGAAGCAGAACACCTCAAACAAAAAGTTCATGGCAGTCAATCTATAAGCAAGATCTAATATACGAAAACAAGAATTTCAAAATGACTACCAAAGCAAATAAGCATGTAAATAAAGTATCACAAATTGACAGGAAAAGAATCACACCCGAGGTAGCTGAAAAGCTTCACACATAATCGAGAAAGGAGAAAGGTCTCGGAAGCAGCATGGCCCACTTCTCGGCCTATGGACCGGCGGGGTGACTGATCGGATAGCAAAGAGAGTGAGCTATCGCTGGAACTCCGGCGAGATCTGTGCTGATGGTTGTTGGCAAAAGAGATAATAGAGTTGTTAACGTTGCTTGTTGAATTGTAACTGGAAGTTCTAGGTAGGAGAGGCGTAATGGCCTTTTCAGGGTCGAATTGTGAGGAGATGATGAGGGTTTTGGGTGGGTCAGCATCGACCTTAGCTTTGACCACCGTTGTGGCTGCCGATGCGGTGGAGGAAGGGTAGTTTGATACGGGCAGGATTGGAGATGGCATATCTTTTGCTGGTTAGGAAAAGCCTGAGGATTAACCCTTGATTGGCTGGTAGCAAATGTGAGTTTGGCTGTTTATGTATGTGGATGAGGAAAACGTAAGTGGTGTGTTAAATTCCCGGCCTGGGTTGAGGGCGGATACGACGGAGAAATGAGAAAAAACGGGAGATAGTTTCATGGGAATTGGGAGTATGGCTAATGATTGCGAATGCCCATTGGCCCAATTTCTTGTTTGCCGCGTGGAGACTTGTATTTGGTGCTACAAACTTTAAACTAGAACAAGTTTGTTTTTTTCCTCCTCCGAAGCCATCCGAAATTGAAATTTATTTATTCAAACTCTCAAGTCTCAACTGTATAGGGAAAACATGTGATTTTTTAAAAAAAAATAACTTTTTTATATATTATATAAAATTTCTTAGTCTTTTCAAAGATGACACACACAGCATGATATTATTGGTGCTCGAACTCAAGTTTTAAGGGATAATAAACACCTACTTTTACCACCAGGACACAAGGGGATGAGCTATTAAAATAAAATTTTAATTTTAGTTAAATGACTAAATGAGATATTACTCATTATGAACATAGCCATATATATGAATGTGACACTCAAAAATTTTTGAGAAATTTTTTATATATTATATAAAATTTGACACCATTCAAAAGAAATTAACACCAATTAAAAAAATACTAAGATCTCTTAATGAGACTTGACACTCATCATTTAGTTTCATCTACTTTTTAATAAAGGATTTTACTATTGACAACTTAATGGTTGTCAATAAAAATTCCATAGACTCTTATAATTAATGATTGTTTTATTTTTTAATAGAATCTAATAAAATTTAATTACTTACATTCTTAAAAAGTTGTGTTTAATTAATTTAGAATGTTTAATGTAATTAATACTATGTATTCACCCAATAGGGTTTATAATTTAGTGTTTGTGTTTTAGGAGTTTAGGGTTTAGGGTTTAAGTTTTTGAGTTTATGCTTTTGGGTTTTAGGTTTATGGTTTAGTGCTTATAGCTTGGGTTTAGGGTTTAGGGTTTTATGTTTAGATTTAGAGTTATAGTTTTATGTTTAGGGTTTATGGTCTTTAAGTTTTTAGATTTTAAGGTTTAAGGTGTACTTAGTGTTTAGGGTTTATGATTTAGAGTTTTAAGGTTTATGCTTTAAGTTTTAGAGTTTAAGGCTTAATATTTAGGAATTAGGGTTTTAATGTTTAATTATATAAAAAAATTAGATTAATGGAACGCAAATTTTTAGGAATGTAATTAATTACATTCTACTATATTCTATTAAAAAGTTAAATAGACATTAATGACAAGAATCATATAATTCTTATTGACAACTGTCAATAGCATAACCCTTTTAAATTTCCAAGCTCCTCCCATTTTTTTATCAATAAGTATGATTTTATTATCAAAAAATCATACATAAAAATATTATCATTAAAAATCTCCCAAAATTTATTTGGAAAAAAAGAGTACACACTAATCATATTACTAAAAAATTCAACACCAAAAATTAAACAGTAAAACGCCCATCTGTATCAGCACTTCAAAAGCAAAATTTTGAATATTTAATCCATTTTTTTATTTTTTAGATAATTCGAATTAAATATTTAAAAATTTTGGATCGGATACTGATAGTTTATTTTACATTCAGATCGGATATCCGGTTATCTGAAATTTTAAATTTTGTATAGATATGAATATTATTATATTTAATATTTTTACTTGTTATATTCAATAATTTGTTGATTGTTATATTCGAAAACTCAAAATTTTCATGGATAAGACCACCAAATTAAAAAATTACTTAAATCAAGTCATAAATTCGAATATACCAAAAAATCGAATATCCAAATTTTCGAATTAAATACGGAACACTTAATTGTCAATCAAAAAATTTCAAATATCTAAAATTCCGGATTGGATCAGATATCCTAATTGTACACACCTAGTTACATTCCTTCACCTACCCATAACTCCCAACAAAACAAAACAAATCACTTAAACGGTCCACCCCTCTTTTGCTAATGTATCCGTCATCCCATTAACTTCTCTATATACCTTATGAAAACAAACACAAACTAATTCACTCTAAGCAACATCAACTTCTTTGAACAACTCCCTAAAACGTCATGGTCGACATTTAAGATTCGTAACCCATGAAATCGTTATTGTTGAGTCTAATCCAATTACCACGAATGAGTATTTATTTTGGTTGTGTTTTTGGTTCTTATTTCGATGAAATATAAGTTTGAGGGACTTAACTGGGCTGTTTTATGATGTTTTCATGCAGGGGACGTGATGCTAGAAATAAGCTGGAATTCTGCAGAAAATAATGTAGTCATGGGCATGAATCAGGGCATGAATGCTGATTGGGCGCCACGTCAGCGTCTTCTAGAAGCTGACGTCAGTAGCAGTGATAGCTTATCAGGCCGCTTATCAGATAGCTTATCTCCAGATTTTTAAATTTTAAACTTTGGATAATTATTTTGTTTAATTTTTAATTATCATTTTATGTAACACCCGGGTTTAGGGGTCGGGTGAAAATAATGTTTTAATATTATTCGGGTTCGTTTTTATAATTTAAATAAATTAAATAATTGGTTCGGGTTTTGTTTACAAATAAAATAAAGGTGTTGGACCCAATTTTTAAACCAAGCCCAATAGCCATTCATTAATGGCATTTGTGTAAATATCAAATAAAACCCATTTTTAACTACCTTATAATTCAAATAAACCCCAAAAACCCCCTATCATCTTCTTCTTCTTCTTTTTTCCAACGACAAAAACCTCCCCCTCCATTGGAACTACTATTCCATCACCATTCTTCCTCATCCTTGGTGATTTTCGAAAGGTAAACATATATTCGACTTGTCCTCTCTTTCCCCTACATGGTTGTACTCTTAGATTTCATTAAAACCCGTGATTTTGCATTTTGGTGTTTTGAAAGTTTAGACTAAAAATGTCATCTTTGTTGTCTTAAACTAAAGCTTTTGATTTATTAATGTTATATGAGTTGTTTACTATCTATAAGGTTCAACATATCCGATTTTTACATGGTTTTATGGTGTTTCCCGAAATTGGGTTTTAGGGGTGTTTTAGAGTGTTGAAATGTTGAATTTTGGGGGTGTTTTGTGTGAGAATTTGTGGGCTGGTGGTTAGGCTATGTATAAGGGTTGTTTTGGAAGCTTTTGGGAGTAGTTTAAGTGTGGGAATCATTGGTTTTGGACTGTGCAAAGGGGCTGCTCGGGAATGGCTTTTTGGGGTTGTTCTTGGCTCGAAAAACATGTGTTTTGAGCTTGGTTTGTGTTCCGGGTTTGCTACGTTGTGTTGTGGACTGATTTGAGGTTAATTTACTTGTGTTGGGATGATTAGAGGCAAGGATTTGCGTTGGTAAAGCTTTGGGATCGAATCCGGAAGTGAGGAGGCTTGAGTCGGCTTTGCTTGATTTGCTTAAGGAAGTAAGGTGAGTGGTTAATGTTTTAATTTGATTTTCTAAGATTGGTTCAAGCACGTGGATGTGGAAATGTTTTCAAGAATCGTTTTGGTTCAAAGGTAATTTTGAAAGTGGTTTAGATTTGGGCTTGAAAGTGACTTAAACTCAAAGAGTAAGATGATGTGAAATGCCTCTTTAATTTCCCTTTTTATCATTGTTTTCATTGCTTGAAATGATGGTTTATTAAGCATGAAATTTAAATACTCGAGTAGAAGCATGTTGCTTATTGCCATATCGTAAATGATGTATGATGGTAATAATGGTGACGTTGTTATACCTTGTAAGATGTGTGTAAGTTGGTGCAGGTTGTGCACGAAAATGGTGAGTAAGACCATTGTGATTGGTAAGATTGTAAGTAGTAAGTGATGCCTAATTGTGGATATTGTTTGCAACTTGTTTTGGTGGTGCGTGGTATAGTGAGTACATGTCGCATGATAGTGAATGTATATTGTGTTGCATGGTTGGTGTCGAACCTCACGTGATGGTTGTCGTTGCTCTGGTGATGTGTAGTCCCGCCGGTAGCGAGTGGTATAAGACTCTGGTGATGTGTAGTCCCGCCGGTAGTGACTAGTAGAAGAGTACTTTGATGTGTAGTCCCATTGGAAAACTACTAGTCGAAACGGTGATGTGTAGTCCCACCGTGTGTGTTTGGTTATGCTTGTGCATACCATGTGTTGTTCATGTGTATCTCACTATATCATTCTCTTTTATGGGTTTTGCTTTAATCTCGGATTATGTCCTCATGCATACCATGAAGTGTAATGCCTTGATAAATGCTTATACTGTTGACCTTTGGTTGAACTTGTATGTTAGTAGAAGGATTAGGTCGTTGGATGATTTGTATGCGTTGACCTTTATTTTAAAGAAAGCTTTGAACCCTGCATTGTCGTAGTTATGTTCTAGAGCTCCGCTCACTAAGCTTTATTGTAACACCCGGGTTTAGGGGTTAGGTGAAAATAATATTTTAATATTATTTTAGGCTCGGTTTTATACTCTAAATAATATTTCTAGTTGTTTTCAAAATTAATCAATTTGGGGTTAATCACGTTTTAAGATTAAACCACATTCAACCATGAATTTACCTCCCTTGTAAATGCCCCATTTCATTAAGGGCAAACAAGTCTTTTGAGCTTTAAAATTATCACATGTCAAATAAAACACCCACCCTTCTCATCTTCTTCCCTTCACTCTTTCAAGAAAACCACCGTTACCTTCTTCTCTCCTTGGGGGTTCACTGTTCCATCACCTCTACTCCTCATTTCAACTCCGTTTTGAAAGGTAATGGTATTTTTGACTTCCCCTCATCTCCCCCTTCGTAAAAGTACCTTTCATTTTAGTTTCTATGGAAGTTTTATAAAATGTCATTTTTGAATATCTTGATTAAAAATGTGAATTTTAAGTTGTTAAGCGAAGTATTTTGATTTAATATACTTAGTTGTGGTATAAGGAAGTCAAATGGTATATCATATATGAATTTCAAGTGATTTTGGGAATTTTCGGAATTTGGCCTTGAGAGGGTTTTTGGAGGGTTTTAATGTGGGTTTGGGGGCTGTTAAAGATTGGAATTTGGGGGCTGTAGGTAGTATGATATATGAGGATCATTTTGGGTGCAATTGATGCTTGTTTGGGTGTTTGAAATGAGAGAATTCAGTGGGTCAAGTGGGCTGCTCGAAAATCCTGTTTTTGGTCTTGTTTTGAGTGTTGAATGCTTGGTAATGATAATCTGGGTTAGTTTCGATGACAAGATATTGATTGTGGATGTTTTGTTTGTGTTTGGGATTGATTAGAGTCAAGTTTGGGCATCGGTGAAGCATCGGAAGGGAATTCGGGAAGTTGAAGGTTGTTGCTTGCTTGGTCTTGAGCTTGGAAGCTTAGGTGAGTGGTTAATTGTTTTAAATGGTTTTAAGTTGGTTGGTTCGAGTATATGGACTAGGTTGGGCTTGGTAGACCCACCTAGAGTTAGGATTAGGGTGGTAGCCTAATCATAAGCTTGATCTAGAGCCCTTGGATGAACTTGAATGTATGAATGTATATGCCTCGTATGTGTTGTGATATGAATGCTTATGTATATTGTATTATACATGTGAGATGAGGCATGATTTGTATTGCTTAAAGCATGCATGGTGTTGGTTCATGATTGTGTTCATGGTGAGTACGTGCTAAGCACGAAAATGATTGAAATGAGTAATGTGGAACGAGTAAATTATTGGCACTAGTATACTTAAATACAAATGATCGATCATTAGGATGTTAGTGTGTACACATGAGTCAAAAGTCGCGCGTGGCCTTGGTGGCGTTGAGTCACCAAGGAGGAGTATGGGTACGCCCGGAAATGGTATTTAAATATAGTCGGTGATGAGTGGAATCCCATCGACGGGGCATGAGGATGAGTGGAATCCCCTCCGCGAGACCGGTGATGAGTGTAATCCCACCTTCAGGTAAAGGTTGTGTTGTTGGACGTGAGTTCCAACGGTTATCCGCGTATTTGAGTCATATCTAGGTGCCAATGTTGTTTGATATATGTATCAATGTGTTGAGACTAATGATCCTTGTGAGGATGTTTGATGTGGCTATTTATGTTGAGAAAGTTAGAGCTTGTTGATCATGACATTCACTTGTATACTTTGTTCATGCATCTTATATTGTGGCTCTTGTGGATTCTTGGTATGTTGTAAATGCTTTGGCTAGATCGTGCTCGAACCCTGCAATGTTGAGGTTTGTTTTTAGAGCTTACCCTCACTAAGCATCATTGCTTACGCTCTCTTTGTTCAACATTGCAGATCCTTAGCTCGTGGGTTGCTCGCGCAAGTGGAAGGCTCCAAGTGTGGTTTTTGGACTTGAGTTCATCAAGTATGGATTTTTAATGCTAAGACATGTAATAGTTTAAGCAATGGGATGTGTAATGTGTTGTTGGTTGTTGTTGGTTGCTAGGAGCATGTTTAGACTCCCTTATATCTTTCTTTTACATGGTTGGTGTTGCTATGATGAATTGCAAGTCATGCCTAAATTGCTCTTTTGAATGTTAGTAGGTGCTTGGAACGCTATCTTTGTGTTTGATTGATGTTTGATTGAATGCATGCTTGGTGAAGTCTTATCTTGGTGATTAGTCTTGTCTTATGTTGTTGAAGCATGCTAGTATAGTTGTTAACCCCTAAGTTGTTTTGTTTTGATGTTGTAAGGTGTTTTGGTGGTGTCTTGGGGCACCCTTGTGCCTCAAAACAGCCCAGACGAGTCTGCAGGCAGGGGGTGTTTCGGAACGGGTCCCCCTGTTCTGGAACGGTCCCTTTGCAAATGGCCTGCCGTTTCGAAACGGATGAGGGCGTTTCGGAACGTTTTTGCTACTGGAATTTTGAGAAATTGGCGAGATGAAGCCGTTCCGAAACGGGCCTTTGATGTTTCGAAACGGTCAAATCTCGTTGACCACGAGATATTGACCGTCAAGGTCGTTCCGATACGGGTCACCCCTGTTTCGGAACGGTCACCTTATGGTTGACCCTGGCCTGTTGACTTAGTCTAGGCGTTTCGGAACACCCTAAGGGCGTTTCGAAACGGCCTGCTGTAATGAAGTAAAATGGACTGTTTATACTTTGTTTGGTCGGTAAATGTTTCGTGGTTTGTATCTTCTGCTGTTATGTTCTACTTAGGAATTAAATACGCATCTAGATAAGACTAAAGTCAAAAGAAATTTTCTGGGTCGTCAACCGAGGGGAAGCCTTAACGGGTTTCGCTTCGGTTTTCCCCGTGTGGCCCACTCGGACCGGTCATCCGACCAGACCGGGACGAGGGGGTTACACTTGTTGGTATCAGAGCCTAAGGTTACCGAGACCTTGGGCAGGTAGGTGAGGTAAGTTCAAGTTTTTGCTTGATATGCACGGTGTTTGCTTGCTTGTAAGAATGGTTGCCTGTTTGACGAGTATGTTGCTTGTTTTATTCAAAGCATGTGTGTGTGAGTCCCATTGCTACTATTACATTGAAAAATGGTTTTGTTTTAGTGAGGGAACGTACTTGAACACTTGGAAGCCTTGCCTTGCTAACCCAACTTGTATGTTTTGTTGTTGTGGTTGTAGTTAATATTTGTGAGAGCAATGTCTAGACCGAGAGGTAGACCGAGAGTGGTTCGTCAAGAACCACGGGTTGCGGCTCCTGTTGAGCTGACTGTCGGAGTGGAGGCTCATCTGGAAGGGCAGGTGGCTGCGGGAGTTGGCGCTCCACCACCACCTCCACCAGCACCACCTCCTCCACCTGGAGCTGGAGGTGAGGATGGAGCCGGAGGAGATGGACCTCAAGGTGGCCAAGGTCCAGCTGGAATTGATATGACTCAGCTAGTGCAAGCGATAGCGGGAGCTTTCCAGGCCGCAGTTGCGGGAGCTCAGGCTGCAGCTCAGCCTAGGTGTGATGATGCTAGTCTACCGTTGGAGAGGCTCCGTAGCTTGGGAGCCGAGGAGTTTAGAGGATCTACTCCGGAGAGGTCGGAGTTGTGGTTGGAGAAGACGGTTCGTATCTTAGCTCAGATGGGTTGTGCGGGCGCACGTAGATTGGGTTGTGTGATCTCATTGCTTCAGGGTGATGCCTACACCTGGTGGGTCACCATTACTGTCGGGGTTCCAGAGGCCGAGATAGATTGGGAATTCTTTGAGTTTGCTTTCCGGAAGAGGTACTTAGGACCGAGGTACCTAGATGAGAAAAAGAGAGAGTTCATGGCTCTCACTCAGGGGGATGCATCTGTGACTGATTATGAGATTCGTTTCGTCCGTCTGAGTCAGTATGCTCCAGAGTTAGTGCCTACTGAGAGGGCTCGATGTGATCGTTTCAGATACGGGCTTCATGAGGAAGTTAAGAGGTATACCTTAGCTTCAGATTATTCTGACTTTGATGTCTTGGTTGCTAGAGCCAAGGACATTGAGCATAGCTTGGGGCTGACCAAGCGTTCTGAGGGATCTAGTTCTGGTAAGAGGCACAACAACTTTGATGGTAGAGATGCTAAGAGGCACAGAGGTGGCGGACATCAGTTTGATCAGAGACGTGGCAGTGGCCACCATGGTAGAGGCCATCAGGGCCATAGAGGAGGAGGGCGTTTGCCCGAGTGTGCACAGTGTGGGAGGCAGCACACTGGTGAGTGTTGGGGTAACTTCCATGCTTGTTGGAACTGTGGTTCGAGGGACCACTTTAGGAGGGACTGTCCACGTCAGGCAGCTCAGGCACCAAACATTGCTTAGGCTCCTGCGAGAGGTAACGATTTTCAGAGAGGCCGTGGGCGCGGTCGTGGCTACTTCCAGCCTAGGGCTGATGCATCTAGGGGAGATGCTCAGAGGAACCTTGCTCATGTTGTGGCTGTGCAGCCAGAGGCGGGAGGGCCAGCGAGAGTTTATGCTCAGAGAGAGGCCGGGAACGACACCGATGTGATAGCAGGTAATTTCGAGTTACAGTCTATGTCTTTGCTTTCTTTGGTTGATTCGGGTTCTACGCATTCCTACATTTTGAGTGAGCATGCACAGAAGTTAGATATTCCTGTTGAGATCTTAGATGTAGGTATGCATGTTACTAGTTCCTTTGGTGAGACAGTTGTGGTTAGACGTATGTATAGGAGGTGTCCACTGAAGATTCAGGGTCATGTATTCTCAGTTGACATGATGGAACTTCCTTTCTACGGTTTTGATATTATATTGGGTATGGATTGGTTGGTTGAGCATCGGGCTAGTGTGGATTTTGAGACAAAGAGAATTTCTTTAAAGCTTTCTGATGACTATGAGGTAGTAGTAGTAGGCGAGAACATTAAGTTCTTGTCTAATGTGGTGTCAGCTTTAGAGGCTCATAGGTTAATGGACTCAGGGTGTGGGGCTTATTTAGCTTATGTTATGAATCCGGATATGAGTGAAGCTAGACCAAAAGATATCAGGACAGTGTGTGACTTTCCAGATGTGTTTCCTGAAGAGTTGCCGGGCTTGCCTCCTGACAGATATGTTGAGTTTGTGATTGAGACAGTTTCAGGGTCTAACCCAGTTTCGATAGCTCCGTATCGCATGGCTCCGAAAGAGTTGAAAGAATTAAAGAGTCAGTTGCAAGAGTTATTAGACCGTGGTTTCATTAGGCCTAGTAGTTCTCCGTGGGGTGCTCCCGTGTTGTTTGTGAAAAAGAAAGATGGTAGCATGCGTATGTGTATTGACTATAGACAGCTGAATCAGTTGACTGTGAAGAACAAGTATCCGTTGCCCCGTATAGACGATTTGTTTGATCAGTTGAGAGGTGCTTCAGTGTTCTCGAAGATAGATCTGAGATCCGGGTACTATCAGTTGAAGGTGAAAGAGTGTGATGTTCCGAAGACAGCTTTTAGGACTAGGTATGGTCACTATGAGTTTCTTGTGATGCCGTTTGGGCTCACGAATGCACCGGCAGCATTCATGGACATGATGAACAGAATTTTCAGAGACTATCTAGACCGGTTTGTGGTTGTCTTCATTGATGATATACTTGTGTACTCGAAGATAGAAGAAGAGCATGATGAGCACTTGAGATTTGTTTTACAGAGATTGTTGAGCAATCAGTTGTATGCGGAGCTTAGTAAATGTGAGTTCTGGATTCAGGAGGTTGTATTTCTTGGCCATGTTGTTTCGGCCGAAGGTATCCGTGTTGATCCATCGAAGATTGAGGCTATTGTTGAGTGGAAACAACCTAAGTCCGTGACCGAGATTAGGAGTTTCCTAGGATTAGCCGGTTACTATAGGAGGTTTGTTGATGGATTCTCTAGAGTAGCTGCTCCCTTGACTAAGTTGTTGCAAAAGGGAGTCAAATTTGAATGGTCAGATGCAAGACAGAAGGCCTTTGAGAAATTGAAAGAAGCTTTGACGAATGCTCCAGTGTTAGTGCAACCTGTTTCAGGTAAGGAGTTTGTGATCTACAGTGATGCTTCCTACGTAGGCTTAGGATGTGTTTTGATGCAAGATAGAAGAGTCGTTGCTTATGCTTCTAGACAGTTGAAGATTCATGAGAAGAATTATCCTACTCATGATATAGAACTAGCCGCAGTTGTATTTGCATTGAAAATTTGGCGTCACTATTTGTATGGTGAGAAGTGTATAGTTTACACCGATCACAAGAGCTTGAAATACCTGATGACACAGAAAGAGTTGAACTTGAGACAGAGAAGGTGGTTAGAGTTGCTAAAGGACTATGATTTGACCATTGAGTACCATCCGGGTAAAGCAAATGTTGTGGCCGACGCTTTGAGTAGAAAAGTGGCCGTTGAGTTGAGAGCTATGTTTGCTAGGTTGAGTGTGTCCGATGATGGTGGTCTGATCACCGAGTTGCAAGTGAAGCCTTCCTTGATTCAGTTGATTAGAGAGAAACAGTTGCAAGATACGAGCCTAGTCCCTCATGTTCAAGACATAGCCGAAGGAAGACCGACCGAGTACAGTTTCAGTGGTGAGAGTCTGTTGTGCTTCACAGATAGAATTGTTGTACCGGAAGATGTTGAGTTGAGACGACAGATTTTGAGTGAAGCACATTCGAGTCCCTTTTCTATGCATCCGGGTAGTACCAAGATGTACCGAGATTTGAAGACTGATTACTTCTGGGTTGGTTTGAAGAGAGATGTAGCCGAGTATGTGAGCCGTTGTATGGTTTGTCAGAGAGTGAAGGCAGAACATCAGGTTCCTTCAGGTTTGCTACAGCCTTTGAAGATTCCGGAATGGAAATGGGAGAGGATCACCATGGATTTTGTATCAGGGTTGCCTTTGTCTCCTTCGAAGAAGAATTCAGTTTGGGTGATTGTTGATAGGTTCACTAAGTGTGCTCACTTCTTAGCAGTGAACACTACGGATTCCTTAGACAAGTTGGCAAACTTGTACATCTGTGAGATTGTGAGACTTCATGGAGTTCCGAAGTCTATTGTTTCAGACAGGGATCCTAGATTTACATCGAGGTTCTGGGGTTGCTTGCATAGTGCTTTAGGTAGTCGTCTGCATCTCAGCACGTCTTATCATCCGCAGTCCGATGGGCAGTCAGAGCGAGTGATACAGATTCTAGAGGATATGCTTCGTTGTTGTGTGATTGATTTTCAGGGTTCTTGGGAGAACCACTTACCGTTGGTTGAGTTTGCTTACAACAACAGTTATCAGTCTAGTATTCAGATGGCACCTTATGAGGCTTTGTATGGTAGACGGTGTAGGACTCCGATTTGTTGGGCTGAGACAGGTCAGAGGTTGTTACCTATGCCGGACTTGCTTAAGGGAACCACAGAAAAGGTGAAGTTGATATGTGACCGCTTGAAAGCAGCTTCCGATCGTCAGAAGTCTTATGCAGATTTGAAGAGGAAAGAGGTTGAGTACTCAGTGGGTGAGAAAGTGTTTCTGAAGGTATCTCCGTGGAAGAAGGTAATGAGATTTGGCCGGAAGGGCAAGTTGAGTCCGAGGTTCATTGGTCCGTATGAGATAGTTGAGCGGATTGGGCCTGTAGCTTATCGGTTGAGGTTACCTTCTGAGTTAGAGAAGATCCATGATGTCTTTCATGTATCTATGCTTAGGAGATATAGATCAGATCCTTCCCACATGATGCCCGTTGAAGAGATAGAGTTAAATCCAGATTTGTCTTATAATGAAGAGCCCGTTGAGATACTTGCTTCTGATAGCAAGGTGTTGCGTGGCAAGACCATAGAGTTGGTCAAGGTGTTGTGGAGACATAGAGGTGTGGAAGAGGCCACGTGGGAGAGAAAAGCTGATATGGTTGAGCAGTTTCCGTATCTGTTTCCACCAGGTAATTTCGGGGACGAAATTTCCTTAAGTGGGGGAGAGTTGTAACACCCGGGTTTAGGGGTTAGGTGAAAATAATATTTTAATATTATTTTGGGCTCGGTTTTATACTCTAAATAATATTTCGAGTTGTTTTCAAAATTAATCAATTTGGGGTTAATCACGTTTTAAGATTAAACCACATTCAACCATGAATTTACCTCCCTTGTAAATGCCTCATTTCATTAAGGGCAAACAAGTCTTTTGAGCTTTAAAATTATCACATGTCAAATAAAACACCCACCCTTCTCATCTTCTTCCCTTCACTCTTTCAAGAAAACCACCGTTACCTTCTTCTCTCCTTGGGGGTTCACTGTTCCATCACCTCTACTCCTCATTTCAACTCCGTTTTGAAAGGTAATGGTATTTTTGACTTCCCCTCATCTCCCCCTTCGTAAAAGTACCTTTCATTTTAGTTTCCATGGAAGTTTTAGAAAATGTCATTTTTGAATATCTTGATTAAAAATGTGATTTTTAAGTTGTTAAGCGAAGTATTTTGATTTAATATACTTAGTTGTGGTATAAGGAAGTCAAATGGTATATCATATATGAATTTCAAGTGATTTTGAGAATTTTCGGAATTTGGCCTTGAGAGGGTTTTTGGAGGGTTTTAATGTGGGTTTGGGGGCTGTTAAAGATTGGAATTTGGGGGCTGTAGGTAGTATGATATATGAGGATCATTTTGGGTGCAATTGATGCTTGTTTGGGTGTTTGAAATGAGAGAATTCAGTGGGTCAAGTGGGCTGCTCGAAAATCCTATTTTTGGTCTTGTTTTGAGTGTTGAATGCTTGGTAATGATAATCCGGGTTAGTTTCGATGACAAGATATTGATTGTGGATGTTTTGTTTGTGTTTGGGATTGATTAGAGTCAAGTTTGGGCATCGGTGAAGCATCGGAAGGGAATTCGGGAAGTTGAAGGTTGTTGCTTGCTTGGTCTTGAGCTTGGAAGCTTAGGTGAGTGGTTAATTGTTTTAAATGGTTTTAAGTTGGTTGGTTCGAGTATATGGACTAGGTTGGGCTTGGTAGACCCACCTAGAGTTAGGATTAGGGTGGTAGCCTAATCCTAAGCTTGATCTAGAGCCCTTGGATGAACTTGAATGTATGAATGTATATGCCTCGTATGTGTTGTGATATGAATGCTTATGTATATTGTATTATACATGTGAGATGAGGCATGATTTGTATTGCTTAAAGCATGCATGGTGTTGGTTCATGATTGTGTTCATGGTGAGTACGTGCTAAGCACAGAAATGATTGAAATGAGTAATGTGGAACGAGTAAATTATTGGCACTAGTATACTTAAATACAAATGATCGATCATTAGGATGTTAGTGTGTACACATGAGTCAAAAGTCGCGCGTGGCCTTGGTGGCGTTGAGTCACCAAGGAGGAGTACGGGTACGCCCGGAAATGGTATTTAAATATAGTCGGTGATGAGTGGAATCCCATCGACGGGGCGTGAGGATGAGTGGAATCCCCTCCGCGAGACCGGTGATGAGTGTAATCCCACCTTCAGGTAAATGTTGTGTTGTTGGACGTGAGTTCCAACGGTTATCCGCGTATTTGAGTCATATCTAGGTGCCAATGTTGTTTGATATATGTATCAATGTGTTGAGACTAATGATCCTTGTGAGGATGTTTGATGTGGCTATTTATGTTGAGAAAGTTAGAGCTTGTTGATCATGACATTCACTTGTATACTTTGTTCATGCATCTTATATTGTGGCTCTTGTGGATTCTTGGTATGTTGTAAATGCTTTGGCTAGATCGTGCTCGGACCCTGCAATGTTGAGGTTTGTTTTTAGAGCTTACCCTCACTAAGCATCATTGCTTACGCTCTCTTTGTTCAACATTGCAGATCCTTAGCTCGTGGGTTGCTCGCGCAAGTGGAAAGCTCCAAGTGTGGTTTTTGGACTTGAGTTCATCAAGTATGGATTTTTAATGCTAAGACATGTAATAGTTTAAGCAATGGGATGTGTAATGTGTTGTTGGTTGTTGTTGGTTGCTAGGAGCATGTTTAGACTCCCTTATATCTTTCTTTTACATGGTTGGTGTTGCTATGATGAATTGTAAGTCATGCCTAAATTGCTCTTTTGAATGTTAGTAGGTGCTTGGAACGCTATATTTGTGTTTGATTGATGTTTGATTGAATGCATGCTTGGTGAAGTCTTATCTTGGTGATTAGTCTTGTCTTATGTTGTTGAAGCATGCTAGTATAGTTGTTAACCCCTAAGTTGTTTTGTTTTGATGTTGTAAGGTGTTTTGGTGGTGTCTTGGGGCACCCTTGTGCCTCAAAACAGCCCAGACGAGTCTGCAGGCAGGGGGTGTTTCGGAACGGGTCCCCCTGTTCCGGAACGGTCCCTTTGCAAATGGCCTGCCGTTTCGAAACGGATGAGGGCGTTTCGGAATGTTTTTGCTACTGGATTTTTGAGAAATTGGCTAGATGAAGCTGTTTCGAAACGGGCCTTTGATGTTTCGAAACGGTCAAATCTCGTTGACCACGAGATATTGACCGTCAAGGTCGTTCCGATACGGGTCACTCCTGTTTCGGAACGGTCACCTTATGGTTGACCCTGGCCTGTTGACTTAGTCTAGGCGTTTCGGAACACCCTAAGGGCGTTTCGAAACGGCCTGCTGTAATGAAGTAAAATGGACTGTTTATGCTTTGTTTGGTCGGTAAATGTTTCGTTGTTTGTATCTTCCGCTGTTATGTTCCACTTAGGAATTAAATACGCATCTAGATAAGACTAAAGTCAAAAGAAATTTTCTGGGTCGTCAACCGAGGGGAAGCCTTAACGGGTTTCGCTTCGGTTTTCCCCGTGTGGCCCACTCGGACCGGTCATCCGACCAGACCGGGACGAGGGGGTTACATTTATGCTTACGCTCTCCTTTTTCCGACAATGCAGATCTTTAGCTTGGAGTTAGCAAGGAGCAAGATAAGAGCGTCCAAGCGTGTGGTAATTGCTCAAGTATGGTTTATTAAATAATGTAGTAGTTTAGCAATGGGAAATGCTACGTGTTTTAGGAGCTTGTATCTAGACTCCTTTGTGTTGGCCACATGTTGTTAATGCCTCATGTTGATGCTTTGGATTGATTATGGTCTGTAATGCATGATTGCTATGATGAATGTCGTGTGTGTTAGCATGTCTTTAGATGCTAGGTTGCCTTGTTATAGTGCAAACCTCTTTATGCTTATCATGTGCCTTTTAAGGCCTTTGAGTTCCATGTATGACCTTATATGTTAAATTGCCTTATTGAGATGCTATGTATGGATGCTTAGGTTGTGTTGGAGTGCTTAAGTTGCTTGATTGTATGTGCACCTCCTTGTGTTGTTTAGTGCCCTTGGTTTCTTGTGAAAGCGTGCTTTTATGGTTGGTTTGCCTTAGGATTGATGATAGTGTGTTGGTTGAAGTTTCAGAGGGATTTAAGGTCCTCCTTGTGCCTTAAATCAGCTCAAACCTGCAAGTTCGTAGCAGGGGTATCGATACGGTTGGTACGGTATCGATACCACCTTCTTGTTTCAGGCCTCGTGTATTGATACACTTGGGGGGGTGTATCGATACCATTTTTGTCACTGGAGCTACTGTCCATTTCGGTATCGATACCGGTCTATGGTGTATCGATACCGTCATCTTAGCATTGACCGTGGGAAGTCAACCGTTGGGGAGGGTATCGATACACTCCTTGGGTGTATCGATACGGTCACTACGGGTTGACTTTGACCAGTTGACCTAGTCAAGGGGGTATCGATACACCCCTTAAGGGTATCGATACCGCCTGCAGTTAAAGCTTAAACCTAGTCAAGGGGTATCGATACACCCCTTAAGGGTATCGATACCGCCTGTAGTTAAAGCTTAAAATTGGGCTGTAAGATGTTGGGCTGAGTTCGTTTGTTTGCCTCGTGAATGTTGTTCCGCTGTATGATCACATAGGATTAAATACTCATCTAGACAAGATTTAAAATGAAAAAAATAGGGTTGCTAACCGAGGGAGAATTCCTTAGGGAGTTTTCACTCGGTTTTCCCCGTGTAGCTCGCTCGGACCGGTCATCCGGCCAGACCGGAACGAGGGGGTTACATTTGTTGGTATCAGAGCCTGAGGTTTCCGAGACCTCGGGTAGGTAAGTGAGGTAAGTTTGAAGTGCTATGTTGTTGTTATGTCTCGGTGAATGTTTTGCCATGTATGCTTGATGTTTGCTTGTTAGTACGGTGTTTGAAAGCATGTGTTAGCATGATACTTGTGTTAAAGCATAGTGTCGAGTTCCCATTGCTACTATTACTTATTTGAAAGGATTTTTGTAAAGGAATATACTTGAGCACCTTGGACCCTTGCTCTTGCTAACCCTAAATATTCTTGTTTGTGTGTTTTGTTTGTTGTTGTATGGCTGTCTTTGGTAAGTTTGGGGTCGAGACGTGGGCCTAGAGCTGGTAATCGTGAATCTGAGGTTTTAGAGGATGTGAACGATGAGAGAGTTCTTCGCTTTAGTTCAGGGCAGTATGACCGTATCGAAGTTTGGAGTGCAGTTTGTTTGTTTGGGTTAACAGGCATATGAGTTGGTTTCTGTTGAAGTAGAACAATGTGACCGGTCTTGACATGAGATGGTAAGTGAAGTGAAGAACTATGAGTTGGCTTCGGAATGAGGTCGATGTTATAGCAAGAAATTCCTCGATACAGTCGTTGAGCTTGTTTTTCTGATTAATTCTGGATCTACGTGTCCGTGTATTTGGAGTGAGCATGCGAAGTTGTTGAATCTACCTTGGGAGGTACTAGGGATAGGTGTTGGTGTTGCTAGCTCCTTCGGGGATACAGTCGTGGTCAGAAAGATGTACAAGGGGTGTCCGTTGATGGTTCAGTGGCACGTGTTTTCAGTTGATGCGATAGAATTGCTTTTTACGGTCTGATGTGAAGCTGTGCTTGGATTGGCTTGTAGAACATAGAGTTAGGGTAGACTTTGAGACAATGGAAGTTTTCTTAGAGCTCGCGGATGACTATGAGATTGTAATGGTAGATAGGAATGTGGATTTTTTTATCGAATGTTGATCCAGCTTTAGAAGTCAAAGATTGATTGAGTTTGGTTGACAGGCTTGCCTAGCAAATGTGATGGATTTGATTTTTGAATGAGGATTAGACCGCAGACTGTTAGAATATGTTGTATTTTTCCTAAAATTGTTGGCAAGAATTACCCGGTTTGTCTCTCGATAGGGAAGTAGAGTTTGATTGTGAGACCGTCTCCGAGTTTGCTTCTGTTTTAGTTTGCTCTGTATCTTATGGTTTCCGACAGAATTGAGAGTGTTGAAGAATCAACTTCGAGACTTGTTAGACCTTAGATTCTTTAGGCCTAGTACATCATCTTAGAGTATGATAGTACAATTTGTGAAGAAGAAAGAGTGACAGTACGAGAATGTGTTTAGAATTCAGACAGTTGAAACAAGTGACAGTGAATAATTAGTATCCGTTTCCGAGTGTCAGTGATTTGTTGGTCAGTTAGTGTGTGCTTCAGTCTATTTGAAGATTAATTTGAGATCCGATTACTATCAGTTGGAAGTGAGAGAGGTTGATGTACCGAAGACAGCTTTCGGGGCAGGTGTGGTCACTTTGGGTTTTGAGTTATGCCGCTTTGATTGACTAGTGTGTTAGTCACTTTTATAGAGATGTTGAACAGAATGTTTTCCTAAGTCCTTGATCAGTTTGTAGTAGTTCTCATAGGTGATACATGGGTATATTCACGTACCGAAGAAGGCCATGACAAGCTTTGAAGTTAGTGTGGTAGATCCTTTTAGAGAACCAGTTGTATGCCAAGTTATGCAACGTGAACTTCGAGTTAATGAAGATGTTTACCTAGAACATTTAGTTCAACCGAGTGTGTTAGAGAAAATCCCAAGTAGGCAGAAGAAAATGTGAGTTGGAAGAAATTGAAGACTGTGACAGATATCTATAGTTCCTAGGTCTAGCATTGTTACTTTCAGAGAATTGTAAATAGTCGTTTGAAGATAGCAGCTCATTTGACAAGTTGCTACAGAAGAATGTTCAGTTTGTGAGGTTAGAAGCGAGGCATTGAACCCTTGAGAAACTGAAAGAAACTTTGATGAAAGCTTCGACCTTGATCTAGCCGATGTTAGAGAAAGAATTTGCAAACTACAGTGGTGTGTTACATGTAGGGTTAGGTTGTGTACTTATGCAATACAGAAGATTGTAGCTTATCCATCGAGATAATTGAAACACCGAGAGAAGAGCTATCCGATATGAGACCTAGAGTTAATTACAGTTGTATTTGCTTCGAAGACTTAGAGACAAAGCTTGTATAGTAAGAAATGCATAGTGTATATGTACATATCATCATGACTTGAAATATTTGAAGACTTAGAAAGGGGTTTAAACTTGAACAACATGAGTTGTTAGAATTGCTTGAAGATCGTAATCTTGGGATTGAGTACCATCCGGAGATGATCAACGTAGTAACCAATGCTTCGAGTTGTATTGTTGCTAGATTAGTAGTTGAGATGCGAGTTGTATTTGCCGGATTCAGTTTATCTAATGATAGAAATCTTGTGGTCAAGTTACATGTTAAACCTACATTGAGTCAGAATGTTTGAAGAGAAACAGTTGCAAGATAGGTTCTTGGCACCTCACGTGCAAGGCATATCAGAAAGAAAACCTTCAGAGTACAGTTCAGAGATGATAGAATTTGTATTGTTAGAGACAGAATAGTTGTGCCGATTGACATAGTGTTTTGAGACGTATTGTGTTGGCCGAAGCACACAGCAGTTCATTTGTATTGCATCAGAGTAGTATGAAGACGTATTGTGGGTTGAAGATGAGTACTTCTGAATTGAGTTGATGGATGATGTGGTTAAGTATGAAAGTAAGTGTGTAATTTGCCAGCGTGTCAAGACCGAACATCAGTTTTCTTCTAGTTTGTTACATCCGCGGGAGATTCGTATTGGGAGTGAGTAATAGATTCGGGAGATCTTGTGTCTGATTCGCCTCCGATTTCCTCAGTGAGAACTTAGTTGAGTAATCAATGTTAGTTGCGTTGTATGTGGTCCTTTATACACGTTCACGTTACTTGTACCGTGGGTAAGATAGAAGAGTTGTGCCTTAGCAAGAGTGTGAGTTGTACAATGTCTTGAGATCGATAGTGACCGATAGAGATTCGAGTTTTCGACTAGATTTTTGAAGCCGTCTGTATAGTGTTTGGTTACCTGTTGAAGTCAGATGGTCAGTTAGAGAAGGTTTTGGGTCAAGAATTCAAGCAGTGTTGTATGAGATTGTGAATCGGGCTAGTTCTGTTGTTTATTTGTTGCAATTACCACCAGAGTTAGGGAAGGGATCCGTGATGTTTTTTGTGTATCTATGATTCGGGAATGTGAGTCAGATCTGTGCCGTGCTATGTTTGTCGAAGAGATTGAGTTGAGTTTGAAATTGTGCGCAACGAAGAATCAGTTGAGATCTTAGCATCAGATATCTATTGTTGTGTGGTAAGTCCACCGAGACTGGTTAGTGTGTTGTGGGGTGAAAGAAAGCGGGTTCATTCCGATAAATTTCGGGGACGAAATTTCCTTAAGTGGGGGAGAGTTGTAACACCCGGGTTTAGGGGTCGGGTGAAAATAATGTTTTAATATTATTCGGGTTCGGTTTTATAATTTAAATAAATTAAATAATTGGTTCGGGTTTTGTTTACAAATAAAACAAAGGTGTTGGACCCAATTTTTAAACCAAGCCCAATAGCCATTCATTAATGGCATTTGTGTAAATATCAAATAAAACCCATTTTTAACTACCTTATAATTCAAATAAACCCCAAAAACCCCCTATCATCTTCTTCTTCTTCTTTTTTCCAACGACAAAAACCTCCCCCTCCATTGGAACCACTATTCCATCACCATTCTTCCTCATCCTTGGTGATTTTCGAAAGGTAAACATATATTCGACTTGTCCTCTCTTTCCCCTACATGCTTGTACTCTTAGATTTCATTAAAACCCATGATTTTGCATTTTGGTGTTTTGAAAGTTTAGACTAAAAATGTCATCTTTGTTGTCTTAAACTAAAGCTTTTGATTTATTAATGTTATATGAGTTGTTTACTATCTATAAGGTTCAACATATCCGATTTTTACATGGTTTTATGGTGTTTCCCGAAATTGGGTTTTAGAGTGTTGAAATGTTGAATTTTGGGGGTGTTTTGTGTGAGAATTTGTGGGCTGGTGGTTAGGCTATGTATAAGGGTTGTTTTGGAAGCTTTTGGGAGTAGTTTAAGTGTGGGAATCATCGGTTTTGGACTGTGCAAAGGGGCTGCTCGGGAATGGCTTTTTGGGGTTGTTCTTGGCTCGAAAAACATGTGTTTTGAGCTTGGTTTGTGTTTCGGGTTTGCTACGTTGTGTTGTGGACTGATTTGAGGTTAATTTACTTGTGTTGGGATGATTAGAGGCAAGGATTTGCGTTGGTAAAGCTTTGGGATCGAATCCGGAAGTGAGGAGGCTTGAGTCGGCTTTGCTTGATTTGCTTAAGGAAGTAAGGTGAGTGGTTAATGTTTTAATTTGATTTTCTAAGATTGGTTCAAGCACGTGGATGTGGAAATGTTTTCAAGAATCGTTTTGGTTCAAAGGTAATTTTGAAAGTGGTTTAGATTTGGGCTTGAAAGTGACTTAAACTCAAAGAGTAAGATGATGTGAAATGCCTCTTTAATTTCCCTTTTTATCATTGTTTTCATTGCTTGAAATGATGGTTTGTTAAGCATGAAATTTAAATACTCGAGTAGAAGCATGTTGCTTATTGCCATATCGTAAATGATGTATGATGGTAATAATGGTGACATTGTTATACCTTGTAAGATGTGTGTAAGTTGGTGCAGGTTGTGCACGAAAATGGTGAGTAAGACCATTGTGATTGGTAAGATTGTAAGTAGTAAGTGATGCCTAATTGTGGATATTGTTTGCAACTTGTTTTGGTGGTGCGTGGTATAGTGAGTACATGTCGCATGATAGTGAATGTATATTGTGTTGCATGGTTGGTGTCGAACCTCACGTGATGGTTGTCGTTGCTCTGGTGATGTGTAGTCCCACCGGTAGCGAGTGGTATAAGACTCCGGTGATGTGTAGTCCCGCCGGTAGTGACTAGTAGAAGAGTACTTTGATGTGTAGTCCCATTGGAAAACTACTAGTCGAAACGGTGATGTGTAGTCCCACCGTGTGTGTTTGGTTATGCTTGTGCATACCATGTGTTGTTCATGTGTATCTCACTATATCATTCTCTTTTATGGGTTTTGCTTTAATCTCGGATTATGTCCTCATGCATACCATGAAGTGTAATGCCTTGATAAATGCTTATACTGTTGACCTTTGGTTGAACTTGTATGTTAGTAGAAGGATTAGGTCGTTGGATGATTTGTATGCGTTGACCTTTATTTTAAAGAAAGCTTTGAACCCTGCATTGTCGTAGTTATGTTCTAGAGCTCCGCTCACTAAGCTTTATGCTTACGCTCTCCTTTTTCCGACAATGCAGATATTTAGCTTAGAGTTAGCAAGGAGCAAGATAAGAGCGTCCAAGCGTGTGGTAATTGCTCAAGTATGGTTTATTAAATAATGTAGTAGTTTAGCAATGGGAAATGCTACGTGTTTTAGGAGCTTGTATCTAGACTCCTTTGTGTTGGCCACATGTTGTTAATGCCTCATGTTGATGCTTTGGATTGATTATGGTCTGTAATGCATGATTGCTATGATGAATGTCGTGTGTGTTAGCATGTCTTTAGATGCTAGGTTGCCTTGTTATAGTGCAAACCTCTTTATGCTTATCATGTGCCTTTTAAGGCCTTTGAGTTCCATGTATGACCTTATATGTTAAATTGCCTTATTGGGATGCTATGTATGGATGCTTAGGTTGTGTTGGAGTGCTTAAGTTGCTTGATTGTATGTGCACCTCCTTGTGTTGTTTAGTGCCCTTGGTTTCTTGTGAAAGCGTGCTTTTATGGTTGGTTTGCCTTAGGATTGAAGATAGTGTGTTGGTTGAAGTTTCAGAGGGATTTAAGGGCCTCCTTGTGCCTTAAATTAGCTCAAACCTGCAAGTTCGTAGCAGGGGTATCAATACGGTTGGTACGGTATCGATACCACCTTCTTGTTTCAGGCCTCGTGTATCGATACACTTGGGGGGTGTATCGATACCATTTTGGTCACTAGAGCTACTGTCCATTTCGGTATCGATACCGGCCTATGGTGTATCGATACCGTCATCTTAGCATTGACCGTGGGAAGTTAACCATTGGGGAGGGTATCGATACACTCCTTGGGTGTATCGATACGGTCTCTACGGGTTGACTTTGACCAGTTGACCTAGTCAATGGGGTATCGATACACCCCTTAAGGGTATCGATACCGCCTGCAGTTAAAGCTTAAACCTAGTCAAGGGTATCGATACACCCCTTAAGGGTATCGATACCGCTTGTAGTTAAAGCTTAAAATTGGGCTGTAAGATGTTGGGCTGAGTTCGTTTGTTTGCCTCGTGAATGTTGTTCCGCTGTATGATCACATAGGATTAAATACTCATCTAGACAAGATTTAAAATGAAAAAAATAGGGTTGCTAACCGAGGGAGAATTCCTTAGGGAGTTTTCACTCGGTTTTCCCCGTGTAGCTCGCTCGGACCGGTCATCCGGCCAGACCGGAACGAGGGGGTTACATTTGTTGGTATCAGAGCCTGAGGTTTCCGAGACCTCGGGTAGGTAAGTGAGGTAAGTTTGAAGTGCTATGTTGTTGTTATGTCTCGGTGAATGTTTTGCCATGTATGCTTGATGTTTGCTTGTTAGTACGGTGTTTGAAAGCATGTGTTAGCATGATGCTTGTGTTAAAGCATAGTGTCGAGTTCCCATTGCTACTATTACTTATTTGAAAGGATTTTTTTAAAGGAATATACTTGAGCACCTTGGACCCTTGCTCTTGCTAACCCTAAATATTCTTGTTTGTGTGTTTTGTTTGTTGTTGTATGGTTGTCTTTGGTAAGTTTGGGGTCGAGACGTGGGCCTAGAGCTGGTAATCGTGAATCTGAGGTTTTAGAGGATGTGAACAATGAGAGAGTTCTTCGCTTTAGTTCAGGGCAGTATGACCGTACCGAAGTTTGGAGTGCAGTTTGTTTGTTTGGGTCAACAGGCACATGAGTTGGTTTCTGTTGAAGGAGAACAATGTGACCGGTCTTGACATGAGATGGTAAGTGAAGTGAAGAACTAGGAGTTGGTTTCGGAATGAGGTCGATGTTATAGCAAGAAATTCCTCGATACAGTCGTTGAGCTTGTTTTTCTGATTAATTCTGGATCTACGTGTCCGTGTATTTGGAGTGAGCATGCGAAGTTGTTGAATCTACCTTGGGAGGTACTAGGGATAGGTGTTGGTGTTGCTAGCTCCTTCGGGGATACAGTCGTGGTCAGAAAGATGTACAAGGGGTGTCCGTTGATGGTTCAGTGGCACGTGTTTTCAGTTGATGCGATAGAATTGCTTTTTACGGTCTGATGTGAAGCTGTGCTTGGATTGGCTTGTAGAACATAGAGTTAGGGTAGACTTTGAGACAATGGAAGTTTTCTTAGAGCTCGCGGATGACTATGAGATTGTAATGGTAGATAGGAATGTGGATTTTTTTATCGAATGTTGATCCAGCTTTAGAAGTCAAAGATTGATTGAGTTTGGTTGACAGGCTTGCCTAGCAAATGTGATGGATTTGATTTTTGAATGAGGATTAGACCGCAGACTGTTAGAATATGTTGTATTTTTCCTAAAATTGTTGGCAAGAATTACCCGGTTTGTCTCTCGATAGGGAAGTAGAGTTTGATTGTGAGACCGTCTCCGAGTTTGCTTCTGTTTTAGTTTGCTCTGTATCTTATGGTTTCCGACAGAATTGAGAGTGTTGAAGAATCAACTTCGAGACTTGTTAGACCTTAGATTCTTTAGGCCTAGTACATCATCTTAGAGTATGACAGTACAATTTGTGAAGAAGAAAGAGTGACAGTACGAGAATGTGTTTAGAATTCAGACAGTTGAAACAAGTGACAGTGAATAATTAGTATCCGTTTCCGAGTGTCAGTGATTTGTTGGTCAGTTAGTGTGTGCTTCAGTCTATTTGAAGATTAATTTGAGATCCGATTACTATCAGTTGGAAGTGAGAGAGGTTGATGTATCGAAGACAGCTTTCGGGGCAGGTGTGGTCACTTTGGGTTTTGAGTTATGCCGCTTTGATTGACTAGTGTGTTAGTCACTTTTATAGAGATGTTGAGCAGAATGTTTTCCTAAGTCCTTGATCAGTTTGTAGTAGTTCTCATAGGTGATACATGGGTATATTCACGTACCGAAGAAGGCCATGACAAGCTTTGAAGTTAGTGTGGTAGATCCTTTTAGAGAACCAGTTGTATGCCAAGTTATGCAACGTGAACTTCGAGTTAATGAAGATGTTTACCTAGAACATTTAGTTCAGCCGAGTGTGTTAGAGAAAATCCCAAGTAGGCAGAAGAAAATGTGAGTTGGAAGAAATTGAAGACTGTGACAGATATCTATAGTTCCTAGGTCTAGCATTGTTACTTTCAGAGAATTGTAAATAGTCGTTTGAAGATAGCAGCTCATTTGACAAGTTGCTACAGAAGAATGTTCAGTTTGTGAGGTTAGAAGCAAGGCATTGAACCCTTGAGAAACTGAAAGAAACTTTGATGAAAGCTTCGACCTTGATCTAGCCGATGTTAGAGAAAGAATTTGCAAACTACAGTGGTGTGTTACATGTAGGGTTAGGTTGTGTACTTATGCAATACAGAAGATTGTAGCTTATCCATCGAGATAATTGAAACACCGAGAGAAGAGCTATCCGATATGAGACCTAGAGTTAATTACAGTTGTATTTGCTTCGAAGACTTAGAGACAAAGCTTGTATAGTAAGAAATGCATAGTGTATATGTACATATCATCATGACTTGAAATATTTGAAGACTTAGGAAGGGGTTTAAACTTGAACAACATGAGTTGTTAGAATTGCTTGAAGACCGTAATCTTGGGATTGAGTACCATCCGGAGATGATCAACGTAGTAACCAATGCTTCGAGTTGTATTGTTGCTAGATTAGTAGTTGAGATGCGAGTTGTATTTGCCGGATTCAGTTTATCTAATGATAGAAATCTTGTGGTCGAGTTACATGTTAAACCTACATTGAGTCAGAATGTTTGAAGAGAAACAGTTGCAAGATAGGTTCTTGGCACCTCACGTGCAACGCATATCAGAAAGAAAACCTTCAGAGTACAGTTCAGAGATGATAGAATTTGTATTGTTAGAGACAGAATAGTTGTGCCGATTGACATAGTGTTTTGAGACGTATTGTGTTGGCCGAAGCACACGGCAGTTCATTTGTATTGCATCAGAGTAGTATGAAGACGTATTGTGGGTTGAAGATGAGTACTTCTGAATTGAGTTGATGGATGATGTGGTTAAGTATGAAAGTAAGTGTGTAATTTGCCAGCGTGTCAAGACCGAACATCAGTTTTCTTCTAGTTTGTTACATCCACGGGAGATTCGTATTGGGAGTGAGTAATAGATTCGGGAGATCTTGTGTCTGATTCGCCTCCGATTTCCTCAGTGAGAACTTAGTTGAGTAATCAATGTTAGTTGCGCTGTATGTGGTCCTTTATACACGTTCACGTTACTTGTACCGTGTGTAAGATAGCAGAGTTGTGCCTTAGCAAGAGTGTGAGTTGTACAGTGTCTTGAGATCGATAGTGACCGATAGAGATTCGAGTTTTCGACTAGATTTTTGAAGCCGTCTGTATAGTGTTTGGTTACCTGTTGAAGTCAGATGGTCAGTTAGAGAAGGTTTTGGGTCAAGAATTCAAGCAGTGTTGTATGAGATTGTGAATCGGGCTAGTTCTGTTGTTTATTTGTTGCAATTACCACCAGAGTTAGGGAGGGGATCCGTGATGTGTTTTGTGTATCTATGATTCGGGAATGTGAGTCAGATCTGTGCCGTGCTATGTTTGTCGAAGAGATTGAGTTGAGTTTGAAATTGTGCGCAACGAAGAATCAGTTGAGATCTTAGCATCAGATATCTATTGTTGTGTGGTAAGTCCACCGAGACTGGTTACTGTGTTGTGGGGTGAAAGAAAGCGGGTTCATTCCGATAAATTTCGGGGACGAAATTTCCTTAAGTGGGGGAGAGTTGTAACACCCGGGTTTAGGGGTCGGGTGAAAATAATGTTTTAATATTATTCGGGTTCGGTTTTATAATTTAAATAAATTAAATAATTGGTTCGGGTTTTGTTTATAAATAAAACAAAGGTGTTGGACCCAATTTTTAAACCAAGCCCAATAGCCATTCATTAATGGCATTTGTGTAAATATCAAATAAAACCCATTTTTAACTACCTTATAATTCAAATAAACCCCAAAAACCCCCCATCATCTTCTTCTTCTTCTTTTTTCCAACGACAAAAACCTCCCCCTCCATTGGAACCACTATTCCATCACCATTCTTCCTCATCCTTGGTGATTTTCGAAAGGTAAACATATATTCGACTTGTCCTCTCTTTCCCCTACATGCTTGTACTATTAGATTTCATTAAAACCCATGATTTTGCATTTTGGTGTTTTGAAAGTTTAGACTAAAAATGTCATCTTTGTTGTCTTAAACTAAAGCTTTTGATTTATTAATGTTATATGAGTTGTTTACTATCTATAAGGTTCAACATATCAGATTTTTACATGGTTTTATGGTGTTTCCCGAAATTGGGTTTTAGGGGTGTTTTAGAGTGTTGAAATGTTGAATTTTGGGGGTGTTTTGTGTGAGAATTTGTGGGCTGGTGGTTAGGCTATGTATAAGGGTTGTTTTGGAAGCTTTTGGGAGTAGTTTAAGTGTGGGAATCATCGGTTTTGGACTGTGCAAAGGGGCTGCTCGGGAATGGCTTTTTGGGGTTGTTCTTGGCTCGAAAAACATGTGTTTTGAGCTTGGTTTGTGTTCCGGGTTTGCTACGTTGTGTTGTGGACTGATTTGAGGTTAATTTACTTGTGTTGGGATGATTAGAGGCAAGGATTTGCGTTGGTAAAGCTTTGGGATCGAATCCGGAAGTGAGGAGGCTTGAGTCGGCTTTGCTTGATTTGCTTAAGGAAGTAAGGTGAGTGGTTAATGTTTTAATTTGATTTTCTAAGATTGGTTCAAGTACGTGGATGTGGAAATGTTTTCAAGAATCGTTTTGGTTCAAAGGTAATTTTGAAAGTGGTTTAGATTTGGGCTTGAAAGTGACTTAAACTCAAAGAGTAAGATGATGTGAAATGCCTCTTTAATTTCCCTTTTTATCATTGTTTTCATTGCTTGAAATGATGGTTTGTTAAGCATGAAATTTAAATACTCGAGTAGAAGCATGTTGCTTATTGCCATATCGTAAATGATGTATAATGGTAATAATGGTGACGTTGTTATACCTTGTAAGATGTGTGTAAGTTGGTGCAGGTTGTGCACGAAAATGGTGAGTAAGACCATTGTGATTGGTAAGATTGTAAGATGTAAGTGATGCCTAATTGTGGATATTGTTTGCAACTTGTTTTGGTGGTGCGTGGTATAGTGAGTACATGTCGCATGATAGTGAATGTATATTGTGTTGCATGGTTGGTGTCGAACCTCACGTGATGGTTGTCGTTGCTCTGGTGATGTGTAGTCCCGCCGGTAGCGAGTGGTATAAGACTCCGGTGATGTGTAGTCCCGCCGGTAGTGACTAGTAGAAGAGTACTTTGATGTGTAGTCCCATTGGAAAACTACTAGTCGAAACGGTGATGTGTAGTCCCACCGTGTGTGTTTGGTTATGCTTGTGCATACCATGTGCTGTTCATGTGTATCTCACTATATCATTCTCTTTTATGGGTTTTGCTTTAATCTCGGATTATGTCCTCATGCATACCATGAAGTGTAATGCCTTGATAAATGCTTATACTGTTGACCTTTGGTTGAACTTGTATGTTAGTAGAAGGATTAGGTCGTTGGATGATTTGTATGCGTTGACCTTTATTTTAAAGAAAGCTTTGAACCCTGCATTGTCGTAGTTATGTTCTAGAGCTCCGCTCACTAAGATTTATGCTTACGCTCTCCTTTTTCCGACAATGCAGATCTTTAGCTTGGAGTTAGCAAGGAGCAAGATAAGAGCGTCCAAGCGTGTGGTAATTGCTCAAGTATGGTTTATTAAATAATGTAGTAGTTTAGCAATGGGAAATGCTACGTGTTTTAGGAGCTTGTATCTAGACTCCTTTGTGTTGGCCACATGTTGTTAATGCCTCATGTTGATGCTTTGGATTGATTATGGTCTGTAATGCATGATTGCTATGATGAATGTCGTGTGTGTTAGCATGTCTTTAGATGCTAGGTTGCCTTGTTATAGTGCAAACCTCTTTATGCTTATCATGTGCCTTTTAAGGCCTTTGAGTTCTATGTATGACCTTATATGTTAAATTTCCTTATTGAGATGCTATGTATGGATGCTTAGGTTGTGTTGGAGTGCTTAAGTTGCTTGATTGTATGTGCACCTCCTTGTGTTGTTTAGTGCCCTTGGTTTCTTGTGAAAGCGTGCTTTTATGGTTGGTTTGCCTTAGGATTGATGATAGTGTGTTGGTTGAAGTTTCAGAGGGATTTAAGGGCCTCCTTGTGCCTTAAATTAGCTCAAACCTGCAAGTTCGTAGCAGGGGTATCGATACGGTTGGTACGGTATCGATACCACCTTCTTGTTTTAGGCCTCGTGTATCGATACACTTGGGGGGTGTATCGATACCATTTTGGTCACTGGAGCTACTGTCCATTTCGGTATCGATACCGGCCTATGGTGTATCGATACCGTCATCTTAGCATTGACCGTGGGAAGTCAACCGTTGGGGAGGGTATCGATACACTCCTTGGGTGTATCGATACGGTCTCTACGGGTTGACTTTGACCAGTTGACCTAGTCAAGGGGGTATCGATACACCCCTTAAGGGTATCGATACCGCCTGCAGTTAAAGCTTAAAATTGGGCTGTAAGATGTTGGGCTGAGTTCGTTTGTTTGCCTCGTGAATGTTGTTCCGCTGTATGATCACATAGGATTAAATACTCATCTAGACAAGATTTAAAATGAAAAAATAGGGTTGCTAACCGAGGGAGAATTCCTTAGGGAGTTTTCACTCGGTTTTCCCCGTGTAGCTCGCTCGGACCGGTCATCCGGCCAGACCGGGACGAGGGGGTTACATTTTAGGTTTACCTAGGTTATTTGAAACACTATAAATACCCTTTTGGGGTAATACTTGTCATCAATCATTCAATTATCAATTGAATATCATTTCATCTTCTCTTAGAAATTATTCTCTTCTTAATTTTACTTAAGTTCTTTTCTTATATTTCTTCTTTTAATTATTTCTTAAATGTCGAGCATGATTAATTTGATAACCATGCTCGGCTAGATCTTTTTAAAATTGAAGGCTTATGCGATGACGCGTTCTCAAGGCGAGGTTTGAAACTATGCTTCAAACATTTTGAAAACTTCTCTCAATTTCTTCATACTTTATTTTCTAAATCAAAATGATTTTTAAAACCTAAAGATTGACTTTGGAGAAAAACAATTGTTTTGATCTATCAAGTGGGAGGGAGGATCAGTTATTGAAACAAATCCGACTTCCAGAAAACACAATTAGTAAATAGATTACTAAGGGAAATTGAGATCGAATCGTTTTTATAGAAATGACTTTTTGAGTTGGTTACGAGCTTAAGTAATTTGTTTTCTCAAACATTGAGTTGGTTTAGACAAATTATCAAAATTGAAACCAAAAATTGATTTTGGAAATTCAGTTTACAACAAAAATTCAATGATTGACCTTGAAGTAATTTTGCCAACAAGTTTTTCAAAATAAAAATCTTTACCAAGGAACCAAGTAGAAAAAGTCAACGCGGAAGCCCGAGGCTGATAATCTTATATTTACTTTAAACTCTTTTAAAATCTTCCTTACAAAGAAAGTTCTAAGTCCCTGTGAGTTCGATTCCTACTTCCCTATCTACAAAAGTGTGTCAACCACTGGTTATCTTGATTTTTATTTCGATCAAACAAGCAACTCCAAAGCGAATGCTATTGCTCTAAATTCTACTTCGTTTCATTCCATAACACCCTGAGAGCAAGAAAATAGCACCAACACATGACCCTCCGAGTCTCGAAGCACTATCCTGCAACCTGTCGGGCCCGGTTCACCATGTGCTAAATCGTTAAAACATTAAATTTAAGATTACCGATTAATGGCGGACACCGCACAGCATTGGACTGCACCGCCCTTATTGTACTTCGTTGAAGACACTTCCATGGACAATCCCACCAAATCGACTCATAAATTATAAAAGCATCATTCCCCACTCTCACCCGACATAATTTGCGTAGCTTAATCATAAAAATTAACTTACCAGCTGAGAGACGCTTTCAATTGAAAACCAAGTTATTACGACCCATCCAAACAGTCCACAAGATCGCAACACATCCAGCAACTCGCCATTCTTGTGTCTTGGCCGAGAAAAAACCATTCAGTCCATGCACTAAGAATTGTGATAGAGTCCGAAAATACTACTTGCACTCCCCGCCATTAAAAAGAAAACTAGCCAAATCTCACGAATAACAACAAACTTAAACAATATATGTTCACTATCATTCATTCCATCATTAGACCATACACAATGCAAATAACTGTCATCTATAGGCAGCCCCTATCCTTCAAAAATAAAGCGTTCGAAGTCAATGAATCCAAACGAATGTGTTTAGTTTTCGGAAAAAATGATTATCATGTGTAATAATATTTTCTAAACTTACATTCCTATGTTTGGTTTGGGAGGATTCTTGCTATGAGTTAATGTTCTTTTCTCAATAGTGACCTTTTTTCCCTCTAAATAGTGGGAATAGCTTCCCCTCATTTGTTAGGTATTACATAATTCATTTCCCTTTGAACAATATTACCCTTAAGATAATGAATTATGTTCATATTGATCCTTTATTGTATTTTTAATTAGGTGACTAATTATTTGTGGTGTAAAATTATTAAATATTTTTATTTAATATTAGTTTAATATATAAATGATGTTGCATATATTTAAATAATATTTTAATATTTAATATATTTTTATTCATATTCTATTTTTGATATTTCTAGGGTTATAGGTAGGGGTGTTCAAAATTACACGACCCGAACTACCCGATCCGACTACCCGAACATAAATAACCGGGTATTTGCCTGGAAATTTTTTTACCCGGGTCGGGTACTTGGCCCATCGTTTTCCGGGTCGGGCCCGAGTCACGAAATATGAAATTTTCGGGTACCCGGTTCCTAATTTTTTTATTAGATTACTTAATATTTTTACCTTGGAACTATATTTAAATTCTTAAATCATTCTATATTTGTATTATATGCTTTTATGTTCTAAATTTTTCAAAAAAAATATATTAATTTGTGAATATGTAAGATTCGATATGAAACAAACAACAATGTTTCTCTACTGCATTTATGTATTAGTAGTTTTTTAAAGTCTACAGCTTGAAAGAAAAAATAGGTAGATCAATACAATTGAATCATGGTGAATGGTCTCATTTCTTGTTTTTTAATCTCTATTGTTGTTATGCATTAGTAGTTTTTTAATGTCTACTGTTTTTACTCATTTTTTTCTTTAAAAAATATGAGATTCGAAAAAAATCACGATCGAGATTAATATTTTTAATGTCTTTCTTATGGTTATAAACTTCAAAGCATTAAATTTTTTTGTTTAGATCATCTGTTATGAACTTTTAACTTTTTTTAATTTTAAAATAAAAAATAACAAAAAAATGTGAATCGGGTACCCGGGTTTAACGAGTAACTGATTATAGGGTACCCGGTACTCACGGGCTGGGGCACATGCCGAAAAATATGATACCCGAAGGTTCGGGTACTCGAAAACTCGAGTACCCAGATTTGAACACCCTTAGTTATAGGATGAGATTGTATGTTGCTTGAGAGGAATGAATTAAGGGTTAATGTTATTAATTTTATTATTTGATTTATAAAATATTTTCATTTAAAAAACTAGTAGGTTAATTCATTTTTATCATTGTTTTACTAGTCTTAGATTTGTTTTGTTGTTTACTTTAATTTATTTAACAAATTTTTAAAAGTAATAAAAATTAAAAAAATTAAACATATTAAACGTTTAGCATCTTACATTTAAAAAATAAAAGGGAACAAGGGTATATGAATATAAAATATATTTTTAAAAATTATTAAATATGTTAATTATATTATAAATATTATAAATATAAAATTTTGCAAACTTTAGATAGTGTAACGAAAATAGTTCTATAGATTTTTATGCAAATATTTTTAATTTAATAAGTGGAAGTTTAACTTGTTAAAATGAAAATATATCATAAGGACAAGTTGGTAAATTTTGCTTTCAATTAATCTTATATTCATTCAACCAAACATTGCAATCTTATATTCCAACTAAATAAACCAAACAAAATAATGTAATATTCCAGTAATGTGTTAGGTAATGTTACATTCCAATAATCCTATTCTCAGAGGTAATCCTACATTCCGTGAACCAAACGCCCCCTAAAGAAAACATTGAATCTTCGGCGGCACTTTAAATTTTCACACTGAACCAAACATTGAATCTTTGAGCAACGCTTGGGGAAAGTATCATTTGCCAACCCAAGTAGGATATATTCAGTGATTTTTGCCCTTTTACATTAGACAACTTTGTAATATGAGTGATCTTGTTTCCAGAATTAGAGTGCAAGAATCATGGATTGATCCTTAGCCCTTGGATCAATCGATCCTAGACCGTTAGATGCTAGAAGGTGAGCCTATAAATAGAGGCTCACTCTCACCATTGTAATTCATCTTCTATTCTTTCATTTCTTGAGTATTTGAGCAAAGAGTTATAATTCTCTTCACCTTGTTCATTCTTCTTTGTTTTCCTTGCTTGCCTTGTTTTAGCCAATTTTCTTACAAACTTTCGCCATTTTAAGTATTATTGCTTAATGATTTTGAAGGCTGACTTAGACTTCGACTAAGGTCGCACGGATCCGCTAGTCAGACTCTAACCCCGTGACATAAGTCATTATCCTCAATCTCGAATGAACTCATCAGTCTCGTAAGTTTCTTTACTGAGAATTTGCCCACTATATTTGGCATCCATATCAACTGATCTTCTTTTAAGTTATCTATCGCAATCGATGAGGCAACAACCTTTAATTTTTGAATCATACTCCTCTCAAACATGCATAGCTCGCAACAAAAGAATATTGACCATTCTTCATGCAAAAAAGATTCATCACGTGCATAGACGCTCACCATTACCAATTTAGCAATCTCCAACCGAAACAAATGAGGAAACAAATAGCAAAGAGGCACATCTGAGCACCACAAGTCATGCTAAAATAGTACAGACGAACCCTTCCCCACTAACCATGTGAATCGATTAGCCCCATAAAGCATTTCACGCAATCAATTTCTTGAACCTCCACAATTTGACGCCATACCACTGACATGTTCTTCCTCCCACGAGGATTAAAACACCAATTTTGCACTTGTTTACTATATTTTGCAACTATCAATGCACACCATATTTTGTCAAAGAAATCAACAGCCAAATGTCAACATCGGGGAAAGACAAAAGAAAACATCCAGGGGTAATGGTGTAACGCCCTGGTTTCGGGCCTGGATGTTTTAGACATCGGACCGGGCTGGTTGGAAACGATTTAAATCGTATTAGGTGACTTAGGGAGATCAAGGTTCAGGATGGGTTAAAAATTGACAAAATTGCTAAAATCTTCTAAAATTATATTTAAGAGGTTGGTCAAATCAATTTTACAAAGTGAGTTTTGGAAGTGGTACATTTTGGGTAGTGACCAAAATGTAAAGTTTTAAAACGGTGGAAAATGCAAATTTCAAAAGTGGAGTCAAAAGTCTTAGAATCTTTAGGGAGCTTTTGTGCAATTACACATTTTCTTAAATTGACACGTGTTTTAAATGAGTTTTAATATAATTGATTAAAAGGGGTTTTATTTTAATTAATAAAATAGTAAAATTGTGAGGTTTCATTTCACGTAACTAACTTTCAATCCTCATTTTCAGCCAAACACATTTCTAAAAGACTTTTCTCCATATTTCTTTTCTCTCAAATACTCTCTCTTTGATTTCTAAATCATTTCCAAGAATTCTCTTCAATTTCTTCAAGATTTGTGAAGCAAAAACTTGTCAATCATTAAGGAAAGCTAAAATTGGAGGTAAATCCCGTTCTCAACCTCTAATCTAGGTTCTTTATTAAAATTCCCAAGATTATTGACTCCTAATTATTATTTTTAACAGGGTTTTGATTATAGTTTTGATTTAATATCAAAATCTTGCAAAATAAAGATTTAATTCTTGATTTTCGGAGTGTTGTTGATGAGCTCTATTTTAGATGGTTTCTAATTGAGTTTTGAGATAGTTATGATGTTGAAAAAGTGTTTTAATAATATAGATCCAAAAATCCTTGATATCCTTGAGTTTCATGATAGTTTTAGTTGAGATTTTGAGGTGTTTTGGTGGTTATATGATTGCTGGAGGTATAAGGAAGGGTTTAGGTTGTTTTTAGATGTGTTTTGATGATTATTAATGGTTGGAAGTGATGTTTGTTGGCTGGGCTTGGTTTAGGAAGCAATCGATTGAGTTTTTGGTTGTTTCGGATGGGTAAATTGGTGTAGTTTTGCTGGGCAACGTGTTTGTGTTTAGTTGCTGGTGTTGGAATGCATTTGAATCTCTGTTTTGATGCTCTAAAAACAGGGGATCTTGATCCGGAAGCAAGCAAAGCGTTTTTGGAAGCTTCGGACGAGTGATCTTCGCGTCTGTAAGCGAAGTTTTGCGTATTGGTGAGTGGAAAAGGGTTTTCCAGCTTTGAAACGTTTTGAACGTGATTTTGGGAGCTTAGTGTAAGTTTGAAACACTTAGCTAAGCTCAAGAGTAAGTAAACCGAAAGTCTCTCTCGGATTGTGCTATGTTTTGGTTTGAAATGCACTTGATTAAAATGTGATTTGATTACTATTTTAAAGCATGATTTGAGCATTGATGTTGCTGGTTTTAAATGCCATTTAATTAAGGATGCACATGGTAAGTGATCCTTGGGTTTATGTGATTATGAAATTGGTTTAAAGCATATTATTGCTTGTGGAAATAGCATTGTGGTTTATGCTTGTAAAACAGTGGAATGATGTTGATAAATGATTATATTGGCAAGTGATGGTAAATGGTTTTGGTTACTTGAATCAGATATAGTTATCCGACTATAGGATTGGGTGCACCATGAATAAAGTCGCCTTGGATGATGAGGGGTTGAGATTGTGCCGTAAACTCCATCCAAGTACCCTAACGATTGAGGCTAAGATCACAACGATGGATGGTTTAATCCCGTGTGTGAATCTTGTGGTTTGTGTCTCGTGCTCTCGTTAGTGGAATTATACAACTACCGATGAGTGATGTTGAGGGGTTGTGATTGTGCCATTATACTCCATCACGGGTGTTGAAGGGTTGTGATTGTGCCATTAAACTCCACCTTGTGAATCCAATAGTGTGTATGAAGCGTGTGGAACAACGCATGTAATCCGCGTATCCGATTGTGTCAAGTGTGTTGTGTTTCAAGATGGTTCTTGATGTTGATCACTTGCGAGCCAATATAAGGATGATGATATAAAGAATTAATGATGAACGATTATTTTGAGAAAGCATGTGATGCTTGAGATTTATGCTAGAATGCATGTGATGCTCGGTTTATGCATGAGCAAAGGTTTTTGCTGTTGTGATTAATGATGCTTTGAGCATGTGGATTTGAAAGTGGATATAATGTTTTAAAGTGCATGTTTTAAAGGAAGGCATATGTATACAAAGAATGATGATTTGATTTTATAAAATACATTGATGAATGTTTGTTGTTAACGGTCCTCACTAAGCTTTATGCTTACGCTCATTTGTTTCATCAATGCAGAGAATTGAACATCATTGGCAGCAAGAAGGCAAGGGGAATCCAAGTGATTTTTAGCTAAGCAAAGTATGTGATTTACTTTAGTGTAATAAGAGGCAATGGGAGGGATTTCCGCTCATGGATTGTTTGGTGATGTTAAACACTTTGAGCATGTTTGGTTTGTTTTTTGGGACTTGTAAATAGTCTCTTTATGGTTTGTGGTCTTATATTTGTTATTTGGCTATGCTATAGTTTGTGTTTCAAAGCATGCTTGAGTAGTTTAATATCCCTTCATGAATTGCCATGCTTGTTGTTCGTATTGTGAGTGAATGTTGATGCTTAAGTTTTGAAATGATTGTTATACCTTGTATGAATGTTTTGGACATGCTTAGTGGATGTTAATTGTTGTATTGTGGCTGTTGGAGGTACATTTCTGGTATGCGTATCGATACAAGGGGTTGAGTATCGATACACGGAGGCAAATTTCAGGCATTTCAGCTCAGGGGTATCGATACGAGTTGCCCGCGTATCGATACGCCTAGGCAAAATTTGAAGGCCGTACCGATACGCGGGGAAGCGTATCGATACTTTTTTCTTAATATTGGCTACTTCCTTCCCGCGTATCGATACGGGCTAGAGTGTACCGATACCCGTTAGTTATTTTCAGTTAAAAGTATCTTTTAAAGTCCTGGAATGTTGCATTATGGTCCTTGATTGTTGCATGTTCAATTGGTTGAGTTTGGAAGATCCGTTTGTAATGAAATTTGACATGGTAGCATGTTATATGACTAATTAAGGATTGGTAATCTTAAAATTGAGCTAGTCCTTGTAATTTTTATAAATTACAATTTAGTCCCTAAAAGTTAAATGTGTGCAATTGAACCCCTAATCGAACTCCGGTCGCTGTTCCGTTTTCTTCTAAATGTCTTGTTGAACATATAGGATATTAATGTGCATATAGAGAAGATAAAAAGAAAAAATAGGTTTGCTAATCGAAGTCAACTTTAACGAGTTGGCTTCAGTTTTCCCTGTGTAATCTTCTTAGTTCGGGTTGAGCGTCTAAGCCGGGCTAAGGGGATTACAAATGGGAAAGAGGGAGACTAGTCGGAGGAGGAATGACCGTATTCAGTGACGTCGAAGCCACCCAGGAAGAGGTTCTTGGATAATGCAAAATGAAAGAGAAAAATGTATTATTGAGGTAAAACTAATTTACTTACTCAATAAAATCTGGATTCTATAACTTAATAATATCTGGATTCTAACACTACACTCCCTTTAGTACTTTATAGTTGATATCACACGTCAAATCTAACGTATTTTCTCTCTTTGATTTTACTCGATTAATGCACATCATTTTTTTACTTGTTAAAAATAAATATCTTATGTTTATCAAAATAAATATCTGAACACATACGATCTTGTTAAAAATAATAGTTGAGTGACAAAAAATAAAAATATATAAAATACTAAATAGATGGTTTACCTATTATTGATATGTCTTATCTTTAAATATGATGTGTGAATTTGAATTTAGATTTATTTTAAGGATTAATATCCTATACACTGGTGGTGGAATTTTTTTATTTCCACAAGCGCCTCAATTACAGGGTTTAGGGTTAGGGGTTAGGGTTTAAAGTTTAGGTGTTTTAGTGTAAAGGTTTAGAATTTAGGGTTCATGTTTAGAATTTAGGATTTAGGGTTAGAATTTAGGGTTTAGGGTTAGGGTTTAGTTTTAGGGTAATATGGGTAGGGATTTAGGTTTTAACCTATAAACCCTAAATTTTAACCCTAAACCCAAAATTCTATCAACAATCCCTAAATTCAAAACTACTACACATATACCCCTAAATTTTAAACCCTAAACGGAGTCCCTAACCCCTAAAACTAAGACGCTTGTGTAAAAAAATTTCCACAAGCGCTTGTGTATAGAACAATTACCCTTATTTTAATACCATATTGTATCATTGTAATTCTCTATATAACTTAAAAAAGGTTTTTTAGAACTTGAAAAGTATTAATATACACTACAAATTAAATTTCTGATTAAATTAGTATAATAAATTACCTTAACACTAATTTAAGTGTGGAATTATTAATTTATTTTAATAATTTTACACTAATTGACTTAGTGGTCATGGATGTTCACCTGCCTCTCAGTTCTCTCTTTGTGTGGGTTTGAAACTCAACATTTATCTTAGGAATATTATTGTAACACCATTTTGTAATTTTTTTTTTCAAATATAACATTTTTATAATAATAATAATAATAATAATAATAATAATAATAATAATAATAATAATAAAGAGGTGCTTGAGGCCTTGAACTTTTGAAAAAATCAATAAAGCTCGTGATTTCTTTTGACTCAATTAAGCCCCCAAACTAACAATATATCTACAAATTTTTTTATAAATTTTTTTTTATAATTTTTATAAGTTTTTAAGACTTTTTAGAACTTTTAAAGATTTTTTTAAAATAAAATATTTTTTTTTGGAAATATCATGTGATACCACCGTAACATGACAGGTTACACTAACTTATCCAAAAAAATTTGTTAGATTTAACAGCCAACATTGATCAAAGGGGTAAATTGATAAAATTTTAGAGTATAAAGGCTTAATTGAGTGCAAAAAAAGCTAATAGGCTTAATTAATATTTTTTCAAAGGTTCAAGAACTTATAATACCCTTACGACTTTTTTATATTTTTATATAATACTAAGTTTTTAAAAATATAACAATTATAAAGCATATCTTCGTAATAAATTTACATACAAACTCTTTACAACCTATCCATAATTATTTTTTATTATTTTTATACAAACAATCATACTCATACATCACGCTGTCAACATTATGACTTAATTTCTCACCTAAGTTATTTCAAAAAAAAATTCTCACTTAAGTTGAGAGACAAACACTTGTTCGTCAATACCCTAAACAACATGTTTCAATAATTTATTAAATTACTTAGGGATAATAGCACAAATGCCCCTTGTACTTTTTAAAATTTTTTAATGTGGTGTCTAAAGTTTGTAAACATTCAATGTGCCCTATGTAATTTTTTTCATCATTCAAAATGCCCCTAAGACTAACAGTGTTAAATGATGAAGTGGCAGAAACACATAACATTTTCTCAGACTGCCACATGGTATTTTTTAAAGAAAAAACATAAGGGCATGATTACAATTCTACCATTTCTTTTTTATGACAAAAACAAAAATATAAAGACATGGTTACAATTTTACCATTTTTTTATCCTTTAATTCTTTCTGATGTTTTTATCCCCTAAAGTGCAGAACCCTTCTTCTCCGCCTTTGTTTTTGTTGGCGTTGATTCCTCCCGTTAGGTTGTTTTCTTTCCCTTCCATTGTTTGTAGGATACTTTCATGTAAGAGAACTCTTAAACACTGACACAACCATTTGAGTTTGAACAGGACTGTCAAACATATTAGACATGAAAAATCAAGAAAAATTAGTCACAACTTTCCTAGCAACCGAGGGTAGAGGCAATAAAAAAAGAAAGATTATTCCCCTCCGAAAAGATCTTAGACCACAAAGACAATTGAAAATGAACAAGACTTGACTCCAATTAACTATCAATCATCAATCAATAAAACAATAACTAAAGCCACAACCCATAACTAAAAAAGAAACTGAATCTAATTTCCATTGATTGAGCCTTCTTCAGTATTCATAAAAAGTAAAAAACCCCAAAAATATCTGTAAAAAAAACAAAGGTTTAATCAAATCTCTGATTTTGATTTAATTCAAATGTTACCACTGTACATACCCATATATACTATGAATGATAAGAATTTAGACAAATGTGTAAAGCTATCTACACAAATAAAATTTTGAGTTGATTTAACAATACATTCAAAAGTTGAATCTTCAACGTTCCATTTCACTTAAACCCCTCCCACCCAAAAGAACGAGGCAAAAAAAAATAAACTTGCAAATTTGAGAAAATTAACTTACAAGATTTTCAATTTGATTGAAGTGTAGACAGAAATCTCGATTACCCGCCTTGTTGATCGACTTTGAACAAAAAAAACCCAACAAATGAAATCTCGAATTGATTTAAGAATCGAAATATAATATGAATAAAGAGAAAGAAACACGGGAAGTGTAAGCGGAACAATCGAAGGCGGGGTAAGAATCGACTACGACAGAGAAGAAACGTTATCTTAACTCAATGGTGGGAGGAATGAACGACAATAGAAAAAAAGGAGACATGTTCTTAAGAGAATATGAACATTAAAAAGAAGAAGAAGCGTAACAGATGAAAGGAAAAAAATTTAAAGAAAAAGGTTAAATTGTTTCCTTGTCCACTATTTTATTTATTGTTTATTTTTTGTCATGAACATGAAAAAGGATAAAAATTTTAAAGCCGTTTAATTTTAAGTTTTTTTCCCTTAAAAAAGTGACATGTGGTAGTCTGAGAAAGTGCCACGTGTCTCAGCCACGTCATCAATTACATAATTAGTCTCAGGGTGCATTTTGAATGACGGAAGAAAACTACAGGGGACACATTGAACGTATACAAACTTTAGACACCACATTAACAAATTTAGCAAAGTACATGGGACATTTGTGCCATTATCCCAATTATTTATATAGATATGTATTTTCTACGTAAAATATTTTTGTTCATTTACATTATTGGTGTGATAAAATCTATTTACATAAACTAGAACGAGTTTGTTTTTTTTTCATCCTCCAAAGCCATCCCAAACTGAAATTTATTTATTCAAACTCTCAACTGTATAAGAAAAACAGGTGGTTTATTTTATGTTTAAAGCAACTTTTCATAGTTTTAAAAATGAATTATGAATTTTTTATATATTTTTATAACTTCTTTAAAACTTTTAATTTTTTTAGAATTATTATTTAGAAATCATAGAAAAGTATCGCAATAAAATTTTAATTTTAATTAAATGACGTATTACTCATTATGAAGAGAGCCATAAGTATGAATGTGACACTTGAGAACACCATAATTATATGACACTTGAAATCGTATTAAAATATCGCAATAAATTTTAATTTTAATTATATGACACCATTGAAAAAGAAATTAACACCATTTTAAAAAAAATACTAATATCTTTTAATGGAACTTGACACTATTATTTAGTTTCACCCGCTTTTAATAAAATAAGAGTTAATATTTAAAATTTTGACACCGTAATTAAAAGGTTTAATCAAAAATAGGTGTCTAAAGTATGTATTTTTTTAATTTTAAGTGCCTAAAGTATTATTTTGTAAAAATAGGTGCCCGAAGTTTCAAAAGTTGTAATTTTAGGTGCCTACCGTTAATGAGTGTTAAAAAATCTTTAACCAATCAATGCTTGACATATGGCACTAATTTTTTTAAACAAAAACACCCGAAAAATTCAATTTATCATAAAATTCCGAAATTTTGGAAGTTTTACAAAACAGCCCCCAAATCCCTAAAATTACCCAAACCTAAACCCCCAAATCGTCGCCGCCCCTGAACACACCCATTTAGTCGCCGGACCAAGGCGGTCATTTCCCCCAATAGGCGTTGCCGAAAACGACAAACGGCGTGCGAGCCGAACATCGATTTCGCGTTCGACGTTCGGCTGCACGTCTTTCGTCGTTTTCGGCGACGCCATGTTGGGGGAAATGACCGCCTTGGTCCGGCGACCAAAGGGTGTGCTCAGGGGCAGCGACCGGCGGCGGAAGCGGCGGTGATTTTGGGGTTTGGATTTCGGTAATTTTAGGGATTTAGGGAAAATTTTGTAAAAATTGTAAACTTTCGGGATTTTATGAAATACATAAATTTTTTGTTTTTAATTTTAAATTTTGAAAAAAATAAATTAAATATATCACGTGTCAAACATTGATTTGTTAATGATTTTTTTAACACTCATTAACGGTAGGCACCTAAAATTGTAATTTATAAAACTTTGGGCACCTACTTTTATAAAATAATACTTTAGGCACGTAAAGTTCAAAAAAGACATACTTTAGGCACCTATTTTGGTTTAAGCCCAATTAAAATTTCCCAGCTTCTCTCATGTTTTTTTTATATCAAAAAGACATACTTTAGGCACCTAAAGTTTAAAAAAGACATACTTTAAAACTTTAAAAAACCTTGTGTTAGTCGCTCTCCTTCAACCCAAGCCGCTCTCCGCTGCCAAAATTTTTTCAACCCTAGCCGCTCTCTACTTTGATCAATCCCTTTGATCGGTGGTCGACAATCGGTTTTAGTATTGGTTGTCGACCACCAGATCTATTAGTTGTTTTTGTTTTTTATTTTAATAACAATCTCTTTCTTTGTCCTTGTGACACGTTTTTTCCTCTGTCCTTGTGACATGTATTTTTTTGTGGTTTGGTTCATCTGTTTTTGTGGCATGTTTCAGCATACCCTAGCGATTGATTGTTGTTCGCACAGAGATTCAATCGGCGCTAGTTTCTGATTTATGTTTTTGTCGGTGGTCACTTGGAAAGTTTTATCCCCACTCGGTTGATGGTTGTTTGTCGATGAAATCAGTCTTGAGTAGCGATATTTTTTGCTTGACAGTTTGGATCGCGCACCACTCCTTCTTCTTTCTTTATGCGTCTCGTTTGGACAGAGACAATGAGATTCAGGAGGCTGCTAAATTTTGTTGGTATGCTTATCTCCATATAAATTTTCATTTTTCTTTGTTTTTTTGGGTTGGAAGGATTTTTTAGGTTGTTTACTCCAAATTATCTTCTTCTTGGATGCATTATGTTTTTTCTATGAATTTAATAAAAATTAGTGACTTTTATAAAAAAAATCATACATAAAAATATTATCATTAAAAATCTCCTAAAACTTATTTAGAGAAAAAAGTACACACTAATAATATTACCAAAAAAACAACACCAAAAATTAAACAGTAAAACGGTCGATCTATATCTAGGGATGGGCATTTTACCCGGATTCGAGGGATTCCGACCCAATTCGGCCCGACCGAGTCGGATTTTTTAATGAAAAAATTAAGTTCAGATTGGGTCGGATCGGGTTTTTGCTAAAGGTATACTCGGGTCGGGTCGGGTCGAGTTCGGGTTTAGGGTGGAAAATATCCGACCCGACTTGGGACTAATAATGTAATTTCCCCCTGAATTTTTTAGGGATATTTATAATAATACCCCTCTTTATATATATATATAATAATTAAGTCCTTAAAATTGAATTTTATTTATAAGTTAGTCCTTTAAATTATATTTTTTTGTAATTAAATCCCTTAAAATTATTATTTTTACAATTAGGTCCCTAAAATTAATTTATTTTATATAGTTCGGGCTGGGTCGAGGTCGGATTTGTAGAAAGTCAAGCAATGTGGTGGCAGCCAAAATTGAAAATGGGAAATTTCAATTTTGGCAGGTGCAGCCAAGATTGAAAAATGGCATGGGAAAATCACAATTTTGGTCCCTAAACTTTAGGTTATTTATAAGTTAGTCCCTAAAGCTCAACTATAAATAGCCTAGCCATTTTCCATTCTTACACATCCCAAATCATTCTAACCTCCTCCCAATACTAGAGAAATTAGAGAGTTTTCATAGAGTTGTTTTCTCCTTTTTATCAAGAGAGAATTGTCATTGTTTTCTCCTTGTTAGATTGAGAGAAGTTGTAATTCCTATTTTCTCATAGTGAAATTCTTCTACCTTTGTCCGTGGTTTTTTACCCTATATTATTTAGGGGTTTTCCACGTAAAATCTGTGTCTCCTTTATCTTCATTGTTATTTTCTCAAATTATCAGTTGCGTTTTTGCTCTATCCGACGATCGTATTCCGCAACAATTGGCATCAGAGCCAGATTTGGGTGCGTATATCTACTTACCGTATTCTCTGTTGGTTGCCACTGAAAAGTGGATCCTCCATCATAAGAAAGTAAGTTAGATATTACTCATTCATTGAAGGTGGTGGGCACTATTCACGTCAAAAAGGTGAAATAGTGGGAGCTATCTGAAATAGAAGCTATGGCAACGAAATTTGATATTGAAAAGTTCAATGGGAGAAATTTCTCACTGTGGAAATTGAAGATAAAGGCCATCCTAAGAAAAAACGGATGTCTAGCGGCTATCAGCGAAAGGCCGGCAGATTTTACGGATAACAAGAAATGGAATGAGATGGACGAGAATGCTATTGCAGACCTTCATTTAGCATTAGCAGATGAAGTACTATCAAGCATCGAGGAGAAGAAGACAGCCAAGGAGATTTGGGATCACCTCGCAAAATTATACGAGGTCAAATCGTTGCACAATAAAATTTTCCTTAAGAGGAAATTGTACACTCTTCGGATGTCAGAATCTACTTCAGTGACAGAGCACTTAAACACGTTGAATACTCTATTTTCTCAGCTTACATCCCTAAGCTATAAAATAGAGTCACAAGAACGTGCTGAACTTCTGCTTCAAAGTCTACCTGATTCGTATGATCAACTCATCATCAACTTGACAAACAACAACCTTACAAGTGATCTAGTCTTCGATGACGTTGCAGCTGCTGTTCTGGAAGAAGAAAATCGGCGCAAGAACAAGGAAGACAGACAAGGAAATCTGCAACAAGCAGAGGTCTTAACGGTGATAAGAGGAAGATCAACAGAACGTGGCCAAAGTAGCAGTCACAATCATGGTAGATCAAAGTTAAGGAGTAAGAAGAATTTAAAGTGCTACAACTGCGGAAAGAAGGGTCACATGAAGAAGGATTGTTGGAGTTTACCTAAAAACTCCAATCCTCAAGGAAATATGGCAAACACTTCAGATGATGGAGATGCTCTCTGTTGTGAAGCAGCAACAGCCATGGAAGGCAGAAAAAGATTTGCAGACATATGGCTTATTGACTCGGGAGCCACATATCACATGACCTCAAGAAGAGAATGGTTCTATAATTATGAACCTATCTCAGGAGGATCTGTGTACAGCTGCAATAATCATGCCTTGGAAATTGTTGGCGTTGGAACCATCAAATTGAAGATGTATGACGGGACAACCAAAGTTGTTCGAGATGTGCGACACGTGAAAGGCTTGAAGAAAAACTTATTATCCTACGGATTGTTGGATAATAATGCAAGCAAGATTGAAACACAAAAAGGAATCATGAAGGTGTTCCATGGAGCGCTTGTGGTGATGAAAGGTGAAAAGATAGCGGCAAATTTGTACATGCTGAAGGGAGAGACTTTGCTAGAGGCTGAAGCCTCTGTTGCCTCATGTAGTTCAGATTCTACCATGTTATGGCATCGGAAACTTGGACACATGTCAGAACAGGGAATGAAAGTCCTTGTGGAGCAAAAGCTACTTCCGGGTTTAACAAAGGTATCACTTCCTTTGTGTGAACATTGTATTACAAGTAAGCAGCATCGATTAAAATTCAACACATCAAATTCTAGAGGCAATGTTGTTCTAGAATTGGTTCATTCTGATGTATGGCAAGCACCGGTTACATCCCTAGGCGGAGCAAAGTATTTTGTCTCCTTCATTGATGACTACTCTAGGAGATGTTGAGTGTATCCTATCAAGAGGAAGGCAGATGTGTTTTCAACCTTCAAAGTTTTCAAAGCGCGGGTGGAACTTGATTCTGGAAATAAGATCAAGTGTTTCAGATCAGATAATGGAGGTGAATATACAAGTGATGAATTTGATGACTTTTGCAGAAAAGAAGGCATCAAAAGACAGTTCACAACAGTATACACTCCTCAACAAAATGGAGTGGCAGAGCGGATGAACAGAACTCTGTTAGAAAGAACACGAGCAATGTTGAGAGCTGCAGGGCTAGAAAAAGCTTTCTGGGCAGAAGCAGTCAATACCGCCTGTTATTTGGTGAATCGGGCTCCATCAACTGCAATTGAGTTGAAGACACCGATGGAAATGTGGACTGGTAAACCAGTTGATTATTCAAACCTCCATATATTTGGAAGTATTGTGTACGTGATGTACAATGCCCAAGAAATTTCAAAGTTGGATCCAAAATCCAGAAAATGTAAATTCTTGGGGTATGCTGATGGAGTAAAGGGGTATCGCTTGTGGGATCCCACTGCCCGCAAAGTGATTATCAGCAGGGATGTTATCTTTGTAGAAGATAAGCTACAAAGAAAAGAAGAAGATGATAGCACTGGTAAAGAAAAGCCAGAGACTACACAGATACATGTTGAAAATGAGTTTGAACAGAGAGATTGTTCTGAAGTAGAACCAGAGCTCGAGGAATCAGAACCAGAGAATTCTGAAGCTCCAATAACTCGTCAATCAGATCGTGTGAGAAGACGCCCCAATTGGCACTCAGATTATGTTATAGAAGGTAATGTTGCATACTGCCTTTTAACGGAGGACGGTGAGCCATCAACATTCGAGGAGGCAATGAACAACTCAGATGCTTCGCAGTGGATGGCGGCAATGCAAGAAGAAATTGAAGCCCTTCATAAAAATAATACATGGGAACTTGTGCCACTACCACAAGGAAGGAAGCCAATTGGTAACAAATGGGTCTTCAAAATCAAGAGAAATGGTGACGATCAAGTGGAGAGGTATCGTGCAAGACTGGTGGTCAAAGGATATGCTCAGAAAGAAGGTATTGATTTCAATGAAATCTTTTCTCCTGTGGTTAGACTAACAACGGTTCGAGTTGTCCTTGCAATGTGTGCTACATTGAATTTACATCTAGAGCAGCTAGATGTTAAAACAGCTTTTCTTCATGGAGATCTTGAAGAAGAGATTTACATGCTCCAGCCTGAAGGTTTTGAAGAAAAAGAAAAGAAGAACTTGGTTTGTAGGTTGAACAAATCTCTGTACGGTTTAAAGCAGGCGCCGAGGTGTTGGTACAAGAGATTTGACTCCTTCATCATGAGCCTTGGATACAACAGACTTAATGCAGACCCTTGTGCTTACTTCAAGAGGTTTGGTGAAAACGAATTTGTTATATTGCTGTTGTATGTAGATGACATGTTGGTTGCAGGCCCCAACAAAGATCATATTGAAGAATTAAAGGCACGACTGGCTAGGGAATTTGAAATGAAGGACTTGGGACCAGCAAACAAGATTCTAGGGATGCAAATTCACCGAGACAGAAGTAGTAGGAAGATTTGGCTTTCACAAAAGAATTACTTGAAAAAGATCTTGTCACGATTCAGCATGCAAGATTGTAAGCCAATTTCTACCCCTCTTCCTATTAACTTTAAATTATCCTCCAGTATGAGTCCTAGCAGTGAAGAAGAGAGGATGGAGATGTCTCGAGTACCGTATGCATCAGCAGTGGGAAGTTTAATGTTCGCTATGATTTGTACAAGACTAGACATTGCACAAGCAGTGGGAGTGGTTAGTCGGTACATGGCGAATCCAGGCAGAGAGCATTGGAATGCTGTGAAAAGGATCCTGAGATACATCAAAGGGACCTTAAATGTTGCATTATGTTACGGAGGATCAGACTTTCTTATCAGCGGGTATGTCGATTCTGACTATGCAGGAGATTTGGATAAAAGCAAATCTACAACAGGGTATGTGTTTACACTTGCTGGTGGAGCTGTAAGCTGGGTTTCAAAACTGCAATCGGTTGTGGCTACGTCAACAACGGAGGCAGAATATGTAGCAGCTACACAAGCCAGTAAAGAAGCAATATGGTTGAAAATGCTATTGGAGGAGCTCGGGCACAAACAAGAGAATGTCTCTTTATTTTGTGACAGTCAGAGCGCCTTGCATCTTGCAAGGAATCCTGCTTTTCACTCAAGAACAAAACACATTCGGGTCCAATACCACTTCATTCGTGAGAAAGTGGAAGAAGGGACGATAGATATGCAGAAGATCCATACCGATGACAACATAGCAGATTTCATGACAAAAGCAATCAACACTGATAAGTTTACTTGGTGTCGATCCTCTTGTGGCTTGTTAGAGACGTAAGCAACATGGAAAGTACGAGGTAGAAAGAATGGTGTGAAGATATGATTGTTCCAATCAAATCTTCAAGTGGGAGATTGTAGAAAGTCAAGCAATGTGGTGGCAGCCAAAATTGAAAATGGGAAATTTCAATTTTGGCAGGTGCAGCCAAGATTGAAAAATGGCATGGGAAAATCACAATTTTGGTCCCTAAACTTTAGGTTATTTATAAGTTAGTCCCTAAAGCTCAACTATAAATAGCCTAGCCATTTGCCATTCTTACACATCCCAAATCATTCTAACCTCCTCCCAATACTAGAGAAATTAGAGAGTTTTCATAGAGTTGTTTTCTCCTTTTTATCAAGAGAGAATTGTCATTGTTTTCTCCTTGTTAGATTGAGAGAAGTTGTAATTCCTATTTTCTCATAGTGAAATTCTTCTACCTTTGTCCGTGGTTTTTTACCCTATATTATTTAGGGGTTTTCCACGTAAAATCTGTGTCTCCTTTATCTTCATTGTTATTTTCTCAAATTATCAGTTGTGTTTTTGCTCTATCCGACGATCGTATTCCGCAACAGGATTTAGTATATTTATTTTCAGGTCGGGTCAGATCAAGTGCGGGTTTAGGGTGCTAATTTTCGGGTCGAATCCGGGTGGGGCAAAAACCCTACCCTACCCATTATAATTATTGTCGAGTCTAATCTAATTACCATTTGTTATCCTGATTTTCATTTCGATCAAAGAAGCAACTCCTAAGCGAATGCTATTGCTCTAAATTTGGTTTCGTTTGATTCCATAACACCCAGAGAGCAAGAAAATAGCACCAACACATGACCCTCCGAGTCTTGAAGCACTCTCCCGTAACATGTTGGGCCCGGTTCACCATGTACTAATCCGTTAACATTAAATTTAAGGTTACCGAAGAATGGCGGACACTCACACCACACATCATTGGACCACACCACCCTTATTGTACTTCGTTGAAGACACTTTGATGGACAATCCCACCAAACAGACTCATGAATTATATGTTCACTAATCACTATCATCCATTCCATACACAATGCAAATCACTGTCATCTATAGGCAGCCCCTATCCCTCGAAAAACAAAGCGTTGGAAGTCTATGAATCCAAACCAACTAAACAAAACATTGAATCTTCAAATTTCTACACTGATGCACCACCTAAGTCATTATCCTCAATCTTTTGTTTTCCCAGGTATCTTTGTCTCTTTCGATCGTCTTGCTTCTTTCAGACTTAGCATATATACTAGACATGTGTTTGTAACTTTAAATGTAATCATGTTTTCTTCTTCTTCAGGTGAACAAGTTCATGTTCTAGCATGCTTATCAGTGTGTAATAAGGAAACAGAAATTATTACCCCCATTAAAGTTGCTGCAGTAATTAATAAAAATGGTAAGAGAAAGGGTGAGAAAAAATTCAGTGCCTGGAGGAGGGGATGTGAGTCTTAATGGTGCAGTAATTGATCAGAATGGTGACAACTTGGAGAAAGACAAGATTGATCCTGCAAAGGACTGGAATACAGTTGAAAAGGCTTAACAACTCTAATTTCTTTGTCAGGATTGTAGAGTCTGATGAGCCTCTCTGGTCAAAAAAAGGTGCTTCTGGGTCTGAGATGAATACCCAACAATATATTACAAATGAAACAAATAACACTGCTCAGAACATATCTACGCAAAATGCCAATATTTCTGGTGGAGTAGCTAGAGATGGTATTAACTGTTGCTCTCTTTCCAATGGAGACATAGTGGTAAGCGTCACTGAATAACTATATTGTTTCACTACTTGCTTTGACTTCGGATAAATGCCGGAGACATTTTTGTTCTAAATCCTAACCCATATACCATATACCCTACAAATATATCATACTATAAATTTTCTAAACCCTAACCACAATCACTAGCCTTAAACTCAAAATCTAATTTTTAGTTTATGACACAAATAAGAACACAGAAAAGGGACATAGGATTTTTATTCGTTCGCAACCACCTTCCCTGACCTCCGATAGAGAGGGGAGTGTTTCGATTGTTAACCACTATGCGGTTATTTATTTATGGGTAAACTACAATAGATGTCACTCAATTATAAGTAAGATTGTATTTAGGTCACTCAATTATTAAAAGTTACATTTGGGTCACTCGATTATTAAAAATTACACTTGGGCCACTCAATTATGAGTAAAGTTACATTTAGGTCACCCAATTATTAAAGGTTACATTTGGGCTATGTAAGTTTACATTTGGGTTGAGTAAGTTTATATTTGGGTCACCCTTCATATTTAAGAAAATACATCAATTTCGTCATTTTCCCCTCCAAATCACTTGTACCTTGTTAACACTAGATTATTTCATTTGAAATCATTAATTAATCTAATACACAAATTGATATATTTTTTTAAATATGAAGAGTGATCCAAATGTAACTTTACATATAATCGAGTGACCCAAGTGTAACTTTTAATAATTGGGTGACCCAAATATAACTTTACCCATATTTGAGTGATTCAAATGTAACTTTTAATAATTAGATGACTCAAATGTAACCTTACCTATAATTAAGTGGCCTTCATTGTAGTTTACCCTTTATTTATCTACATCTACTCTTTTGTCCTATTTATTGAAGAAAAAATAGATTGACTTGATTACCCTTAAGCTATATATACATATATACTTAGGTAAAATAAAATACGTGAAAACGGATTAGAAACAAAACAAAAGGAGGAAGAGAAATCCATTCAAAAAAGAGAGAAGAAGAGAAACATGAATTTTCAATTTACGCCTAAGGTAGGCGGACACGTCACCATCCGCGTAGGTCCCACTGTTTACCTTTTCCAATCCCGTACTGCCCCTGTTTTTTTACCCTTCCCGCTGCCCGGGCTACCCCGCCCCTTGCTTATCCACTTTCCTCCAAAAATAAGTAATTTTAGTTATGGTTTTAATATGTTCAAATCTTTTTTATTTTAATTTAAAATTATTTATTTTTTACATCTATAATATTTACAGTAGGTTAAAATTAACAATAAAGTAACATGCTTCAATTAAATTGATGCCAAATGTTTTTATAATAAACACTAAAATTATACATAAAAGTTTATGTATTTAAATTGAATTAATGTATATGGTTTCTTAAAAGTTTGTCATTTTATATATTTAAATTTAATTAATTTAATTTCACAAGACACTAACACTATTATCTACGTAACATCATGATCGCGTGATATGTATTTATGTTAAATTCACAAATTGTTATATTTATCTAATATGGAAATAAAATAATATATTTATTTTTAAAATTATAAAATTAAATCAAAATCAAAATTAGTATTAAAATTTTATGTATATAAGTATATCAAATAAAAATTAATTGTACAATATATTTATCTCTCGACATACAAACTCAATTAATCTTCAGCTAATTACAAATGGGTCTATATGTTATTTCACACCATATCTTAATTTTTTATTACAAAAAAAATAAATGATTGCTAATTTTGGGATTTCATCTAATTCGTGTTTTGACAACTCCTCATAGATCATTCCTACAATAAACTGTAAAGATTTTTATTGAAGCATGTGACTTTATTGTTAATTTTAACCTACAATAGACTGTAAAGATTTTTATATAATTGAATCAAAATCAAAATTAGTATTAAAATTTTATGTATATAAGTATATCAAATAAAAATTAATTGTACAATATATTGTCTTTATTTTTTATTATAAAAAATAAGTGGTTGCTGATTTTAGAGATTTCATCTAATTCGTGTTTTGACAACTCTTTATGGGCTTTTCCTACAATAGACCGTAAAAAAATTTATTGGTACAAAAAGAAGTGTATATTGGTCCAACATTTATCTTTTCTCTTTTAACTTATTGTCTTTTTTATTTTTTAAATATTTTAAAATCTCTATTAAATTACATTCTAATTTTATTTGTATTTATCAACAAAGTTGTTTGGTGGATGTGTCGATCAAAATAAAATAAAAAGCTTACGTGGGTGGGTGGGCAGCCTCCATTTTACTTTTTTTTTCGTTTGTAGTCTTGGTCCCTTGGATTCGATTTAGAATAAAAAAGGGAAAATAATAAATTAAATTAAAAACAGTGGAGGAATTGAAAGAATCAATAATAGTAGCTAAGGGAACTATTCTTCCTTGTTTTGTTTCCACATACAAAATTTTAACAATCCATTGCTTTCAAGTTTCAAGTGAGTGAGATTTATTATTAATTTCATCTCCGAAGCAAAAATGGAAACACAAAGTAATAAACAAACTTGTTTCCCTTCAGCATTTCCAGATTCCATAATCATTCTACTTTTTCCTGTCTGCTTCAGATTTTAGTCTCTCTTCTCTCCTTTTAGCTTTTCCAGGTGGGGGGTTTTTCGGTATTCAGCTTTAGCATTTTTAATTTGGCTTCCTTCAGCTTTGGTGGTTTTTTAATTTTATGATATGAGAAATTGTTAGGGTTAGAAGAAGAGGGAAGATGGGATTAGGTTTTGAGGAAGGAAAGGTGAAGTCTTGGGATACGTGCAAATCAAAGGGAGGGAAGAAGAAGAAGAAGAAAAACAGTGAAAAAGAAGATCTTGATGCTGCTGTAGAAGAAACAGGGTGTTGGGTTAAGCTCAGATTTATTGGAAGCTGCATTTCTTCAAGATCCAAAGTCGATACTTCTGTTAGTGGGACCAGTACTAACTATGGTGATTTTTCTTTTTCTTTTTTCTTGCTGAATGTTACCCCTTTTCTTATGCTCTGCTATTAAGTTGTACAACTAGCTCTTTTCTTTTCTGGGTTACCTTTTGTTCATGGTTATTATTGTTTTGAATGCTGTGATGCTAGTTTGTAAGTAGCTTGGAGATGATAATAGGGAAGCTAATTTAGCTTGGTGCAGCCTTTAAAATGATGCATCCAGCTTAGGGTCTAACAACTCAAGCAGTGTTCTTTTTTCCTAGTTATGATTGGGGTCAATTAGTAGATTTTAACTTGTTAACTATCTTTAGAAAATTGTAAAATTGTATTTTGGAACTCTATTTAATCCAATGAGAGTTTAACCCCAAACTTGAGCTACTTAAATATTATGAAATGCAGAAATTACTGTCCTGGATTGTTTTGAACCCTTGTTCTCATGAGCGATCTTGAAATCTGGCATAGAGATTTAATGTGAAGACTTAACAACTCCACTGTAAATTAGTTGGTTTGCTGAACTTCGTGCATGATGTAGCACCAAATCAGTGCTTATATGAAAAAAAATCTATTGTGGTAGCTGTTTCATTTTAAATGTTATTTTCGAGAAGGTTACAAATGATGTACGGCATTGATGAGAAAGAGCTTGTGCCATACATGGTGAAATTCAAAGATGCTTTACAATCATTTATACTCAAAAAGGGATTATATTATATTATCAGCATATTAACCACGCTGTGGCAACTTGAGTTCCCACAATGCAAACCCAAATTTCTCCCCTACATGTTTTTCGTCTTGGAGCCTTATATAATTTTTAACTTGTAACATGTTAATTCTGCGCATTTATGAACAGATAGCAAATCTGCCTACGATACCAGTAAAGATCAACCGGCAGCTCCAGTTGTCTCATCTACAACCACTAGCAATGCAGAAAGTAGTTCATCTACTTCCAAACTTGAAGATGAGATTAAAATTGCATCTCGATTACGGAAGTTCACATTTAATGATCTAAAGCTGGCGACAAGAAACTTCAGACCTGAGAGTCTTCTCGGTGAAGGTGGTTTTGGTTGTGTTTTCAAGGGATGGATCGAAGAAAATGGAACTGCTCCAGTAAAACCAGGCACTGGGCTTACTGTCGCTGTTAAAACACTCAACCATGATGGCCTCCAGGGTCATAAAGAATGGCTGGTTTACACATTTCCTCAACTGTTTCTCCTTTACTCATTCATATCTGTGCCTCATGTTTTCTTTCTGTTTCTTGTAAGTACTTAATCTTTTGCTGATTCTTGGATCATCAATTTGGCAGGCCGAAGTGAATTATCTTGGTGATCTTATCCATCCTAACCTGGTTAAACTTATTGGTTATTGCATTGAAGATGATCAAAGACTGTTAGCTTATGAGTTTATGCCTCGCGGAAGCTTGGAGAACCACCTCTTCAGAAGTATGTAGCTGCTATTTTGTCTATGACTGAATTTTCACTTCAGAATATTCATTTTTGAGGCATCATAAATGTTCATCCAAAAACTATGTTAAAGCTTAGCTGGGTTTCAGTTGCTTGCTACATATATCTTCTAGGGAATAGGGATGTTGAGTTACAATGAATATCATCTCTGATCTCTGGAATATGGCTACTTTTTCGATTGGACTCCAAAAATAATGGATCTACCCTCTACTTTAGAAAATGCTGACCTTTTAGATTGGACTTGAATTACTTCACTCTTGATATTCCGCATGTTTATTATATCTATGTGCTGTGATTGGGGCTTTTATGTTTTCAATTAACATTGTAACTCACTTAGATGCTTATATAGGATCCTTGCCTCTTCCGTGGTCCATAAGGATGAAAATTGCACTAGGTGCTGCAAAAGGTCTTGCATTTCTCCATGAAGAAGCAGAAAGACCTGTGATATATCGGGATTTCAAAACCTCTAATATCCTATTAGATGCAGTATGTGTACCAAAAACTTTACCTCAATAAAGTTCCATGTTTAGTGATAAAAATAAAACAAGAGTTCTGTTTATGGAATGATTTACACCTAATAATATGTTTTGCAGGACTATAATGCAAAGCTTTCTGATTTTGGGCTGGCTAAAGATGGTCCTGAAGGAGACAAAACCCATGTATCAACCCGTGTGATGGGAACATATGGCTATGCAGCCCCTGAATATGTAATGACTGGTAAGCTTGAATCGAAAGGAGATGCTTGTTTAAGTTTGCCACTTTACCCTTCCCATCCCTGTTATATGCTCTTCGAAGTTTATACTTGACAATTAAACGATTCGCAAGGTAGCTTTAACTTATTAGTCTGCTTTATGATGTTTCTTAGTCATATATATATTAAACAGCATTCAGTATCCGTCTTTATTGCAGATGAGCAGTATTTTAAAGGTAAAATATGTCTAAAAATGGAAGCTATGAAGTCTGGTCCATGATATAATTGTTCTTTCGGGCAGATATCTTTTAATTTTTACCCTTTCTTTTAGTCATGACAAATGAATGTTCCAATCTTTGAAGCATGTTTTAATGCTTTTCTATGAAAGACATGACACACTTCGGCACATGTTAGAGTCGGTAGTTTAGCTCTTCTTCCTCCTTCAGCATGGTTCTTTAATCTATAATTGTCAGAGTTCTTTATATCTCACATAGTATTTTAGGGGCCACCGTCAAATGCAATAGTAAGAATTTTAGAGGTTCCATGTGTAATTGTTATTCAAAGCCTTACCTCCTTGAGATAGGCAGTTAAAGAAAATTGGAAACTGTGTCAGACGCAGAAACTTAGTACAATATTGCACTTTGGCTGATGAGCACCAAACTATTTTGCTGTGTAACTGCTTGTAGAATACCCTTGCATGCTCTTTAGATGGAATCACGGCCTGTTGAGATTTCCATACCATTGAACCTGTAATCATTTAGCAGGAGTGGAGGCAGCTCGAGTTTATGATGTCAGTCGATTATTTAAGATGTTTTTCAGGGGGAAAACCACAGGATTACCTGGCATGTCAGAAACTTTTTTACTGTTTATTGTGGGTTTTGCAATTACTTTTGATGAACTCTAAAATTTCTTAACCTTTAAAGAATTATCTTAACGCCTTTTTTTTACCTGCTCTCCTTATTCAGAGATGAAATGAACACTTTATTTTGGTTCTCCTCTTTGTGTCTGATTCAAATGAACATTAATTCTCTCTCAGGACATCTTACCTCAAGAAGTGACGTTTACAGTTTTGGTGTGGTTTTACTCGAAATGTTAACTGGTAGGAGATCCATGGACAAAAACAGACCTAACGGAGAGCATAATCTTGTGGAATGGGCTCGGCCTCATCTAGGTGAGAGAAGAAGGTTCTATAGATTGATTGATCCTAGGCTTGAAGGTCACTTCTCTATTAAAGGTGCTCAGAAAGCTGCACAGCTGGCTGCTCACTGTCTAAGCCGTGATCCAAAAGCTAGACCCCTAATGAGTGAAGTGGTGGAAGCATTGAAGCCTCTACCAAATCTCAAGGACATGGCAAGCTCATCATATTATTTCCAGACAATGCAAGCGGAACGAGTCGGATCCAGTCCGATTACTAGAAATGGTATCCGAAATCCAGCCGGATCACTTTCAAGGAACGGGCACAGAAGCCTTTCCATCCCAAATGGTTCCCATGCTTCTCCCTATCACCATCAGTATCCCTATAAATCACCAAAACCCAATGGTAAACCATAATGTTGACTAGTTAAATTATCTTTCCCCAACCCCTTTTCATCAATTTATTTTCTTTTTTCCCCTCAGTATAGATGTATTCTGTGAAAGCATTTCTTCCTAGACAATGGAGAAAACAACAGAGTAGCTTGTTTGCTTTAATATCATGTTTAGGATGTTAGCCTCCCAGCAGGACATTCAGGGCAAGTAAAGCTTGTGGAGCCAAATGCCATGTTAAATCATCTGTTGCTCCAATCTATTTGGAAAATATTGAAAGATTTATTATTTTCTCCTTTCCCTGATGTATACAAGTGTTTGTTTCATGGTAGTATCTACTTGGTTGAAAGAGTCGAGTTGCCTGTTGCTATAATGGAATATTTATAACAAGTCTTCCATATAGATTCTTTTTGGCACTGCCTAGGCTCTTCATAACTGCGGTTGGGAAGGGGAAAGCCAATTAAAACTCATATTTAACCCTTCATTTATTGTTTTCTACATCCAACAACAGTAACGTTAGTTGATTTACATTACTAAATTTGACATGACTGACTGACTTATTAAAGCAACCTTCCGCTACACTTTCCCCTGAATTACCAGGGTCTTTGTAAAGATGTGGTTATGCAGACTGCCCATCAAGCTCTCCTTGTCAGCTGCTCTTTGGATGTGCTCTCAAAGATCTTGTCAGCGTTTCCGACCTCAAATCCATCTCGCCTGTGGGACTCTTTTATCTGTGTAATTCGGTTAATAATACAAGAAATCAGTATACCTTCTATGTTTATTGTTGCATACAGGGGATTTAAAACATTGAAACCATTCAAGGCTAAAACAGTGAGCTAATGTCCGCAACAGATATCCCTACGTTGTGGGTTTATGTACATTCGCCTGCACCTTGTGTACCTTAGAGGAATTAATATCTTAACAAACAACTGAAAACATTGTAAATACCTCACTCTCGGGCAGGTTTTTGTATTGAGGCAGCACAAGGCGTTCAGCAAACTCAATGTATGAGCAGGGAACAGACGCATCAATACCATCAGAAAAACTGAATGGTATTGAATCCGCCACGGTTGAGCTTTGCAGCAGAAGGCCATCCGGACTCACTGAAACCGAGGAAACATTTAATTCTCAACTCCATTTGCAAACCAATATCCAATACCAGTCATAACAGCAGCAACATGCAACTTACAGAAAAATGAGTATACCCATAAAGCTGTTGTCAGAACAGCAAAAGAGATTGAAGAGGAGGGAAGTAACCCACTTATAAGCTGTTAATTAGATAAATATCTATTACAATAAAAAAGAAACCCAACTAACCTTATTATCCACTCAATGGCCGGAGAATTATGGGAATCTTAAAAGCTCCTCAAATAGCTTTAATAATTTCTAAGTATCTGGTTAGCGCAAAGTGTTTCAGGCTACGAAGAGCCTTAATTCAGGCATGATTACAAAAAACACCCTGATAACGGCATATAGCATTTAAACAAACCACTCTCTTCCCAGTGCCACAATGCCAACGCCCTAGTTCTCTAAAATTGAAACTAGAGATCAAATTCTTTTTTTTTAATATAACTAGAGATCAAATTCTAACATTTCATACTTTACAAGACCTGCTTTATTAGTTTTAGCATATTCGACTTCACACCATTCCTAGTAATACTTCTATAACATTGGACAGTTATAAGGAAATCTGGTGGTATGTAACTATCAACAATGTTGATGTTTGAATAATTTAAATTCTCCAATGCCCTCTCTAACTGGCATGGAAAGAGGGAGCCTGCCATGAAACTGTGTCGCTAGCTACTAGCTAGTTGCTAGGACCAGCATGCCTTGTGACGGAAACCATCATGAATAGAATCTCACTCTCAAAAAGTTACAGGATCTTATGCCTCCAAAGTGCCATTCTAACGGCAGTTTATAATAAAACAGTAATATATGTTTGAGAAAGTAGCAAACCTTTTAGAATTCCGCCTTCAGAATTCAACTTGAACCCATTCTTTTCAATGAACTGGTTGAGGCTTTTGATATTCTTCAAGTTAGATTTCAGCCGATGCGTGGAGACGGTGACATGATTGAGTGCATACCCATTGACAAGGGTCCAGGCAGCATATTCACTTTCCCTGAGCATTAAAGAGATATAAGTAGGCATTCGTAACTGGAGGTCTGTGTATAAATCAAACTGCTGTAGAAAATGCAGTATTATAGCACTAAGATGCTGATAGGTAAAGTCAACTCATATTATGTTGTGAAGTGTGCAAAATTCTTTGCTCAATGAAATAAAGGCAATCAAGATAGTACCCTGCCAATTGTTGAAATTCAGAATACAAAGGCTTCTCCCATGTTAAAGATCCCAGAGCACTTGCAAGAGCGGCATATTTATTTCCACTACCAGATTTTTCAGTGTACTTTCTGATTATTTCCTGAATCAGCAATGAGAAAATATACAAAATAAGAACACAGGAGTACAAAGAGAGGTGGACATCGGGTGCAAATTATAATATCACTTCATAATAGCATCTTTAGCCAGATTTCTCGACAAAACTTGGATATTTTTCTACATGAGAGATAGGGGAAGGCATAACTATTAGATATCAGGGCTCTCTCTCATTAGGTCTCAAGCTTGAAAATCAATCATAATACATTTAAAAAATGCATTCCTAGTCAATAAAATCCGCTAAACATATTATCCCTTTAGTCCACCACCATAATATGCGTCTTTTAAATAGTTTAATGGAAGAACAAGTGTTATATAAACTTCAGCAGCCAACAAAAGCTAAATCCCAGGAAATGTTTTGGTAGGTCGAAGACAGATCATCATTTAGCATTTCAAGTTTGGCAACATTTTAGCTTTGATTAAACAAGGGACAGTGAACTAATTCAGTAATATGATATAGTAATGTTGACTTATAATGCAACGGCAGACATACCTGTGTTTTGGGGCTCAGTTGATCCACAAGAAGCTCTGAAATAAATACTCTTGGTAAGGGGCCATTAACACCACTGCCACCATCTTGAGACGAACTATTGGGAGGAGAAAACCACAAGGCTTTCAATTTTTTAGCAGGAAATCTTAGTTCCTCCTTCTGGGTATATCCATAGTCCAGAAAAAAACTTGCCAAGGAATTAATCCCATAACCATTTACCTAAGTTACAATACCAGAAAGTATGCATAGCTCAATATTCAATACAAATTAATGAAGTACAGTTGATTCCCAAACAGTTTGAAAGTAGAGAAAACATACCCCAAAAGTCCTGAAAGCCAGATGATCATAGCAAATTTGTTCATCATCAACGGAATGGACAAGTTCCAAAATGGATTTAGCAGTAGGGTTTCGATTTAAATAAACTGTTTCCATGCTTTTCAAGATATCCCTGAGAAATGATTCACCTCCCTGTAACAGAGATATTGCATAATAGCAAGTAAAATGTTTCAGATATAAATAATTTGACAAAAGTGAAGTTGCAGTTGAAGATATTCACATCAAGAAGGCAAGAGATTGCCTCGCCGGCTCTTGAGACCAACTCAAAAAACTCTGCAATATAATTTACTTTCCTTGTATTGAATATATCACATCATATATCTAATTGTGACAGTAAATTTTACTAGAATCACTTGGCACATGAAGTCCTCTATACCGCACGATCAAACAATTCAGATATGAGATGAAGCATTAATTAATTATTTTTATGCAGAGAAAAAGTCATGTTTATATGCTATATGAATTCCAGATGATAACTGGAGTCTTAGATTAAGTGTTAAAACAAAAACAAAAAAGTGTTAGTTTTTAAATACAAGAAAAGAAAAGAAGAAATTGATGAAGTGTTTTAAAAGATTAAAACTTGCGTTCCCTAAACACCACTCCTACAATTATTTCTTAGCTGATCATGTACAGTACAAAGAATCATCAAGTTTCAATGATATTAAAGCTGATAAAGTTGTATCATTAAAAGTATTTTATGAAAACAATTGATATTTTCCACCCAAAACAAGAGGATCACCTTGGATTGACCGTCAGATTTGGAGGCGGAGGCGGAGACGGTGGTAGAAGAAGTTGAATTCCGGCGAAATAAAAGGCGGTTGAAGGAAACGGAATGGCCTGAAGATAGCTTGTGGGAGTGTGGTGGAGAAAAGGTGGAGGCCGGCCGAATATTGAGAGACGGTGGGCGAAAGGGGTTCTTAGCAATCGCCGATGAATAGCAGTTGGAGGAAAACATGGTGGATAGTTTCATTGGGATCTTCCGACACTATCCGCCACTTGGATCAACTGTGATTATAAAACTTAAACTTGAATTTGATTGCTTTTTGTTCGTCTGGAATCACAAGCTCAAGTTCAAGTTCAATTGATTTATCAATTTTCTTCTAGTCTTAAATATTTTCAAATCTAAGTTAATAACAATTGGATAAAAATCTCTACCTTTTTCTTCACTCGACAATAAAAAATAAATAAATTCCAAGCCCTATCCTTACATTTTAAATCTTAAATTTTATTTTATAAAGAACAAGATCTACAGTTTTGCACGGTTTCTTATCTGCAGTTTTGCACGGTTTTTTGTCCATTGTTTACGGTGTCTGGTTTATTCTTGATACTCTCCGACGGTGGCTGCGGTTTCTTGTCCATATCACAATGGAATCTGAACTTGCAAGACTTACGCTAGATGATGGTGAAGAGGAAATCCTGGCCCTTCCTCCAGAGATAGGACTGTTCCAGGAAGATTACGCTCTTTGCTTGGTGGGAACTTTCCATACCACAAGCATCATCCATTTCTTCTCCATGAGAAACACTCTTGCTGATATTTGGCCTCCATTGGGGGCGTTTCCATCACTGATCTAGGGGATAAACGCTACTGTTTTAAATTTTACAACGAGATCGACTTACACAGAGTTCTTTTGGGAAGCCTATGGTTTTTTAATAACCACCTCCTCCTTCTTCGCAGGTTGGAAAAGGGGAGGATCCCATGCAGGTTACACTGAATCTTGCTGTGTTTTGGGTCCAAGTGCATGATTTGCCAACTGGTATCATGTCTGAAATCATGGCACAACGATTTGGTAACTTCATTGGCCGTTTTATCGAATATGACTCCAAATTAATCTTGTCTGGGAGAAAACAATACATGCGGTTAAAGGCATTCTTCGATGTCAACCTACCTTTGAAACGAAAAAAGAAAATTGCACTGGATGCAACCCGTAGTACGTACGTGCGGTTCCAATATGAAAGACTCCCAATTTTCTGCTTCATCTGTGGTAAGATTGGACATGGTGAAAACTTCTGTCCACTACGACTGACAATGAAACCTGATGAAATAATTTTCGGGTGGGATTCGTCTTTAAGAGCACCGTCCAGGAGAGCACCTCCAGCACCCAGCCGTTGGTTACGAGATGGTGTTTCTGGTTTATCTTTGATGGATGCAAAAGCAGTTGCAACTTCTAACCTAACAACTGGTACCATTCTGCATGGAGTTCCTGTCAATGCACACGTGAATCTTAATACAACTGATGGCTCTATGGAGTTAGGTTCGGACGCTGAGGACAATCCATTGGCTTTACAGGATGGGAAGAAAAGGCAACGAGTTGTAGGAGAGGTGGCATCGGTTTCTGGAAATTTGGATTCTACGTCACCAATTGATGAACATGAGGTATCGGCTGGCCCTGTGATGCAAGGCAGCCGGCAGCCATGAAGGTCATTACTTGGAACGTCCGTGGGTTGGGGAAACCACGGGCCGTCACTCGCCTCAAAAACACTTTACGAGGCAATAGTCCCCACATTTTGTTTCTCATTGAAACAAAATTAGGTGTTCGTAGAATGGAGAGGGTTCGTCAACGATGTGGCTTTCGTTTTGGCATAGACGTTGATGCGAATGGATCAAAGGGAGGTTTGTCCCTTGGTTGGAAGTCGGAATGCAATGTAACTTTATCCAGTTACTCTCAACATCACATAGATGTGGTTATTAGAGAAGACGATGCTGAGCCATGGAGATTTACAGGGTTCTATGGGAACCCCATTGAAAGTGAGAGATCAAGTTCTTGGAACCTACTGCGTCGACTAAAATCTCAGAATGACTTGCCATGGTTAATTGCAGGAGATTTTAATGAAATTATGTATTCATTTGAAAAGATGGGTAGGAGGATACGGCCAGAACGTAACATGCTACAATTCAGAGACACTTTGAATGATTGCGAACTTGGAGATCTTGGTTTCAACGGTGTGTGGTTTACTTGGGAGAGAGGTAACTTCCCACAAACAAACATGAGAGAACGTCTTGATCGAGCATTAGCAAATCCGAGATGGTGGGATATTCATCCATTATACTGTGTCAAACATCTACTCCATTCCATCTCTGACCATTGCCCGGTGCTCATTGACACATTAGGGCACGCATCTAATCACAGTAGATCATCAGCTACCCTTTTTAGATTTGATGCACATTAGGTTCTCGAAGAAGAAACAGAAGGCTTGGTTAAAAATGTATGGGAGGAGCTGGGCGCTGTGCTGCATAAACTTTCTAACTTGGGAACCACCCTTTCACTATGGAGCAAAGAAACTAAACACACAAAGAGGGCATCAAAGAAAGGTTTATTGTCTAGATTGCAGGAATTAATCTCCTCCATTCCTGAGGATGACAAATTACAAGAGCTGATTGAAGTCAAACTTGGCTTGAACATTGAAGCTGATAAAGAAGAACTCTTTTGGGAACAAAGAGCTCGTTCGAATTGGCTTACTCACGGAGATAGCAACACTTCCTTCTTCCACAAGTTTGCCTCTTATCGCAAGAAAACTAATCATGTCCAGGGGCTATTTGATGCTACAAGTGGATGGATCACCTCAGAAAATAGAATGATCAGTTTGGCCACTTCTTACTTTGCTGACCTTTTCAAGACATCCTCACCTGCTGATGCTTCATTCCTTCTTGACAATGTTCAACCGAAGATCACAAGTTCTATAAATGCAAATCTGCTACAGCCATTCACAGTGGATGATGTATGGAATGCTATCAAAAGCATGGCCCCTATGAAAGCAAGTGGAGTTGATGGTTACCCGGCTTTATTCTACCAGAAATACTGGCACATCATAGGTCCAGACATTTCAACTTACTGTTTATCAATACTGAATGACAATTCAAGTGTTAGAGATATAAATGACACACTGATTGTCTTAATTCCTAAGATTAAGAAGCCTGAAAACATGTCACATTTCAGGCCAATTAGTCTTTGTAATGTCCTCTATAAAATCATCGCAAAGGTCTTGGCCAATCGGTTCTCTTCAACCTTGGACACATGTATTGATGAATGTCAGGGGGCTTTTATTCCATCTCGACAAATTTCAGACAATATATTGATAGCTTATGAAATTCTGTATTCAATGAAGAATAAAAGGACTGGAAAACAAGGATCATTTGCCCTCAAAGCCGATCTTAGCAAAGCTTATGATCGTGTCGAGTGGCCATTTTTGCAGAAAATGCTTCTGAAATTGGGCTATAATGAACGCTGGGTGAATCTACTCATGGACTGCTTTTCAACTGTATCTTACTCAGTGGGCTTTAATGGAGTTATAGGAGAGAAGTTCACTCCATCTCGTGGACTACGGCAAGGATGTCCACTTAGTTCGTATCTGTTTTTGGTGTGTGCAGAGGGTCTCTCGCAGATGTTGAATCACGCCATGCAAAACAGAACCCTTAGAGGTGTCACCATCGGTCGAGAAAGACTGGAAATTGGTCACTTATTTTTTGCCGATGACAGCATATGTTTTGCCAATGCATCAGAGGAAGCTGCTGTGACTCTTAAAAACATTCTAACACACTTTGGCAACGTCTCAGGGCAACGTGTAAACTACGACAAATCCCTACTGTTCTTCAGCACCAATGTACCCACCATGATCCAAACTGCAATTGGCTCCATCTTGGATGTTCGTATTGCAACCAACCCAGAACGATATTTGGGATTACCAACAATGGTTGGCAGAAATAAAAGGGAAGCTTTCAGCTACTATGTGGATAGGGTAAATAGCAAGTCCAATACATACAGCACCAAGTTTTTGTCTATGGGTGGTAAAGCAACCTTAATTCGAAGTGTCTTGCAATCAATCCCAGTATATGCCATGCACTGCTTTCTTTTGCCCTCATCTCTATGTCAAGCTTTGGAGCAATCCATGGCCAAATTCTGGTGGAAAAATGCAGGCACAAGTAAAGGCATTCATTGGACATCTTGGAACCAATTAGCACACTCAAAGCAAGAGGGAGGCATGGGCTTCAGAGACCTTGGTCAGTTTAACGTTGCATTACTAGCCAAACAATGCTGACGGCTTATTAAACACCCTGATTCCTTACTGGCAAAAGTTTTGAAGGCCAGGTATTATCCCTCAACGGATTTCCTCCATGCAAATTTGTGCTCTAACCCATCATATACTTGGCGAAGTCTCTGGAGTGCAAAAGGGCTTATTGAAAAGGGCCTAACATGGAGTATTGGCAATGGTGAATCAATCAACATTTGGAATGATCCATGGATCCCAAATGCAGAAGATGGTAGACCACGAACTGATGTTATTAATATCCACTATACTAAGGTTGCAGACCTTATCGATGTGCCTGCAAAGTGTTGGAAGTTGGATGTGTTACATAGTTTATTTCCATCCTCTTTGGTGTCCAAAATTTGTGAGATTCCATTGGCAAATACGCACCAACGCGATACCCTAGTTTGGAAGCATGATAATGCAGGTGTCTACACTGTTAAAAGCGGATACAAGTTACTTCACAGCAACCCTACAACAACCCCAGGTATACCTCACTTGAATATGAAGCAATTTTACAATCACATGTGGGGTTTAAACTTACCAGAAAAATTAAAGATCACAATGTGGAGAACGGTGAACAATTATCTTCCAACCTTTGAAAACCTTCAGACTCGAAGACTGCAAGTCCCAAATGGTTGTCGGTTTTGTCAATCTGTCAATGAGGGTATTGAACACTTGATACGTGAATGCTGGTACTCACAAGCCATATTTGCTGCCCAGGGAATTTCCCTACCTATGTCCATTCCAAACTTACCTTGGAAGGATTGGATAATCAACGCCTACAACAACTTGAGTGAGTCTGCTAAGAAGAATTTTGTAGTATCCTGTTGGGCCATTTGGTATGCTCGAAACAAAGCTGTTCATGATAGCCATTCTACCACAGTTTAGGAAGCGGTTGCTTTCATTCAAGCCTATATTAGGGAACATGAGACTCTTCATGTTGCTGTTCACCCACTGCCATGTATTCAACCACAACAGTGGACTCCTCCACAAGGGAACCTAATTAAAGCAAATTTTGATGCTGCCTATTGTGCTCAAACAAAAATTTCTGTTTCAGGTGTGATTTGTAGAAACAGTGTTGGCTTAATAATGGGAGCATGCACCATGAAACACTTCCACGTAGTCAATGCGTTCTTAGCGGAAGCCCTAGCTTGCAGGGATGCTGTAAATTTTGTCAATGACATGGGGTTTGACAGGGTTATCTTTGAGGGAGACTCACTGTCTATTATTAAGAAATTAAACTCCATATCTGAAGACTTCTCGCCGCTGAGGGTACTGATCAATGATATCAAACAAGCCATTTGCAACGTACGTGAAGCTGCTTTCTGCCATGTTCGACGTGAGAGGAATATGGCCGCTCACACTCTTGCGCAACATGGAAGAAGTTATGACACACCGGCATTCTGGGTAGAAGAAGCTCCAGATGCAGTCAATCTAGTTGTGGAAAGAGACAGACAGCACATCCATAGCTCTCAATGATCACCCTTTCACATTTTATGTTGTTTCTTTCTTGCTCATTTGACGGATGAAACACCAATCGAAGACAACTGTTCTTTTTTCAGTCCCTCCTCGGATTATCCCGTTATCTGCATTTCAGTTGATGCACTCCGAGTTTGTTCAGATCTCTGGGCTGGTTTTACTGTTTCTCTAGGTTTCATTTCTTAGTTTAAGAGAAGACTTTCCTGTTTGTAATACGCTTTATAGTTTTTCTTCTCTTATCTTTCTTTATCAATAAAACCAGACCTTTTCAAAAAAAAAATCTTAAATTTTATACCTTACAAAATTACATACTACTCTAAATTTTTTAAATTATTGTCAACTCTAAACCATAAACCTAATTTTTAGCGTAAAACATAAAGACAGAAGATTTCTATTCATAACAATTTAAACTTAAAAGATAAATTTCGGGAAATTTCAAGATCCTTATATAAAATATAAAATCTATTTCTATACTTTCTCGTTTGTATTAACAAGTGTCCCAATAAAAAAATAGATAATATTTATTTTAAAAGACACGAGTAAAGAAATTACGGACATACATATTACTAAAAAAATAATTTGGGACAAAAGTTGACAAATAAGAAAAGTGTAGGAGTCTGGGAATTGGATGAAAAAGGAATGACGTTAACGTGGTGGCGCGGGAGAGTGTTGCGTGAGGCACAGAAAATGCGTTCAGAAATGTAGCAATCTGGCAATGGCAAATGCATTCAACAGCTATGGATAATGGATAGAGATGAACGTGGACATGTCCTGGCAAAACAAACTTAAGTGGATACTTGTATGACCAAACATGATTGAGGTGTTTATTTGGAATTTCAAACAACCGGTTTTATCTTGTGTGTTTCTCGTTTAAAATATGTTTAACCGTTAAACAAATGTTTAATGTTTTATTTTATAATTTTTCAAGATTTTTTTGTCAACGGCTATTAGAAAAATTCACTATTCAATTAGAATATGACACACGACTTGTTTTTTTATTAATTTATGATTTTTTTAAAAAAAATTCAAAGTTTTAATTCTTTCAATCAAACCTTCAAATTACATCTTTCTCATCGTCCGACATCCCACACGTCGGTGGTTCACCATTCACTGTCTAAGCGTCCCATACCTCACCATTCGGCACCCCACCCTCTAGTCGTTGGTTAGAAACTCAATCGACTTTTTTTTCTTCATTGTTGGATGTTCGTTGATGGTGTAATCGACAATTCATCCCTCGAATTTCAATGATAGGATGATGGTGTTTTCAGCCGTTGGGTCCGCTGAAAGCAAGCGTGGTTAGTGGTGGTTGAATAGGTGGTCGAAGAGGAGAAATTTAGGGATTAGGCATTTAAGGTTAGGGTTTTGGGGACATTTTTAGAGAAATTAAAGATACTTGGGTTTTTTTTATAAAATAGAGATTTTTTTAAAAATAAAAATTAAAGAAAATAATAGAAATAGGCTATATGTCATGTTTTTATTAGATAACGGAAAGTTTTTGAAGTTTGTCACGGAAAAACCTTAAAAGGATTATAAAATAAAGGGTAATTATTCTATACACAAGCGCTTGTGAATTTTTTTTTACACAAGCGTCTTAGTTTTAGGGTTTATGGATTATGTTTAGGGTTTAAAGATTAGGAGTATAAGTGTAGTAGTTTTAAATTTATGGGTAGTTGATAGAATTTTGGGTTTAGGGTTAAAATTTAGGGTTTATAGGTTAAAATCTAAATCCCTACCTATATTATCCTAAAACTTAAACCCTAATCCTAAATTCTAATCCTAAATCCTAAATTCTAAACATGAACCCTAAATTCTAAACCCCTACACCAAAACCCCTAAACCCTAAATCTTAAAACCTAACCTTAAACCCTATAATTGAGGCGCTTGTGGAAACAAAAAAATTCCACCGCCGGTGTATAGGATAATAATCCTAAAATAAAATGTTAGATACACATTTAAACTAAAAAAATAATTTAGACATCTAACTGGAAAAATAACATATAATTTAGACGGTTAAGCCTTTAAAAAAACTTGAGTTTGGTCCTACAATTGTCCATTTAAGTTTAGGATGGAAGTGGCTTAACTACAGCCTATACATGCTATCTGTGAGAAGCTTTCATGGATTTAGATTACAGTTAGGAGAATGAGCTGATGTAATGTATATTTTATTTAGTTAATAAGGCAAGTGTTGCTAAGATGGATCTGGATTCAGTATTTGAGCAGAAGAATTATATAGTGAAAGCCGTGGAACAAGAGCTTGAAAAAGTAGGATAAAAATCATCTATCACTTTTTGGTAGTGCTTCTACTTATGCTCTAACACTAAAAAATACTATAAAATTAAATTTTAAGTCCTAGCCCTAAATTATAAATCCTAAACCTTATATCTTATACCCTAAAATACACCGTACCTTAAACCCTAAACCTAATTTTGAACGTGAAGGCATAAGTAGAGGCACAAAATGAGTCACTAAATTTCCATCAGAAAAAAGTAGTGCCCTATCTACTTGGTTGTTTTAGTACCAACCAAAATTGTGCAGACTAAGTTACTATTGTTTTTCTGGATCTTGAGGCCATGTCAGTCACATTATGGGTTTGAGATGGTTCAGACCCTAATTGTGGATATTGAACTAGATGAGCGTGTCAAGAGCGCCATGAACCAGATAAATGCATTGAGACTACGTAAATAAATGCTAAGCAAGAACTACGTAAACCGTATATACATGCATGTAAAGCTACAATTAAGTTGACAACATACGAAATCAAGATTCTCTAATCTCTAAGCATCAAAAGTCACAGCAGATGACAAGCAAATCAAAGAAACATTACATGTAAACTGAAAAACCAAATTCAGTAAATTACTTCATAGAATCTAGCAATGACAGGTAAGTTGAAAATAAATAAGAAAGAAGAGATTCCAGGAAACTCTCAGCTGTTTTATCAGGAAAAATAAAGTTAAAAAAAATCCCAGCGGTTCCCCTACTTTCTTGCCGCTAGAAACACTCGTAGCCAAGTTTTAGAAAACGTCTCTTGCTATTTTTGGCCAATCCCTCTACCATAAATATCATCGTCATCTGCTCCTCTAAGCACACCAAGCTTAAGCTAAACTTGTTGGCCGGGCGCTCGTCTGTGGTCAAGGTCCTGTCCTGCCTGCAACCGAGAAATTGTTTGCTGGACTTGGACCTTGAAACCATTTTCATTACCGGGCAACAAGTGGATGGCTATTCCAAGCAATAATAGTTTTAGCTTACTTGGGTTTTTCTTGTCCTTTGTTGCAATAATTCCAAGCCTGCAAGCTCACATCGCAGTACATGATGATTACTGGAGGGAACAGGAGTTGCAAGCTAAAGAAAATCTCGACAAGGCCTATAACCCCCACCCAGAGGAAGTCATCAACCATTACAACGAGCATGCTGCCAGGTAAGAACGTAGAGCTGATGTTTAATTAGTATCTCAAATAATATTGTATTTGATTTTGTATCTTGAAGTGTTAAATCTTGTATTGCTTGAAGGATCTTGATGGGGTTTAATAGCACAAGACGGGGTTTGAAGGGAAAGAAGAAGACGGGGCTCTGTCAGGCAACCAACCCCATCGACCAATGCTGGCGCTGTGACAAAAACTGGGCAAAAAATAGGAAGAGGTTGGCTGATTGCGCCCTTGGATTTGGCCGTGGCACTACAGGTGGAAAGGACGGAGAGTTTTACGTGGTCACGGATCCTTCAGATAACGTTCTTGATCCTAAACCTGGAACTCTACGTTATGCTGTGATCCAAAACAGGCCTCTTTGGATCACCTTCGGCCGTCCCATGATCATCCGGTTGAAACAGGAGCTGGTTATTTCAACTAATGACAAAACCATCGATGGCAGGGGAGCCAGGGTGCACATTGCTTATGGGGCTGGTATTACCATCCACTTTGCAAGGAACATCATCATCCATGACCTTCGTATCCACGACATTGTATCCAGCAACGGTGGCATGATCAGGGATGCTGAAGACCACTGTGGAATAAGGACAGAGAGCGATGGTGACGGGATCTCTCTGTTCGGAGCAACCAACGTTTGGATTGACCATCTTTCCATGTACCGATGTTTCGACGGTCTCATTGATGTCATCCAGGGTTCCACTGCCGTTACTATTTCCAACTGCCATTTTACCGACCACAATGATGTAAGTAGTAAGTACAAGTTTTTGTTACTAAAAGAATTTGAACATGGTGGAGTTGTGATGTTTTGGTTCATGTAGGTGATGTTGTTTGGAGCAAGTGACAGCTATGTGGAAGATGAGAAGATGCAGATCACTGTTGCTCTGAACCGGTTCGGTAAAGGATTGGTAGAGAGGATGCCTAGATGCCGATTTGGTTTTATCCATGTGGTGAACAATGACTACACTCATTGGATCATGTATGCCATAGGGGGCAGCAGCCACCCTACAATTATCAGCCAGGGCAACCGATTTAGAGCCACATCAGACAGAATAACAAAGGAGGTGACGGTGAGGAATAACGTAGCACCCCAGGTGTGGAAGAGCTGGGATTGGGTATCAGTGGGTGATGAATTCTTGAATGGTGCCTTTTTCACTCCTTCTGGAGATCCAAATGCCCGCAAGAAATTCGGAGCCGATCAGATGCTGCCTTTTCACCCTGGTCGTATGGTGCCCATACTCACTGCTCATTCTGGAGTACTTGAATGCAAATCCGGCAAGCCCTGCTAATTGCTAAACACTCCTGTTATACAGCATTGCCAGGAAATGCAATCCAAGGAGATAGGAATAGGAAATGCAATCCAAGTAGAACATTTCCTATGTAAGCTGCAACAATCTCATTTATTCATTAATACAAATCCCTTGTTTTACATTACTAGCTTTGCCAAATGCTGAAACTGAAACCAATCCAGTTTAATACTGAGCTTCAAAGATGGAACTTTTCTTGCAGATTGGTTAAAAAACACATGTACCAGATTTGTAGAAAGTGACAAATTCAAGTACTAAATGATATATTTAAACCATAAGTAAAAGTACTAATTTAGGAGAAACTTCCCAGTAAAGGGGCCAATTTAGTGTTTAAACATTTTACCCAACTAAATTCAACGTTGTGAATGACAGTGGAGGGATCAATTTGTTAAATACAAATTGTATAAGGACTAGTTTACTCTTTTTTTCAGTATAAGGACCAAAATAAAATCTTCTCCTTATTCCAGGGACTTATATGGTACTTTTACCCGATTTCTTGGAGATATTCAGAAAAGAAATCTATAAGCTTCAGTAGTTATAAACACAGCTGGGAAGAGATAATCGAACAAAAAAAAAACCCAAAAGTAAAGAATGCTGCAGCTTCAATTCTTATCTTCCCCGCCAGTCTCTGCCCAAACTTTAAACCTCAATACCATCTCCAACCCCAAGCTTTTCCCTTCTTTCTCTTCTCTCAAGTCCCCTCAAAATCATGCCTTTAAATTTAATCCCCTCTCTTTGACATCCAAACCCTCCAAGTTTTCTGTCAAATGCCGCCAATCTGAATACTTCGACCAGAAACAGAGGTTTAATAACTCTTCGCCTACTTCACCGCCGCCATCCTCAGGTTTTAAGACAACAATGTGTTTTAAGCGTTTATTAGTGTTTTTCCCAAGTGTTTGAAGTGTTTTATTTGAAAGCAGGGTCGCCGCCTAGGTATTATGTGGGTCATTCGATTTACAAAGGGAAGGCTGCTCTTACTGTGGAACCTAAGTCCCCTGAGTTTGTGCCTTTAGATGTATGTTTCATTCAAAGTTTTTTCTTTTTTAGGTTATTTTTAAATTTTTGTTACTGTAGTTGTAGTTGGAAATGATGGAAGTTTTAATGGTGTTCCTTTGTTTTGAATCGTCCCCTTTTTTGGATATTTTTTTTGGGTACAGTCCGGGGCATTTAAAATATCCAGGGAAGGATGTGTACTGCTACAGTTTGCACCTGCAGCTGGTGTTAGACAATATGATTGGGGCAGGAAGCAGGTGATCTTTTGCTAAGTTAGCTTCAGTGTAGTGTTTTTGATAAATTAACTTGGACATTTTAGGCACTGGTATTTCCTATCTTTGGAGAAATGCATGGTTCGAATATTAGGATGAAACAAAGGAATTTCTTGTCACCAAATCTTGTTCATAACACTTCAAAGATTTGCATGTGTCTTGAAATTCATAATTTTGGTCACTACATTCAGATGTTTACTGTAAATCAAATGTGAATATTTGTGGACGAATACATACTAGAGACATGATATACACCGATTTGCTTCTCCAGGTGTTCTCATTATCAGTTTCAGAAATTGGAACTCTGATTAGCCTTGGCACGAAGGAATCATGTGAATTTTTTCATGATCCTTTAAAAGGAAAAAGGTACTATCCTCCCCCTTTCCCCACCCACCCACCTGCAAACACCCCTCTCTATATTGAATGCTAAAGTTGGTAATTGAACAATTCTTGGCAACTGCTTAAATATTTTATCCCCAGTCCCATATCAGCTTTGCGGTTTCTTATATGTTCACGTGCTACATAAAAAGTAGATGCTTATCGGGGATCAGTGATTCCATAAGACAAGCAATAGATATTTTTTTCCCATAAGAAAGATTTTCAACAATAGGAGGAGGAATGTTTCTCATATGTTCGGCCTAGAAGTGCTTCTAATTCGTTATTTCTATTAATCGTGATAATGCATAAACTTTTGGGTGGAGGAAGCTACAACCATTGTCATTGGTAACTGTTAATAGTATGCCTGCAAAGATTTACTTCTTGACAGTAAGTTTAGTACTTTAAATTATTTGTATAGTGAAATATATTCTGCAGTGGGATGGCATGCGTAAATGTTGCAGAAAAGGCACTATTTCTCTTGATTGAGATGAATTCTAATGACATTGTATTATTTTTCAGTGATGAAGGGAAGGTTAGGAAGGTCTTGAAGGTGGAGCCACTCCCTGATGGGTCTGGTCACTTTTTTAACCTTGGTAATGCTCACTTCCCTTGAATCCTTTTCAGGAATTAAAGTTCATTCATGCATCACTTGTAGATCCTTTTCAGTTTTAGGATTAATGCATTTATCACTCTAGCCCAAGGATATGTCTCATTGTTTGGTATAGAGTTGTGTCATTGTACTATAATGTCAATGATGTGCTAGAGGAATTTGTGCCCATGCTGTCGTTGGTGGATCAAACAACAGTAGTCTATTCTGCCCTATTTTCAAGAACCCGTAGAATTTGAAAGATTGACATATGTTTATGCACCCCAACACCCTTCTTTCTCTTTTTCATGACATGCTCTCTGTGATTATAATCAATCTGCGACAGATTGAGGCCTAACATTTCTAATGGCTTTTGTTGAAGGTGTTCAAAACAAACTTATAAACATGGACGAAAGTATTTATATTCCTATCACGCGAGCAGAGTTCACTGTCCTCAAAACAGCATTCAGTGTATGATAAACCTCTCTATTTTCATCTTTGTAGACTTTTTATCTATGGTGTTAGGATGTATAGTTGGGTGTCAATGCCATCTTGGATTAAATCTCTTTTTTCTTTTATCTTCTGCGAATTTTGTTCAACAAATACTACTTGCACAGCAGCATACATAAATTCCTAAGGATTGGCATGTTTGAGTTAGAACTGTTTGGAAATGGCATCTCACACCCCAAACTTGCCTTTCCCCTTAAGATTTCTTTTCGGAGTGAATAGGGTGATCAAACCTTTGGACATAGGGCCCATAAGTTGTTAGTGTCATGACTGTTCTCTAATTTGCCCTGAACGACTTTTTTTTCTCTGCAGTTTATTTTGCCGTATCTTTTAGGATGGCATGCCTTTGCAAATTCAACCAAACCGGATGAGACAAGTCGTGTGAATAATGCCAATCCAAGATATGGAGGAGACTACGAATGGAGCAGGTAGTTCAAAATTAAATTTTGTCATAGGGTGACCTTTCTAGTTTACCTGAATTGTATCTAGCTTCGAGAAGATTGTCGTTGCCTTATGCTTTATACTGATGCTAGCAGTTCAAGTTAGTTTTGAGTGATGATGTAGTGCAAACTAGTATTATGATGGTGATGAACAATTTGATGTTCCGGACCCTGGAATTGGGAGTAAGTATCGGATATGTCCATTTCAAACCGGTATTCCAATGATAATGACCAATTAGATAACGAAATTGCTTTCTAATTTAGACAGAATATTCATAATCAATCACGTTTGCTGTTTCTTACTTTGCAAGACATGGTAAATGGTTTGGGTTTTTCTAATGTGAGGACCTTAAAATGAGGCGCGCAACCGAAATTTTTACAAAAATTTAAGAATTTTGGTATTGATTTTTCGGTGTCCTTTCGAAAATTTTGAACGTATATTCTTACACTTTTTTTTTGTAAGAAATTCAGTATATACTGAAAAAATTGATACATGCTCTTCATTTTAATCTCATTTTAAGGCGCCTCATCTTATAACTTCCCAAATGGTTTAGGCCACGCAACTGAGTCATATATTGCACGTAGGGCTGGGCGTAAAAATTGAGTTATTTAAGGTTACAAGTTTTATTTTATGATTTTAATATTTTTAAAAAAAATTTCGAATCGAGTCGAATTTATAAAATTTGAGTTGAATCAAATTTTTTATATTTATATATTTATTTATATTTTCACACGTAATATATATATAATATTATGCAAAATAAATTAATAGACTCAACTCAAATTTAAAAATTAGTAAACTAATTATTAAAATTTTAAATTATTCTAATTTTATTTTATAATTTAAATTTTATTTGAAATTTTTTCGAATAAAGTCAAAACGAGGCAAAAAAAACTCGCCTCAAGTCCAATAATTTGATTTTTCGAGTGAGTTTTGCACACCCTAATTGCACGTCCCTGATTACTTTACAAAAGGCAATTAAGAAAATAATAAGTACATGCTGCAAATTACATTTTTAAACCATGGATACAAGTACAGTGCTCAAACTGACCATATGAATCAATCAAAATACATAGTTGCAAACAGAAATGTAGGTTTTTCCCCCTCCAAATTTTATATTCTCATATACAAGGCATCCACCATCCCCACAGCAGACTACCAAATTTGCACTGCCTGAAGAAAGACGTCAAGTATGTTGTTTATAGGCATATGTAATTTCTCTCAAAATGATGACACTATGAACACGATGCCATCAACACCTAGCTGAAATGCTCCTGCAAAATGTCAATTTCCAGTTATCAAAACTCCATAGTTGTTGATATCATGTATCACTTCCCTTATTGAACCTTATACCTAAAAACAATGGTTTGAAACTAAAAGTGACATAATGACATGATCGGATTTAGATTAAAAAAAAAGAAGCATTGCCCTACAAACAAATTCTGGACTTGGAGCACTAACTTAGATGAACTGGTTATGCAAAACTTAATGCTGTGTTTGAATAAACAATTATAAGAAAGGGATTAAGGAAATGAAATGGAGACTTTTTTTCCAATTATATCATTTTTATAAAAGAATGATGTATAAGATTAAAATGATTTAAATATATATTTTACATCTAAAGTTTTCTTTTTTTCTTTTCCTTTCCTAGCTTTCCTCCAAACTTGGGTAAATAAAAAAAGTGAGTTTCAAGGGAAAGCAAGGGGATATTCAACCCTTGCTTAAATAGTAAAAAAATTATTCAAACAAGGGAAATATGCTCACTTTTCTTTTCCATTATTTCTTCAGACATAGGTTAAAGGGTTCAAAAAATTATGAATCAAACCTGTGCAGGCTTCTCGGCTCTTCATCCAAATTATCAATACCATCTCTTCCAGAATCTTTCTTACTTCCGGATAAAATATCTGCAAAGCCTTTCAGACCCTGAAATAAACAAGTCAAGAGTAATATTTAGGCATTACAATCAAAAAGCAAATGAAAATTTACAGCTCAATGAACACATGATTTGTGGATCGATCCATGGAACTTTAGGGCTACCACAAACCAATAATATCAATACCTCAGTCAATGCACACTTAATTTTACGAAAACATATATTTCTTAAGCCTTTTACCAAACAGATTTAAGTACAATGCATGTGTATTTGCCTAGATATAACACAATTTGGAACTCTATAAATACAGAAAGATACCTTCGGAGTTGGAGTTCCTGATGTAAGCAAAGCACGAGATTTACCAGAAAGTTTAAGTTGCTCCTACAAGAAAATGTAAAATCAGACAATAAGATACTCGTAAAACAATCTTTTCCCTTTTATTGCAGAAACACATATCATATAATCTTTTAGAAACTAGTAGGGATTTAGCACCAGGTTTTGAAAGAAGAAATGATCCATAACAGAAAGCCAAATGGAAATGACAATGACAAACTTCACCCCTCCATTACTTTTTTCCTTTTCCATTTTCTCTTTTAAATATGATCAAGTATGTGGACTGAATAATATCAATTGTAAACTCAAAGGTAAAAACAGAATATTCATATTTCCACTAGTACCAACCTGCAGAGCTTCAGGCATGTTTGCTTTCTTGCCACCAACCATATTACAAAGGTACCACACGCCAGCATTGGCAAGATCCTACCACAAAAAAACTGTAGGTAAATCATGTTGAACAAAACCAATAAAAACAACCATAGACAAAAGATAAAAGAAACACCTCTAGATGTACAATAAACTAAATACCATATTCCTTCTCAAGGCAAAACAGAAATAATGGATCTAAATATTTAAAAATATACAGTTACGACTATAATAGGTGCAATTTCCTACCATAATTGCATATTCAACTTTCATATTGTAAAGTGCAAGAAATGTTGAACAAAACATAAAAAATAAAGTACAAGAAACAGTAAAAATCTATTTACCTGCTTATATTCCAATGAACCAATTTTGCCATCCTGCAAGTGAGCAAATTTGAAAGAAAAAAGAACGAGGCAAAACAAATCAGATACATGTATATGAATAGATAGAATTTGAAGTTTCATCCATGCTTGTATGAGATTTAACTCTCACTAAGAAGAGGAGAATAGAGACATGAAAAGGACGATACTCCTCTTCTGTCTTACTAGGACTAGGAGAACCACTTGATATCATTAACAAGTTAAACATTTTCTGAAGTCAGAGAGAAATTGAAAAAGATAAAGAAGAGAGACAACTATTGCAACACCATTTAAAAACTGCAACAAAAGGAATAACAAAGAATTCTCACCAAACCAGAAATCATTCTCTGCAGTGCATCCAAGTCATATTCAATGTTAGAAAGATTCATACGAGCATCCTCTACCTGTTCCAAAAGTATGAGCAGCATTAGGGAATGTAACACATTAATTCGCTTGATCTATTGGTGTTACATGACCCAAAAACCAAGTACATTAATCTGAAACTCAGAACCGAAGAGCGACAAAAAGCATCATAAACCTGATATTATAACATTCAGTTCAAATGTGTCGAATAAAATTTTGGGACCTACTTATTATAGCAAATTAATCTCCACAATTAGAAGCATTTGAAACAATCACATATAATTTTTAACCGGCTGCATTCTTTTAAAACCTTTCTTAGAACTAAAAAAAGCATATGAATGCAAGAAGAGACAAGGGGTCGGATGATGGGGAAGTGGGCCTTATTGAATAAGGTAGTGTGGGCACCATTATTCTGACTTCAAAAATGGAAAAACATGTGCACTTACACTTGCTTGAATGCTCTTTGAGATTTCCTTCTGTGTTTCCATTTTATCATCCAGGTTCTGAATACGTTGTGTCAAATGCTTCTTTGCAGCCTGTCCACATAGGATTTGTAAACCCGTCAGAGGCTCTATGCATATTACATTTCATGTCATTTTAATATAAAACTGATTTCAAAACTAATTAGGACAACGTATACGGGAAGATGCATATTCCTTGACAAAACTTCATCAAATAATAATTTCAGTGAACATACATGAAAAAAGGAAGAACCACGGGATGGGTACGTAAAAATGAAATCTTTAACATTTTTTTAAGAAAGCCTATGCCCAAAGTTTTTTGGTCTCTACCCGATCTCACAAAATATGGAATTAATTAGAAGGCAATTTTTCTGGTATATATATACCGATATAAATTGGAATCAAATTGTACTATAACATGATAAATAATTACAATTAAATTTGTATAGGAACTCGAAAACTCGACTCGAATCGAAAAAATTTCTAATAAAGTTTGAGTTGTAAAATATGACGCGTCAACTTGAATAACTCGAAAAATTTTAACTCGAATCGATCGAGTGCTCACCCCCTAAGTTGCACAGATACAGATACGGGGACAGATACGGGTACGGGGACAAAAAACGGCAATTTTCAAAATTAGAGGGTACGGGTACGGCGAGGGTACGGCAAATATAAAATAAAATTTAATATATATAATAAAAAATATTAAAATATATAATACAATATGGACTAAAATTATAATTGTATTAAACAATAATTATAATTGTAGTTATTTAAATTCACTTCTAATAATTTTAAATTACTTTTTAACACTTAGACTAAGAGATTACTAAAATTAAATGACTAAATTGAACGAAAATTTAACTTTACATTCTAAATAAAGAGAAAATGAATGACTAAAATAATAAAATTAAAAGATGACATGGCTGAAATATATATTTATCCATTCCTATTTAAAGCTTGAGTGATTAAACATTAAAACAAGTTACAAATACAATACACAACTAATATCCCACATCCTTAAGATACATAAAGCAAGGAGAGAAAGCAGCCTATAAATAGACATTTATCAGATAGAACAAGGAAGCAATCTAGTCTTGGCCTTTTGGCTGAGATTAAGTTTTAAGTTTATAGTTTTTAGGTGGAGTGTTTAATTTAGTAGTTTTTTAAGGATAATTTTTTAATTTGATTATCCTTGAGCTTTTTAAGTTCGGATAAGTTTAATGGTTTTTAAAACCTTCCTCACAAAGAAGATGGGGGTTTTATTTTCCATTTTTTTAAGTAAATATATTCGGATACGTCCCCGGGTACGTCCCAATAAGCGTTGACCGTCCCCGGTAAAATTGGGACGCCCCCGGGACGTCCCCCAGCCGTCCCTGCATCGTCCCCGTCTTGGGGACGTATTGGGTACGCGGGACGCCACCTTAGGGCCGTCCCCGTGCTTCATAGCTCACCCCTAAACATGGATCACAATTACTTTGACAGGCCAAATCCTTATTTAATGAAAAAGGAGCTTCAAGGCAAGTAATACACTTTGGTTTGCAAAAAACTGCTTCAGTGAAGCATTTAAGCCAAAACCATGGCAAGAAAAAGCAATGAAGAGAGCATAAACTTACAGAGAGAGCATCTGAGACAGAATCCAGATGTTTTGTTAAGTTCTCCACAGCCATCGCCATATTGCGTTTCGTGACCCAGAAAAGATCAGAGAATGAAATGCCCTAGTAATTATGGGGAAAAGAAGGGAGCAAACTAGTCAAATTACGAAGCATACTTCGTTACTGAAGGGAAATATAGCTAATTGTAGAGAAAGTTAATATCAATGTGCAAAAGCATCTATTTTATTTTCCTTGAAAGACATTAATGATGTGGATGCAAAAAAAATCAAAAGGGACAAGGGACTTTATTTTGTGGAACACAAGATAACTAACTCTACATAGCCACGAAAGAATAAAAAAGAAACTGTAATACAAAAAATGAAATCGTGACAAACAGGGAAAAGCATCGAGGGATTTATTTCATACAAAAACGATGGTTAATTCTTCATTGTATAATTGAAACCATATGTACTCAATTAAATCATGGCATACCTTCCACCACATGTAACCATAACCCAATGCCCCCAATGTAGCAGCTGGTATAACAAAGGGGCTTAACATACCTGCCAAATCAACAAAAAGCAGACAACCAAATCACATCCACTTAGAAAATGCTTCATCTAAGCTTGTTAATACAACTATAAACTGGTTAGACATTTATGGTTCTAAGCGAGCAACTACTTAAACAAATATAATTAAGAAAATACCGCCGGAATCCCCATTCAGAACAGTTATCTGTCGTGCTGAGGCCAATTGCCTGATCTCCGTTGACAAACGACGCACCTACAAATTAATACAAAAAAATCAATTTTACAACGAAAAGAATTAAACTTTAAGTTCTATTTTATCATAATACCTGAGCAAGAAGGGCATCTGAATCATCAGCTTGCACCCCAGATTTTTCCAGTCCCTTCACCAGTGACTGCGAAACCACCACCAATTTTTTTTAAAAGCCACAATTTACAAAGAACAGAATTGGAAACGTAGCCAATCAAAACAAATTCAAAGTACCCAAATATCAAAGAGACTGCAGCGAGAAACAAACAAATTGAAATAGACAAAAAACGATCAAGACTAACCTGCAATTCACCCAATATATCCGACAATTTACCGTTATTGAGGAGGATCGTACCGGTGTAACCTGAAGAGAAAATAAACGACACCGAAAAAAAGTCAAAATCAAAACAATAAGAACAAAAGAATGATTGAAGTAAGAAAGCGAGTCTGAGCGTTACCTGCACCAGCTAGGATCAAGATCTTCGAAAAGCCTACTCCAGTTTGCATAGCCATGGCAATGTTTTCGAAATATTACCAAATAGAGTTTGGCTTGGCTTGGCTTGCTTATGGTTGGAACTCTGAAAATTTGGGGAAGACGAATACAAAGAGGGCAGTAAAGATCTTCGTTTTAGCCGCTACCGCCTTAAATGATGTGGAGGAGGGACGGCGCCGTTTGGATTAGATAATGCAGTATTGGGCCTTATTTTGGTATGGGCTTTCTAAAGCTTAGACTAAATCAAATCCAACAAACTATCCGTGACCATGAGCTCTAATAAACACTAACTCGAGTTTTTGGATCGAAATAATAAAGCCTTCGATATATATTTTTTGATTAAATAGAGAAGTATTGTATTTTCATGTAAAATTTAAAGTTTGAATTTTATAATTGAAAAAAAAGGTAGAATTACAAAGCGACCCTGTGATTTTTTTACCCAAAATGGAAAAATCAGCTCAATGTGGGAAACTATGAAGTTGCTTCTTGTCTTCCTCTTTTACAGTGCTTCTGGAAAACTTAGAGAGTTGTGTTTTAAGCTTCAAAAGTGATGTTATTTCCATGCGTATTATATATAATTAAAGCGAGACCAAGTCATCAGACCAACCACAAAAAATGGAGCCTAAATTGGATATTATATGGCGCATATGTTATATTATTACTTATTAGAGATGTTGACGGAGTAATTTGAGTTCAGCCAGCCAAGTTCAAATGGGGAAAAGAAATGATTTGATATGAAAAATTATGCTAAAGTTTTATTAATCATTGTTTTGAACATGATTCGCTGTCGTTTCAAATTTGCCTTCTTTCGACAAAGTGCTGGACTGCTGGCTGTGGCCCTACTTAGTACTTACTACATCTACATGTGACTAAGAAATAAGAATAGTGACCCGTGCTTTTAGATTCCTATGGCAAAAGTGAAAGCTACGTTAATTATTGGATTATATAAAAATGGTTTATTCATCCTAGAAGCTTTAGTGCTTTACTCTCGCTTGAATTCTATATTGCAGACAGTCTCAAAGAAGATGCAATCCTTGGTTTGCTTCACTGTTATTTCTTGCTTGTTTCTGGTTTCCAGGGCTTCTGCGGAGCTGATAACAAGACTGCCGGCTCAACCTGCCGATGTTTCTTTTAAGCAATACTCCGGTTACATTGTTACAGATGCTAAGCATGGTCGAGCTTTGTTCTACTACTTTGTGGAAGTGGATGCTGCAGACCCACTGTTACATCCCTTAACTTTATGGTTCAATGGAGGTATAAATTCAAGTCTCATCACATTCACCATTCACCACTGTTTTAGACATTATTTGCAGCTTTTGTTTAGTTATGTTTGTTGGGGTAGGGCCTGGATGTTCATCTCTTGGCTATGGTGCATTTATGGAACACGGTCCTTTCCAGCCGGGACAAGATGGAAACTTGGTCAAGAATCAATATTCATGGAATTTGGGTAAAAGTGTAAATTTTGGAGTACTTGAAATTACTGTCAAGCCACTGGTTTTCATTTTCCTTTTGAACAGAATCAAACATCTTGTATGTTGAGAGTCCAATTGGAGTTGGATTTTCGTACTCGAATACTAGCTCGGACTATATCGGTGTCGATGATACTTTTACAGGTAAATTTAACATGAATTGAGGCACATTGGTTAAGAGTTTAACTCAGACGAGACCACTGATTTTGAGCCCTTTTCAGCCGAGGAGAATCTGAAATTTCTTGTTAACTGGTTCAAAGAATTCCCGCAATATAGGAACTCTGATTTGTTCCTTACTGGGGAAAGTTATGCAGGTAAACTTTCTTCATTCTGTTTTGATTCATTTTTGTAAAGCATGATTGACTTCTGTTAAATGCAAAATAAAATTGCAGGTCACTATGTACCGCAGCTTGCTGCTTTAGTGCTGGATTACAATAAACGTTCTAATTGCAGACCAATCAAGCTCAAAGCTCTTGCAGTTAATCTCTAATTGCTTACAAACTGTTCTCAGCTTTATGTTACTTTGATATCTCCAACATTTCTCTTGCTTTTCCCCCCTATTGCTGCAGTTGGGAAATCCTCTTTTGGACTGGGAAATCAGTATTGACAACACTGAGTTCCTTTGGTCACATGGAGTCATTTCAGATGAGCTGCTTATGCATAGAAAGACCGTATGTAGTCGCCCTAGGTACGCAAAAGAGTTTATTCATCAGAATATATCCATAGAATGCAAAGATGTGATACGCAAAGAAGCTGAAGAAATAAGCGAGTTTACCGACTCCGGTGATCTGATTTTGCCCCTTTGCACATCAACAAGTTCATTAGGGCAGTCTCTTTATCTATGGAAATTCGATACACAGCATGCAGAGGTAAGTGTTGCATTTATCTCCAAGGAATCTCAATTAATTTCAGTAAAACTGTATGTTGCAAATGTTAATCTTTAATCATTCTCGGCTCTGGCAGCTTCCGATGAAACCAGTCATCCCCGGTGATCCATGTATCGAAGATAGGATACATCGATACCTTAACAAGCCCCAAGTTCAAGAAGCACTCCATGCAAACACAACTAATCTTCATGATGCTTGGGAATTTTGTGGAGGGTCTCTCTTTATTTTCCTTAACAAATTCATTCTTGCTCTAATGTGTGAATATTGGTAACATATACTGTTTCTATTGCAGGCCTGATTATCAAAGAGATAACCTAGGAATCAATATCATACCTATTCTATTGAAACTTCTGAGAAGTGGTATTCCAATTCTCTTGTTCAAGTAAGTAAAAAATCTTTGATGGTCTCTTTCAAGCTCCATTAGCCTAATATTATGCCATGACTCGTCAGGCCGTGTCGTGACAACATAAACCAGAATTGTCTAAAAGGAACAATTCTGATTTATGTTCTCCCGGCATATTGACTGAAAAGTTGAGCTGTTTAAATGCAGTGGGGATCAAGACTCAAAAATCCCATTAACACAAACAAGGATAATAGCCAACATGCTTGCCAAAGAAATGAAATTTGTGCCATTGGGAAACTATGCTCCCTGGTTTGACACCATGCAGGTATGCAAATATAATAGGTCAAGAGTTATGACCTTGAACTTCAATTATGTTCCCTCCACTGGATTTCTAATTCTGTATAGCCTCAAAATCAGATTGGTGGGTGGACTCAATCATTTGGGCAGGCAAGGAATGGGAAAAATGTGACGTTTTTGACATATGCTACGGTTAGAGGTGCAGCACATGAAGTTCCCTACACTTCTCCTTCACAAGGCCTCACTCTATTCCGGGCATTCATCAAGGGGTCCCCTTTACCTAGAACAATCAAAATCCCAATCTGATAAGTGTCAATATTTTGCTGCTTCAATTGGTGCAATAAAAAAAACTCTGCATTTCTTTAGTATTAACATAACAGTTGCAGTCCACTTTAGACCACAAAATAGAGTGATTTATCAAGTTTTTAATTGACATCAGTTCCGAGACAAAATACTTATCTAATTGGGTTTTTCGCTCCAATCCAACCAAGCATCCCAAAAATATCTAAAGTGGGACTTACAGAGAAAGCTATTGCCTTGGCATGGGTCAAAGAATATCTAGAAGAGGTATATACACCACAACAATTGTTGGGGACCAGTAGGGCCGGGTTGGGTGGGATAGCTTTTCCGGTCAATAGAGTGCAACACCTTTGACTAATAAACACCTTCAAATTACTCTTGATATTCTATTGCCAGCAGAATCGACCAGCGCGCAGATTTTCTGCATACACAAGATCTTAAACTTGAGAGATGAAACATGCTTAAGCGATATCAAACTACTTACCACTTGAATCAATCTTTATCGGTGATGGGCACAATGAATTATAATCTCTTTGATGAAACATGATTTCCCCCTCAAATTATAAGGGTTTTTTATTACTAATATTCAAATTTATATATTTAAGTAAACTGAGAAAAAATATATATTCAAATTTAACAAGATTTTCAAATCCAATGAATCCAGCTTCTCCAAGAAATGATGTAATCTTGAGGAAAATTTTACTCTTTTTTTTATAATTAATCAATGTGCTTTGATTTGTAGTTGGCTTAAGTCATGGTGATCTATCAAATTAATTGACCAGGAAACCTTAGTGGACTCGTGAACCAAAACCTTTCATTACTCTTTTCTATATAGGTCCACATATTAGTTTAAGTGTTTAACTCAGTAGAAGTTTTGGACAAGTACGAGAGGAGAGACTGTATAAATCCCTAAGAAAAGAAAGTCTCAAATGAATTGAATTAAATATTTATGGGGAAAATAAAAGATTTTGTTTTTAATCTAATAAATTACAAGAAAAAAATAAAAAATAAATAAAACCTTAAAAAGGCCCATAATATATTTTTTACTAAGATAAAAGAATTTAAAAAAAATTATATATCTTTGAGATTATAAATTAAAAGATTTCGTTTTAGTAAACTGCACAAGCTCCGTAAACCTTTGAACTGTCACTGGTTTAACTTTATCAATTTTTCTACTGTACGTTTTTAGTCTTTCTACTATAATTTGATCTTTTATCTAATATTGAGTTTAACTTTTTTTTGTTAGTTCTATCGAAGAATTTAAAATGTAAGTTTATTATTGATCAAATATCATTTATTATATTTTCATGTAACTTTACTTTGTAATTAATTAAATAGTAATAAAATACTTTTCGCATATTCATTATACCAACATCAACTAATGGTATTATTAATTTACACTTACTAATAATAAAATAATTATATAAATAAATTAGATTAAATCTCAAATTTCAACATAATAAAAAAGACTAAAATCATAAATAAATAAATAAATAAATAGACGAAAATAAAAGTTTTTAAATTCAATCACAACATCAAAATGGACTAAATCCATAAATTGACGTAGAAAATATAGAAGGCAAGAGAGAGTTGTAATAGTTGGGTTCTCGAAATGTGTATTTATATGGAGAGAAAAAATGGATGAAATCCTCTACCCCTTTTCGGTGCCCCTACATATGTTCTCACGCTCAAAATTAACTTTAGGGTTTAGGATTTAGGGTTTTAGGTTAGGGGTTGTGGTTAGGGTGTAGGGAATTTAGGGTAGGGTGTATTTTTTAGGGTATAAGATATAGGGTTTAGGATTTAGAATTTAGGGTTAGGGCTTAGAATTTAATTTTGTAGTGTTTTTTAGTGTTGGGGCATGTGTAGAGACACCGAAAAGGGGAGGCGAATTTTATCCGAAAAAAAAAGTAAAACTTTTGGAAAGTTTACGCTGCAAGAATTAGCTAAAATCTTGTAAATATTATATGAAAATAAAGCTATTGATGACAGCGAAAATGATCCAATATGCTTATCAACTTGGTATATTATATGGATGAAAATTCTCTATCCCTTTTAGATGCCTTTACTTATGCCCCAACACTAAAAAATATTATAAAATTAAATTTTAAGTTATAACCTTAAATTTTAAACCCTACGCCCTATAACCTAAAAAATAAACTCTATTCTAAATTCTCTAAACCCTAACATAAAACTCTAAACCTTAAAACTAATTTTGAACGTGGGGCATAAGTAGGGACACCGAAAAGAGATAGAGGATTTTCATCTTTATATGGATAAAAACCTTCTGCCCCTTTTCGGTGGCCCTACTTATGCCCCAACACTAAAAAAACATTACAAAATTAAATTTCAAGCTCTAACCCTAAATTCTAAATCATAAACCCTACGCTCTATACCCTAAAAAACATAGCATACCCTAAATTACATAAATCCTAACTTAAAACCCTAAACCTAATTTTAAGCATGGGACATAAGTAGAGATACCGAAAAAAGGCAGAGAATTTTCATCCTATATATACGTATATGTTGAGAGCCATAATTAATTTTTATAATTAAAGTGGGGAAGAAAAGAAAATCCAACCACTTAAATCAGCATCCTCTCAGGCTTTGCGCTGAATAATCAAACTGATCTACGTCGCACACTTAATTTTGGTGGATGAGTCTCTCAACAGAAATATTTTATATATACAAGGCCTCGAACTCGTGACTTACTTAAATGATACTAAGCTGCTTACCTCTTAGACCCGTTTTATAATAATAACAACTTGATTTAGGATCCTAATGAAGTCCCAAAGCAAAGCCTTTGAAGGTTGTTCAATATTTAATTCTTCCACTTTGGTAGATTTATTGTATTAAAAAACTTGTAGACCTTAATAAACACTATTAAATCATTTTTAGAAAATCTGACGTTGGTATGGCTATGACTGGATGTAAATAAAATACGTATACTTGATGAAGCCAACGGCTGCTATGATATAAAAATTATTGAGATCAAAATTTGGATTATTTCTTATTAGAGATAATTAAATTAAAGGGTGTTTCATTAAAGACAAATCTCCTCATTGACTAAAACAAAACTATGTTATCCTTTTTGGAGAAAACAACAGTATATTTCTTCTTGTTTTTTTAATATTATGCATGTTCATCTTAAAGTCCATGTTCAGAATGCGTGACAGCCCCTTCTAACAATATCATCTTTAAAGTTTGAACTCGAATCTTTTTTTAAAAGCGCAATGTGTCTTACCGATGCAATCAACACTTGTTGGTAATCTCATTAGCCATATTAATAACAATTATTTGATGAATTATCATTTTCAATGCCGTTTTAATTTACTACTCAAGGTCCAAATTCTAGGGTTCCACTGGAACTAAAAATGAAACGGTCCATATTGCCATGCAAAATTAACCATTTTTTTCTTTCCAAAATAAATAATTCAATGCTTTGCTGATTTTTAATATGAAATTAAATGTTACACATCCATACATATGGTTTAGTTTCCTCCATTTGCTTCCATCTTCCTTTTGAAATTTCAGAAAATTGCAAGTGAAACTAAAAATTAAATTTGAGTTTTTTTTTAATTGGAACGTTGATTTCCATAGTTCAATTATATATAAAATTAATTCAAGATTGACGGGCACTTGACTGTATAAACAATTATTAACTAAAGCTAGTTTATAAATTATCATTTGTCGATAAAGTTTTAATTAGATTGACATGATTGTTATTATAACATTTAAAAGAACGTATGTTTAAGTGTATTTAAATACATATTATATTATCTTTAAAAAAAAACTAAAGATGTATTTAACTTAGATATTACATAATTAATATTCTCTATCCAAACTTTCAACAAATGTTGTTAAATAGAACTTTCTTCTAGTAGCCCTATATATATTAAATAAAAGTTGTGAGTTTAGGCCATTTATTTTAATTTAGTCATTTTTATTTTTAAAATTTTAAATTTTCGGTATTGACTTATTATACATGAATTGTAGATTTAATCATTTTGTCCATATATATTTTGAATCCGGGTTTAAATATAAAATTTGAAAAAGTGCATGGAATTAAATTGATCGAATTATAATACACATAAACTAAATCTATAACTTAACACAATATAGGGACTAATAACAAAATTTAACCTTAAAATTTCATCAATATGAAAGATTGTAGTTGAAATTAGGCTTCAAACCATAATTTTTCCTTCATACGTGCCTAAAGTATTTTTGGGCCTAAGTAGGTGAATATAATAGAAATCATCTTTCCCTTTTTAGTGTCACTTTCTATGCTTCAACACTAAAAATTTAGGTTTATGATTTGAACAAAATTCTTATGCCCCTTTTCGGTGTCTCTTTTTATGTCCCAACAGTAAAAAACACTAAAAAATAAATTCTAAGCACTAACCCTAAGTTCTAAATCCTAAACCCTACACCCTAAAAATGCACCCTACTCCAAATTTCATAAACCCTAATCTTAAACTCTAAACACTAAGCATAAATTTTAGTGTGGGGCATAAATAGGGACACCAAAAAGATATATGATTTCTATTCTTATGGCTTATGATTAAAGTTTAAAGTTTAAAGGCTTAACTACAAAATAAATGCACAAACTATGTCTTTTTTTTTTGCAATAGGTGCCTAAAATATTTTTTGGCTGAAATAGGTAGGGGTGTTCAATCGGTCGGTTCGGTTAACCAACCGAACCAAACTACCTAAAATTCATGAACCGAATTTTTTTCCTTTTAACCGTTAGCCGAACCATTTTTTTCAAAAATGTTTAACTGAACTGAAAAAAATTCAGTTAATTCGGTCGGTTTTCGAATTAACCGAAATTTGTTATAAAATTTTAGGTAAATTATACAAATGATCACTAAACTATGTTAAAATAATTTTTTAGCCACTAAACTTTCAAAAGTTATAAAACAATTACTAAACTTATCGAGCTATTACAAAATGGTCATTGCACGTTATAAATTAGCGATAAATATTAAAAAGTTTAATGACCATTTTGTGATAATTCAATAAATTTAATGATCATTTTGTGCTAATTTGATTAAATTTAATTATCATTTTATAATATACAAAAAAAAATTAATGATCATTCTATAATTTTTAAAAGTTCAATGACCAAAAATAAATATATGTAATATATATAATATTTAATATATAATAATTTTGGTTAATTTGGTTAATTAACTAATTTTGAACTGAATTAACCGATAATCAATGTTAAACAAAATTATTAACCGTTAACCGACTGAACCTAAAATTAACTGATTGATTAACCGGAAAATTTTTTTGGTTCGATTGGTTAATTCAGTTAAAACCGAATTTTGAACACCCCTAGAAATAGGTGCCTAAAGTTTTATTTTTGGCTTGTTTTAAAGTCAACTGAGACACATACTTTGGCAAAAAAAAAAAACTTTAGGCATCTATCTCAAAAAAATGAGTATAGTTTGGGCACTTATTTTGTAGTTAAGCCAAGTTTAAAGTTAGAGTTTATGACTATTTTTAGTGAATTTATGGTATGGTGTATTTTTAGGTTTTAAGGTTTAGGATTAGAGCTTAGAATTTATTTTTAATTGTTGGGACATAGATAAGGAAGCCGAAAATAGACAAAAGGATTTTTGTCTAGGTGCCTAATGTTTCATTATGTAACCATTTTAAGGTTTTTTTCTTGATAAACATTAAAAATTTTACTTTATTCAATCCTTTCATGACACGTGAGCTATTCCTGTAATTTTCTTTAATTTTTATTTTTAAAATCATAAAATTTTAATTTTATATAAAAAAACCCTAAAATCTTTACTTTCTCAAAGAAATCCACAATTTCTATCCATAAATTTCTATATCCAAATTTTTCTCGTCAAATCGTTGATTCAACTACAATCAACCTCTCATTCTTTTGCCGACCTTTACAACTGATAACTCCAACATTACGTCATTAGAAATCGACGAACAAACAAACCACAAACGTCATACATAAAATTTATTATAATTGTATGACGAATAAACGAACGATGAAATGAGGTTAAGACTTATGTTAGAGGGTGTCAAATTTACATTTGAATAATAAATAGTTGATTTGGGTTTATGGTGAAAAACCATGTTCGCCGAATCACAATTTATCGAACACTCATCCAAAATGAAGCTAGCGATAATCAACGGGCACTTCCAAGAACATTCAAAGTGTATGTGTGCCAGTGTATATATAAGTCGAGCGATAAGAGCGCAATTCTTTCGGCGTGATTAGATGACGTGACAACCTATGATTGGCCAGTATTTGAAGAAAATTTAAGGTTTTTTGGTCATTACCGTCAAAAAGACGGCTGCCGAATTCGGTGGTCGTATGACATCTTATGCACGCTCCTACGAACCTTCATTACGTGACTATTAGATTCTAGGTTTTACACTAAAAACGTTGAAATTTGAACGAATCTTATTAATATTCAAGACTAATTCGTGTCATACAACTAGCTTCAGAACGAAAGTAAGTAAAAAATGTTTACCTTTGAATTTTTTTTAAAAAAAATTAAAATAAATATGAATTCCACCCCTTCAAATTCCGGTATCGTCCATGTCTAGTATTAGTGGGTGGGTTTTCCAGCATTTTTTTTTTTGCATACACAAAATGTCAAGGTTTCAGACTCGAGACTCGCTTAAACGATATCAAGATGCTTACCACTTAAACTAGTACATAGATGGATTTTTTACTCAATTTAACTTTAAATATAATTGAGATTTATGATCATCAGATTAGACTAAAAAATATAGGTAGCTGGATGTTTGACATTTCGATGGATGAATAGCAAATTGAAAGACAGAAAGATAGTTTGAATTTATTATTATTATTTTTTAATGTTGTTTTTTTCAAGTCAAAATCTAGAGCCCAAAGCTGTCCTTCGCCTTATATAAATGCCATGTTCTTACGTTTTTTAGGGTCGAAAATTAGAGAAACCCAACAATGGAGAACAATTCAGAGAAGTCAGTTCTTGGAGAAGAAGAGAAGACAATCAAATCTAGCTGCGCTGGAGAAGAGAACCGTGCTTTTATAGTAATTAACAAGGTGAGCTTGTATTTATATCTATATATGTTTGAAATCCGATTAATCTATCAAATGGAAAACCTTTGGGATTCTTCAACACATATATTTGTCTGGTTTGGATAATATTGTTTTATTTTCAAGCCATATATGTAACAAAGATTTAGCTGATCTGGTAGTTTGATGTTTCAGTGCATGCTCATAGGTTTTTACAATAGAAATCTAACATGTTTTGAATGAACCAAGGAGAATTCATCTATGAGGAAATTAATTCTATTTATTTCTTTTTTTATATATATTTGAACATGATTATGAAAGTTGAAACCCAGATTTTTCTTTGGATTTTCTTTCTTGCTTGCTTGATGTGTAAGGATTTATTTGCAAATGTGTAGGGAGAACATCAAAGGCATGTAAAAGAAGAAGATGATAACACCAAGCCTTGGGTTAACAAAAAGGATATTTCAACCGCCATCAAAGAGGTAAAATGAAGCTACCTACAACTTCATTAATTAATCAGAAACAACTACATCGGGATTTATTATTTTACTGAATTCTAATATATATATATGCTCAGCTTGCATGCAGCGTTGAAATTCATTTATTGATCATATATTATATTTGTGTCGGCTAGCAGCTAGGCCGTCATGCTTATTTCTTTTATTCCCATTGGACAAACATATATCAGAATTAACAATGAAATCCATCGGTTTTCTAGCTAAAAACGTGTAATCACACGATTAAAACCCAAAGCCATGTGATAGGCTTTGAAATATGTACCTAAGGAATAATCCAATTAAGATATATTAATTTACATCAGAAATGATGAAATCGATTTTGTTTTTCCAATTTCCAGCAGGACCATGAAATTGAATCCACAAAAGCCAAGGTGGGGGAGGTTAAAGAAGAGAACGAAAGGCTAAAATTGTTACTATGCCAAATCGTTAAGGAATACCAGTCCCTGCAAACGCGGTTCCATGACGCTCTTCAAAAAGAAGAAGCAAACAAATCACCTGCAAGCGGCCATGAAGAACACAATCAGCTTATCTCCCTTAGCCTGGGGAGATGTTTGAGCAGCGATCCACCCAAGAAAGAGGAGAAAAAGGTTAGCAACAAAGAAGATGATGGGAAACATAATGGAGGCCTTGAACTTGGTCTGGAATGTAAATTCGAGCTAGATGGTTCAACTGAACCGGAGAAGAACAATAACCCAAGCTCTGAAAGCAGCTTAGGGAAACCGGAGGAAGAAGGGCCAACTGAGGCTTGGCCACCGAGTAAAATCCTCAAGACCATGACAAGTGGAGATGAAGAAGACGTTTCAGAGCCAATGCAGTTGAAGAAAACTAGGGTTTCTGTTAGAACTAGATGTGATACACCAACGGTAATATTGTATATATATATATATATATATATATATATATATATATCTATAGTATGAAGCTTTAGTTCATTTTTGCTAATATGATGAACTAGGGTTTTGTATTTATGCAGATGAATGATGGATGTCAATGGAGAAAATATGGGCAGAAAATTTCAAAAGGAAATCCATGTCCTCGAGCATACTACCGTTGTACGCTTTCACCCACTTGTCCAGTGAGAAAACAGGTGCCTGCTTTATTTGAAATCTGATATCCAAATAATTAATTTCCAAACGCCATCAATTTTACCATTGAAAAAACAAACCATTAATGATACTGTTCATCAGTTCATGAATCGTGACAGACACGATTAATATGTTCAGATTCTTATATTTGTGAAACACCAGGTACAAAGATGTGCTGAGGACATGTCCATCTTAATCACAACCTATGAAGGGAGCCATAACCATCCACTGCCTCTAAATGCGACAGCCATGGCTTCCACCACTTCAGCAGCAGCTTCCATGCTACAGTCTCAATCATCGAGCTCCCAACCAGGCCTCGGGACCTCGGTGTCTGCACCCGCTGCTTCCATGTCTTCTTCTTCAGCTAACCATCTCCATGCTCTAAACTTCAACTTTGCCCAAAACTCACTGCCATATCACCAGTACAATTTCCCCAACTCTTCAATTTCAACTTGCAATTCTCACCCTACTATCACCCTTGATCTTACTACTGCACCACCCAATAACTCCTCATATTTCACTAGATTTTCAAATGCACCCAGATATCCATCAGCATCTCTCAACTTTTCCTCTTTACCTCCTCCTCCTTCTTCTTCTTTAGAACTACTCTCCAACCCACAGGCATCTTGGAAGAACACCAGCCACTTAACCTTCGGGGCGGCATTCCCTAACCATGCAAATAGTTCCATTGGGCCAATATTGGGTTATCCTGGAAGGCAATCTCCTTACAAGCAAATGGCCGACCAGAGTTTATCGGAGACAATAACAGCTGCAACCAAGGCTATTACATCAAACCCAAGCTTTTGTTCTGCCTTGGCAGCTGCTCTCACTTCCTTTGTTGGAAATGGAAATGAAGGGAAATGGGGTGAGGCGTCGCTTTCTATGAAAACAGCTCCCCAAGCTGTAGAGAATGAAGTAGGCTACTTGGGAAGAACCTCATCCATGGATAATCCTCGTCAGCAACAACAAAAGCAAGGAAGCTTACTACTATTCCCAGTATCCAAGACTGCTTCAGATCCTCCTGCAGATAATAACAATCATATCAAGTGATGCTCTAGCTATTTGTATGTTAAAGTCAAACCATTTTCACTTATGTTTTTGCAGTAAAGTAAAAGATTCTTTTCTATATAGAGAAATAAAGGGACTTTTGGGTTTTTATTTAATTTAATATAATTTGTTTATAAGGTAGATTATTTCAGAACAACGGGTGACATGCAATGTTGTTAAATGGCTACACTTGGCATTAACAACTCCCCATGCATAAACCAAAACTTGTTGATATGATTTAGCACACGAAATGAAACTGCTTGCCCTGAAAAGTGAAGCCCGATCCCAAATTTGCTGTGCACTTTTTCTGCTTCCGTTGGGATGTGGCTTGCACTAGATTTTATTCCTAACTAACCATTTTCTTCTGTTATATTCTCTGCAAACTAGAGAATGTAGTGGCTTTCCAAATACAAATTACATGAATAATTTCTCTTCTTTTTAATTTTGATGTTAATTATATATACAAAGAGTTGCCGGACTAGCGGTGGCAACCACTGTGGCAGCTGATCAAGCATGAGGAGGAGATGCTCCAGCAGCTGCTGACAACTTGGGTTGAAGTCGAGTGGTTGTAAATTTTACGGTGCAATATTTGATTATATAAAGAAAGAGTTGGGTTCAAGAAGATTTATATGTAATTCCTTGGTTTTCTTTCTCTATGAATAATAATGTAACCCCAAATGAGCTAAGATAATTCTGGTTAGATACCAGAATGATGATCTAGTAACATGCAAAGTGGATCAACTCTTGGTAGTGTGATTCCAGAGTCTTGGCACCAAAGGATCTATGTAGTACTAACAATTTCTTGTATAAGCACTCCCTCTACATGTAATTTCAAATCCAATGATGAAATATAAAATAGAATTAAGTTTAAAAAAAATATTAGTTAATCAAATTAACCCAGTACAATCAGCTACAAATTTACCATTTTTTTCTAGACCGTCCATGAAAAAAGCTAGAGACATTGTTTGATATTTAATTAATACAGGTCATGAAATAAATATTAAAATTATACTCTTTTTATATCAAATGTGTAATATTATATATGAAATTTAATTTTGGGTAGTTGCATAAATATAAAAAAATATATAAAAACTTTGGTTAAATATGTGGGTGTAAATGAACAAAGCGTTCGATAAATTGTATAACGTTCATTTATGTTCGTTTATTAAGCTAAATAAACTAGTGTGAACAAAACTTTTTGTTCGTTTAATAAACGAACAAACACGATTTGTCTATGTTCATGAACAAGCTCGTTTATCGACTCGTTTCTAAGCAGTTCGTTTACCCGATTCCCCTTTTCCTATTATTTTTTTACATTTTAAATATTAGTGAATGTATGAACTAAATTGAACACATGGTATACTTTAGAGTTCAATTGTAAAGCCTAATGAACTTAAGGGCTAATGGTGTAATTTCACCATTTTGGCAAACATATAAACTAATATGTTCGTAAATATATAAACGATCATGTTTGCGAATGTTAAACGAACATGTTCGTGAACGCTAAACAAACGAACACGATATTAAAATTTCAAAACGAACATGTTTGTGAATGCTAGAAAAAACAAACATGATACTTTTTAATAACACGATATTAAAATTTTAAACAAATATAAACGGAGTCTTGTTCATTCAAACTCGATTCCACTCCTAATAAAATACATAACATGGAATGTTATTAAAATTGTTGTCCCCACAACATCATTTTATGTTTAAATATTATGCATATAAATAATTATATATATCCAATATAAAAATGGACATATTAAAATTTTAAATTGCATATAATTCAATGTATAAAATGGAATAAAAATAAAATCTTATGTGTATCATTACCATAAATATAAATTTATGTATCAGGTTGTACATCTGACCCAAAATTATTTCTAAATAAAATTAAAAAAATACAAAATTATTGAATAGAATTACTTGTGGGAAAAAAATAAGCGGAAATGTTTCTATAATAAAATTCTCGTTTTTATCAACAATAGTTGGTCAAGTGAAAATGTGAGATAATATTATAAATGACTGGATCACTAAGATACCTCTCGTTCGAATGAATCAATTATTAGATTAAATATCTTTAATTAAAAAAAATTAATATCTTATACACTGGCGGTGGAAACTGAAAGTTTCCACAAGCGCCTTAGTTTTAGAGTATATGGAGTTAGTTTAGGGTATATGGTTTAGGGGTCTAGGTGTAGGGGTTTAGAATTTAGGGATAGTTGTTTTAATTTAAGGTTTAGAGTTATAATTTAGGCTTTATAGGTTAGGATTTATTTTTAGGGTAATATGGTGAAGATTTATGTTTTAACCTATAAACCCTAAATTATAACCCTAAACCTTAAATTGAAACAACTATCCCTAAATTATAACCCCTTACACCTAAACTCCTAAATCCTATACACTAAACTAACTTCTTATACCCTAAAACTAAGGCGCTTGTGGAAACTTTTAGTTTCCACCGCCTATATATAAAATATTTATCCTTAAAAAAATCCCTTTTATTTTCTTAACACGTTTTCTTTTCTTTTCTTTTAGGGAAACTACATATTTAGTACACAACTATGTATGCGTTACTGTTTTAGTACCTAACTATTATTGTTTTGATAAAATGGTACCTAACGTTACGTTTTTATTCTGTTTTGGTACCCAAACAGTTAAAAACTAACGGAGATGATGACGTGGCTTGGTATAATCACAATTTTAGTCCAAAAAACTTATATATATTATCAATTTCGTCCAAAATTCATCAATTTAAAACATCATATTAATTTTGATTGAATTTTGTCCAATCTCTTTCTCACCCCTAGTATTCTCGTCGGTATCCCGATCGTAGAATTTGAGTCCTCCAATGGACCATGTATTAGCCCATATTGATCTGCAAATCCTAAAGTTTTTATTGTCCTAAAGTTTTTTAAACTCCAAGACCCAAAAAAAAGTTCGACTGAAAGAAGAAAAAAAAAGAATTTACAATTTTAATCTAAAAATAAAAATAATGTTTAAATTGATAGAATTTTAGACTAAATTGATTGATAGTTTGTGTAAGCGAATTATAAAACTATGTTTTTTTTCCTCCATGATTAATATTCAAAATGATTTTCCCCTTTGATTAGAGCTTGAGATTCTGAGTTGGAAGTGTCAAGTTCGAATCATGGGGATGTGTCGGTTAGAGTTATGGGGTGGGGGGAGAGAGCTGCCTCTTGTTGTGTAGCACATGACTTAATGGATATTTGCATGCTCCACAATGTAAAAGATTAAGGTTTGTATGTCAACCTTTCATGTAAATTTATAGAACATGTTTTTTAAACTTGGCTTACTACTTCGGTTGTAGAATTCTGATTTCAATCCAACATGTTTGGTGTTTATCTTAAAGATATCTGGTTTCTTGTACCATTCATTGTATGCATCTTTCTGTTGATTTTTGATCGGTCTCCTTTAAATTTGTAGGCGGTGAGGATGTCGACTCTGGCGAGGAAGAGTGATTATGGCTCTGTTTGGCATTTAACAAATAATTGATAGTGAATTACATCAGTTGATAGTTGATAGTAGATTGCATTAACTAATTTGACTAGCGGATTGTATTAGCTGATTGTATAAAAGTGTTTGGTAAAATTAACTAATAGCTGATAGGTAGGGGTGAGAATTGTCGGGTACCCGGTTCATCCGGGTACCTCATTAAACGACCCGTGTCCCGGCCCATTATATCCGGGTACCCGGGATTCGGGTACCCGCAAAATTCGGGTACCCGGGTAATCGGGTACCAGGTACCCGATACCTATTTTTTTAAAAAAAATTAAAAAAAAATCACATGTTAAACACAAAAATATTTAAAAAAAATTAAACTTAAAACTTAAAAGAATATAATACAAACATAGAAAAATGTAGGGATTTAAACTTAATTTTAGAGTGAAAATATTAAGAAACATAAAATAAAAATATAATTTTAAATATAAAATATATATATTAAATTTTATCGGGTCGGGTCGGGTACTCGGTAAGGGAAAACTTTCGGCCCGTTTCCCGGGAAATTTGCCGGGTCGGGTAATTTTTTTCCGGGAATTACCCGGTATTTTTGTTTCGGGTCGTCGGGTTTTCGGGTCGGGTCAATCGGGTCGGGTATTTTCTCCCACCCCTACTGATAGGTGTTTGATTATTAAAAGAAGCAAAATGACATATAAAGACATGATTATATTCGATATTTATTTAAATAATTTATTAGTTATCAATATTTTGTATCTATTAATATTAATTAAATTATAAAAAATAATTTTTAATATAACATTACTAAGCATATTTGAAGATCTAGATATTAATTTATTAATTATTTTTAATACAATTTAATTAATTATTAAATATAAATATAAATATAAATGTGTGAAAATAAAAAAATAAAAAAATATTAGTTTACAAATGTCATAATATAAATACGCGAGTACGTGAGGTTGAAGAATTATAATATAAATGATTAAATCAAGGTTGTTTGGAAATTTTTGATAATTCTTAAGGGTAAAAGGGTCTTCATAACTCTTACGTCAAAACCTCTAATTTCAAAAACTCATATTAGCAGCTTTTTTAAAATTAGAGGTTTTATCTCAATTTGTTATTCTAATTCGCTCTTTACTAAATATTCAAATTAATAAATTTAATCGGTCAAACCTCTAATTTTGACTCAAACTTTACTCTACTAAACATGACATTTTTTTACTTATTTCCGGATATTTCTATCATGGAATGTTGGCATTCCACTAACAACTATAAATTAATCTCTAGATATTTTTGAATCCTTCAGGTGCGTTTAAACTAACGCTTCAATTTGCGGAGGATTATCCAAACAAACGGTTCGGTTTGTTTCTCGAATGTTCCATCCGAGGCGAGCAGCGAGCCTCTGGACAAATCCTGCTATTTAGCTGCATCTACATTTTCCTTTACTCTTGCTCTTGCATGCCCTGCATTATTAATTACAATTTACAGGCTTCAACTTTTGGCATATTTGTATAAAGCTAAACTTTTTCGTGATTTTAATTTTTAAATAGTTGGAATGTGAGTGATACTTATGATTTGTGGATGAATGGATCCTTACTTGGAAAGTGGGTGCTCATAGAGGAGTTCAAACAGTTAATTCGGTTAATCGACCGAACTAGCTAAATATCATTAACTGAAATTTTAATTTTTTAACCTTTGATTGAATCGAATTTTAAAAAAATTTAACCAAACCGAACTTTGTTCGGTTAATTCGAGAATTAACCGAAATAACTATGGAACACCTAAATTTTCGGTTAATATATATTAATTTTCGCATAGTTTAATATATATTTAACATATATATTATGGTTAATTTGGTTAATTAATATGTTTCGAATCGAATTAACCAATAACCGAACTTTCAAACAAAATTAATCGTTAACCAATCTAGTATTTAATTAATCGACCAAAATTTTGGTTCAATCAGTTAATTCAGTTTTAACATAATAGTGAACACCTCTATGTGCTCAAGGAGGACTAAATTGGTTTTATTTGTCTAATCTCACTTAATATGCTTTTATTCTTCATTGTAAACTTTAACAATAATTAATTGAGCCGTTGAAAATGGGATTTAAATTTCAAAGTGCCCATTTGTGGACCATATTACCCAAATATTTACACCTACTCCCTTGTTGTTTAGGGCCCATTTGCATACACAGACACAGCAGCATTTATTTAATAATTAATTTTAAATTCTCCCCAAAAGAAGAAAAGTTTGCTCGAGAATCTTTTATTCCAAGAATCCTTCTCGGTACGATCTTCAGTGCTACAGTGGGTGTGTTGTTTGTGTTCTTTCTATCACAGAGTTTTTCTTCTTCTTCTTTTTTTTTTTCAAGTTTTCAAAATATAAACACGAAATTCCTTCTTCAGATCTCTGAATGCTTGGCAGCTTACTAGCGAACTAGAACTTCAAGTTTGCTGCATTTTTGAGGTAAAAGTTTGAATTCCATTTCTGCCGACACACATTCTTTTACTGGCTTTACTTAAGTAGATGTGGACTTGGGTCATTAATCTTTTGCTTTTTACCGTTAACATTGTGAAGAAAATCTGAAAATCCCCGTAAAGTTTCCAACTTTCTCTGTTTTATTTTGCTTGCTTAGGTTCTACAGGTTCCGTTGCTATCCACTTCGATATCAATTTGTATTTTTATGATTGAATTAATTTTCATATTTTATAGTAACTAGGGAGCTATTGATTATGTAATGTAGTACACATTAATTGCGAACTGTAGTAAAGATATTGAGAATGTTTGGTTGTTCTTTAAAAATGTTACCTTTTAAAACAACTTTTATTTAGTTTAATGCTAACATGCTAAGTTTTGAGGTTTTGGTTGGGAATGACTTTTGCAGATTTCCAATTTTAGAAACTTGGCATTTTCATTATTTTGGGTTCAACTAAGATGGGAAAATCTCCAGCAAAATGGATCAAGACCTTGCTACTAGGGAAGAAATCTTCAAAGTCCAATTTCTCAAAAGGAAGAGAGAAGCTGGTAAGAAAGTACTGATTATCTTCAAATAGTAATTAGCAATTGAAGATTGGAAATGTCTATATTCTAATTGCTGTTATGTGCAGAATTCTGCAAATAAAGGCGAGGTTTTGGTTTCTTCCAAGGTAACTGTGTCTGGCCTATCAGTGGATCCTCCATCAATTTCAGCACCTATTCCAGTGAGCAACGCGTGGACCGCGGTGGACTCTGAGAAGGGTATACCTGCTCAACTGCCATATGATGGGATAACTATTCCGTCTCCAAAAGCGGATGTAAAGGATGCCACAACTGGTGATTTTGGTAACCCAGAAAATCCTGATAAGATTAGGCTTGACCAAGCTGCTGCGACATTACAGGCTGCTTTCAGAGGTTACCTGGTAGCTACTCTCCCTTTAAAACTTACTATTATTCTTAAGGGTCATGCAGAGTAATGAAATTTGTAAGCCATTTACTGTTAATAGTCTTCATTCAGCTGTGTGAAAATTCTGCTGACTAGTATGGCACTGTCATTGTTATGCTTATTTTGCTTGAGTTAGCATTTTGGTGGTAATATTGGAACTTATGCATCATGCCTTGTATTGTTTATGATTATTTTTTATTTAAAGTTAGGATGTGCAAGGATAGAATGAGATGTAATTGATTCATACTTCTTTCATGATATGCCAGACTCTACAACAGCCTGCTGCCTTTATGTTTTATATTTATTTCATTCTTTCTTAGGGTCTGTGTGTATTCAACTTAGCCCCTTTCTTTTGGCATTTATTACAAATTTACAGTAACTTGGGTAGTCAACTTAGTTTCTCAGATTAATACATTATCATTTTCATACAAACATCTTCTAGTTTAGAGATATTCCAATATATAAATAATCAACCACGTACTGATTTATACTTTTATAGTGTTCATATGACATTTAAATGCAAATGTGGTATGGGTTTTCATAAAATGTGATAGAAATATAGAATCTGCTGTCAAATTTTGCGTGCCCATATTAGAAGTATTATCCTCTCCAAAATCATGTAGTCTTATTGATGACGATATTGTATAATGGAAGGCTCGCCGGGCATTTCGAACTCTCAAGGGCATTATAAAGCTGCAAGCACTTATTCGTGGTCACTTGGTCAGAAGACAAGCTGTTGCTACTTTATGCTGTACATGGGGAATTGTTAAGTTGCAAGCACTAGCTCGTGGTCAAAAGGTCAGATGTTCAGATATTACTGTTGAAGTACAGGAAAAACATCTAAGACTGCTTCAGGTGATTTTTCTTACCCACCAATGGATGATGGCTTGTCTCTTCTTGCTATCCTGACAAAAAAAAAAAAATGTAAACACCTGCTATATGCCCTAGTTATATTTGTTGTTTATGTAAAAGGTCTATGAGAATAAAGGTATTTTTTTGCTATTATATCAATATTAACATGGGCACTTGTATAGTAACCATGCAATAATAATAATTTAGGATTATTTTGTTTCAGGATGCTTATCTGAAAATCAAACTATACCTCCCTTTTGTTTCGTTATGTGGCATTTATTTATTTATTTAAGCAGGGTTCTAAAAGCTTGGACTCGGTCAAAGTGAGTGCATCTTCTAAGGTGAAGAATTTATCAAATAATGTGTTTGCTCAAAAGGTATGTCATGTAAATGAGATCTGTGTTGATACAAAGTTCACGATCTTTAGCCTTTAGAGGACATCTTCCGTGCTCCTAATATGCATGCTTTTGTTGCCATACTAGTTGTTTGATACATATAACGTGAACATATTATTGCTCCCGTTTCTTGTGCTTCAAAACTCCACAGTGCATCTTGATCCTTTAAATGATTTCTTTTACTTTAAAGTTATAATTTTGCATCGTGTATATTCTTGCTCTTTGTTGTCTTTAGAAAATTTTCCTCCGTGGTGCTTAATGTTTATAATATCAGTACAATAGATGCATCTTTCCTATTTAAACTCGCCACTCATGTCTAAATAGCTCGATGCCTCCTCTTTATCTTGAGAGCCTCCATGCCTGAATCGTGTATCTCACCTTCTGAGAATCACAAATGTAAATGTATCAGTTGTTCATAGATCCTTTCTTTTTGCATCAAAATGACCACAGACATTCATGCTTGTTATTTTGGGTCCTCACCTGTTTTTTTTTTAATGATTGTTTATCTATCTGCCTCCCCCCCCCCCCCTACTCTTAGTTCTTGATAATGCTTACTTCTTAATATATTCTTCTCAGAGGACTTAAATCCTATAAAATGCCTTCAATTATTTTGGGTCCCCTCATGTGGCACTTTCTCGTTGTTGAACATCATGAAATGATTTTTTTTTTAAATCCTGTCAGGCCAAGTGTTCAAACTCTAGAACTCTAGCATCACTAGTAAAATATTTTGCATGCAAGATGTAATCCTGCTCTTCGCTCCTTTTTCTTTAAGAAGGACAAACTTTGTTAATGATGAATGTTTCTGACGTTTGTCGCTGCTTCCTGTTCTTTAGCTGATGGCCTTTTGTGGATGCCAAGAATCACGTGTCTTGACTTATTCAAGTTCTAATATGATTTTTTTATCCTCCAAACTGTATTTGACTATGCATTTCCATCACTTTCAGCTTTTGGCCTCATCACCTACCGTAATACCTCTAGGACTTCAGTATGGTCCAGAGGAACCTAACTCATCCTGGCAGTGGCTTCAACGATGGACAAAGTTACGTTTTTGGGGATCCCCATCAAAACCAATTAGGAGTGGAAAGACTAAGAGTAGTGTTCGGAAACTGTCCAATGGAAAAGTTGTCAATGGATCTAGTCATTCTACCTCAGAGTATGAGAAAAACAAACAAGGTCTGAGGAGAGTGTCTGGCAACTCAGCAGCTGACTCAGTTCGCAAACATCCACAAAATGAGCTTGAGAGGGTTAAGCGCAATTTAAGAAAGCTTTCTAACTCTTCAAAGGAGGTTTCTGATAAGTCTGATGTTGTTAATGATAAGACAAAAAAGACTCTGAAGAAACCTTCTAGTTCTAATGACTCTGATGTTTCAGAACACGAATATGCTGAGAAGATGAGGGATGTGCCTGCAGTACTATCAAAACTGTCAAATCTTGAGGCAGATCTTAAATTATCCTCGGAAGATGCTTCTCTTGATGAGCCTAACGTCTATCCTGCTGTTGATGTGCCACATGCCGAAAACAATGGTAAAATTGAGCACATGCCAGTGACAGAGGAGTTAAGCTCTAAGGATGAGCAGGTCAGTGATGAGAGCTCAAAAGCAAACCAAAGAAGAGCTTCTTTCCCTGCAAAAATTGATAACCAGACAAATGGGTTCAATAACAATCCAAAAGTGCCTAGTTATATGGCACCAACTGAATCTGTGAAAGCCAGACTTAGAGGTCAAGGCTCCCCAAGGTTTACCCATGAGATTGTTGAGAAAGATGGGTTAAACAGGCGACATTCTCTTCCTTCTTCGACCAATAACAATACAGGTTCACTGTCCTCACGTGCTCAAACACGGGTTCGTGTAGCTGGTAAAGGTTCTATCTTCAATGACAAATCTCAATCATCCTCTAAAGATGCTAATGGTAAGCACAATTTTACATTGGATGTTTTATGGCCTTATGCTTGTGTTTTTGTTTTGCTGTATCAGAATTATCTATGAAGATACTGCTTAGTTTTTCCCCATTCTTAAATTAGGATATGGAAATTGACTCCCATTGGTCTACATGAATTTATGTCTACATGTGTAGTTGTACTTGCTCTTATGGGATTGTTTTATGTTGTAATTAGCATGCAAGTTTCACTTGTAGGATGGTATTGGTATCCGACTTGGATAGTCATTGTCTTTGCTTTATGAATTGTTTTCAATATTCTTTTCTCATATTCAATTGAAGCAAGGTTCTCTCCCTGATTCCCTGTATGCTGCTTCTGCATGATGATTATATGATATATTTTACTTGGAAATTTCAGATAAGGCGCTCAGAGCTAAGTGGAGGAGGTAATTTTTGGGCAATGAATTGTTTCATTGAAGTTCACATGGAGTTCGGGCTTAATAGAAGTTTCGTCATGTGTTTTAAACTTCTGGTGTCTGGTTGTTGAATTGGAAATTAATCATCTAATCTTTTGTTGCTTGGTGTATCCTTTAAGTTTCCTTTGTCATAGAAGTTCCGATGTGGATAAATAGGTTACAGTTGGTTATTTGGTTTGTTTTGGTTCATTAGTGTTTGTATGTATAATTCTTTGGATCCCCTTTTCACCCTTTGGTACCATTTAATATCATGACGAATACAGTGTGCTGATTTGCAAAGCTGGCTCTCAGATCTCGATGTATGTTCGGTTATTGTATGTTGATTCTATATGGTTCAAAGTAGTCTCTCAAATTTCATCTCTCCTCTATTCAGGAAAACTTGCTTCGTTTCAAGAAGAAACAAATAAAAAATAAAAAGTCTAAAACTTTGTGTCTCTCCCTATTCAGTAACTAAAATTGACTTGGCTTCAATGTCATCGACTTCATGCTCCAAGGCTCTTGTTATCAAAGTCTCCCGGTTGGTCTCCAATTACATGAGCAATGCACGTAGCTTTAAATGTAAATGCTAGATTTTACAGTAATATCCAATGTTCAACGTCGAATTTGTAGTTGTAAGATCATGCTATAAGAAGCAGAGGATGTGCTGATTCAGAGGCATTTGAACATTGGAGCAAGAACTTGGCGAAGTCTGTTGCGGTTCTATCTAAAGGGTAAGCAATAGCAATGCGAAGTCTGCATTTGAATCAGCGCACTTCTGTTTTCATTGTTTAGGTGACATATACTGCACTTCTTATTACTTCTAGCTTTAGCATCCGTTGAATTGGTCTTGAAGATGATTGCAAGGCAGTGAAACTAAGGCTGCAGTCGTAGCTGATCGAAGGAATGTGTTATCCTTCACTGCAGCCTGCAGCTACACTACTGTGATCATATCGATGAAGAAACAGAAGCAAAATATTCTCTGGGCTGCCCTCATCACGGAATAATGAGTGAAATTGAGATTGCAGTCTATCTACAAAACAATGCAATGGCACTTGAGAAAATGGTGATTGATCCACATGCCTGATCTTACAAAGGGTGTGGATTTCCACACCCTTTAAAGCTCCTCGAAACTCCGGTGACAGTCCAATAAAAAAATGGTAACGCGTGACTTGGAGCAAAGAAGTCTACATGCATGGTGTGTAAAATAAACATGATAACATGTGGACAGTTGAAGATTGAAGACTATATATACACCAAACTTGCCTAATCAACGTCAGGTGCCGCCCAGAGTTCCCCCAAACACTTCAGTAGGTCATCAAGGGTCCAAGAAGAGCAGACCCCATAACCCCAGTGAAGTGATCAAGGGAACTCCAGACGACAGCTGACGCTCTATTTCGTCTTTGCGGTTCGTTGATTAGGCAATAGAAAGCTAACCTACCTATTTATAAGTGAAGGCTCTATAGGTGCATGGGGCAAAGTAATTGTGACCCTTCAGCCGATTGGACCGGCATTAGATATGAAACAAAATCCACATGTGAAGTTCTTCAAACTGAATGTAGTCAGGATTATGGCTTTTGGGGGATTAGAGATGACGAGATAGAGAATATTCTTGAGCTAAGTGGACTGAGTTCTCCCCACTCCTTTTCCATACTCGTATCATTGTCATAGTTGATAGTTCAGAAAGTTTTATATGCAATTCCCTGTAATAACTTGGATATATATGCCATTAATAGTCCAAAGCTATGTTTAAATAAGAATTGTCTGTATGTATGTTTTTGACAAGACATTAAATAAAAAGGTTCATTTCAATTAACAGCTTCTTAGATTCTATGTGGGATGAAGAAAATGCTGGATAGAGAATGAAAACAGCACTACTAAAACCAATCGCAAGGGGTCCTACAGAATAGGTGAGGTTAATTAACCCATGTTTCCACGAAGCAGCCACGACCATTTCGAAACTACCGGCTATTTCCAAGAGAAGTTTTCTTGTTTTTGCAAACAGTCCTGACCAGTTGAAACTATTTGCAACCATAATCTGTTAGAAATAGGTGGAAGAATTGTAAGACTTTTAGAGAGGAAGAGAAGTAAGAATGTTATTACAAGAATACAAAATTGGAATGATTTGTTCCATCACTAACAATCCTTTATATAGGCTTTTTAGTGGCTATTCAAAAAATTACATCTCTTCATTTTGCACCCTTTCATCATGCAAAGGTTACATCTATTCATGATAAATGGTTGCATCCATTCATTAACATATGTTCATGAATAGTTGTACCTATTCATGAAAAGTTTAAATTATTTTTTTTCAACACTCCCTCTTAATTTTAACTTTTCTTGATCACACCAAGGCTTTCACGCATTCTTCGAAAATCTTCAAACTTGAGAGGTTTTGTGAAAATGTCTGCAACTTGATCTTGAGTCTTTACAAACTTGAGCTCCACTTCCTTCTTGGCAATATGATCTCTAATAAAATGATATCGGGTGTCAATATGTTTACTTCGATCATGAAACACCGGATTCTTGGCAAGTGCTTGTGCAGACTTATTATCGATGCAAATTTTAGTAGGCCCTTCTTGTGGCAAGTGAAGTTCTTTAACTAATCTTTTAAGCCAAATAGCATGACACGTACAAGAAGTTGCTGCTACATATTCTGCCTCACATGTGGAAAGAGTCACAATGGGTTGCTTTTTTGAACTCCAAGAGATGCAACAATCTCCCAAGAAAAACACAAATTCAGAGGTGCTTTTTCTATCATCTATGTCGCCGGCAAAATCACTATCACAAAATCCCATGAGTTGAAAGTCATGAGAAGAGGAGTAGAATAGCCCAAAGTCAATAGTACCCTTTAAGTAACGAAGAATTCTTTTAGCAGCCTTCATGTGAGTTGATGTAGGAGCTTCCATGTAGCGACTTACTACACCAACTGCAAATAGGATATCGGGTCTTGTACAAGTCAAGTATCTCAAACTTCCCACAAGACTTTTGAAGAGTGTTGAATCTTCCTTTATTTCATCATTGAACTTTGACAACTTTATTCCGCATTCCATTGGAGTATTAACAGGATTGCAATCGAGCATTTTGAATTTCTTCAACACTTCTTTTGCATAGTCCTTTTGTGAGATGAATATTCCATCCTCGGATTGTTCCACTTCTAGGCCCAAATAATAACACATTAGACCCACATCAGTCATCTCGAAAACAAGTGACATATCCTTCTTGAATTCTTCAATTAGGTTGTGATTGTTGCTTGTAAAAATCAAATCATCCACGTACAGACAAACTATCAAGATATCTCCACCATCTTTCACTTTAATATAAAGTGCATGTTCATGTAGGAACGATCAAAACCTTTATCTTGAAAATACTTGTCGATGCGGCTGTACCATGCACGAGGCGCTTGCTTCAATCCATATAATGCCCTTTTCAACCTTAGACATTTATCTTCTTTCCCTTTGACTTTGTATCCAATGGGTTGTTCAATGTAAACTTCCTCTTCTAAGAAACCATTAAGAAATGTTGATTTCACATCAAGTTGATGGATTTTCCACTTCTTTTGAGCCGCTAGAGAAATAATCAATCGAATAGTTTCAATTCGAGCAACTGGTGCAAAGACTTCATCATAATCGATCCCATGCTTCTGCTTATAGCCTTTAACAACAAGTATTGCTTTGTATCTCACCACTTCTCCTCTTGCATTCTTCTTTTTCTTGAAAATCCACTTGACCCCAATAGCTTCATGTCCTTTTGAAAGTTCTGATAGCTCTCAAGTGTTGTTCTTCTCAATTGATTTTATTTCTTCATCCATGGCTAGTCTCCAACTCTCATCTTTCACTGCATCACCGAAGTTAAGTGGCTCGTTATCTATAAATAGACAAAACAAGTTATTGATAGCTTCAGTGGAGCGGTATAAATCTTCGACACTTCTGAATTTATGTGGCGTTTCACTTGAGCTTTCTCCAGAGCTAGAGCTTTCTTCAAAACTTTCATGCACCGGAGCAGGTGAAGGGGGATAAGTCATGTCTTGTTGAGGAGTCATGTCTGGCAGATGGTTCATTACTTGTGTTGGAGTCACATCTTGTTCTTCCACAAAGTATGGAAAGAAATCATAAGATTGTTCTTCTTGTGCTTCCCAATTCCAACTTGCTTGTTCATCGAACTCAACATCACGACTTATGATAATCCTTCCATTGCTTGGATTGTACAACTTGTAGCCTTTGGAGTTTGAATCATAGCCAATGAAAACATATTTAGAACTCTGATCATCAAGCTTTAATCTACCTTGGTCAGGTACATGTGCATAGGCAATGCTTCCAAACACCTGAATATGTCTTACACTTGGCTTTCTTCCGCTCCAAGCTTCTTGAGGAGTTGCATTATCCACATTCTTTGTTGGTGAGCGATTGGATAGATAAACTGCACATGAAACAGCTTCGGCCCAAAATTCCCTGGGCATATTCTTTGCCTTCAACATACTTCTTGCCATGTTCAAAATGGTTCTATTTTTTCGTTCTGCAACGCCATTTTGTTGTGGGGATCTGGGCACTGTCAAAGGACGACGAATTCCATTTGCTTCACAAAAAGCATTGAATTCATTAGAAGTAAATTCGTCTCCTCTGTCGAATCTTAGAGATTTTATCTCGTAGCCACTTTCTTTTTCAATGAGTGCTTTAAAATTTTTAAAAGCAACGAATGCTTCAGATTTCTGCTTCAAGAAGTACACCCAAGTCTTCCTACTGTAATCATCAATAAAAAGTAAGAAGTATCTGCTTTTACCAAATGATAACGGCTTGATGGGTCCACATATATCAGTATGAATAAGTTGAAGGGGCTCGGTCGCTCTTGATGTTGCTTCTTTTGGAAAACTTGACCTTGCATGCTTGCCTAGAAGACACGCTTCACACAATTGGTTAGGGTGACTAATGGTTGGAATTCCATTTACCATCTCTTTTTCTCCAAGCATTTTGAGGGCTCCAAAATTCAAGTGACCAAATCTCATGTGCCAACACCAAGCTTCATTTTCCATGTTAGCCTTCAAGCACTTTGCACCAATCGTCTTGAGATTTAACATGAACATTCTATTCTTCGACATTGATACTTTAGCCATCAAGTTTCCACATTGATCTCTTAGCCAAAGACAACAATCTTTCATATGAATTTCATAACCCTTTTCAAGGAGTTGTCCCAAACTCAAAATATTACTTCTTAGCTTAGGCACATAATAAACCTCAGTAATAAGGCTATGACTTCCATCCTTTAGAAAAATTAAGATTGTATCTTTCCCTTGAATTTGGACTTTCGAGGAGTCTCCAAATGAAACATTGCCTTTAATTTTCTCATCAAGTTCCACAAATGCCTCTTTATCTCCACACATGTGATTGCTTGCTCCATTGTCAAGATACCATGTGCTTGCATCATTCTTCTCCTCATTCTTCATTGCTAGCAACAAGGTTGGCTCTTCAATATCTTGTTGATCTTCAATGAGATTGACTCTCTCCTCATTTCTACCTTCATTTTGGCATTCCCAAGAAAAATGACCAAATTTCTGACAATTATAACATTCAATATTGGACTTGTCATGCTTCTTTTCATTCGGTCTTTGATAATTAAATCTTCCTCTTCCTTTTGATTTTCCTCGGTTTCTTGATGATGTACGATCTTCACGATCACTTCTTCCACATCCTCGTTGGTCATAACCTCGACCTCGTCCGCGTCCTTGTCCTTTTTGATTCTTTTCTTCTCGATTATTTTTCAAAAATACCTTGGCTTTGAGGGCTTGTTCAATGGACTCTTCTTGTCTTCTATTTAATTTATCTTTTTGAGCTTGCAAATCACCCATAACATTTTCAATAGTCATAGAGTCTAAATCTTTTGACTCAATGACACAAACCACATAATCAAACTTTGGAGTCAAAGAACGAAGGATCTTTTCAATCACACGAACATCTTCTATGGTTTCTCCATATCTCTTCATTTGATTAACAACAGTCATCACCCTTGAGTAATAATCCGAAATGGACTCGAATTCCTTCATCCGCAAGGTTTCAAACTCACCTCGTAATACTTGGAGTCGAACCTTCTTCACTTTGTCAACTCCTAGGAGATAATTTTGCAAAACCTCCCATGCTTCCTTTGCGGTGTTGGCATTTGCCACTTTTGCAAACATCGAATCATCCAAACATTGGTGAATGAGGGTGAGAGCATGTTGATCTTTCATCCTTATTTTCGTCAAAGCCTCCTTTTCTTGTCGTGACAACGACGCTTCGTTTTGAGGAGACTCATAACCCTTGTGAGTGATCTCCCAAGCATCTTGTGCTCCAAGTAAAGTCTTCATACGGAGACACCAATTTTCATAGTTGTCTTTTGTAAGACGAGGAGTTTGAAATGGAAACATACCATTGTTGGCCATCTTCTTCTCTTTTTTTTAACTATCGAACCAAGCTCTTGATACCACTTTGTTAGAAATAGGTGGAAGAATTGTAAGACTTTTAGAGAGGAAGAGAAGTAAGAATGTTATTACAAGAATACAAAATTGGAATGATTTGTTCCATCACTAACAATCCTTTATATAGGCTTGTTAGTGGCTATTCAAAAAATTACATCTCTTCATTTTGCACCCTTTCATCATGCAAAGGTTACATCTATTCATGATAAATGGTTGCATCCATTCATTAACATATGTTCATGAATAGTTGTACCTATTCATGAAAAGTTTAAAAAAAAAATTTCAACATAATCTCTCTCATTTATGCATACCATTGTTATTCGAAAGGAGGAATACTGGAATACTTAAAAAAAAAAAAACAGGAAAATCTTGCAACCAGTTTAGTTAATGTCATGTTTGTATAATTTCACGTTTATGATATTGTAGTAATTCTCCATGGAATATAAAAGCTGATTGAACACTTACATAACTACTGTTTTCCTTGTGGAAAGGAAACAACTCTAAAACCACTAGATTTTGCCAAAAATGTGCTGATTTCTTTAGTTATTTACAATGGTGATTTGAATGGCTTGTTGCTACCATTATAGCTAGCTACAGGGTTGGGTTGTTAAACTAGATCAAACCAAACCAGATAAAGCTGTTTGTTTACCTACTAAAACTGGTATTTTCTTTTCATAGTAAGTAGCCATCTAGCTACCTTAAAGTGGCAGGCCATTATGTTCTTTTTTTTCATCAGTGGTATCATTAAGCATACTTTTATGGCTAATTAGCACTCCTTGATAACTTTTGTATCAAGTTAAGCTATTGCCTTAAAACCTTTTCAGATATGCCATTTACAGTTTCGGAGTAGTGCTCCTAGAAATGTTCTCCGACTGTGTTGCAGTCAAGAGAAGTAGCAACGGTACCGAGAGCCGAGAGGGATCTCGCTGTATGGGCTTTAACCACATCTAAGCAATCACATGGAGCCGCATAACATCATCGCCAAGAAAATAGCAAGGAGCATCGATATGGAAGAAGCATACAAGTTTGCTCCAATCATCAGCCAGTGCCTTAGCTCTGACCCTAAGGAATTGCAGCAGGATATGTTACTCAGCAATCTGAACACACTTGGACTATTCAAGTTCCATAGAAGGGCACACATGCTACAAGAAGTTACCAAGTGAGTGCTCAACTATCTGTAAGTTTCGGTTGGTCATATTCCTCGGCAAAAATAAGTAATTCGGATTAGATTGTTTCATGAATATTATCCTAACTCATGATCTTATATGCAAGCTAAGAACTTTCTTCATATTTTTACAATATGACTATCGTAATTCGTAATGCATCATGCCCATAATTCATAGACACCTGGATAAGTGCTTGGTTGCTTAACAATTCGTAGCATGGAATAAGGTTAACATTAATATGCATCACTAAAAGTGAAGGTACTATTACACCAATGAGAGAAGTTGACTATCACAATGAGAAACTGAAATCCTCACGAAACAAGGTGGTGCTAATTTGTCACACGAAATGCAAAATTGCATAAAAAAGATATACATACGCATAGGAAATTTACAGATGGAATCAACGTGCTCGTGGGGATTGCTAGTGAGATGGTATTGGAGATGCACTTGGTGTTAGATGCATAGGTGAACGAAGCTGCCTCATTGGAGATTTCTGAACTGGAAGTGGAATTGTTTGCTGATCTGATTGAGTATGTTTGGAGGCAGTTTTGGGGGCTTCGAGCTGCTCCAATGCAGCCAAAACTTCCGACATTTTAGGCCTGAGTTTGGCTTCCCTACTTAGACATTGTAAAGCAAGGGTAGCAGCTGTATAAGCGCTTTTCTGGGGGTACTGACCCCCCAACCTAGTGTCCATAATTCGAAATAATTTTCTCTTGTCCCCCAAATAAGGTTTTGCCCAGTCTACTAGATTCTGTTCCACACCAACTTTTGTGTTATCCACCGCACGTCGTCCAGACAATAGTTCAAGCAGCACAACTCCAAAACTGTATACATCACTCTTAGCTGTCAATCGACCTGTTCAACAATGGAAGCTTCATTACATGTAACTTTTGACAAGATATAATATACAAGTTTCATTAGGAACCATCTTGTGCAAAGATGTTTTCGGGCAAGCAGTTTGCATGTGAAAGATAGAACCCAGAAAATAGTTGCTTTGGCTAAGTATTCCTAGTTTTGGAACTAATGCACTGCATATAAAAGACAAACAAACAAATGCTGCTTGCTCTCTAAGATACCTTCACAGTTTGTTTTTCAGCAACAAATATTTCTGATGGTCAATTAAGATACTATAACTTGCGAGAAGTCTATGGAAACAGCAAGTAGTATTATGGGATTTCACTAAACCTCATACCTGTAGCAACATATTCAGGTGCTGCATAGCCGTGAGTACCCATGACCTGAGTTGACACATGAGTCCTATCACCAGTAGGCCCTGCCTTGGCCAATCCAAAATCAGAAAGTTTTGAATTGAACTCCTGCATCCAATCGATTGTTACCATCAGAGACGTGTATAAATTTATAACACAATTTTAAACATAATATTGAAAAGCACAGGATAATTATTTTTCTTGACTCAGCATACCCCGTCTAGTAATATATTAGAAGCCTTAAAATCACGATATATGACTTGGGATTTTAAATCATGAAGGAAAGAGAGTCCTCTAGCAGCACCTATGGCGACCTTAAGCCTCACTGCCCAAGAAAGTGGCTGTGGCCCTCCTGTAAAACAAGACATAGCATGATTAGCACCAAAGGTAACTAGAGTTCTCTTGTCTGGTTGTCTAAGAACCAAAACTGCATGGGAAACCTCCATTAGGACTGACAATAGTTTGTCTGGCAACTGTGTGTAGGTTAATGGTGATTATTTGAGGTTAAGAATTAATTTCAAGAGAGAGACATATAATACAATGGAATCAGATTCCAGAAATCCTCCTTATCAATTCATGGATGCAACACTATTAAATAGATGATTCTTTGAAAATGTTCATAGGATGTGAGACTTACTTCTAAAAAGATGATTCTCTAAGCTTCCTTTAGGCATGAACTCATAGACCAAAAGTCGGTTTTCACCCTCTGAGCAATAGCCAATCAACTTAACCAGATTTGGATGATGAAGTTGTCCCAGATAATCAACTTCAGTCTGAAATCAAGTAATGAGCTGACTATCAGCCAACAGGGCAATACACAAAGAGGTAAAGCAAATGGAGGGGGAAAAAAGAGAAGACATTATAGAAATGAAACCTACCAACCACTCTTTGTGACCTTGAAAACCTTCAGGTTTAAGCTTCTTCACAGCAACAACCATCCCCGATCCAGGCTTTGTAGCTGCTAATGTGTTCTCATCAAGCCATCCTTTAAAAACATAACCAAAACCACCTTCACCAAGAAGACTGTCAGGACGGAAGTTTCTAGTGGCACTCTTCAACTCACTGAATGAGAAAGGTTTCAAATTAGGGGATGACAATATTTCTCCTTCTGTCCTTGGAGTCGGGAGACATCCTGTACTGCTTGTATCACTGAAGGATGGGATGGTCAAACTTGAAGGAGCTGAAGAGCGACTAGTTTTGCTGGAAACTCTTGAGCCTCCTGATGCTGCAAAAGAGAAGAACAAGTTCCTCAGTTCCCATTATTAAATACAGAACATGATATATTAAATACAAAAGAAATTCAAACTAAAAGTTATTTAACATCTGGTTTGCTTCCATGAGAATGGTAAGCATCACAAAACCACCCAACTCAGCAGTCAGCACGTATTTGCATTAATGGAGCATGTGTTTAGATGAAAACTTATTTTACATCTAACTTATGATGAAATCCTCAATACATGGTAATGACTAATGAGGAAGTCAGAATTGACCTAGTTACCCAAAATAAATTTATTTGAATAGAAGTTTGACAAATACATCCCAGTTTTAAAATCCAGCAACATTTATTAGGTAAAAAAAAAACCCCATAGATTATGCATAGGTGAGAGCACTCCAAGCAAGCACCTACTGTACTTTTTGCATTTACTTCATAACATAAATTTGAAGAATATTTTGTCCTACAAGAACCCTGCATATTCATGTTCATATGACACTCCAAATATTAAAACAAAAAAATTGCCAGTCAAGCTTACACTTTCCTATAGTTTGCACCTTGAAACTCATTAAAACTTTACTGGGAAAAAAAGGGACACCATTTCAAGCGAACTACATCTACTCACCGACAATTCCTCACTCTCAAACTAAAGAAACTGAAGAACAGTCGCAAAAATCTAGCTCGGAGCAGCTCTCTACACTTTGAACCAGAAGTGAAACCCACGGACAACAATAACAGAAAGTATAAAATGAATGTAATCAGATTCATTTACAAGGGCAAGGAGAGAGAAAATAAACACTAAAAGAATACCCCCTCCCAAAAGAAAAAGTTAAACCTTGAGAGCCAAAAAGACATTCCAAAAATCTTCAGAAAATAACAAATACCCTTTTTAAAAGAAAGAAATGGTTACCGGAAGTTGCATGGGGGCTTTGGCTGGAATCCACTCTAGTAGAAGAAAATAAGCAGTTGCCCATTGTAGAAAAGCTAATGCTTGGCCGAAGTAAGAAATAAACTATTTCTATTTTCTTTTATATGAGCTAACACTTGAACAAGTTATGGTAACTAATGAGGCTCTCAAAGAAGAAAGGAAACTGAAGAAGGAAAAAAACGGCTCTCTTTATATTGGAATTTGTATCTCTCACATGGAGCTTTGGGTTGGTTTAGTATGTCAAGGTGAAAACTTTAGATAATGTGAAGATTTAAATGGTGGGAAAAAAACTAAATTCTTAGCTGAAAAATAAGGAGAAAATGGGAAGAAGAAGAAGAAGGGAGATGAGAGGCAACAACCGCGTGAGGACTTGGCCTTGGCCCTTATCTATGGTATGACGCGTGCATCACACATCCGGTGCTTCGCTTGGTATTGGTGGCAATGCTCTTCATCTTCTATCAAATGGCCAGACCATTTCTTATATATTTGCCAGGAAAATCCCTTCTTTTGTGAAATGACCGACTTCTCCTTCATTTCACATCAAAGTCCACCTGCTTTTCATGTCTTTACAAGTCAACCTCAAATGATGCCTCCTTTTTATGCTTTTTCTTTTCTCCTAAATTCCTAATGCACTCTGCTAACAAATTTTATATATTGGAAAATTGAATAATTGTACAACAACAAAAAATAATTTTTTTTATTTTAAATAAATTGATTTGTATTATGTCTAAGAAATTAGGGAAAATTTTAAAAAAAGGCCGCTTAAAAAGTGGTTAAAAAACAGATGTACATAATTCCTTACAAAAATCGTATGATATAAGGATTTATGTATAATGTACACAAGTACTTACTAATTTTGTAAGAATTTATGTATGTACACAAGTACTTACTAATTTTGTAAGGATTTATGTATGTACACAAAAGTGGTAAAGATTTGTGTATGTACACAAATCTTTACTACTTTTTATAAAAATTTTGATACATATATACAAATCCTTACGATTTTTTGTAAAAAATTTGTGTACACGCCTTTTTTTAGTCGCTTTTTGAGTGGTCGTTCCCTAAAACTTTCTAAAAAAACCAGTCAGCAACCGAAAAAACAAGAATATCCTCACAAAAAAATGAATACTCGAGCTCAAGCATTAATATCCCAAGAAATAACTAAAGTGTTTAGGCAAACTAAAATAACTTGTGTCAAATTTTCAGTCGAATTTCGGACCCATAGTTAGAGGTGGCAACGGGGCGGATCGGGGACGGTTTTGCATTCCCCACTCTGTCCCCAACACTTGCGGGTACGGTTCGGGGATTTTTTCATCCCCATACCCATCCCTTACAGATCCCCGCGGTTTTTGGTTAATCCCCATACCTAAAAAATATAAATTAATTTATAAAACAAATATTCAACATTAAATCTCCAAAATTACAAACATAAAAATAAATTTAGTTTTATCAAACAACAAACAAATAATTTCAAAACTATAAAACATGACTTAAATATTAACCGTTTGAAACATGGTATCTTGCACTACCTTTAAAAGAAAATATGTGATTACTAATCTATAGTTTCAAATAATGGTATGTTTGTTCTAAAAGAAACTAGATTCGATAATTTTTTCAATCATATAAATTACTTCTTCTAGTTTTACTCGTACGATTTATGGTGAATTTTCGAAGTCACTGTTATTGTTGTTTTTCGAAACAATCTATTGTCTTTTCTTCTAACATTTGCTTACTCTAAAATTAATAATTTCTAATATGTAACTCGAAATCAATAACTGTTTGTTTTAAACAAATTTAGACTTTCGTGTTATCATATAAATATAACGCTCACTTCCTAATTTAACTTGTAGAATTTTTGGTGATTTTTCAAATTCATTACTAAAACTTTTTTAAGAAATATGCTGTCAAATTTCTATGACCTTTCAACATTTAAATATTCATATAATTTAGAATATATATCTAAATCAATCACCGTGTATTTTAAACAAAACTAGACCAAATCATGTTTACAACAATGTATAAATAACATTCTAATTATTTTTATAGAATTTATAAAGAATTTTCAAACTTACTCTAGCCGACCATGCTCAGATGAGAATAGATTTTTTTATGAAACATAGGTAAATTACCCTTATGGCCATCAAACTTCGTAAAATATCAGGATCCCTACAAATATTTTTAGGGATTCTTGCAGATATTTTTAGGGATCCCCACGATGATTTATACGGGTACGGTTCGGATATAACAATCCCCGTCCCCATCCCTATTTGAGCTCCGGTTATAAAACTCCCCCATCCCCGTCCCCATGGGTAAGGATTTCGGTTATTCCCCATGCCCATCGGTTCGGATCCCCACGATTTTCGGTTATTCTCCACCCGATTGCCACCCCTACCCATAGCATGCGAGTGTTCAATTTAGTAAGGTCACCTATAGCAGCAAAAACAGGATTAAGCTTCAGTCTTCATCGAGAACATCTTCCTCAAACTCTAGCTTATGGATCCCTAACTCCCATGAGAATGTTTAAGTTTTCACATAAACTATTGTAATTCAATCTAAAATGTTTTATATAACATTTAAAATATCATATCCTTTCTTCACACATAGACCAAATGGAAATACACAGGATTAAGCTTCAGCAATATGTTTCATTGTTGTTTGAATGAGTCTTTTAAACCTTATAAGGTGTTTTTGATCGTTACTAGTCGTTGGGAACTTTATTTACAACAATAAATGCACTTTTGGCCATCTCGATATCGGTACACGAATCTCAGTATTGGTATATGCCTTAAGAAGAAAGAGTCATTACAAACAATTAATGCAAGGCGTACCGGTACACAATACATCCGTATCGGTACGGACCATTGCGTACCAATACGGGCTTGGTCCTAGCAATACGAAGATTGGTTACTAAAAACTTTGAAAATTTGGGGAAATAAAGGGTGTATTGGTACACGTACGATCGTACCGGTACGAACTGTTGGTTATTGATACGCGAAAAATTGTACCGGTACTCACATCATGTTTTGACAAATTGGTTATTTTGAAAGCATTTAAACATGTTAAAAACACTTTAAAAATATTTCAATTATATTTTTCAAGTTAATAGATTTTTGAAATATTTTGTATTTATTTAAATCAAAAAATATTTTTCATTTAAGTTATATCAAAATTACACTCAAAATTATTTTAGATTAATGGTACCTTTCAAGTTTCAATTAAATTTACTGAAAATCAAGTCCAGTTTTGGACATTTCTCGTTAGTTAATCATCTAAAATTCAAGTATTTCATTAGCAAAATACCTCAGCAACACCATCAATAATAAAAATATATATACAATATAAAGAATTTATTTAAATAAATTTGGATGGGTGGGAGGATTTATATCAAATTGTTGTGGACATTTATGGAGCTTTAAATAGTGGAACAGACATTTTGGTTCCAATATCTAATTCTAAGTAAATATGTTAGTTGTTTAGTTATTGATTTAAATTGGTTGGAAATATAAATAGAGAAACCAGAATAAAGTAAATAAGCAAACCTTCCCATATAAATGTGAAAGCAAGCATATGACTCGTATTTGCACGTTCTACAATTCCCATATGTTTTGCTTTGCTTCCAATTCACCCTTACCATTCCACTATTAAATATCCAAGTTTCAAATCTCAAAAAAATGAATGTTTCCACGTGATTTTATCAATATTTTTTTCTTCCAAATCTACCACTATTTTTCATTCTTCCATTCCAATCATTCTAGATTTATTAATCATTTTTAAATATTTTATAACTTGTAAAATTAGCCTATATTTTTTTAGAGAATATTCAAATAAGATAATTAATGAACATGATCCAGTAATAAATGATGATGTTTTTATTTTTGAAAAATCTAAATTTAAGTAATTTAACAAGCAGCTGTACATAAATTTATATATCTAGCAACTAAATTAAAATACTAAAAAAATGTTTAATGTGTTTTTTCACTGACTAAATTAATTTGAACGCAATTCAAATATTATAAAATTTAATCAAAAAATTATATTACAACACTATTTAATCAAAAAAAATTAAAATCTTAAAATTTCATGGCTTATTATCATTAAACCGATGCATTATGAGTGATTGTGGGAAGTTCTGTTGCGAGGCGGTTAATATACGGCTAATATACGGTGTGACTGGTTAAAAGCGCCACCGGAAAGATTATTTGTGTTGATAATATTATCAACATATTAGGTTGCGCCTATTATGTTATTAAAGTTTAAGCTAATGGGGCCTTGGAAATTCGACGATAACAAAATAGGTAAATTACTTATTTTGTTGATAACATTATCAACATATTAGGTAGCGCCTATTATGTTATTAAAGTTTAGCTGATGGGGCCTTGGAAATCCGGCGATAACAAAATAGGTAAATTACTTATTTTGTTGATAATATTATCAACATATTAGGTAGCGCCTATTATGTTATTAAAGTTTAAGCTGATGGGGCCTTGGAAATCCGACGATAACAAAATAGGTAAATTACTTATTTTGTTGATAAGAGTATCAACATATTAGGTATCGCCTATTATGTTATTAAAGTATAAATATTTTCGAAAGCATCTATACTTTTTTTAGAAGTTTAAGCTGATTGACATAACATACTGTGAATGTGGCTCGAAAGTATCTATACTTTTTTAAATGTATCGATACTTTTTTAAAAAGCAATGTAACCGATTGCAATGTGGCTCGAAAGTATCAGCTTAAACTTTTAAAAAAAGTATAGATACTTTCGAGCCACGTTGCAACCGGTTACATTGCTTTTTAAAAAAGTATGGATACATTTAAAAAAGTATAGATACTTTCGAGCCACATTCCCAGTATGTTATGTCAATCAGCTTAAACTTTTAAAAAAATATAGATACCTTCGAAAGTATCTATACTTTAATAACATAATATGTGCTACCTAATATGTTGATACTCTTATCAACAAAATAAGTAATTTATCTATTTTGTTATCGTAGGATTTTCAAGGCCCCATTAGCTAAACTTTAATAACATAATAGGCCCTACCTAATATGTTGATACTCTTATCAACAAAATAAGTAATTTACCTATTTTATTATCGTCGGATTTCCAAGGCCCCATCAGCTTAAACTTTAATAACATAATAGGCGCTATCTAATATGTTGATAATATTATCAACAAAATAAGTAATTTACCTATTTTGTTATCGTCGGATTTTCAAGGCCTCATCAGCTTAAACTTTAATAACATAATAGGCGCTACCTAATATGTTGATAATATTATCAACAAAATAAGTATTTTACCTATTTTTTTATCGTCGGATTTTCAAAGCCCCATCAGCTTAAACTTTAATAACATAATAGGCGCTACCTAATATGTTGATACTCTTATCAACACAATGAGTAATTTACCTATTTTGTTATCGTCGGATTTTCAAGGCCCCATCAGCTTAAATTTTAATAACATAATAGGCGCTACCTAATATGTTGATATTCTTATCAACAAAATAAGTAATTTACCTAGTTTGTCATGTTTGTATCGATACCTACCGATAACTAAAGTTTGTCGGCTACCAAATTTTTTTAATATTTCTTCATGTTTTTTACCGACTTTGTTAATTATCTTATAATATTTCCGATCACGCTTTTTTTAGCCGTATATTAGTTTACCTTTCCTTAGAATTTTCCAGTGATTGTTAATGTGGCTTTCATGTTACTAATTATTTGAGATTATCATGACTGACATAATATCATAAAGGGAAAACTATACCGATGGTCCCCAAACTATTACCATTTTCCTATTTTGGTCCCTAAATTATGTTTTTCGACAAAACCGTCCCTTCTGTTACATAGTTCTCCTGTTTTGGTCCCCCGACGTTAAATAGCTAACTGTTTTGCTGACGTGGCATTTTTTAAATATTTTTTAATTATTTCTCTCCCCTCTTAAAAAAATGCCACGTCAGCAAAACCGTCAGCTATTTAACGCCGGGGACCAAAACAGGAGAACTATATAACAGAAAGGACGATTTTGCCGAAAAATATAGTTTGGGGACCAAAATAGGAAAATGGTAATAGTTTGGGGACCACCAGTGTAGTTTTCCCTATCATAAATCACGTCAAAATTAGGTAAGCAAGTAGCATCACTTTACGAGAGCGGGCCAATCTCTCGTCTTTGCTCACCAGAAACAAACAAGGTTGAAAAAAGGCGTCCAAATTCTAAGCACTCGTTCCCCACTCGCTCGTAGCGAAGAATGTAAAGTGATGGAATTAAAATATAAATTTAGATTTAGAAAAATATAATTTTGAAAAACTATTTTAAAATATTTAAATTTAGAAAAACTAATAATATAAATTATATATTTTTAAGGAATTAAAATATAATTTTATCTTTATTTTAATTTTAAAAAATAAATTTCAAATTTTTTTGAGGGGAGAGAGCATAATCTCATCGATCTCTCTTGAGTACCGCTATTGCTTATTACAAAGGTAGCAGTTAGAATTGTTCTCGGATGAGATTCGATTTCTTTTTATATCTCTTATATAAATTTTAATATTGATAGTTTATTAATAATATATCTTAATAGTTAAATTTCAATCCAAAAAATAATTCCGTACTAAAAAGAGAAAATAAAAAAGTGACGTCAATCATGTATTTTGACAAAGCTTAAGATTAGTATTTTACTATCAAATAGGTTTATAGTTTATAATAATTTATCTTTATACATTGCTGAAAATTTTTAAAGAAATCGAACGTGAAATTAAAATTTTTAAATGGAAAATATTAACAAAAATAATCTCGTAGGACCAAACCTCTAACCATCGAATTAAATGAGCTAAGTGCCGATGAGTGGAAAAAAAGGAAAAGGGAAATCCTCTTTAGAATATAATAGGATGAGAATTGACCAAAATTTCTTTTACGTGCATCACCTATTTATTTACATTTTGGACCCTACCATTTTTTTTTTTGGAATAATATTGTAGGCTTCCATGTATGATTCCGTGAATCATCATGCTCAAATATACTAGTATTACCAATTTACCATTGGAATTTATCTATGGAAAATACTTTGATGCACAAGCTGTGTAAACTTTAGTTTACACAAGCCCTTTAATTTTAGGGTTTAGGGTTTAGAGTTTTATGTTAGGGTTTAGGGGTTTAGTATGTAGGGTATATAATTTAAGGTTTATGGTTAGAATTTAGAGTTTAGAGTTTAGGGCTTAGGGTTTAGGGTTTAGGTTGCTAAGGTTTGTGATTTAGATTTTAAATTTTATAAAAGGATTGTGTAAAAAAAAATTTACACAGCTTGTGCATCAAAATAAAACCCTTTATCTATATATAAAAGTGTAAATTACATAAATCATAATGAATTTTTACTCTTAAATTTATTTTAGTCGCTAAAAATTTTAAAATATTTAATTTATTCACTAAAATTTAACTATTAAATGTTTTTTTGTTATTTAATACCAAAATTACACAGTTGCTTCGTCTTGCCCCAATAAAAAAAAGCGGTAGATGCTGTTGTGAGAGCGATCTTTGACTCTCATCCTCCCATGTGGGGATAATGGAATATCAAATTTTGCTTTAAAGCAAAGCTGCAGCAGCTGATTTTGAGTTTGGAAGACTTTAACCATTCTTTAACCTTTAATTATAATGACTCTTTGAATTTTTTTCCCATTATTTTTCTGGGCTTGAACTCTACTGATTTTATGTATGTTCCAAATTCTTCTTATGTTGACAAATTTTCCAGCATCTTTTTCTTTTAAGAGACATTAACTTTTTTTACCATTCAATCAAATAGATATCAATAAATAATTTAATTTTATACATGTTACAGCTCTTTCAGGTTTTGACTGGGTACAAAGTCCAGCTAAAAATTATTTTCTTAATCATTTTTGAAGGATTCTATATATTCAGCAGAAAACGGTGTATTCAGACCATATGAATGAATGTTATTATTTTAGTTTGGAGTGATTCAAATATTTTATTTGTTTGAATCATCGTTCCGATTTTTTATGTTGCCCTTTCGGTTTTTAGGGCTTCGCTCTGACTAATTCGGACCGACCTACGTCGCACACCTGGTTTTTGCGGGTGAGTCTTCCAACGAGAATTTTATGCATATATAATGCCTCGAACTTGAAACTTGCTTAAGCGGAACTAAGCTGCTTACCACTTGGACCAACTCTGTTGATCATCATTCCAAATTTTAAGCACCTAAGATCTGATATTAGCGGAATAGAATTTTTAGGTTGGAGTAAGCCTGAGAAAAAACAATCTGTTTTTTCACTCTGATTAGCAAGCGAGAAAAAAAGACTGGATTGGATGGAATGTTGGTAAACGACAATTAGTGTGGAATTGTGGGATTTTAAAGCCGCGTTGCAAGATTGATTAGCGATGGGGCAGGGCAGGGCTGGTCCCTTTGTGATACGACAAAAGTGGAATTAAGGTCGTGTCCTGACCCAACCGTGGTTTCAGCGTACAAGGGACGGACGTAAGACATAGTAGGGTTATTGTTCGACACTAATAAAAAATGTTACAACATACAAGACATGAAAAAAATTAAAAATGTAACACTTTCTGGTAATATTTTGAGTTGGTGGTTAAGTATCGAAATCTAGCTTTAAATATCGATATTTATCGCTTCTGATAACATTACGTAAAATATTATCAAAAAGTATAACATTTTTAATTTCGTAATATTTTCAGGTTGTGCCGTACTGAAACCATTGTTTACATCTCATAAAAGTCTTGTGACTCTCGCCCAGGTTTTGCGTTGTGTAAACACGGGGAAGCTTCCCTTGTACCATTTAACAAGGCCCCAATAATAAAGGACTCACTGTGTCTGTGCTGTCATCAAATTAAGGGGAATACCAATCATTATCAACTCTCAACACAATACAACAACACTCGATGAAACTCAGCTGACGACATCAAGAAAAAAATGTTTGATTTACTCTTTGTTATACTAATATATAGTATAAATTCAAATGTGTTCCTATTTCTCTCTTTATTTTACAAGTTTAACCATTTATGCAGTCTATAAACTGGCCCAATCAGTATCAAGAGAGTTCATGCTATAACCCTTAAAAAGATTTATTATAAGCTTGTAAATGTTTATATATATATATGAGTAATTATTTAATACACTGACGTTAGAAATTAAAAGTTTTCACAAGCGCTTTAGTTTTAAAGTTCCAGGGGCTTAGTTTAGGGTGTATGGTTTTAAGGGTGTAGGTGTATGAGTTTTGAATTTAGGGATAATGGTTGAAATTTACAATTTAGTGTTATAATTTTAGGTTTATAGATTAAAACCTAAATTCTCACCATATTATTCTAAAAACTAAACCATAACCTCTAAACACTAAATTCCAACCCTAAACCCTAATTTCTAACCACTATCCATAAATTCTAAATCTCTAAACGGGGAGCCCTAAACTAAGCTCCTAAACCCTAAATCTAAGGCATTTGTAAAAACTTTTAATTTTCACCGCCAGTGTATAAGATAATAATCCTATATATAATAAGTTATTATTTTATGTACCGACAATGAAAAAAATACTCTATAAGCATGTTTAATTTTACTTGAAAATTTTAAATTTTAAATCTTATATTAAATTTATAAATTCTAAATTAAACATTCTTATAAAAACAAAATTTTCACCACATGTACATGAAATATATATTTTCCATATAATTCATAGTTATAATGATTTAAATATGTTTGAATAATCTCTCAAAAAAAATGTTTGAATAAGAAATAATCGGGCTCCTGAAAAAATTCAGCCCAAGCCCGATCTATAATAAGCATTCATAATTGTGGAACAATCGACCCATAACCCAACAGTTCAATTAATTCGGGTCGGTTCCCTTCAAAGTAAAAAAGGAGCTTTTGAATACGGTGGGGTTGAACTTGAAGCGTGACGGAGGGATTGGAGAACCAGCAAAAGGCCGCGTTTCAATAACCAATCAAAACAAAGTCATGAAGTCACCCATCCAATCAAATAAGCACACGTGGACAACCCACGCAACCTTCCCCAGGCCAACATGTTAATATCAATCAACTCCATTTAATTTTCGCATCCTGCTCTTTGATCTCCTTTGGGTTCAATAATCTTCACCGGTTGAAACAAGTAAAAAGAAAGGGGGAGAAACGCTCATCTAACGGCGTCGTAATGGAAGCTCACGGCGCCGGACTCCGGCGAGTTTTAGTGTTGGCATTTTGCGTGGCCGGGATTTGGTCTGCCTATATTTATCAGGGCATTCTTCAGGAAACTCTGTATGTTTTGTTTTATTTTATATACATTTTTTTCAAAAAAAAAATTCTTGTTATGCTTATTTCTGTTGAACGTTTTCGATTATTTATTTCTTCGCTTGATCTGTTGTCGAAAGTTTCTTTGGTATGCATTTTACTTTTTAATATGCCAGACAATCTCAATTTATTAGTTAATTTGGAAGTGGGATTAGGTGTGAAGGAGATAAATCTTGGATCTAAGTTGATATTTTACCATTAGTTTGAAATGGCTGTTATTTGGTCGAATTTGAATAACTTTGTTGTGATTCTTCCATTTCATTTTGCTTGAATGTACTTTTTTTGGCAGAAAGCAACTGTTCATTTTAATAGTTTGAAATGGCTTTTGTACGAGTTAATTGTTAGCGTTTATGATTTTCTGATTACATTCTTTTGGCCTTTTTTGAGTTTAGGTCCACCAAGCGATTTGGTTCGGATGGGAAGAGATTTGAGCATCTTGCTTTTCTTAATTTGGCGCAAAATGTTGTCTGCTTAGTTTGGTCATACATAAGTAAGCCCCTCTACCATACTGTTATAATAAATTTGGTTATTTGTGCACCATTGATTTTCGAGGATTATGGTTAATAATATGTTTGTTCTTATGCCTCACATCTAGTGATAAAACTTTGGTCCAGTAGCAGCGGCGGCGGTGCTCCTTGGTGGACTTATTGGAGTGCTGGAATCACGAACACAATTGGTCCAGCCATGGGTATAGAAGCATTGAAGTACATCAGCTACCCAGCTCAGGCATGTCCTAGTTTCTCCGTAATCTTATATATCTGATCATTTTACCTCATGTGTCTAAGTGCCACTACTTATCGCCCAGCCAGTTTGTTTAAATTCTTAGTTTGGCTGCTATTGTAGGTTGACAGTTTAACATTTAATGTTGCTCGTCTCTCTTGCAGGTTCTGGCCAAATCCTCAAAAATGATTCCAGGTAAGATACTACTATAAGCTTTTTTTCTTACATGTCTTCATTGATTAGTAGACTCCTTCCGTGTGATGTTTCAGTAATTAGCTAATAATGTATTTTGTGTTTATGCAGTCATGCTTATGGGCACTCTAGTTTATGGTATTCGGTACACTTTCCCCGAGTATATGTGTACATTCCTTGTGGCTGGAGGAGTATCTGCTTTTGCACTTATGAAGGTGCGAAAAGTGTTATATTTATTTCTGTAAAAAAATGATGATGCTATTTTTATTTTGTGAATTATAATTGTCATCTTGCATATTCTCTAGGCATATTCAAGGACTAAATGCCATTAAACATTCCCCATGAAACTCCAGTTCTGAGTTGTGTGTTACTCTTGTGTCTAATTTGATATTGTTTCAGACTAGCTCAAAAACTATTAGCAAGCTGGCACACCCCAATGCGCCGCTTGGTTATGGGCTTTGTTTTCTGAACCTTGCATTTGATGGCTTTACAAATGCTACGCAGGATTCGATAACTGCAAGGTATGTTTGTGGAAACATTTTCCTTTAACTTTGGACCCGTTTTCTTAAAGCATTATCATTATTATCAGCATCTTGAAATGTACATTACTTTTTGAACAATAATCCTTGTATTTAGAGTGTAATTACGATGAAGGAGTGAGTTTGCAGCAACTGGCTGACTTCAACAATTACGAGTACAAAACAGATCAGCCAGCTTGCTGACACAACAAGCCTCAGTTGCTCCATGCCAGCATTCTTAATATTTTAATTAGAACCGATTTTCTCTTGTTAGTTTGAGTATGTATCGCTCAAATCTTTTTGCTTTCCTTTGCCTAGGTATCCAAAGACAAGTGCTTGGGATATCATGTTGGGAATGAACCTTTGGGGTACCATATACAACATGATATACATGTTTGGGTGGCCACACGGTAGTGGCTTCGAGGCAGTCCAGTTTTGCAAGCAGCATCCAGAAGCTGCTTGGGATATACTCCTCTATTGCCTCTGCGGGGCTGTCGGACAAAATTTCATCTTCCTGACCATAAGTCGATTTGGCTCATTGGCAAACACAACCATTACCACCACACGCAAGTTTGTCAGCATCGTGGTGTCTTCTCTGCTGAGTGGCAATCCACTGTCACCAAAACAATGGGGTTGTGTACTAATGGTCTTCTCTGGGTTGTCATACCAAATCTACCTTAAGTGGAAGAAGCTGCAGAGGTTGCAGAAAAAGAAAAAGACCTAAAGGGGCATCTTTTAACAGTTAAAGTATGACTCATATTTTCCCATTTTGTATTTTTAACCGTCCCCACGGTATACTATCATTGCAGCCCTAAGGTTGAGTGATATCCCAATTTTAAGACAATACAAACTAGATGTAATTTTGAATAGATTTCCATTTGTATCGATTTAGTTGTCAGTTTATCGTATCCAGGTTAATGAACCTACAAAATAACAGCCCTAACTGCATTTGTAGTCTACTTTTTAACTTAATGTTAATGTAATTTTTTTTTGAGGCTTAAACCAAAATAGGTGCTCTAAGTATACTCTTTTCGAACTTTAGGTGCATAAAGGATTATTTTGTAAAAATAGGTGCCCGAAGTATTAAAACTTACAATTTTAAGTGCCAACCAACTAATGCTTGACATATGACATGTTATTTTATTTTATTTTTTTAAAATTAAAAAATTAAAACATTTTTGTTCAATTTTCATAAATTCTTGAAAGTTTATAATTTTTACAAAATTGTCCTTAAATCCCTAAAATTTTCCAAACTCGAACCCCAAATTGCCGTTGTTTCCGCCACCGATTGACGCCCCTAACTTCACCACTTTAGTCGTCGGACTTAGCCGATCGTTTCTCCCATAACGTCGAACATTGAACGCGAAATTGAAGTTTCACTGCTGTGCCGTTCGTCATTTTTGGCGACGGCGTTATCAGAGAAATGACCGGATAGGCTCGGCGACCAAAGTGGTAGGCTTAGGGGCGGCGATCGACGGCGGAAGCGACAACAATTGAGGGGTTTGGGTTTGGGAGATTTTAGGGATTTAGGGACTGTGTTAAGCTCAATATCCTTCAACCGAATTGCTTGCCAAGTGTGGAGAAGATTGATTTTTGGGTGCTTTTGGTGGAAGTAAAAATTGGACAAAAGATTTATAGTGGTTTAAGCTTCTAACAAGCTCTACATCTACTACCTTAGCTCCCGTTAAGGATTTCAACCAATTCACTAAGAATTCTTCCCATTTTCTTAGTTTAGGAGGCAACCAATTACAACCTAGACTCACTCGCCAAGTCTAACAACCAAAGCTCACAAACCGAACTTTGGGATCACTCTCTAACAAGAAATTTTTTTAACAAACTAGAAATCTCTCTAAAAGGTTGATGTTTGCACTCTTAAGCTCAATAAGTGTAGTCTACATAGAATGGGAAAAATAAGTACTAAGACTTGATTACAATCATAGACATATTGGCATTTGGATCATTAGTCTTCTATAGATGTTTGGAGGTCCCTTTTATACTACCAATTAAGTTCTTAGTCGTTGGAGACTGTTAAGATTGAGTTGAAGTCGTTGGAGCCTTTATTTTCCGAAATACATGCAGTTTTGGAGCTGTCCGTATCAATACGCGGGTAGCCCTATCAGTACGCTCTTTTTCAGAACTAGCCGTTGATCTCTTCTCAGCTGATGCGTATCGATACGCCTGAGAGCGTATTGGTACGGCCTGCAATTCAAATGACCGTTGGGAATCTAGTCGTTGGGGTAGTTAAAATCATATCGGTACGACTCTGCTCCGTATCAATACGAACAAGCCGTATTGGTATGAGTTTTGGCTACTGAAATTTTCCTCTAGCTTGAAACTCTAAAGCGTATCGATAAGGTGTACACCACACCGGTACAGTTACTTGAAAGACTCGAATTTGGCTACTTTAAAGACATTTTAAAACATTCCAAAGCCTTATAAAATCCATCAAACATATTTTCAAGTTGTTTGAACTTATAAACATTTTTGAAATCTTTTCAATTTAGTCCAAAATAATTTTTCTATTATTATATCAAAACAAACATCTCAACAGATTGTTTTTAAAAATTGCAAACTTTCGGGAATTTATAAAAAAAACTAATAATTTTGGGTGTTTTTCTTTTAAAAAAATAAAACAAATTAAATTAGTAAAGCATTGATTGGTTAAGATTTTTTTAACACCCATTAACGGTCAGACACCTAAAATTATAATTTTTGAAACTTCGGGCACCTATTTTTATAAAATAATACTTTAGGCACTTAAAGTTCAAAAATAGTATATTTCTGACACCTATTTTTAGTTTAAGTCAATTTTTTAATCAAATAGAGATTCTAAAGAAAAATGCCAAGTTCATGTAGATGGGTTGTAAATATTGAAATTAGAATCCCAAAATCAATTAATGTCAAGTTCATGTACGAATCAGTTGGGCTAAATCTGGTGTTGGGTAATCTTTTTTCTGCATTGTTGCCATTACGGAGCCCACTTTTTATAATGAAGTATGGAAGATGAGTAACTAGGGATGGGCATTTCAATTAGGTCGGATTTTAAAAAAAAAATTAAATTCGGGTCGAAATTTTTTGGGTTTGAGTTTAAGTTAAATAAGTATTCGACCTGACTCGAGATTAATAGTGTGATTTTTTTTTATATTTTTAGGGATATTTTTAATAATGTTTTTATATATTTTTTATAATTAGGTCCTTAAAATTAAATTATTTATTTATTATTTGATAAATTTAATTAATTTTTTATAATTAGATCTCTAATTTTTTTTTTATAAATTGACTCGGGTTCGGGTATATAATTTTCAGATTAGTTGAATTTTTTAAAAGAGGTGATCAGGTCGGATTTAGGATAACTATTTTTGGGTCAGATTCAGATCGGCCAAAAACCCGACCCATCCCTGTAGATACCTGTAGCATATAAAAACAGCACCTTCCATTGAGAAACTTGATGGGCAATAGGTTAAATTTATTTTGTATGACGTTCCCTCCCTCTTCGGTTTAATTTTACCCTCTACCTTTTGCTTTTGCTTTTACTTTGGTCATAATAACACTTGTCCACCACTATATCTCCTTCCTTATCCCTTCACTATGATGTTCCAACACTTCTCCTTATCCAATGGTTTCATGTAGGAAGGAGATGTTACAGGAAGGGGTTGTTTCCTCTCCATGCTCGATTGCTTTCTCCGTAAGTTTGCTGCCTTACAATCTTATTTTCTCATGTTCTTTTCATCTTTCTGGTTCCTGGATGTAATGGAACATATGAAAAATGCTTGAACCGATTTCCTGATTTCATTGCTACCTGCTGCATCATACTCTGAGCTGCAACCAAGTGTCAGCCCTTCTAATTGGGGCAATTGTAAGTAAAAATGTGAAGAGCTTAACTCACACCAAAGCCAAAACACATTCACTCAAATCATATGAGTTTCATTACATTAGGAATAAGGATAGAAAACCACAAAATAACTTATTCTATACCCCGCCTGCACACCAAATAGGATTCAAATCAAGTGGTTAATCCTCCTTTACTATTTCATTTTTCTTCTTCCTCTCTATCTTTTATCATATTTAGGCAGCTTGCCTATGTATAATTACACTCTAATGACTTTATATAGTAGGTTCGGTACTAGATTACAAAAACTTGACCAGAAGGATGGATGAAGAGATACCCGAAACCGCTCGGATGAGATGACACACTAACAAGCACACACTAGTTTTGATGTGAGTATTAAGGTAGTACTCCCTAGTAGGGGGAGATAAAGAAATTAATGGAACTCAGGACATCGTATCGGATGTCTCTGGGAAGCTAGAATGCACCAAAACATTCTAAGCCAAGGAGTTGGGAATGCAGATCATGAAATGCCTTGTAAAATTCCAGGCAAAGGCTGCAACCTTAGAAAAAAAGGGAAAAAATGGATGAAAACTCAAATATGAGCTATGTTGCTCAAGGAAACAAATTATGAGGTATACGTCTATATGGATTATAGACTGATGTTGATTTCATTATGAGAGATGATCAGAGGTTATTTATAGACTATGGAGGAGGACTCGTTTGCAAGGTGGTGGTTGTGAAAGATTGTTTCCCGGATTAGGAGAAGGGGACTCCATTCCAAGTGTCTTAAGTAGGAAGTTCCTTTCCTGAAAAAAGAAACAAAACACAGTGGTCAGTCTTGTATTAAAGTTTTGAGATAATGCAACTATGTGTGTGTGTATGCTTGCATTTCTATGCTAAACTAGAAAAGGGGAACAATAATACAAGAAAAAGTAGTGCTTTAACTCTATTCTGAGCTTCCCATGCCTGGCCAAAGAATATAAGATACAAGGGAACAAATAGGAGGAATTTTATGAGTAGATGGAATTGTAAGAACCGAAAACAAGACACTGAACCAGTATTCCCACTTGACCATGAATAAAATCCTAAAATTTTCCATATATAAAAAGTTCTGGTTAAAAAGATCCTTTCCATTACTTAGTTAAACTACCATCCAGACTCTATTTTTCTAAGTGGATGTAGGAAAGTAAGATTCCACTTGGGCAATGACCAGGATTCTAACTGGTGGCTGGCCTCAGCCCTCACTTAGTCTTGAGCCGATAACATCTATGTGATAATCCATAGAAACTATGAAGTGTGCTTGAAGTATAAATACTCTTCCGACTATTACTTAAGTTTTGATGATTAGTTATTAGTACTACTATACCTTGCACACACACAATGGTCAGTGTGAAAGAAGAAGCGGAAATGCTTACAACAAAAATAAATGTGAGGAAATGTGTCGGACAATGATGCTTCAAGATAGAGAAGAGTCACAATGGTTGGTGGAACCAAAATAACTTACACTTTCTGAAAAATTTGGACTGGGAATTCCTGCTGCTAGAGATCTGAAAAGTGGGGTAACTTGGACCGGGGAACTGAACTCTACGCTTGATGAGGTAGAAGCAACTATATTGTTTGTTTTGTCGTTACATGACGGGATTATCTCGACTGTGGTACCGTACCAGAAGACATTTCATCAGAAAAGTCCTTATCCACTTTATAGCCATAAACAAGGTATTCCTAGGCCTGATACCAGATACAGAATTTTATTACCTTGATTTGTGTTTGCTCCAGAAGGAGCCCTTCTCTCCTCTTCACTCCCACAATTCTGCTCTCCGATATGACTTGACAGTATATCCTGTTGCAGTGCATCTATCTTAGCTTGGATTTCTTCTCCTGCTTCCCCAGCTGGATGAGGCATGAGTGTCGACCCTGTACTGTATTCAGAGCTGGCTGGAGATGCCTCGTACAAATCAGGTTGCCTAGAACATATTAATGGTCAATTAGTGTAAGTACAAAAACTGACAAAATCTGAAAGTCAACTGATTTTTCTATTACCTCCAAGATGGTTGACTTGCCTCATTACTACTCCTTAAATCCTCTAGCAAGTCTTTGAAATCTTCTAGTTGCAAATCAATATCAGACATTGTATATCTCAGGATGTCATTTTCTTTACTCTGATTCAAAAAGTCTTGGAAAATCTGAATATAACATAGGATGGAGTTTAGGGGCATAGTACACAATGCATGGATCGGATCATCGGACTGTTAGTCCAATAGCCGCAAAAATATTTAACACAAAAACAAATAGAAAATAACAAATTACTTCTCACCTTCCAAGCATTTTCCAGACTTTGTTCTGTATTGTCTGAGTTAACTTTCAATGCGAGTGAGCTGAGTAGCTCTGCTTGCTGCATCAAAGCATTTATCTTTGGATCATCTTTTTTGAGAAATGTTCCTTGGGTTGTATTATTCTGTGCTGCTAATCAATAATGGAGGAAGAGAATGTAAGTGTATATTATGAAGTTTAAAGGAGAAGAGAATTAGTAGAAGAATGTATGCACTGTTTTAGCTAAACTACAAAGAGATTGACAAATACAGAAACTTGTATTTGCAGGTTTGACAAGAGAAACATGGGTGCCGATAACAAGAATTGTTGGCTTGAGGTGATTTACCATCATTGGAAATCTCCTTAACATTGTTGACTTGAGATTGCGCCACAACATTGTTAGCATTGTGGAGATTTTGACCCAAAACTGCAAAGGGATGTCTTAGCTGCTGATTGATCATTGTTCCGGATACTCTATGTGATCTATCTCCAAAGTTGCAGTTTTCAGTGAGATCATAAATGTGGGATCTCCTGAATTGGATAAAGTAAAAGACTTTCAATTTGTGGAATAACATCAAATCATTTCTATGCATAGACATTTCTGTATTTAAGGTACCTCATCCTCTTAACAGAACCAGTACAGTCTGCTGTTCCATCTACATTCAATCCATTCTGAAGTAAAATTCTTTTGTTATTTGGGTTTATGCATGAAGCAGTATTCTCTTTAGCTAAGGCTTCATACTTGGCTCTCTTCTTGCATAGCGTGGAGAATCGATTTTTAACAGCATTATCCGTTCTACATTAATAATATAATCAATACAAAAACTGAAAACAAAAAGATTGCAGAAAAGATATCATTTTTTCTCTCAGTTAGTTCTTGTGATGATAAAATACGGGGTTCGAATCCCAGCTTTTGCAATCCATTTCCTTATCCCGAAGCTGCGCCTTGCTAGTAAAAAAAAAACGAAAGAAAAAAACATATATATACCTGCCTGAAACCACCTTTGCTATTTCAATCCATCTATTGCCAAAAACTTTCTGAGCCTGCAGATCACACCATAAGTCATCTACTTAGAAGCAATATTCAACAATCTAAGGAAAACACTTATCCAAACTGAACTTAGTGGCTGTTGTTTTCCCTACTTTTGGATGACACAGTGTGTCAATTAGTTTAAAAGTCTGGCCTACCTCTAAGATTTTCTTTCTGTTTGGAAAATTCAACACTTACTGTACCAGTAACATGCAATGGCCTGGCACAACTGATCAATTATAGTAACAATTCCCCCTCCCCCGCCCAATAAATCACCATTAAATAAGTTTTTGAAAATGTTCAAGTTTTTTTTTTCAAACAAAAACCAGACTGACCCCATTAACTTAAATGAAAATAGACCATACAAAATCGATATTACCTCACATAAAAGCATATCTTCCTCTGGTGACCATCCTCCTTTCTTGAAATCTGAATTCAAGTATGTGTACCATCTGTGTTTTCATTATATTTCAAAGACATTATATGAGTTTAAATGATGGAACCCCAAATGGATCAAAATAGAAGATCATCATGGTTTGGTTTCACCAACCTTCTTCTGCACTGCCTTGTTGTTTTGTCCTTGAATTTAGATGCAATGATCGCCCAGCTGCATTCCAAGATTCAAAAACACAACCCCCCTTGAGTTTTTTCATTAAAAATATATCAAAAATACTTTTAATGAATAAAAAAAAAAAAAAACTCACTTTTCAGTTCCATGCAAACTGATTTGTTCACGAAGGATATCATCTTCCTGCAACAACCCCCAGATATGAACCCATCAAACTAATAAGAACTCTAGGACATATAAATAAATAAATGAAACAGAGGAAAACAATTTCTTTTTTTTAAAGAAAGAAAAACCTCTTGAGTCCATGTCACTATATGACGCTCCTTCTTCTTGAAATCTTCATTGCCTCCATTCTTCTTCTTTGTTTCCTGCATCATTTTCCCTTTTGTTTTGCCTTCACTTCTCAGTCTTTTGCTGGCTTTCCTTGACGCTCCCTTCTCCTTTTATTAAATCCCAAGTGGCATATGCTAGAAAGCTACTACCTTTCTCACCCTTTATTAAAAATGAAAAAAAAAAAAGAACACTTGAATTAGATCCCTGGAAAAGGAACCAACACTATCCTTTCTACAACGTAGCTTACTGTTGGGTTCAAATGGAATCCATATTACTCTCAACAACTCTATGTTTTGTTCCCTTTCTACTCCGTTCCTCGGATTCCAACCCTTTTTTCTCCTTCTGTGTATATTTGGAAAACTAGAATCACAAAGTCCCCACTTTCCACCACCCCACCATTACCAAAGCCTGTTTTTTTTTTTATAAAAAAAATTCAAATTTACATTCTATACACGTAGAATCGGAAAAAGGGTAGATCTAAAATGGGGGAAAATTGAAACTTTGATGAGGAAAAGAAGAGAAATGGAAGACTGACTGGTGAATGATGTGTATGTGAAATGAATTGGTATATTTTGGTCGGTTTTCTCTTTCAAAGAAAGGAACTTTCATTTAAATACTTTTTATCTTTCTTTCAAGGCTGTTGGATTTTGTAGGATATGGATTTCTCAAATTTAAAAAGGGGAAAATAGAGCTAAAATATTAATTTAAATCAACGGATTCTTGCTTTAGTGCGCGGTATGAAGGGGGAGTTTGAAAATATTATATTCCTAAAAGAAATAAATAAATAACGCTGAATTTCATGACATCGGTTGTGCTTTTAATCAATACTTCGCGGACTAAGCCCACTGTGCTCTTTAAGCAAAACCCCAATTCCATCATATTAATATATTGAAAGTGAAGTATTTTAATTTTAAAATATAAATCTATAAATAAACAATAGTATCAAATTTCTATTAAACTATAATATTGCATAATTTCATTCATTATTTTAATACATTAGATAAGAATATCATAAAAAAATGTTTCTTCTATTTTTAAGTGTCCTTCAAGCACACATTTATTTTTTAAAATGGATAATTTATTTATTCTTTTTATTTTTCGAATCATTGATAAATTTAAATTAAAAGGAACTTGACGATCGTCGTGACCTAACCTACACATAGCCAGGCTCACTTTCTTTTATTATTTCAGATTTAAATTCATTGATTTTATGATTTTGGAGGGTTAATTTTACATTTCAAAAATTCTAAAGAATCCACACTCGTCCTGATATAACGTGAACCACACGCTTGGCGTTATTGGTTGGGATGCCTCATGTGTCAGTCAACGTGGTTTGTTCCTATTGGGGGCGTGAACTACACTTCAATCATTGGTAACATTAGTTTGCTTGGTATTTTTTAAATAAGTGTTATTTATTTACTGGGTAATTTATTCAGTGACCATCAAACTATTTGGGTGTATCTATTTTGACCATCGGACTATGCAACTCGTCAATCAGACCACTAAACTTATTAAATTGACATATTTTGACCACTGCCGTTAGAAAACTAACGAATGAGTGACGTGATAGTTAACAAAAATTTATAAAATTACACAGTTAGTCTTTGTTATTTACCTATTATATCAATTTGGTCCTAATTTTAATTTAATTAAATAAAATTAATCAATCAATCATATAGTGACATGCGTCACCACAAGAAAAATGATAGGTTTAGGGTGGATTGAACTTGCAACCACCAAGTTAAACACTCTATGGCTTTACCACTGCTCCAAAGCTTCCTTAATAAAATAAATTGCATTATTTAATGTATATCTTATAATACAACAAATGCTAGGGAATAAAGAAGTAAAAAATTATTGAAAGGGGACTTGAACCTAATCACTTGAGAAGTGTAAAATCACACAAACCATCAAATGAAATCAAATAATGAATTAAAAATGAAAATATATTTATGATTTTTTATTTTTAAATTAAATCAAATATTTAAAAGCATTTTAAATATATTTTTATTTTAATTCATTATTTGATTTGATTCGGTGGTTTGTGTGATTTTACACATCTCAAGTGATCTAGGTTCGAGTCTCTTTCAATAATTTTTACTTCTTTATTCCCAGGCATTTACTATATTATAAGATATATATTAAATGGTGCAATTTATTTTACTAAAGATGGGTTGGAGCAATGGTAAAGCCATGGAGTTTTTAACCTGGAGGTTGTAAGTTCAATCCATGCCAAACTTATCCTTCCTCTTTAATTAGGTGGTGGGAAAATAAATTAAAATTTGAGTAAATTTATCCAATTGGGTGGTGACACATGTCATTATTTGATTGATTGATTAATTTTATTTAATTAAATTAAAATTAGGACCAAGTTGATATAATAAGTAAATAACAAGGATTAAATGTGTAATTTGACAAATTTTCATTAATTATCACGTCACCCATTCGTTATTTTTTTAACGTCGGTGGTCAAAATAGGTCAATTTAATGAGTTTGGTGGTTTGATTGACGAGTTGCATAGTTCGGTGGTCAAAATAAATATGCTCAAATAGTTTGGTAGTCACTGGAGTAGTTTACCCTTATTTATTTATTAGAAATATTCATGGAAATTATATAATGCGCATTGCCCAACTTAAATTTGAGATTTCAAAACTTTAATGCTTAAAATTTTACCTTAAATCAAGGCTGTCATTGACATATTTTTAAATATGATATAAATATATAATATATTTAGAAATATTAGAATAAGGCTTATTTATGATTTATTTAATGTTTGTAACATGTATGGAATAAAATACCACACGCATGCAAACATAAATAAATAAATAATATCTAATTTTTTTCCTCTATTATTATTATTATTATTTGGACTTAAATGGAGTTAGTTGCTTCCATTCAATTTTTGTCATTTGTCTTTTGTTTGTTTCTTTATGAGAAGCATATTTGGATTTTTAGAGGGAAACTACCAAAATATTTTTAGATAGGAAACTTCTCTTTTCCTTATTGTTTTTGGAACATTATTATAAACCACATAGAAAGAAAAAAAACACAAAGATTATTTTGAATTTTACAATAATATTTTCACCATACATGAACCCTTTAAATCATATATTGCTAGGCATTTTAAAACTAAAAAATTCATCCAAAAATCAAAGATTTTGGCTAACATACGTTTTCATTTATGATCAATTAACACTGGAAAATTTTTATATGTGTTTAATCCCTAAAATTTTTATTTAATTTAAAATTGAGCAATATATATGTATTTCTATTTTCTTATAATTGAGTCTAATATTTTTATATGTGTTAAGATATTTGTTTTGATATAATAATTGAAAAATAGTTTTGGACTAAATTGAAAAGTATTCAAAAATGATTTTAAGTCAAAACAACTTGAAAATATGTTTGGGGAGTTTTAAAAAAAAGGTTTTTTAAGTGTTTTGAAACGTTTTAAAGTAGCCAAACCTAAGATTTCAGTGTGATTGTATCGATACGCTATACCCCGTTTCGATACGCCTTAGGGTTTCAGCTACAGTCAATTTAAAACTGTCAAAACTCATACTGATATAGGCCTTGGCCGTATCGATACGGATCGTGGTCGTTTCGATACACTGTCTAGCGTTTCTATACGCCTATGTGGCAAAAGCCTCAATAGCTCAAAACCCCCAAAAGTTATTTCCTAACAGTAATTTTAATTATAGATTGTACCGAAACGACACAGTGGCGTACCGATATGGGTGCACCGAAACGCACGAAGGCGTTTCGATACAGGATGTTGCATAAAGCTTAGCGGCTAGTTCTAAAAAGGGCGTACCGATACGGCTACTCGCGTATCGATACAGACAACTATAGATTTACATTTATTGCAGAAAATAAAGGCCCCAACGGTCTCCAACGGCCACAAGCTTGTTCCTAGCTATCTTATGAAGGCTATAACACTTGAAAAAAGAAGAGAAAACACATCCAAGCAACATGATCAAGAGAATTTGAGTTCAATTCTCATATTTTCATTTCTCTTGTAAATAATATTTAAGAGAGTGTTTTTATTGTAAATCCTCTACACTCTTGTGAGTTAAAATTTCTGTAAACACCCACCTTGTGAGGTTAATTTGTTTACATCTTATCCCTTGTAAAAAGAGAGGTTCTAGTTTAGCCTTAGACAAAAACTAGAGTGGTTCTATCTTAGCCGTTAAAAGATTGGGTTGTAAAGGTTTCCTCTTAAGCCTTGAAAAGGGGACGAATTCATAGTGAATTGAAAAATCCTTAGTGGTGTGCTAAGGTAGTGGATGTAGACTTAGTTGTGTAGTCGAACCACTCTAAAATCCTTGTGCAAATTGTCCATTTTTATTTCAGTTTTTAGCCAATTCTTCCAAGGAGCAAAATCAACCCTCTTGACGGATTTCGGTGATCGATTCGAGCGTGCTACAAGCCTAACAATATGGTTTTATTTTTGTTCAGTTAGTCCATAAAATTTTTATTTAATCCAAAACTAATCTCTATTTATTTTTAATTTTTATAATTTAGTCTAATATTTGTATAATCAATGTAACACCTAATACCTGGTCTAGACAAATCCAGCTCGGATATCAAATGCTACAAATGACCCATTTGTGGCTTAAAACATATTTTTTTTTTGTAAAAAAGTATATTATATTACAAGAAAGTAAACAAACAACGTGAAAATAAATTGGAAAAATATTAACTAAAGTCACCCGAGAAAATAAACCTATAAAAACTTTAGAAAAATAAATGATTTAACAAAAAGGTATTTTGGTAATTTTACAAATTTAAACCCAGAAAACATTCAAAAACTTAGATACAAGTTTAATATAAGTAGAAACATCTTATACCTTTGTTTTGCTAAAAAAAGTTCAAATCAAAGTAAATTTAATCGAATCGAGGTTTAGGGACTAAAATGTAATTAATTCATTAGTTGGATTTTATGTTAAAAACTTAATTCCGGGTCCATTTTAGACTCATTAGTTTCAATTAGACTCAATGGTAAATTCATGTTGAAATCAGATTTCAAATAGAGTGTTAATTGCAAAAATAAGTAGTTTATGGGCCACTTTGAAAACATTCATAAAATACAAGGACCAATTCTTCAAAAAGTGAAATTAAATCTTTCTTTATGAAATCTATATCATCATTGACATATAGACTAAGTTTCAGGTTAATTCGAGCTAAAACGAGCCCTTAAATGCAGTTATAAAATTAGTGACTAACGTGATCAAATTATTTTAGGGGTCAAATTGAAAATAATTAAACCATAGTAAAAATATTAGATAAAATTATAAAAATTAGAAACAAATAGGGGTCAATTTTGAATTAAATAAATATTTTAGGGACTAAAGTGAAAAATATTATTATATTAAAAATATTAAATTTAGCAATAAACTTAGAAACAATTAAGTGTAAATTTTATACTAAATAAAATTCTTAGAGATTAAACTGAACAAAAATAAAATTATAATAAAAATATTGGATGAAATTATAAAAAAAATTTATAAATATGGTGAAAATAAAATTAGAATTTTTAAAATATAACTTGATAATTTTATTATTAAAGTATAACAGCTTTTACTAGGGGTGTAAATGAACAGAGCGTTCGACGAACCGTTCGTATAACGTTCGTTTATTAAGTTAAATAAACGAGTATGAACAAAAAATTTATGTTCTTTAATAAACGAGCGAACACGAACAAATGTGTGTTCGGCTCGTTTATGTTCACGAACAAGCTCGTTTATAAGCTCGTTTATGCGCTCATGTATATGCTCCTTTATGCGCTCGTTTATAGGCTCGTTTACATGCTTGTTTATAAGCTCGTTTATAAAACGAAAATGTTTGTGGGTGTATATAAATACTACTTTTTGTTGTTGCTAAGGATATTATATTAAGTTCATGTTTAAATGTAAGTTTTAATTTGTTGCTTTTTATTTATTTATTTATTGTTAATTTAGTTAACATTTCTTAAAATATAAACAAACATGTTCGCGAACGAATAAATGAGCACGTTCGTGAACACTTAAACGAACACGTTCGCGAACACTTAAATGAACTTATTCGTGAACACTTAAACAAACATGTTCACGAACACTTAAACGAACACGTTCGCGAACACTTAAACGAACACGTTCGCGAACACTTAAACGAACACGCACGTTCGTGTACACTAAACAAACGAACACGAGCACCTTCAAAAATAAATAAACGAACACAGACACAATATTAAAAATTTAAACGAACACGAACTGAACATGAACACCTTTAAAATTAAACAAACGAACGCGAACATAGGCTTGTTCGTTCAAGCTCGGTTCATTTACACTCCTAACTTTTACTCTTCTTTCCTATTTTCCTACCAATTTTCCACTCTATCAAGCAACTCTTCAATTTATTTTCTTTTCAATTTTCTCACCTCTTTTTCCTCCCTTTTATTTTTCTGCCTAACCAAACAAAATCTTAGTTTTTGCGGTATTGTGATCTTTCTAACTTTCTAATATTGTTAATAGGTCCAAATTGACAATATCATAAGTTATTTATGTTAAAATGTTAATCACATTTAATCAAATAATATCGATTTATATATAAAGTGTATAAAGAAAAAATAAGCATTTATATATAAATTTATTAATTGGTTGAGTGACTAAGAATGTTTATGTTGTCATATCTTATATGAGTTTAAATTCTAACATTTACTTTGAGAATGTAATATCTCTCTACTTAATAAAAAAACAAGCATTTATATAGGAGAATCAGGAGAGTGAAAATGTTTAGAGCATACAGATAGAGAGCAAAGGGGTGAGAGTCGGTGATGTGTAGGTTCATATTGTCCCACATGCAGCCATTAAAGAGGAAGGCGACTCCTTAATAGAGCATCGTGTGGAACCCTATATAAAAGTTTCATTCACTATTACCCTCTTTATAAGCTCAACTTTTAAAAGAAAGGAAGAAAACTCCCTCCCTTTATGATGCCTTAATTTTGTCAGTAAGTGAAACATTAAACTTTAGTCATTTTGTCTAGGCTCGACCCTATGAATATCTAAGATGGCTTTATCATCTCCTCATGATTATATTTTGTAAAAATTGAAAGCAAATTATCGTAATCTTTGACAATTGTAACAAGATAATTTTACATGTATTGGTCCCAGAAAACGTGTTCTCAAAAGTCCAATTACGTTTTAAATTTTACCTCAATCTTATTTACATTACATCTTTCTAGCTAACTCCACATGTTTCCACCTATATTATATTTTCTAGTGTAGGCCATTGTAGAAGGAGAAATTAACATCTTGTTTTTAGATTTTACTTTCTTTTACTAGGGTTTAGGAGTATAAGTTTGAAATTGATACACGATGTAAATCAATAGCTAAACTCAGTACAAATTTTTTTGTCAATATTGGTACGTCTGAGAAGAGGCGGAGACATTAATCACACATCGAAAATAAAAATGAAAGTATTGAAATATATAAACGCTGGCGCTGCATATTCTATCAAATATATTTTATGGAAAGAAGATAATAGACTTGTGACAATATATTGAGCAATAAAATTGTATTTTTCCCTTGAAATATAATATTATAATCGTTCGTATGTCATCAAACCTTCAAAATACACAATATCTTTTAGTGAACTGGGAATCAATGACACGCTAAGACTTTATTTTTTCATCAACATGATGAGTAATTGGTATTATTAGTGGTATAATAAAATTCGACCGCCCAACACCCTAAGGCAGTAGGGGTCCCTAACAAAGAAGGCTTATTAATTACAATTCTCCACGCCCAACGCCTATTGCCAGCAATGATCAAAATATGTTTGAAAATTAAAACAATATGTTCAATGCTTTTATCATCCCTAGATGCACCATGTTTGAAATTACATCATCAAACATAATTAATCGATATTTGTTGTACATAACATATTTTTGTATTTTAAGGATGTGATTTTCAAATCTTTCAAGAAACACATGATGATAAAATCTTTTGAAAACGTTTATAAACATTAAAAAATAATCTGATGTTAGGATAAAAATCTTCTGTACTTTTTTGGTATTCCTACTCATTCCTCAACATTAAAAAATATTATAAAATTAAATTTTAAGCTCTAACCTTAAATTCTAAATCCTAAACCCTACACCCTATACCCTAAAAAATACACCTTACTTTAAATTTTTTAAACCCTGACAATAACCCCTAACCTAAAACCCTAAACCTTAAATCTAATTTTAAACATGAGAGCATAAGTAAAAGCACTGAAAAAGGGCAAAGAATTTCCATCCTACTTTTATAATACGATCCGATAAATCAAATAAATCATTTGTAGATAACTTTATAAACCATGAAGTAAAAGACAATATGCAACATTAGAATCTCCAAATGAATAGAAAATCTCTTGCGACTTTATTATGCATGTTCTCATATTAAAAAATTAAGTTTAGGATGTAAGACTTAAAATTTAGTGTTAGGCATAAAAAAATACATAAAGGTTTTTTGTTGTTTTCAAAAATGGGCAGAGCCGCTTTTACAATTGGGGTGTTGGCATCCAATTTTTTTTTAAAATATATTTTTTATATAAAAAACTAAAAATATATATAATTAACACCCTTTAAAATAAAACGATACCCTTTTATAAATAATTAATTCTTATTAAATACGTAAAAAAATAACAATCTGTTAATAAATTTCTGAACCCCCTCCTGTTTCCAAGTGCAAGCATTGCCAATTGTAGGCAGAGAGGAGTTTCAAAGTTGCAATGATAAATTTCACTAATCCATGAATGAAAAACCTAAAGAAGAATACAAAAAGGATTAATGGAGGTTGAGTGGGAGAGGCCCAAGTTCCCAAAGAGATTGATGGTTGAGTGTGGTGTGGGTCTTATCCTTCACCTTCTTTTTATGAACTCCTCATGATGCCAAATAGACTGGACCCCTCGCCCAATCAGATGCTGCCACCCATACGCCTTTTTCTAAAACACGTGGGCCTTTACCATAAAGGGAAAGATGCGAATGATTACCTACTAAACATTCAATGATCTTATTATAACATGTTTTCCCTTATGAAGCTCACCAAGCTTAATGCTGCGGTGGGCTCTAGGTCATTTGCAATATAACCCTAATTTCCCTACTTTACGATCATTGGTTTTGAAATATACGCTCTTCAAATGATGAAATTGATACATTTAGTGATCAAGCACTTCACGCTCCTGGAAAAAAAGTAAAGAAACATAAAGCTTTGATGCTTTAGCATATGGCTCGAGCAGTGAAGTGCAATTTTCAAAACTTTTAATTAAGACCCTACTTAATTTGTTTCATAACTTTGGTTTTACATTTTAATTAATCAGATTGGAGTCAATTTGTTTATACTCCATCAAAACTTACATTTAGTAGAAAGGGTCCGTCATCGATCTTTTTACTTCCATTTTAACAAAGAATTGCTGAAATTTTTTTTTAAAGAGAGACAGAATTTTAAAGTTAAAGGAAGACAAGAAAAAGACTAAACCCTCTTTAATTAATTGAAACCTTGGCCACTCATGTTGATGTCTCGCGGGACAATGGATGGAAATGAATCATACCTAGCCTAGCTATATTCTTATATTAATTAGCTTGTCCGAGGAGGAACTACTTGAAAACTATTCATTAGCCCGTGTTGGCGTGCTATTTTGTCTACTGTTTGCCCTACAACCATGGTTGGTTAGGGTTTGTTGATCCTAAGTCCTAACCAACCACTTGTCTTGTTAGATAATTGACCTAATGCTACTAGTCGTCAACTGGTTAAATTAGTAATTGCTTGAAGCCTCATGGATTAAGGTTTTTTTTATAGTACAGACTATTATAATATTGGACTGTAATCTTATTCATAAGCTGGTCTTACTGTTTAAACAATTATATAGATTTCCCCACCCCTTTGTTGGTTGGTCTTACTGTTTTTTCGGAAAGAAAAGCAGCATGTGTACGGGGGAGCGACAAGACAACTTTAGCCGGTGAATTGCCTTTTTGGATAGAATACAATGCAAAGCTCTAACTTGATATTTTTAAAATATTTTTATTAATATTAAATTTTAAATAATTATAAGTCAAAATAAAAAAAAATTATCAAAAAAATCAATAAGGGACATATTAATCTTCGTGGGACATAGAGAGTACTAACTTATCTTGTTTGTGCATTACCCCATAACATTCCATTTGATTATAAGCTAATTCACTCAAATTAATCCCTACTTCTTTTTCCCTTTTGAAAGGCCCCAGTTTGGGATTTGTTTACAATTCCTCCATTATCTGTTTTCAAACTATTAAATAAATCAAGGTTGAGACTTAAGCAAAAAGTAGAAACAAGGTTTTAAAAATAATAAACCAAAGAGTACACTTTCACTCTCTACCATTCACATCTTAATTTTAATCCCGATACTACCTAGAGGAGAGGGGAGGGAATGAGAAACTCTAGAGTCTAGGGGAAGGAAGGGTGTTTCTAGTTGGTCTAGAGCCCATGACCTAAAGGAATATGAGGGAACAAAGACGAGCAGCTTGACTAACCGGTCAAATGTGCTTGCATGAAAAACTATGCACTGTTAGTGCTTATTCATTAAGACGAATGCAATCATATTTGAGAGTATGGAAATGGTTTGATGAAGGTGCATTGTTGCTCAAGATATTCTTCAACTTGAAATGAAACATGGATTGTAATGTAGCATATATAAGTCAAGGATACAATCTTGCGCTTTGGCTTTTATGTTTAATTATTTCCCTTCTTTTCTATGAATGAAATGACAAATCTTGTTCTTATTGAACCTTATTTCTCTTTGATAAAGATTTAAACAAGAAAAAGGAAAGAGGGAAGGTCCCACGTGTGGAAGGAAAATTGGAGCATATGCAACATAAAATATATAAATATAGCTTTATGTGCATGGGATTCTTACCTTTTGATATTTGAGCCACCTTTTCAGCACTAGCCCGGATATTCACTCCCTCTCTTTTTCTACAAACCACACTCTTATTGTTAAAGGGGGAAAATAGGGTTTTGGGAATCCAATGTATATCCCTAACTATCACTTGCTTCTTAATGGTTTCCCCCACAATTTATTATCCCTTTGAAACTTCATCTTAGGACTCCAAAAAAAGCATCTGATCAATGCAGATTTGTAATTAAGGCTTCGTTTGGCAGAGTTGTTGAAATGGAAGGCTGGGCAAAGAAGCAGCGTTTGGGGAGAAGCTGAAAAGTCGCGTTTGAGACTAAATCCGATGCACTAAAGGAATTGAAAAATGTCCTGCATGCCTCTCTTCTATGCTGCACAACTAAATCATCACTCTAGCTACTACTATTGTTTAAGTACATTCCACATGTTTCAAAAAATTAGTATTATTAACGAATGATGACCACTTTCCTTGATTAGGTTGTTGGTTGGACTATGTCTGCATAACCTGATAAATTTACTTACCTAATCTCCATGTCCATATATATATGACAAAATGAATCAAAAGAGTTTGCTAAATCTGATTTGATTCAATTGATGGTCCCATAAAAGATTTTGTCACAAAAGCTTGGATTCCCATTTAGTATTAATCAAGGGATAATTCAAACCACCATCCTCATTTTCCTTTGTATAATTTTGATCGACTAGTAGGATACTCTAAATTATTTTGGGCTGCGTATTCTGCCCATAAGTTGACCATATGTTTATATTTTCTCAAAATTCGCAGGTATATTATGTTGAAAGAGGCAAGAGTCAATCTCCCAACCATATAAACATCTTTGTACTGTTACATTCATTAGTTGGCAACACTGGTGAGTAACACCAACAGTGAGATTATAAAGAAAGGAAAATTCTCCATTTAATTTATTTCAATTTTCAGAAATGGATTGATATATATATATATATTGCAAAGTGGCATCTGCCAAGGGAGGATTAACCCTGAGATGGTGTTGTGTTGATTGAAGTCTTGAAGAGCTCACCTACCAAATGGGCACAACACAGCATATAGATAGCCCCCTATCTTCATCAAAACTATGACTTGACATGTCTTTTATTTCTTGTTTCAGAATTCTCATCACCCTGCCCTCACTGACAGTATCAACAAATAGTAACTGCAAAGTAAAGTTTGGTAATGCTGACTGCAGACTGCTACTACTTTCTCAAAAGTACTACACTCCTATAACCCCAGGGCCAGCAGCTTCACGTTTCTCTCAGAGCTTGGGGCCATTTTCATTATTTTCTTTAACTCTGCCCGAGTCAGTACTTAGTAGGGAATATCACTAGCTATATCAGTGATAACCCCAGCAGGCCAGCACCTTCCGTTTATCAAACTCTGGCCATCCCTCACATGACGTACGTAGATTTATACTTTTTTACCTCTAAAGCTTTGGTTTGTACCCTTGCAAATGTTACCACCCTAGTGAAATGGGGCATGCTTACTCTTGGAGTCTGACGAGGATAATTAACTGCCCCAGTCTGATCACATGATTGCTTACTTTTTTCCACATTATCTGTCAGATTCTAATGAGTAAATTCCATTAGTTCCATGACACATAAAACTCATTGGAACAGCAAAGGATGATTTGATTTGATTGAGCTTTTTAAAGCTTTTGTTTTTCAATTGTCAAATAAATGGTTTACTTTGAAAGCATTATGGGACCCCATTTCACCGCTCCATGACAGAAACAAGTTGGGGGAGGGAAGGCCACTTTTCCCTGCATGAGATCTCATTCAATATTTTGGCTCCAGGGTTGAACCCCATGTGCCGTCACCTTTCATGATAACAGTGTCCCCCGGCTCCATTTTGCTTCACCCAGCTGTGCATATGGGCCAGCATTGCTCTAATCCTTGATTCAGTTCAGTCCCATTGCATATATTCTACTTTCCGTATTGGGCTTTCGACTTGTTGAGCCCAACTCAAGTCAACAGTTTGACCTTCTTGGTTTAGCCTCCAGGTTAAGAAGCTAAGTTTTGCAAGGTAAAAAGGTTGATTTGAAGTAAAAAAAAAGTGCAGTTAACCGACCACCGGTTAATGTTGTGGGATGAGACATTAAATCTTTTAAGTAAAGTTAGGGGTTCGAAATTTTAACATTGTGAACGAAGGAAATTGGATTGAGAGGTCGCCACCATATTGGGCCTCTGCAGTACTCTAGATTAGTCAGTCAATAGGTTGGATACCGATGGTTAAATAAATAAAATGTGCAGTTAACTCAGAGTAGAGGGCCATTGCCATTGCTCCAAATGACCTAAGTAAGGGAAGGGTGTCTTTTGATAATGGCACCAAAAATGACCCTTTGCGTGGAAAAACAAGACCCAATTGTTGTTAAAAGAATCAAGTAAACTCATCTGCATTTTTTAGCCTTAATTACTACTTAATTGGTTTTTAGCAAGGAATCCTATGGAAAGGTAAAGCCTAGCAAGAAATACAAGGTATGTCAATGTTTCAATCATTTATCTTCAAACCCTAATTGTTCCACCCATATGTTGATTCAATATGATTTGTTTAATATTATAATGTACCAACATGATACATGTATGATCATCCATCTTATTCAGCTATATAAATTATAAAAATAAAATGAAGTCGAATTTCGTAAACTTGAAAGCAAAATCGGATTTTGTCCACATATATAAAAGATGATGTTTAAGAAGTCGCATATCGACATGATAATATATACGTCTAAATCAAGCTAAATAGTGACAGAAGACATTGTTTAAATGATTTTTCTGGGATACACAAAGCTTCATTAATTGAGTTAGATATACTAGTTGAAACTATGAATCCGACTTTGTGTATATATTATGGTTGTGGTTATACAATTCAATGAATGATAGGATCAGATTATATGTTAGCTACCAAACGATGATACGATTAGGTGCCTAACACGTGTATGCAATTAATTTCTCGTGTCGAACAATTATTAGATGGACTAGGTTCATCACGTTATCCGTGGTCTCAGCCAATAACGTCCATCCATCTCATTTTTTTCAAGGTGAATCGTCGTTTCTTTCCAACATGTTAATAAAGAGTAGATAGTTATTAAGTAGTTATTTTGAAGTGGATGAACTTTATTAGCTAGACTAAGGATGGATAATCAGATCAGATCGATCGGATATGATGTTTTTAACACCGTTAGGCTTGCAGTGGGTCATAGCATACATATATATAGAATTTTGGTGCAATCAAAGAGTCCAAAAAATGGCAGAGCAGTAACTGGCAGTGGTGGGTAAAATAGGGCTTTGGCAAGGAGAACGACCGTTTCCAACCCTTGTTGTTTTCTTCTGCTCTTTAATCCGCTTGTCTTCATCTTCTCTTGGAACGTGTGTTGGAATTCGACACTAGAAAAAAAGGGTTAAAATACTACAGTACTTCATTAACCATTGTCGTTTGATGACTATCTATCAGCACCAAAAAGAAAGAAAAAAAAATCATTACAATGTGATCTCTCTTCAATGCAAAGAACAAGATTCCAAAGCTAGCTAGAGCTGCAGCAATTCAACTAGTCATCAAGCCTGAACCCAGTCCCAGATACACAATTTATTCCTCCATAATCATCTCTCTTGATTATGATATGATATTTAGAGCACTCTTTTATGTAAAACTTTTCTGTAACTGTGGAAATGGTGGAGGGGGGACTATTCCAAATTTATCAGTTGAAATTGTGTTGCTCCAGCCATGGCCAAAACCCGGTTTGATCCTCCATGTTACAGAACATGTTCCCCAGGCCTTCTTCTTTAACCATCTGGTCTATCTTTTGGCATTGCAGGTGATTATCAGGCCTCGACGGTGCCGTTTGGAACAGCTGTGCAACCGCAACGCCGCCGTCTGTCGGCCTAATGGATGTCGTAGGGAAAAGGGTTATGCTTGTCGGATGACTGTCGATTGCTGGTGTCCTTGAGATAACCAGATTCACATCGGAGCTGTTTTCACTTCTGATACTGCATGAACCTTCGGTGTCTTTATTGAGGTTGATGGATTCTGTCGGTTCCCTTCCTTTCAGTGCCAATATCTGCTCCCACAAATTAACTTATCCGATCAAAGATGAAGCATGTTGTTACACAAATAACCCAATATTCATAATTTTATACTAAAACCAATGAGATCACTGTCCTAAATTGTTAGGCATCAAGGTTTATTTATGGTTTTAGGCCCTCTACTATGCTAGCATTTGCAATTAATCCCTCTATTTTCAAATTCAAAACAGCACTCCAATGACATCAACTAAATTTTGACTGGCTAATAACACTATAAAGTAGAGGGACTAAAACCATTAATTAACCCCATAAGAAAGTAGAACTAAGTTGTCTGAAAACAGTGATTCCATAGAAAGTGAGTAAAGCTTTCTGGTTATGATTATAATCTTGAAAAAGCTCAAATATTATATATGATTTACCTCTGAATGAAGCTTTTGGTTCTGAGCTTGGAGTGCATCATTATCTGCTTTGATTGCTTCATACTGTCTTTTAAGCAGATCATAGTCTTTCTCCAGTTGCTTAGTTTTCCACCTGGCTCTTCTGTTCTGAAACCAGATAGCAATCTGCCTGGGCTGCAACCCGAGAGCTCTAGCTAGATGCATTTTTCTCTCGGGTTCAAGCTTATTTCCCAACTCAAAGTTCTTTTCAAGAGTCCTCACTTGTTCCATGTTAAGCCTCCTCTTCTTTTCTCCTGCCTGTGAACCATCATCTGATAAATCATCCTCCCCATTTGCTTCTTCAATACCAGAAAACGATATTGATCTCTTCCCCAGAAGTGATGCAACGCCTATACACACACACACAAAAACAGAAATCAATTCCATTATATAAACTGATGAACCCTAAAGATTTTATATATGTACCATGAAAGTCTTGGGGTGAGCATGAAGGAAGCATTTGATTGATGGGATTTGGGGGTTGATGATGATCTTCTTCATGAGGAGTTTGGAGCATGAAATTTGCTGGGAAAAAAGCCATCCGATTGCAAGACATGACCCAACAGGCTGCTGAGTTTTAGCACTAATCTTAATTCAAATGATGTTGCAGCAGATACTGGGAGTGGTGACACAGAGTTTAATGGAAGCAAAGCAACAGAGAGATTTGATTTTTCAGTTTAAAAGGAAAAGAAATGCAGAGATTTTTGTGAAATGAATGACTTTTATACCTTATCAACTTGTTGGAAAAAAATAGTTTTTTTTTCTATTATATTACGTGTGTGTATCAATTCTGAGAGAGAAGGAAAGAGAAACAGAGATATGCATGTGTGATGACTCTATAAAGTTTCACTTCTCTTTATATGAGAAGGGTTTTATTTCCTTCAGAACAGTGTTTTTTTAATATATAATGTTATCCTAAAATCAAATTTGAAATTATATTAATTAAAGATTTTAGTGTTTGTAGACTATGTTACTGGTTAAGGAACAGTTTGCGATAAATAAAACTTCAAGAAATTTAACTAAAATAATTGAAAGAATAATTTCTATATACACGTGCATGCATGTTCATGAAAAAAAGTGAGAAAAGAAATGAAATAGAAAAGAAATAGAAAAGAATATTATAAATTTAGGGTTATTATTCCATGTATGGGAAAAATACTCCACCTGAATGCATAAACTAAATCTCAATTCTTAAACTTTAAAATTTAAATTCTAATTCTAAATTTTAACTCTTAAACTTTACAATATAAATCTTAATCATAAATTTTAAATTCTAAACTCAAGACCTAAACTAATCACTAAATTTTAAAATAGATTCACTTGTAGAAAACAAATTTTTCACTGTTACTGTACGAAATATTTTCCATAAAATATAATGGAAAATGTTAGTTTGTAAACTTGGTTATATGTGGTGACTATGAAAGCATTTAAAGAAGTGATTCCAACCTAAGTCCAATAATTTGAGGTCACTTTCATTGTATTAGACTTTCTTTCTTTCCACCCTTAGGAGACAAATAGTGGCGTTTTCTCAATAAGGACAGTTGTCTTTAGACATGAATTAATTAAAATTTTCAAACAAGCTTGAATCCATAGCTACAATGACATATAGATATGGTGAATGTTGCCTACGATACATATTTAAACATAAAATTATACACCACACATATATGTGTTTGTAGGCACAAACACAAAGTTTTACGTTTGGGGTGTAATCTTTTATACTTAATAAAATAAAATTATATGAGAATTTAAAATTTTAGTGGGTGTGAGATTAAATCATCAATATAAAATACTATAAAAAATTCTGAACTATATATATATATATATATATATATATATATGAGAATTTAATAAAACTAGATAGGAATTTGAAATTTTCGGGAGTTGCGACTGTAGCAGACTCCTTGGTTCATCCATGTGTGTGGAAGTGATGGTAAAGGGCCCCATTGATATCCGTTGGAGATGGGTGTTACGTTCTCAAAGGGGGCTATAGTTACGTGAGGAGAAAGAAGGGTTGCTTGAGAAGCAAGAGAGGTGAGTTTTAGGGGATGGGACCAGGGGGCAGGGGTTGCTACCTAACCCACCAACACCCATCGTGGTTTGGGGCCAACCCTTCTTTCCCTTCACTCATCCCTCTCTGGCCTCTGCAAAGTTCAAATGCCTCTAAAATAAGATAACACCACCAATACTCCTGTCCTGTCTGCTGTTTCCAACCCTACAACACCTGGTTTTTCTTCTTTCTCCTCCCACCCCATAATTTACAAGGAAAAAAAAGAAGAGTTAGTTTAAATATTCCCATTAAATCCATGCTAAACCAAGATTCTGCAGCAACGATCGGTACCAAATCTGAACTTCCTATCTTAAACAAATTTATGCAGGTTTCATGATTAGACATAGATGCTTCCTTTTCTTTTTTCACTAGGGATAGGATTTCAATCAGTGCTGCCCGGGTGTTGCCTTTTAGAAACCAACTTTTTAACTTTTTTTTTCAATCCAAATCTGCCGAAAATTTAATGAGACCAGACACTAAATCTATTAAATAATGTTCAAAGTTTGAATTCTACCATGAAATAAAAACGGATGGAAAAAGTTGTAAAATATGATGAAAGGGTGAAAAGGGGGTTAAACATAAATAAGTAGCAAAGACTTGGGTGGAAATTGTCTACCTCCTAATCATGCCTCTACAATAAAATTAGGGGTTTAGAGTTTAGAGTTTAGGGTTTAGAAAATTTAGAGTAAAGTGTATTTTTAGGGTGTAGGGTTTAAGATTTGAAATTTAAAGTTAAGGTTCCTAATTTAATTTTTAAGTATTTTTTAACAAGGAAAATAAATGGAGGCATGATTAGGTGCAGAAGATATTTACTCGCAGTAACTATTTATTTACCAAAAGTATGTAAAATACGATGAAAGGGTAAAAAGAGGGATTGAAATGTCAATAAATAGTATACCCTGACAGTGAAATTCTACTTTGACCACAGTTGACAGTACTACACAAAATAATGGGTTATGAAGAGAAAGTCAGTAAATACCCTGACAGTGATTTTTTTTACCTCTTTGTTACACAGAACAGTTCTACAATGATTGGTCTTTAGTCTTTACTGTTGTAATTTTCTGACCTGGTAATTACAGAAAGGGAGTAAAGATGTAAAGTTAACCTGTAGAAGGAACAGTACAAAAATCTTAGCGGCCCTTTGATTGTTGTCACAGGAAAGAAAGGAGAATGGAGGCAATGAAATGAAGTATCCAACATAGGGTCCCTAAACAGATAAAATTAGCCACAAATGTACAACTGACACTAATTTCGTAGATGATGAAACGGGCTGTCAAATTTCCGTTTAGTTTTTGGAAGCTTTAGAATTGAGGGTCTGATCTTGACGTGTTGCAAAAAGTTTATGAATTTCACTGCCTTTTCCCGTTATAAACGCCCATCTCTGTCGATGGGATGAATATTTCCTATTTTTTCAGTTCTGATTCTTGATTATCTTTGCCAACAATTATTTCACGATTTTACAATTTTTCGATCTAATCTCGAACATTTTGGCATTGTGCAACATTATCACTTCAAATCTTTTTTAAAATATGGACAAACGAAAAGTTTATTGACCAAGTTGAGAGATGATTCCGAACTCAAAGACTAAATATTACTACTTTATACATTCATCTAATAAGCAAACCGAGTTAGTTTAGTTCAGGCTGCCTAAACTTGAAAGAGATTAAATTGAATATAATTTTTTTGAGTTATTTCAGATTTGGATCATTTCGATCTTTGATGTAAATAAGTTTATGTGAAGGAAATGAGAAAGGGGAGATGCAAGAGTCATGGATTTTGGTGGTCCAAATAGGAATATATAGGGTATGCAACTATGCATGGCATGGGAAGCGTACGTGGTCATGGTATGTTTTGATTGGGAAAATGATTAGCTGCTTTTAACCTAAAAAAGGGACGGGGGATTGAAGAATGGAAATATATATGTGCATAGTTGGGAGCTGGGACCCCATTCCATCAATCTGCCTGGTGGTGTTGAAGATAATGATAAAAAAAATGGGGACAATGACAAAAGCTACTCTCACACTCACTGCCTTTCACATGACTTTATTAGTTGGAAGCTGAAGCCTGCCCCCATTTCAATGTGTCACCATATTATATACACTCAATAATATAAAAACAATCAATTGAATAATAGTAACAAATAATATAAATCGATTGGTACATGTGGTAAGTAGCTTGATATCGCTTAAGCAGGACTCGAGTTCGAAGCTTTGTGTATACAAAAAAAACCTCGTTGAGAGATTCACTCACCAAAGTTAAATGTGCGATGCAGGTCGGTCTGAATTAGTCAAGTCAAAAGCCAGTATAACCTTGGCAATCCACAAGGCATGTTGCACAGTTGCAGCTCTTATGGGGCAGGCTTCAGCTTGCAATCCCATGTGCTAATCTTTGCTTGACGACGCTACCTGCCCACCCGCCCCTCTGCCTTTTTGTTTTCCCCGCTCATGAATTCTGGGCCAAAGGGGCAGGGGAAGGGAATTTGAAACCTGATAGTGATTTCTCAACCACTGCTGCTCTTTGTTTTCTTATTACTTTCATGCTGTGGCACTGGCTGCCCCATTCAAACTCTACACTTCTTGGATTCCCCACAATTCAGAACTAACATGCTATTTTAATACCTGGATAATGAGGCTGATCAGAATCAGATGAACCTTTTGTTTTTATATCAATTTGGTAAATCTCTCATCCTTAGATATACTTCTCATCTGTTCAGAAATATAATATATTAAGGGTTTGATTTTTCTTTATTGCTTTTTTCAAATCAAAGTTTTGTGCATGTATTTTGTTTCATATAATTGAGGTCTTAGAAAAAAAAAATTGAACGAGAATAAAAATTAAGATAAACACACAACGTCATAACTCAAATCCAAAACATAAACACTCTAACCATCAGAGTTCACATTTATAATTATTTTTTAAATTCGTACCCATAAGTTTATATGTAAGTAACGTTCTTGTATAATCATATTTAAGTCTCGATTAATTTATACATAGTACACATTTTATTATTTCACGATTTACAATGAACAAAATTATAATAATGGGAATCAAAAATTTATAATAGTAGTAACAATAATTTCAAGTTACACAAGAAAAGGATGTATATATATACAAGAAAAAGCCAACTCAGCTTTTTTGTCACAGTCAAACCACTGTTCCTTCAACATGAAATGTAGCATTCAACGAGTTAATTTCTAAGCTGAAACCAGTCAGTTTCGTTAGGCAAACTTCACTAGTAATAAATGCTTTGCAGTGTCCACCACTACCCTACCATCCTCAGTAAAATAAATAAGGAAACAAATCAAAACACCACTTCTCGTTAATTTTTTGAGAATGCTACCAGCACATAGAAATGGAAATAATCCAGCATTCACATGACAATGACATTCGCAAACAATTGGACCATAGGACTATAGGAATAGAAATCTTATGCTATTTTTAATATCGGTACAGTTATCGAAATGAAAAATTTGACATTTTGATGAACTGTTACTGTCCCATTTAAATTGATTATCGCCAAAACGGTTAACCGGTTTGTTTAGTAAGGTTCCTAAATTAATCATGAACCGTTTTACATCTAGTATTATATATTGTTGGAAGACCGACGGACCCAACACACCCACTATGGAGGACCTAAGACTTTCCACTAGTGTTACACCAACTCCCTGAGTCGATTAGCCTTTCTATCTTTGATTTCTTAGTGCACAATAACTTAGGCGGCAGTGCCGACCATATAACTTAGGCGGCAAAGCCGACCATATAATAACCAATTAAGTGCACTAAGAAAAACATGAATTAAGGCTTAACCAGGAAACTTCTAATTACAAAAGAAAACTACACTTTTATTAATACTCACAAATATTACAACCTACACTCACACTCACTTTTCACTCAATCTCACGCCACACTCTCCACTTTGCACACACGTCACTCACTATCTCTTGTTTTTCAACTTACACAAATACACTTTCACATCACATGCCTATTTATAGGCCACCAATGTCGGTTTAGGCTTAGATTTTTTTACATTAATTAATTATTATAATACTATATAATGCTTTAGAGCTTTCTAGAAAATTAGAGAAAGGGAGATAGAGAAGTTGGTGGGTTGGGCTTCAACACTCCCCCTCAACGACTTCTCTCTATAGATGGCTTGCAGATCATACCAAGCGCTTCTCTGAATTTCTCGAACTTTGGTTTACTTAGACTCTTCGTGAATATGTCTGCAACTTGTTCATCTGTCTTTGTTGGCTCCAATTTGATCTCCCCTTCAAGGACTTTCTCGCAAATGTAGTGATGGTGCACTTCTATATGTTTTGTCCTTGCATGAAAGACTAGATTTTCTGCTAGACGTATGGCTGATAGATTATCACAAAAAGTCTTACTTGATAGTCTGCTGGCTGATGAAGATATTTCGTTAATTGTTTTAGCCAAGTGATTTCTTGTGCTGCTGATGCCGCTGATCGATATTCGGCTTCAGTACTTGATAATGATACTGTTGGTTGTCTCTTACTACACCACGATATTGCTCCTAAACCAAGGCTGAAGATGTATCCAATTGTAGATCGTCGTGTACCATGATCTCCAGCATAGTCGGCATCACAGTATCCAATCATCTGGCATTCTTTTACTTTCTTGTATAGGATGCCAAAATTGATGGCGCCTTTAACATACCTTAGAATACGTCTTACTGCATCAAGATGAGGTTTCTTAGGATTACTCATGTATCGATTAGCCACACCAACTGCGTAAGTAATGTCTGGTCAACTTAGAGTAAGATAATTGAGGCTTCCAACTAGCTGTCGATACATGGTTGTATCTTCTAGATCTTTCCCTTCATCTATTTGTAGCTTTATATTGGGATCCATGGGAGTAGAGATAGGCTTGCAGTCAAGCATCCCATACCTCTGTAGAAGATCCTTTGCATATTTTTGTTGACCAAGAAATATTCCTTCCTTCATATGCTCCACTTCTAGCCCAAGAAAGTGTTTGAGTTCTCCGAGTTCCTTCAAATGAAATCTGATAGACAGATTTTTCCTTGTTCGCTCTATTTCCTCGTAATAATCTCATGTGATGATTAAGTCATCTACGTATACTAGCACTATGGCTAGTTTTCCTTGATTTTCTTTCACGAATAAGCTAGAATCTGAAGGGGTAATTGTAAAACCACTTTGTATTAAGAACTCACCAATCTTTCCGTACCATGCTCTTGGAGCCTGCTTCAAGCCGTAGAGCGCCTTTTTCAATTTGCAAACATGCTCGGGGTGACTTTTGCTCTCAAAGCCTCTTGGTTGCTCCATATAAATGTCTTTGTCAAGCTCTCCATGTAAGAAAGCATTCTTGACATCCATCTACCACAACTTCCAAGATTTGTTAGCTGCCAATGCCAGTAAGACTCGAACGGTCGTGATCTTTGCCACCAGCTTGAATGTTTCTTCATAATCTAACCTATATTGTTGAGAAAAACCTCGAGCAATCAGTATGGCCTTATACCTTTCAATTGAGTTATCTGGTCGAGTCTTCACCTTGTATACCCATTTGCAAGATATTGGCTTCACATCCTTTGGCTTTGGCACTAGATCCCATGTTTGGTTCTTATTTAATGCCTCAATCTCTTCCTCCATAGCTTTCTTCCACATAGGGCTTCGTGCTGCTTCTTCATAATTAGCTGGTTCGATCAGTATATACTCATCTACTAGAGCAGTGTTGGCATACTTTGGATTAGGTTGCCTTTGCCTTGTTGATCTTTGTATTTCTTGTACAGGCTCATCGACTTCTATTTGACTTGGACGAAGCTCCTCAGATGTAAACTGGTGTACGCCCGTCTTTCATGGACTTTTGTCTTTAGAGGTTGAGCTACCTCTTTCTTTACTTGGATCCGGTGTTGGCGCTTCACCTTCTTTATTGTCTTCTGAAACCTCTTCTAGGTCACGAGGTTCAGAAAACTCGATCTTCTGAGGCGACCACCATGAAGAAGCTTTATCAAACACCACATTTCTTGAAGTGTGGCACTTGCCAGTGGTTGGATCATAACATTTCCAACCTTTTCGTGCATCATCATAGCCCACGAAGATGCATCGAATTGCCTTTTTGTCAAATTTACTTCTTAGATGATCTGGCACGAAAACGTAGCATACACAACCATATACCTTGAGATGGATGACTGTTGGCTTGATTTTCCTTAACTTTTCATGTGGTTAAATAAATCCCAACTTAGCTTGTGGTAGCCTATTAATCACGTAGGCTACTGTCCTCATACACTCGGCCCAAAATCTTCCTGGTACATTCTTGGCATGAAGCATGCTTCGACATGTTTTAGCAAGATGACGATTCTTCCGCTCCGCTACTCCATTTTGTTGTGGGGTATTGGGGCAAGTTAACTGTCGTCTGATCTTATGCTCTTGAAGATAGGTAGTGAACTCCGCAGATATATATTCCTTCCCATTATCGGTGTGTAGGCACTGAATTTTCTCATTGAGTTCACTTTCTATCTTTTCCTTAAACTCCCTAAACTTCGTAAAAGTCTCTGACTTCTCTTTCATGAAGTAAACCCACGCGTACCTTGAGAAGTCATCAATAAATGTCACCATGTACTTCATACCTCCAAGTGATATTTGCTTCACTGGCCCAAAGACATCTGAGTGTATGAGCTTCAATGGTGTCTTGGACTGATGCTCTGACTCCTTGAATGGCAACTGATGAGCCTTACAAAACTGACATCCAGCACAAACTATATCTGTTCGGATGTTTACTTGAGGAAGTCCCCTTAATATCTATTTCTTCATCATTACCTTCAATTTGTTATAGCTTACATGTCCAAGGCGCTCATGCCAAAGATCGACTGTCTCATTCTTCCGGGTCTTGTCCACATATGCTGACTCCGCAGATAGCACATAAACTGATTATGTTCTTCTTCCTTTCACAATAGGAGTGCCGATCACCTACACTTGCTGGAATATAGACACATCTTCAGGCCCAAAGAGCACATAATTTCCTGCTGCTGTCAGTTGGGGCACTGACAACAAATTCTTCTTTAAGCCAGGAACAAGGTAGACCTTCTCGAGTTGAAGCTTCTGAGAGTCGTTCCTTGGAAGTGTTGTCTTCCCAATGTGAGAAATAGGCAACTTTGAATTGTTGGATGTCAACACCACTCTTTTTCCTTTGTACTCGTCTATGTCTTGTAGTTTCTTCTCGTCATTGGTCATGTGATTGGAGCACCCAGAATCAACGATCCAATCTTCTTTGTAGTCAATTTTTGACCTTATGGTTGTTGCAAGAGCTGGTTTCTCCATGTCTTCTTCCAACTCTTCTTCATCCTTGTAGTCTGTTTTTGAATATGTGGTTGCTACTAAGGATGTCTCCTCCATGTCTTCTATTAACTCTTCTTGTTCCACTCCAATACAGAGTCAAGCTTCTGCATCCCATTCTTCTTCGCTGATGGAAGTTTCCAACAAAACCTCTCTCTTCTCCTTTTTTGTGGTGGCCATGTTTCCTTGAAAAGTTTGTCTCCTGGGCACTCTGCAATCTTGAGCAAAGTGGCCCTTCTTGCCACAATTGAAGCATTCACGACTCTCCCTCATGGGTAATCTACAATCTCGAGCAAAGTGACCCTTTCTTCCACAGTTGAAGCATTCACTACTTTGTCTTCTATCGTTCTCCTCGTATTGTTGGTGATAGTCTTCTTTTCTACGTCGAGCTCCCCATGAAGTGTTACTTCTATTTCTTGGATGGAGCTTGCCTCATTTTGTCATTTCTCATCTTCGTGACGTACCTTTCTTCTTGTTGGTGAAGAGTGCCTCCTCTTCGTCTTTTATGGTTACGCCACTCATCTGTTTGGCTAATTCCTCCTGGTTAGCCAACAAGTTCTCCAACTCCACTAGAGATGGTTGAGTAGGCCATCCCCTCACAGCGGTGATAAACCCATTGTACTCGGGTCTTATGCCATGGATGATGATTCTTTTCATCCTTGCCTCACTAACCTTCTCCTCTGGTGCAAGTTGAGATATCTCACGGCAGATGGATTTCACCTTGGTGAAATACTGAGCAATAGATAAGCTTCCTTGTGAGATGCCTGCGAGCTCATTTTCCAAGAGTTGGAGGCGTGCTTCATTCTTCTTTGAAAATAATTTTGCCAAAGTTTCCCAGGCTGCCTTTGGTGTCTTCTCATCAAGAATATGCTCCAATAGGTCCTCCTCGATTGTGGTCTTCAATATATATAAAGCCTTCTTCACTGGCAACGGTCCCGGACCGCCTGCTCTGATACCAATTGTTGGAAGACCGACGAACCCAACACACCCACTATGGAGGACCTAAGACTTTCCACTAGTGTTACACCAACTCCCTGAGTCAGTTAGCCTTTCTATCTTTGATTTCTTAGTGCACAATAACTTAGGCGACAATGCCGACCATATACCAATTAGGCGGTAGAACCGACCATATACTATTCAGGCGGCAGAGCCGACCATATAACTTAGGCGGCAAAGCCGGCCATATAATAACCAATTAAGTGCACTAAGAAAAACATGAATTAAGGCTTAACCGGGAAACTTCTAATTACAAAAGAAAACTACACTTTTATTAATACTCACAAATATTACAACCTACACTCACACTCACTTTTCACTCAATCTCACGCCACACTCTCCACTTTGCACACACGTCACTCACTATCTCTTGTTTTTCAACTTACACAAATGCACTTTCACATCACATGCCTATTTATAGGCCACCAATGTCAGTTTAGGCTTAGATTTTTTTACATTAATTAATTATTATAATACTATATAATGCTTTAGAGCTTTCTAGAAAATTATAGAAAGGGAGAGAGAGAAGTTGGTGGGTTGGGCTTCAATATATATATACATATATATATTGCTACTAATTTTAATAACTTAAAAATATCAATCAAATAAATTCAAATAGATTTTTCAATATTTATATTTATGAAGTCTTCAAAGTTTAAAGCAATAAAAAAATTAGAAAAAAACATAATAATTACAAAAATATTTATTAATCAACAATTTGTATTAATTACACAAATGTTAGTAACAATCAATAATTTAATATCATTGTAAAAAATTCTTACTATTATAATTTAAGATCATTATTGATAAGTAGCTAAAATGGTCACTATTTTATCTTTAATTAGGCTTCTAATGATTGGAATATGGTGCTGATTTGGATTTTATTATGTATTTTTCGTGTGGGTTTGTAATTCTGGAAAACACATTGGAAATAGGCGAAATTTTGCAGCTTTTATTTTCTGGAGTCAAGGCCAGAATAGTGGGCATGAAAGGCTAACTAGACTCCACGTCAGCAGCTTCTAGAAGATGACGTCAGCGACATCGGATAGCTTATCAGCCGCGTTTCGATAATTTATCAGCCGAGATTTAAAATTTAAACTTGAGAATTATCTTTTGTATTTAATTTAAATATTTTAGGATTTATCTTTTATCACTTTAGGGTTATTTTAGGGTTTTTAGAATACCATAAATACCTCTTTTGGAAAATCATCTCTTGTTCTTAGCTTGTTTTTACTTTTAAAGCTTATAAAATTTCCTTTCTCTTTAAGTTCTTATTCTTTTTAGTTTTTTTACTTATTTTGAAAAATGCTAAGTATGATTTCTTCCATAATCATGCTTAGCTAAATTTCTGATTAGCCAAAGGCTTAAAACGAAGCTTCAATTCACCTGTGAGAATTAAAAGCACCCAACAACTTCGTTTTACATTCTCAATTTTTTGAAAACTTAGATCGGCAATCAGCATTTCTATTAAAATCTTTTCGCTTTTGTTTCAAAAGTGCACGTTCACTTGACAGTTGTTAAGATTTAAAGTTGGGAGGAAGGATCGACGATAGTCGTGGTTTCAACTTCCTATGAACACACTTAGCGACGGATTCACTAAGGGAAATTGAGATCGGATTTGATTCTCATCGAAACAACATAGTCCGAGTCGAGTTTTTCATGTTTTTAAACCGTTTTATTCTAACGACGATAGTCATGGTTAGTCTAACCAGAAAACTGGAATTTTAATTTTTTTTTGATCAACAACTGTATGATATTATTATAAAATAAGAAAACATACAGCCTGACGGATCTTACACCTCGTTAAAAATCTCCCTAACCTAATGGAGGAGAAGAGTACGATAAGATCCGCCGAAACAACAAAGAAACAAACATCCAAATCATAAACATGCCACAAAAAGCGAACATCTATCCACGCCTTCTTTCGCTAACACATCCGCAAAGCCATTCGCCTCCCTAGGCACGTAGCTAAACTATATTTCGTACGATACCTGACAAGCCTGATCAATCGCTGTGAAGACCTCCCATAAATGCCACGGGCGTTTCGCCGAATGTGTAGCCCAGCTCAAAGCCACCTGCGAGTCCGACTCTATAATCACACAACTGTCCCGCCACTCCCTTTCCTGAACCAAACCCAATGCAAAAGCTATCGCCCGCACTTCAGCTTCATTCGACTCCATCACCTCTAAAGGTCCCGAAAACAATCCCAATATCTTACTATCCCCATCACGCATCACCCCGCCAAACCCCGCTGGACCCGGTTTACCCCGCGCCGAAACATCCGTATTAAACTTTAAAACTCCCTTTAAAGGTGGCTGCCAGCTCATTCCCTCCCTCATCTTTCGCGGTTTCGCGCTAACGATAAAATGAGATGGACAAGACCACCAAATTGATTCCGGAATCATTTCGCCCTATATCGACCTTAATCCAGTAGAACGATCTCAACTTAACCAAAAAACACAATTCAGACATCGACAAACATTTCCCACGGAAGACGAACTCATTTCTCGCCATCCATAACGACCACAGCAATGCACTAACGCTCGCCACCCACCACTTTCTCATGCATCCAGTAAAAACACAATGAAAATCAATAACAAAGAAGTCTTCAAAACTTACCGGGAAAACTGTTTCGACACCCCACCACTGTCGCAACCAATCCCATGCTTTCCGCACATATGAACAATCATAAAAGAGATGGGCGATACTCTCCTCCTCCGATACGCACCATGGACAACGTCCCTGATCATCCGGCAAAGAGACCCCTCTTACGCCCAAGAAGTCAGCCGTGGGCAACCGTCTTAACCATATAAACCACAAGAACGCTTGTACTTTAGGCGGAACCAGCACTTGACAAGCGAAACACTCGCCTAAAACCACATCTCCAAACTTATCTAGCAACATCAACTTCGACAAAGCTTGAACAGAAAATTCACCATGGGCGTCCGGCCTCCAAATTAACGTATCCAGTCCACCTTCCCATAGTCGAACCTTGCTCACCAAGGCATACAACGCCCTCAACTGCTCGTGCTCAAACACCCTCAATTGCCTCCTAAAGAACCCGTCCCAATGTTGATGAACAAAACCAGCATCCTCCGCGTAGCCACACACCCAAGCTAGCTTATTAATAGCCAAAGAAAATAGACGCGGAAATGTATCCTTCAATGCTTGCTGTGCAATCCAAGGATCAAACCAAAACAGCACTGACCGCCCGTTGCCAATTTTCCACAAGAAACCCGACATTCCCATGTGCTTGTCCACTTGCGCAACACAAGAGTTTGCCACTATTTGCCGTCAAACTATCGACATCGACGATAATTTTTCCGTATTAAATCGCCACCACTGAGTATGCTCATCATACTTGGCAACAATCAAATTCCGCCATAATGAATCTTGATCACGAGCGTACCTCCAAACCCATTTCGATAACAAGGCCATATTCTTCACCCGTAGGTCCGCCACTCCCAAACCCCCAAACTATTTTAGCCGACATACAACCTCCCATCCTACCATACTCATTCGCCTTTCTAATCCAACACCACCCCATAGGAATGCCCGCCGAATACGATCCAGCCTTTCAATCACCCCCTTCGGAGCCACAAAAAATCGCCTTTCTAATCCAACACCACCCCATAGGAATGCCCGCCGAATACGATCCAGCCTTTCAATCACTCCCTTCGGAGCCACAAATAATCCCATATAAAAAATCGGTAAAAAGGAAAGTACCGAATTCACCAAGATGACGCAAGCAACAAAAGATAAGGACGATCGTTTCCACCCCGCTAGCTTGCGCCTAATGTTTGCAATTACCGGGTCCCATGTCACAACCAACCTCGGATTCGCGCCTATCGGAAAGCCTAGATAAACAAACGGCAGTTCAGCTTGTCTACAACCCATCACTTCGGCTACGCTAGCACTTAGCCCTTCGTCGACACCAATAGCATATAACGAACTCTTACCAAAATTTATCTTCAACCCAGAACAAACTTGGAAGCAGTGTAGAATTCGTTTTATATTGCGCGCAACCTCTAATGATGCCTCAAAAAACAACAGCGTATCGTCAGCAAACTGCAAGTGTGTCAAGAAGACCTCCGACACCACCTCAACCCCTCGAATTAGACCCTCCGACTCATCCTTACGCAACATCAAATGCATCACCTCCGCGACCACCACAAACAATAATGGCGATAACGGACAGCCTTGACGCAAACCACGACCCATCCTAAATTCCTTCGTCACATTGCCGTTTAGTAACACCGATAGACGGGCAGAACTGATACATTCTCTAACCTAATTTCACCAAGTTTCACAAAATCCCATCCTAGATAATACCTCATCCAAGAAACGCCAACTGACGCAGTCGTAGGCCTTTGCGAAATCTAATTTCAACAAAAAACCACCTGCTCCTCGCTGACGAAGAGAATGAATAACCTCAATAGCTAAAAGTACCCCATCCACTAACTGACGCCCCTTAATGAACGCTGATTGCGTGTCACTGATTAGCTCGCCCAATACTATCTGCAAACGATTAGCTAAACATTTCGCCAGCACTTTGTACATTGAATTAACCAAACAAATAGGTCTATACTCACCAAGTGTTTTAGGAGATGATACTTTAGGAAGCAGGACTATAAACGCACAATTCACACCTTTGGGTAATAGACCGCTAGCATGGAAGCTCTCAAAGAAACGGAAGACATCACCACTCACCACCTCCCACCCTTTCTTATAAAATTCCAACGTAAATCCGTCTGGGCCTGGTGCCTTCGAACCATCACAGTCCCAAACCACTCTTTTAATTTCCTCGAATGTGAAAACCGAAATCAACCTCTCCCTAGCATTATCAGATATCTGTCGAAACTCACCGTCAAATTGCCATACACACTCCCGCGTATCGCCAGCAAAATGTATAGTAAATGCATTCACCACATGTCGACGCATTTGTATCGGTGATGTGATCCACCGGTCATTCATAAAAAAACTAGGTATATAATTTCTTGCTGCCTGCAGTTTGGCGGATCGATGAAAAAAAGCCGTGTTACGGTCACCCAACCGAAGCCACGTAGCCCGCGACTTCTGTCGCCACATTGCTTCCTTATTTCGCATAGCCCTCCATAATGCCTGCATCCACTGGCTTCTCTCCACCTCAACTCCCTCACCGTCACTATTTATATTTACCGCGTCGTCTGCCTGATCAATCTTACTTTGCATCTCGGCAATAATTTCATTCACATCCCCAAAACTATCACAATTCCACCGTTTCAAAAATAATTTCAAGTGTCGCAACTTCACCATGATGTTACCGTTACCTACGCCTAAACCTGTCAAACGATACCATTCTTCAGCTATCTGTCGAGCATGATAACGACCCTCCATCCAGCAATTGAAGAACCTAAAAGGCCGAGGTCCCCAATCACTCTCATCGCATTTCAACAACAATGGCGTATGATCCGATACACCCCTCGCCAAGGCTTCCTGTTGGATCAAGCTAAAAACATCCAACCAACCTGCCGAAATCATAAATCGATCGATTCTACTACACCTATTCCTTGGACCAAACCATGTATACCGTTTGCCCAGCAACGACAAATCCACCAGCCCCACATTAAGCACAAATTCACCAAACAATTCCATTTCTACAGTCTTGTCCGATACCTCAACCCTATTCGAATTATGTAGAATCGCATTAAAGTCCCTTGCGATACACCACGGCCCCTCAAAATCACTAATTTTGTTAAGTATCGCTGCCCATAATGCTTGCTGACCCTCGACATCCGATGGGGCGCACACCACAACTATCCCACAAGCCATGTCTTCTTGTTGCCACCTTCCTTGCAACACAATAAAATGTCGATCGACCTCAATCTTCTCAATGCTAAATCGTCTTGCTTCCCACACCACCAAGATACCTCCTGAAGCTTCGATTGATGGTGAGAATGCCGATTCAAAACTGTCAGACCCCCACAAATTCGCAACCCATAACGTCGGCCACTCCTCCAACTTCGTTTCCTGTAACATCGCCATGTCAATGTTATTTTTCCGTAACACCTCATGTACATACCGTCGCTTTGCACTCCCTCCCAAACCCCTAACATTCCACGATAATAATTTCATTAGTCAAAAACCCCGACTATCCCCGATGATTACCCGTGAAATGTCGCGAATGATCTCCTCTTCACGTCCGTATGATTTTACCCCAATCAACAATCCCAATTTTACTGTTGCTACTGCCTCGCTTTCTATATTCTGTGACACAATCAATCTGCCTTCTATTGTCCCTTCCCCATTCGAAATCCTTGTTCGATCACCACTTAACCTATTGCCCTTCTTCTTTCGATATACCCGATTGCCACCGTTAATTTGTTCTCCTCCTAGGACCTTTCAGATTTTGCAATATGCCTTGCCCACTTGTATCAATTCAGTTTTGCCAAGGCCGGAATGTGGTGAAATCGAATGTAGATTAGGATGAGAAGTAAACTCCTCTTGCACCTTATCCCCTGTAAAAAATTGAGAATCCGGACCCACTGTATCCAAAGATTTTGAATTCACAATCCCAGCAATATCCAAACTCTCACAATTAGGAACGTTGCCTACCACCTCTAGAGTCCTATTGTCGTTGCCATTCTCCCCAATCATCCTACCTCCTTGCGTCGGTGCATTCTGTTCCGGCAACCTTTCCTCCTGCTGTTCCGACAGCCGTTCGACACATTTTTCCGTCACCCGTTCCTCCTCGTGAATTAAATCTACTCCTTTGTCCACATTTTCTGAACCGTTCGTAGTCCCTTGATGTCCATCCCATACTTCGTTAGCTAGCCACAAAATTGGTTCGATTACCTCCCTCCTATCATTTGTGTTGACTGCATCCCTTCCATCATCCTCGAATATGTCAAAAGTGGAATCGTGTGCAAGACTCTCCTCTCCCTCGGTCGACTCATAATCGCAACAATCACACTCAATCGCCGGACTTTTGCCGTCCATTTCCAACACCCTGACCGAATACATCTCAGCCTCGAACTGAATTGAAATTCTTTCCTCTATTCGATCGAAAACAGTTGTCTCCACCATAATTCTGCCGCTATCAAATGATGTCGGCGTTTCCGTGGCATCGTCTATACAAATAAAAGAGCCCTATAGATTGGCGATATTCGTGAAAGTTTGTTTGTGCCATAGATGAATCAGTAAACCCATTATCGATAGCCATACCCGGCGTGATTCCACTGTGATCGCTGGCGACCATGCCTCCACCCTCGCAAAGCATTCCTTCACGCGATCCAGCTTCATCACACGTTCTCTAACACTCGCCGATGTGCACATTAACAGAATCATGGATCCTGACAATCTCATGATGGAGAATCCTTCTTGCTTCTCTACCTTCAATCTCTCCGCCAAAGTTTTTATACTACACAGATTCAAGCACCAACCAACCGCACACCATTGTAGAATCGCCCATTTGTCTTCGTCCACAATTCCCGTTATTATCCTGCGATTTTCACTCACCCCTTCTCTCCCTGACAACTTCGATGTATGTGACGCCTTTGAACATCCGATGTCCACTGCCCCACGCTGCACCCTACTTTTCCCCACTCCCCATTTTTTCTTAGCCATTTTCGTTCTACCCTTCCACGCCATGGCAACACTCATCCGAGCACCATAAATCCACTTGCCATGTAATCTCTCGATTACCCGATTGGAATCATCTTGCGTCGCCATCCGAACAAAACCGAATCGCTGCCCATCCCGAGCCACTCTATTCGGAATAAACACATCTTTGACAACCCCGTGTCTATCACATAACTGCCATAGCCCCTTCCAATGGATTGTTCGAGATAGGCCGCCCACATATAAGGTCCACACACGTTGAGTGACCAGATCCTTGTCCTCCGATTGGTAATCATTACCCGTTCCTCGTTGCTCACCGGCATCGTGCTCCGCTGTTTGCTCCTGCGCCAGGCGTTTCCACAAACCCATGGAGAATTTTTCAAATTGGGGAGTGTAGTTTTTTTATTTGATTCGATTTTAAAGTGATCTATGTGCTACAACATTATTCTCAAATTTGATTGTTTTGGTTTTAGATTATTGGTTTACTGGAGAGAAAAATAACTTACAAGGTTGGGCCTTGTAGACTGTAACCGACATGTATCCGGAGTAAAAATCCTTTTTCGATGATCAGTTTGAATTGAAGCTAAGTAAAATTTGAGGCTAATTAATTTAATCAAGTTTCTTCTCAAAAATATTTATTTCTGTCATTTCTTCCAAATTAGTTATTTTATCTTTATTTCCTACTCTATCAAAACCCCCCATTATTTTTATTTTCGCACTAAAGTTAGAATCAAAACCTTCAGATATCAAAAGCTTCGAAGTTCCTGCGGATCGAATCTTCTTATCTCTATACTACGCTATTTTTACATTTATCTGAGATTAAAGGATATTTATTTGACAGTTTACGGCGCTGGTCAAATTGGCGCCATTGCCGGGGACTTCGACAAAGTCACTAATATCGTTTGTTTTGATTTATGACCATGAAGAATCTGAGCGAACTAGCAGATTTTGTACTAGAGATTGAAGCATTAGCCCGAAGACTACACGCACAAACACTACAAGAAAAATAACAACGACAACAAGAACGATGACATCGGCAACAACGATTTCAACAAGACCTAGAAATATCCTCCGAAGCTGAAACATACTTTGAGTACACAAGCTATGAACAGACTTCAATGGCGGACGAAGACCAAACCATTCACCAACTTGTCGCGACCCTAGACGATCAGCAACCTTTGTGCATTAAATTCCCGAATGGCGAAACACCATTCACACTCAAGACGGGTTTGATACATCTTCTACCAACCTACCATGGTTTGCCGAGCGAAAATCTGCACAAACACCTCAAAGAATTCCATATGGTTTGTTTTACAAAACCACAGGGAGTGTCTGAAGACCAGATAAAACTTCGCGCTTTTCCTTTTTCTTTAGCTGATATTTTCAAAGATTGGTTATTTGACTTACCTTCCAACTCGGTTACAACTTGGACTGACATGACTCGACTTTTTCTTGACAGGTTCTTCCCTGCGGCCAAAGCAAGCAAACTAAGGCGAAGCATTTTGAGTATCCGAAAAAAGGACATTGAGTCTTTATATGACTATTGGGAGCGCTTCAAGAAGTTATGCGCAAACTGTCCACAACACGGTTTGTCAGAACAAACGCTTCTCCAGTATTTCTACGAAGGGTTAACGCATATGGATATGAAGGTGATCGACGCAACAAGTGGAGGAGCACTTGTTAACATGAATCCGACTGCGGCAAGGACCTTAATATCTACTATGGCCGCTAACTCGTAACGATTTAACCCTTCTAGTGAATCCTCTTGGCGAGTTCACGAGGTAAGTAACGTTTCATTAGAACATAAAATTGATAAATTGGCTAAAATTGTTCAATCCCTTGTTGCAGACAAAAGAAGCGCAACTAGACTTTACGAGATATGCACGATGATACAAGAGAAGGATGCTGCGCAATTAAATGCCATAGATAATTTTCACGGACCTCCCCAGAGACAATACAATCCCAATGCTAATACATACAACCCGGGATGGAAATATCATCCGAACTTTAATTACGCGCAAAACCAGAGACCAAATCAAGCTTATCAACCACCTGCACCACAGCAATATCAACTGCAAAATCCATCGTTGGAGTCGATTGTTGAAAGGTTGACGTTATCCCAAGAAAAATTTCAACTAAAGACCGAAGCACACTTTGAAGCAATTGATAAACAGACAAGTCAACTGACGTTAGCGGTGAGTCATTTAGAATCCAAAAGGAAGTTGTCGTCTCAAACCGAACCAAACCCGAGAGAAAACGTCAACACCATCACACTCTGAAGTGGCACCATCGTCAAACCGAAAGCCACGAAGGAGGACGACCAAAAGAAAGACAAGGAGAAAGCGCAACCATCCAACATGGTATATTAGGTTCGTCCTTTACTCCTTCTCCTTACACCGTACCACCTCCTTTCCCATCGAGGTTGGTAAAGCGAGACAAAAAAGCTGAAGAGAATGAGATCTTGGATGTATTTCGGAAAATAGAAATTAATATTCCACTACTTTTGATAATCCTAAAGGTACCACGGTATGCTAAATTCTTAAAAGATTTATGTACTAATAAAAGACGGCTTACCGGGATTGGGAATGTGAACCTGGGAGAACACGTTGCCACATTTTTTCAGCGAAGGCTACCGCCAAAGTTGAAGGACCAAGGTATGTTTACCATTCCCTGCAAAATTGGTAATGTTGGTATAAAACGTGCAATGTGCGATTTAGGGGCTTCTATTAAGATGAGCCCTTGAAGAATGATAAGGTGACTATACAACTACCTGACCGATCCGTAATATACCTAGAAGGACTTCTCAAGAATGTTCTAGTAAAGGTAAATGACCTCATCTTTCCGGCGGATTTCTATGTAATAGACATGGAAAACGATCGGTCCAACATCTCTTTAGAAATTCTTCTCGGCCGTCCCTTTCTAAGCACATCACATACAAAAATTGATGTAAGAAGCGGAATTCTTACAATGGAATTCGATGGTGAGGTAGTAAAATTCGATGTCTACAAAGCAATGAGATACCTTGATAATGTCGCTAGTATTAATTTTGTCGATGTTATTGAACCTACCGTTGAAGAGTGTTTTGAACCTAACCTTGTTGATGATTTGTGCAGGGAATTAGAGGACTTTGAAGAGGAAATCAAGGAGTTTGAGAAAAAAAATTCTATTGATTATGATTCCAACCTTACTCTGTCTAAATCTAAACCCTTACTTTCCATTTTACAGGCATCAGATATTGAATCGAAACCACCACCAGAACATTTTAAGTGCTTATTTTTTTAGCAAATAAGATATCTTATGAGTGATTAATTTAAACAAGCTTTCAAATCTGAAAAAGATCCGAAGAAATGCCTATGTTAATACTTGAACCTACAAGAAGAAAACAAAAGAACTCCATAATCAAAGAATTCATCTTAAGGAAATTCTCAGTTGGATAAAGCGCATGAACTGGGAGATGTATTTTTCACAGTACCTGTAGTTTAAATCAGGTCGTCGAGCTAACGACGTTAAATACAACGCTAAATGGTAGGCAACCCATTTCATTTCATTTCATTTCGTTTCGTTTCGTTTCATTTTATTTTAATTTTGTTTTTACTTTCTATTCATTTTCAATTTTATTTATTTTCGTCTTACATTTATTTCATTTAAATTTTCAGGTACCCAAGTATTTTGAATCGAACATTAAAGTGCGGTATTTTTGGTCGAATTAGAACATCACGGTGCATCATTGCCGAGCCTAACACCGAACCTGCCACCACTATTTAAACCCCCATGCACATCATTTAAACCAATGGGTGCATGTTAGCAAAGCCTACATTCGTAGGCTCATGCTAGCGTAACCCTTTGGTTGATTTTTCAGATTAACCGATCCAAATCCAAAACTTTCCAAACTCATCTTTATCCATATTTTAAACACATTTTTCTTATCTTCGTGGACCCCACGAAAGATAAGCTATCACCCTTTTCTTTAATTTCTTTTATTCCCACGTGACTTCTGAAAACCTAGAAAAATATAGCTTTTTTTTCTACTTTACCACATTGGCAAGCACCCCTACCTCCTCCGGTTGAACTCGAGCCTTCACCCGTTCGCACCTTCGTAGCCGTAACTAAACACGGGGAGTATTCTATTCCCTCTCTTTTGCTTTATTTTTCATAATAGGACATTATGATTAAGTAAGGGGGCGGGATTCACATCAAATTCTTTTGCTTATTTGATCGATTGCCTTTGTGTTCTCTTGATTATACTTCATTGAAGTTTCTTGTTGCATATCCTTTATTTCGCCTTGTCTCTCTGCTTTCCCTATGACTGGTTATCTTACTTGTATCGAACTTTAGGATGCATGATAGATAATGGCTTGACTAGTAATTCCAAATAAACCTTTCATGACATTCCTTGATTTGTTAGTTGAAATTTTGCTTACTAGGTACACATAACACTTCATGTGAGTTTTGAGCCTAATGAGCATATATTTTTGTTCTTGCTCTTTGTTTCATTGAGTGTGCCTAACTAATTCTTTGCATTCTAGAACTTGTGGCATAATGCTTGTCGAGACTACACTTTTGAATATAATTCTTTAGTGTGATAGAGGCATTAGGTTTTAACCCCCTTCTCTTCCCAAAAAATGACCTACCCCTTGTCTATTTTCCCCCCTTAGTGAGCCAATTTTTGAGCCGTATCCTTTTCTTTGATTCACCACATGTTTAAACTAAAATCGATTTTCTTGATTTTTACTCTTTTTTGTCACCCTTTTCAGGACAAAGTTAGGGTTATTCCGAAAAAATCAGATTCGAATTGGTTCAGAAAGTGCAGAAAAAACATTGTGCAGAAAAAAACCAGTGCAGAAATGATTCGAACATCAGAATGAAAAAAAAGAAAAACAGTGTAGTTTGGTTCGAACACTGCAAAAAGTATAGTACAAAAAAAGAAGAAAAAACGGCACAGAACAATAAACTGTTCGGGAAAAAAAGTTTGACAGAAAAAGAAAAAAGAAAGAAAGAATAAAGCGTTGATGTAACCCCATCGACCCGGTCTGGACGATAGACCGAACCGAACGGGTTACACAGGGAATATTGAAGTAAACCGAGAAATTTACTCCAATAAACAACCCTAATTTTTTTTATCTTGTCTAGATGCTTATTATTAACCTAAGTGATAAATTTCGTAGCGGAACGATTTGCAACTCGATTAGACCTTAATTTGGGACTCGATTGCATGCAAACACATTTTAGGGACCATTTTGTAATTTTAACAAGTTACGAGACTTCTTCACTTTTTAAGTTGCCGGCCTTTAATTAATCACATTACATGCATCTCTGTCAAATTTCAGCTCAAAATAACCATCCATGCACATTTAATTGCATCCACAACATTCAGGGACTAAAACGTAAAGAAACATAACTTCAGAAGATTCCAATAACTAACTTAACAGCTTGCTGTTTCGGTACAGGTTACCCTGTATCGAAACAGCCGTACTGAAACAAGTTCGAGCGTCTCAAATCTTGGGACCGTATCGAAACAGCCTCAAGGGTGTTTCGAAACATGCATTTCCAGTATCAAAATGTTTCGGAACAACCTCAACCCATTTCGATACAGCTAAGCCATTTCAGGCTCACCGTTTCGGTACAGACTTGAGCGTATCGAAACACCTTGGCCTGTAATGACACTTTTTGCTGGTTTTACACTCTTTATCCATACAAACCCATTCCAACATGCCTACAACATGCATACAACATATTTAAGACATCAAACCACAATTATGCATGATAGAAACAACATCAAAGGAATCTATAGACATGTAACCTAAGCAAAATAGCCACTCAAGAGTCAAAACTCAAACCAAGGCATAAACCAACAAGTTAAGGTCATTTACAAGTCATTAAGGGCATTACAAACTTGCCACAAAACAGGGAGTTTCAAAACACATCTCCCAAAACATTAAGGCATCCTCCCATTGCCAACTATTATTACTAATAAGCAAATGTAAAACCATACTTGAGCTTAATCCCACTCCTTGGAATCCTTCTTGCCTCTTTGCTGCCCAAATATGCTAATTCTCTACATTGTTGGAAAAAGAGAGCGTAAGCACAAATGCTTAGTGAGGGATGCTCGAAACAAACCAACAACAACAATGCATTTTAAAAACCCTTTTCTCATTTAGAAATCTCTATCTCATCATGCTCTTGATGAGTGATTTAAATAGTTATTATCTTGTTGTTAATTACTCTTTATTTGTCGGTTTAGGTAGCTAATTTGGGCGTTTTCCCTTATTTTCTATGCAAGACATTGGATTCCAGAAACTGTGCTAAAAGAGGCTAAATTCTGCAGTTTTTGTTTTTTTGGATTCATGGTTGGATTAGTGGGCATGAATTGGGGGCATGAACGTGCTGACTGGACGACACGTCAGCAACTTCTAGAAGATGACGTCAACAACGCCTAATAGCTTATCAACTTGGATTCGGATGACTTATCAAGCCGAGATTAAAATTTAAACTTGGGTTTTATCTTTTGTATTTAATTTGAATATTTTAGGATTTATCTTTTATCACTTTAGGTTATTTTAGGGTTTTTAGAATACTATAAAACCCCTTTGGGATGAAACTCAAAATTATCTCTTGTTCTCAACTTGTTTTCTACTTTTGAGTTCTATAAAAATTTCCTTTCTTTAAATTTTTTAATTTCTAGTTTTTCTATTTTACTTTGAAAAATGCCAAGTATGATTTTTTCCATAATCATGCTTAGATAATTTCCTTTCAAGCCGAGGGCAAAAGCGATGATGCAATTCCAACGTGGGGATTGAAAATCACTTAAATAATTTCACGTATCTCTCTCAGTTTTCTGAGCTTATTTTCAAAATTAAAACAATTTCAAAACCAAATATTGACATTGGTCAGGATGTTGTTTTGGTTAAATGTGTAGAAGGAATAATCAGGTTATTAAAGCACATTCGACTTCCTAGAAGCACACTTAGCAAAATTGTTTGCTAAGAGGAAGTTGAGATCGGAATCAATTATTATTGAAACAACATAATCCGAGTGTAACACCCCAAAATCCGGTCTAGTCGAAATTGAGTTCCGGTGATCGGAAATTTTACATTGATATAGCCTAAACATAGTATCAGCTAGTTAATTATTGATATTGGACCCTAATTGAGTTAAATCAATGTTATTGGACCCTATCGAATAATATCGGAATCTATTTAGTGGCTAAATTTTGAAAATTTCTAGTTTGGGGATAAAAGTACAATCTATTGAGAACTAAAGGGGCTAACCTTGTGATTAGCCCCATTTTCATTAAGGTTTCCATACGTGGAATAATTTGAAGAGCTTTCTTCATAGGAAGGAAAGCTATACAAATTAAAAGCTAAGTGAATAGCCAAATTAAGGTCTCACCGAGACTTAGGAAAACAAGCAAGCACCTCCCAATTCTCTATCTTCATCATCTTCCTCTAAGCACACACCTCCATTGGAGAGGAAATCTAAGTTTAATTTTTCTTTGATTTATTGATATCGAATCCTTGCTATCGATCGGGTAAGCTATATTTCTCAATTGATTATTGGATTCAATGAATATATCAAATTTAATCTCAAGCTAGGGTTTTGACCATCCATGGATAATTCATCGTTGTTGTTTATATTGAATTCGGATATCGATTTTGATATCTTTATATTGATTTTTGATATCGTATTATCGATCCTAATAATTTCCCTATTTAATTTCTAGCTCAAGAAGTGGAGAGAGAGGTTTCACCATCTCTATCGAAAGTTAGAAACAAGGGCGTTGTAATCCGAGAGCCGTAAGATCATCAGATATCAAGGTGAGTGTAGTCGAAGTCTCGGGATTAGGCGAGAAGCCTTCCCGAATCCTTTATTATTGTTTCTGATCTTATAGCTAACATTACCATTGAGGAAATTGCATCGGATTGGTAAACAGATCCATTGGTAAGCGTCGGTGAGTTTGTTAATGAACATCAGACATAGTTATTGGCATCGTCATCATGCATCGACATCGATATAGTTATTGTTATTGAAACATTGTAAATAAATCAATTGATATTGATATTGACATTGATCCATGAAATATTGATAATGTGACATGTTCATAATTGATAATATTGAAGTCATTGGTCATCGGGATTATCCTTGAATATTGAATATGGTTATTGACATTGAAACCTTGGATTTGAATGAACATTGGATACAATTGGCATGCCATAGAATTCATGAGCTCATTGTACGGGTGGACTACGATCCTAAGGCTACGACCTATATTGATTTGGCGAGGCGGAGGGTTGTTGTTGAATGTGTAAAAGTTATATATTTTACCCCTATTTAACCCATATTTCTGCTGCATTCAAGCATAATTCATTGCATTTAGGATAGATTTCATTTATACATCACAATTATATCAAATGACACAGTTTCTGCTGAAATTGGTTGCTTTTGCAGGTAGCTGCTGTAACAGATGGAGGGTAGTGGAGAAGCAGACGCTGGGCAGTGAAGAAGCAGAGCTGGAACTGGATTACAGACGCTAAGGACGATGCTGCCATGGCTCTGCCGTGGCAGCCAATGACGACAGCGATGGTGAAGGGAAGAAGTGAAGTGGACCTCGACATAAAGAGGAAATTAAGTCGGTCTGTCGTGAAGCACCCTTATATTTTTCTGAGCCCTAGATCAGAATGAAGGCCAAGCCCAAGGTTCAAGGAAGAAACTCTAAGGAAGAAGGAAGGGCGAATTAAAGATATATGCTCTGAAGATTTAGTCTTTAATAGAGTTGTATTTTAGTTTAAACTTGTATTCTTGCCATATTAGAAAACTTAAACCCAAGGCCTATATAAAGGCATGTAATTCGACCTAGGGAAGGATATCTTGTTCTCTAGCCGTCTTCCCCTAAACCCTAGTCGTTTCCCACCTCATCATCATGTTCTAAACTTCCCATAGGGCTAAGAGTTGATTCTGTAAAGTAGTTGCAAGGATTGCTTTGTTTTAGGAATTTTTCTGTTCAATAAAATAGACTTCAAGTTTGCTTATTCTGGTTTTCAACATCTTGCAAGAGTATCGGGAGAGCATTGTGAGATTATACATTTACTTAATATCGAGAGAGTTAAGTATACGAAAGGAATAAGTAAGGGTTCTCTAGTTTATGGTTGAACTATCTCGGATCTAGGGATAGGACGAGGTTAAGTGGCCAAGGAAGAATTCAACAACATCGGTGTTCATCCTTCGATTCACGCCGGGAGGTATCATCAAAGACGTGTTCATCGACAGACTTGGACCTAGGGATAGGCCAAGGAATAGCAGGGATTCTTGCCAAGCTTGAAGTGCTGAGTTGTGTGTTCGCTGCCGCGACAACAACAGACCGCTGCCGCGACAGGCGCTAAGACAGAACAGAGAAGTCTTAGACTTGCAAACACCTGCACTACGGAGCAGATCAATATCGGCCCATTCTTTACTCTGAATATTTTCATCCTTTATTTTCAGTATTTCTTATTACTTCGTGACAAACAATTGAACTATTTCTTTTCCCTCTTGTGCAGCAATCTAAGGTTAAAGCTATTAGCCCAGTCCCTGTGTAGACAATATCCGATACTTCCGTATCACTTTACTACTTGCGTCGTGTACACTTGCACTACATTGCGATAGAAACTTTTACACGCAACAAGTTTTTTGCGCCGTTGCCGGGGACCGGCAACATATCTTTACCCTACCTTTTACTGCACTTCTTTTATTTTTCTATTTTTACTTGGATTGTTCACCTTGTGCTTTTCACAAGGTCTTTTGTTTGCCTATGCGCAAATCTCAACGAGGAAAAGAACCTGAGCACTAGTTAGATCCTGAAATCGAACGAACGTGCAATCTCAGGAAACGAGTCCGCCTCCTTGTAGAAAGAAACGAATACCTGGAGGAACAATTAGAAGCAATGGTGAACGAAAGGCATGGAGAAAGAAGGAACAACCAAGAGAATCTCCAAGGTCCTGAAGATCCTCGCGGAGATGGAAGGAACGGACAACCTGCCGATCCTCCTGCCTCTGCCGCACGCCGATCATGCCGAGACTACATGATCAATGATCATGTGGAACTAGAAACCACCCTGCCAGACGTGGAAGCTGAGAATTTCGAGCTGAAACGTATCATGTTCATCATGATTAATTCCGCTGGCCAATTTAGTGGTGCTGCTACAGACGATGCTAGGGAGCATCTGAAAACGTTCCAGGAAATCTGTGGTTCGTTTAGACTACCATAAGTAAATCCGGAGATACTGAGGCTTCGGTTATTTCCTCATTCATTGAGGGACAGAGCTAAAACTTGGTGGAACAAACTAACGCCGGGTTCAATACGAACTTGGGCAGATTTAACTCGTGAATTTTTGTCTCGCTTTAATCCTTTCCATTTATCTGAGCGATTACGTAACGAAATTGCTACTTTTCAATAGGAAGACGACGAGCCAATGCACGAGGCATGAGACATGTTTACTACTCTTCTGAGGAATTGCCCGATGCATGGATTCCTTGTTTGGAATCAGGTTATCAAATTCTATAATGCTGCCAACCTACAGACTCGAATGAGAATCGATTCAGCAGCCAATGGGTTGTTGTTAGATAAAGATCCAGAGGACGCCATGGTTGTGTTAAAGAATTTGGCTAAGAATGAAGAGCAATTCCCCACATCGAGGAGAGGTAAACGAGTACTAGCCGATAATTCTTTGAAGACACAAGTTTCATATCTCACAAAGGTGGTTGAGAACTTGCTGAAGAAAGAATCTCAACCTATCTATGCTGCAGAAGAGGTATGTGGAACTTGCAGTGGAAATCATAGTTCGGATTACTGCCCGATACAACTAGAGGAGGGAATGTACGTTGGAAATTATAACAAGCAGAACTACAATTCCAACAACTATAATCCCAACTGGAGAAAGGATCCCAAATTCTCTTGGAGCAACCCTTACAATGCCCTAAATCCTCAAGCACAGAACACTCAAAATCAGGGGGCACCTAGACTTCTGACTCGGCAGCAACCGCAACAGCCACCAGCTGCCACGACTAGTATATTGGAGCAGACCTTGGCTACGTTTATGTCCCAGACAGGAACCTACATTGAGAACATGAACCACTTCGTCAAGAAGACGGAGTCATTCATGGATAAAACAGAGATGCGGATGACTAACCATGAAGCTACTCTGAAATCACTGGAGACACAAATGGGTTAGGTTTCCCAGTATATCAAACCGAGGTAGAATGGAGGATTCCCTAGCTATACTGAAAACGCTAGACAACCCACACATGAGCAGTGTAAAACCATCACAACTAGGAGTGGGAAGAAATTACCAAGGCCAGAGAAAGAAGCTGAACCAGTTAAGGAACCAGCCCTAAAATCGACTACCGAGAACACTGCCCCGGCAGACGACAAACAGCCTGCTGCCGATGAACCTGTTACGACAGCAGAAGGGACAGAGGAGAAGGATGAAGAACCTAAGCCTCCTGTGATCCGAATGCAGTGGGAAGGACGTATTGCAGATTATCGTCCCCCACCTCCTTTTCCTTAGCGATTACAGAAATTGAAACAAGAATCCCAGCTTAAGAAAATCTATGATATTTTAAGCAGGTTCACATCAATATTCCACTATTAGATGTTGTTACGGAAATGCCTAGTTATGCCAAATTTCTCAAGGAGGCCACGTCGAAGAAATCCAAGCTTGTGGAATTTGAGACGGTTAAAATGATAGAAGGATGCATGACTATTCTGCACAAGCATCCACCCCAGAAAAAGAAGGATCCTGGGAGTTTCATAATACCGTGCATAATCGGAGATAAATTTGTGGGTAAGGCACTTTGTGATCTTGGTGCTAGTATAAATTTAATGCCCAAATCTGTATTTCAGAAATTAGGTATTGGACGAGCACGACCCACAACAGTTATGCTGCAGCTGGCAGACCGCTCTTACGTGCAACCGGAAGGAAAAATTGAAGATATTCTGGTAAGAGTGGATAAATTTATTTTTCCTGCTGACTTTCTTGTCTTAGATTATGAAGCAGATGAGAATGCACCAATCATCCTGGGGCGACCCTTTTTAGCCACCGGAAGATCACTGATTGATGTGGAAAAAGGAGAACTCACTATGAGAGTGAACGATCAAGAGATCAAGCTGAATGTTCTCCAAGCAATAAAGCACGCTGATGCAGAAGAAGAATGCAAGGCTATCACTGAAGTTATCCTTGACCAACCCTGCATCATGTCGGACTGCCATGACATCAAATTTGGCCACTGCCCCAGCAGCCATTTAGACGACTGTCACGACAGCGACGACGACAGCAGCTTCTCAGACTCTGACATATCTGATACGAAAGATCATGAGGAGGTAAACTGGATAGGCAATCATCCAGGTAAGTTATTCGAGCCCTTAAATTATACCTCGAATGAACATATCATCCAAAAGCCATCAACTGTAGAGCCACCTGTTCTAGATCTTAAGCCCCTTCCAGGGCAGCTTAAATATGTTTTTCTTGGATTAAATGATACGTTGCCCGTAATCATCTCTTCCAAGTTGATGCAGGAACAGGAACAACAGCTGATAGAGATGCTGCAACAGCACAAAAAGGCTATTGGATGGACGATAGCTGACATCCAAGGCATCAGCCCGGCACTATGCATGCATAAAATCCTCTTAGAGGATGATCACAAGCCGACCATTGATGCCCAGAGACGTCTAAACGATGCTATGCGAGAGGTGGTTCGTAAGGAGATCATCAAATGGCTAGATGCTGGAATAATTTAAGCCATCTCAGATAGCAAGTGGGTGAGCCCGGTGCAGTGCGTTCCTAAGAAAGGAGGAATAACCGTGGTAACCAACGAAGAAAACGAGTTAATCCCAACCAGGACTATGACCGGTTGGAGGGTTTGTATGGACTACCGGAAGCTTAACAAAGCTACCCGGAAGGACCACTTTCCCCTGCCTTTTATTGATCAAATGCTTGATAGATTAGCGAGAAAGCCTTACTACTGTTTTCTTGATGGATACTCAGGTTATAACCAAATAGCCATTGCACCGGAGGATCAAGAGAAGACGACGTTCACTTGCCTATACGGTACTTACGCTTTTACGAGGATGCCATTTGGACTTTGCAACGCACCAGCTACTTTTCAGAGGTGTATGATGGCAATATTCTCCGACATGGTGGAGGATTTCCTGGAGATATTCATGGATTATTTCTTTGTCTTTGGAGACAACTTTGAAAGCTGCCTAGGCAACTTACAAAAAGTGCTCGAGAGATGCGAGAAAGCAAACTTGGTGTTGAACTGGGAGAAATGTCACTTCATGGTGGATGAAGGGATAGTCCTAGGCCATAAAGTAAGCTGCCGCGGCATAGAAGTCGACAGAGCTAAGATCGAGGTAATTGAAAAGCTGCCGCCACCCACCACAGTCAAGGGAATCAGAAGTTTCTTAGGGCACACTGGGTTTTATCGGAGATTTATCGCAAAATTTTCGAAGATCACGAAACCCTTGTGCCATATTTTGGAGCAGAACCGTCCCTTCGACTTCAACACTGAATGTACTGAGGCATTCAGAGTTCTGAAAGAAAAGCTGGTAACAGCCCCGATAGTACAACCACCAGATTGGAAACTACCATTTGAGATCATGTGTGATGCTAGTGACTATGCTGTTGGGGCAGCACTTGGGCAGAGGAAGGACAAACTTTTTCATGTTATATACTATGCCAGCAAAACACTGAACGACGTCCAAGTAAACTACACCACAGCGGAGAAGGAACTGTTAGCTGTGGTGTTCTCGATCGAAAAGTTTCGTTCATATATACTTGGAACGAAGGTCATAGTTCACACAGAACACTCTGCACTAAAGTATTTGTTCGCCAAAAAGGATGCAAAGCCTAGACTGATACGTTGGATTTTGCTACTGCAAGAGTTTGACTTTGAGATCAAGGATAAAAAGGGGACAGAGAACCAAGTCGCAGATCAATTGTCAAGATTAGAGAAGGGAAAGAGTCTCCCACCGGACGAGACACACATACTGGAGACTTTCCCAGACGAGTAGCTGTTCGCTGCCATAAGCACTGCCGCGACAGCCAGGGCGGTAGGTAAGTTTCTGAACTCCCCTAGTATGCTGATTTCGTTAATTATTTAGTTAGCGGAATATCTCCTCCTGGCCTTAACTACCAAGCTAGGAAGAGGTTCCAAAATGATGTTAAGCATTATTATTGGGACAAACCTCTTCTTTTCAAATATTGTGCAGATCAGGTTATCAGGAGATGCGTACCACAGGATGAACAGGAAGCTGTGCTTCATCACTGCCATGCTTCACAATATGGAGGACACTTAGGTGGTAACAAAACTGCTGCCAAAGTTTTGCAGTCTGGATTTTACTGGCCGTCACTGTTCAAGGATGCCCAGACATTCTACAAAAACTGTGACAAATGTCAACGGACTGGAAACATCTCAAGGAGACATGAGATGCCGCTGCAGAACATTCTTGAGGTCGAGATCTTCGACGTTTTGGGGATTGATTTCATGGGACCATTCCCAGCATCATGTGGGAACTTATATATCCTCATGGCAGTAGACTATCTGTCCATATGGGTTGAAGCGATCGCGACTCAGAAAAATGATGCCAAGACGGTTCAGAGGTATTTGTATAAAAACATATTTTCCAGATTTGGCATCCCCAAGGCGATCATCAGTGATGAAGGGAGGCATTTTGATAAAAGGGTTATAGCTGCTGTCTTAAAAAAGTATGGTGTCAAACATCGGATAGCAACAACTTACCACCCTCAAACCAATGGACAGGCTGAAATATCCAACAGAGAGGTTAAGAACATTCTTGAAAAGATGGTTAAGCCAACTAGGAAGGACTGGTCTCTACACCTCAATGATGCACTATGGGCCTACAGAACAACATTCAAAACTCTATTGGGAATTTTATCCTACCGGCTGATTTATGGAAAAACATGCCATTTACTTGTCGAGATCAAGCACAGAGCATACTGGGCCATCAAGGCAGTGAATATGGACTTGGAAAAAGCAGGACAGAAAAGGCTTCTTGATTTGAATGAGATAGAAGAAATTCGACCAATGGCCTATGACAACGCAAGGATTTACAAAGACAAGACAAAGAAGTGGCATGACAAGAAGCTGCTGCCACAACAGTTCTGCCCAGGGCAACTTGTGTTGTTGTTCAACTCTAGGTTGAAACTCTTCCCAGGGAAGCTGAAATCTAGGTGGTCCGGCCCATTCCAAGTGGTGCAAGTTTTTCCTCACGGTGCCATCACGATCAGATCTTTAAAAGACGAGCACCAATTTAAAGTCAACGGACAAAGATTGAAGCATTATTAGGGGACTAAAGCCCCAAGAATGCAAGAAGTGGTTACTTTAGGAGATGCCCCTCATGGCATCCCTAACTTAACCTAATTTTATTTTTATCATTATTTATTTATATATATTAGGTAATTAGAATTATTTTATTCTTAGGAACTAAAGTTTTTATTTTTATTATTTTTAGGAAATAAAGGAGACAAGGAGAAGGGGAGAAGTGAATTCAGCCCACCATCTTTCCATCAGCCCAAAAAGCCCAAAATAGGAGCCTGTCGTTACAGCTGCCGTGACAGACGCGAAAAATCCAGCCTGTCAACACGCTATCGCGGCAGACACGCAAACGCGTAACAGACACGCCGCAGACACGAAAACGCGTGACAGACACGTCAGAAACCGCGTGAAAGCTAGCCCCGTTATTCGCGCCTGCCGTTACAGCTCCAACGGGCAGCAAACTCCCCCTCTATAAAAACCCCATTTTACTATTCATTTTTAACTCACTTTTAATCTCTCTATGTGTTTCCTCTAGAATTTCATTTGCTTCATTTTCTTTTCTACAGTCCTTGCAATATGAGTACCAGAAATACCCGCCGTAGTGCTGCCTCTGGACCTGCCCCAGCAGCATCCACTCCCAGCTCCTTCCAGGTCAGAGATATGTGGGAGGAGAAAGGGTTCATTTATAGCACCAGAATAGAGAATCTTGGGCTACAGCCGTTCATAGCCTGCAAGATCAGAGCCCTGCAGTGGCAGATGTTTGCCGAGCAGCCAGAAGAAATGAACGTAACTCTAGTCCAAGAATTTTATGCTGCCATCGACAGTAGGGAGGCGACAACAGTAACAGTTCGAGGAAATGAGGTACCTTTTGAGCCCGAATACATCAACACCCTCTATGGGTTCTATGTTGGGAGAAAGGAAGACGACCACCAGAGATTCGTGGAAAGCTTAGAGCCGGTAGATTATGACGCTGTTATGGCAGAACTCACAGACGAAGGAACCGAGTGGAATACCGATCCTAAACATCCAAGGACGGTCAAACGAGTTCAACTCACTCCGGAAGCCAAGCTTTGGAACGCCTTCATCAAGAAGAGGACTATGCCCTCCTCGCACAACACAACGGTAGACCAATCAAGGTTAGCCCTCATCCATTCAATTCTCAATGAGAGGCCTATTAACGTTGGTAGATATGCTCGGGAGGGAATATTGGATTGTGCGTACCGGCCGTCAAGACCACTCTTCTACCCATACCTCATTACTGCCCTCTATCGTGGCCATAACGTACCGGAAGCTGCCGAGGATTTGAGAGTCCGAGGAAAACGATGGACAGAAAGGAACATCCTCAGCCTGATGGAACTCAAAGCTGCCACACCCCTGTCGTCCTTCGACCCCACTACCGCGGCAGGTGAGCCGACAGAGCCCACCCAAACCGAGCCTGTCGCCACAGAACCCAGGCAGCCCACCGCAGCAGCTTCCCCAGCAGACTCCTCAACCCAAATCCTTGTTGCCCTACAGAAAATGGAAGAACGACAGCTGGGCCTGATGAGCTTCATTCGAGACTTCACCACAGCAACGATACACTTCATTAAAACTAATCTTAATTTCCCTGATGTACTGTTCCCTGCCTTCCCCAACCATTATTTTGCTGCCCCCACACCTACCCGTACCCCTACCCCTGCTGCCACACCGAAAACACCATCTGCCGCGTCCACACCGACCCCGGCCACAATAGTTGCAGGCGGCAGCCGTACGGCAGAAACATCTGCCAGGGTAGCCAAGAGGAAAGAGCCCATGTCCGACCTCGACAGGTATATAGCAGGCTTCTCCTCCTCCAAAATTTGGGGGGCATCCGATCATGAGCCCTCTGTCAAGAGGAACCTGTCGAAGGAGTTCACCCCGGTGAAACGACATATACCAGGCTCCGGAGTCGAACCATCAGACCAAGGCAAATCTGACAGCGGCAGCAACAGTAGCAGCTCTGGCAGCAGCAGCAGCTTCGAGGAGGTTCAGGTATTGGAGAAACAACCCCATATCTCCCCTACCCGCATTCAACCTCCAAGGGAAGCCAAAAACAAGAACACCTCTGCCTCTCCCATCCATCTGCCGGCATCGACAAGGAAAGTCACTGCCTGCCGGCAGATTCAGATCAGCAGCAGCAGCAGCGACGACAACGCTTGAAAATTTAAGTTTCTTTTCTTATATTTGCTGTCTGCCATTTTGTTATATTTGTGATGTTGTTTTTTTATTTTTCATTCTGTCATTTGTATTGAGGGCAATGCAACCCTTGAGTTTGGGGGTGGCATCCCTCCATTAATGAAGTGTCTTTAAGTTTAAAAATTGTGTCTTTTATTTAGTTTATTTTTGCCTTGAAAAAAAATGATGAAAATTTGGCTTAAGTCTTTGAACTGAACTTACCTGCCGTGATAGCCTTTGTCGTGGCAGTGCCTTTAGAATAGTTTTAGGAGCAGTTTAGAGCCTTACTATAGTTCTAAATCTTAAACACCATTTGTGACTTTTATACTGTCTAGAACTCTGCTAGTAAACTAGAATAGAAAGCTTAACACTTGAATCGCCCCTAGAGGTGCCTATCACTGGCTCTAGGAAAATAAGTTAAGAGAAATAGACTCAATACACCTAGAGGTGCCCGAAACCGGCTCTAGGAAGTTAGCTAGAGGTGCCCGAAACCGGCTCTAGTCAAACTTAAGCTTGAGAAAATAGAATCGAGTCTAAATAAAAACTAAAGGAGCCTAAGAATTGCCTCCAAAAAGATAAAAATTGGCATAAAAATTCAAGTTAGAAGCTTAGCTATTCTAGTAAACTAAGGGAGTCTTGGCATATAATTGTTCACAAGCATGCACACACTACACGAGAATTATAGCAAGGTTCCGGATGAATTCTGAATTATCCAACAGGGTGTTGCTTACAATAGGGAATGAATGGTAGGTAAGGAAAAGTTCACTGTTTTAAGCCAAACAAAAATTTTGTATTTCTTTTTTAGGTCTGAATTGCTTGAGGGCAAGCAAAAACTTGAGTTTGGGGGTGTGTTGAGTGTGTAAAAGTTCTATATTTTACCCCCTATTTAACCCATATTTCTGCTGCATTCAAGCATAATTCATTGCATTTAGGATAGATTTCATTTATACATCACAATTATATCAAATGGCACAGTTTCTGCTGAAATTGGTTGTTCTTGCAGGTAGCTGCTGTAACAGATGGAGGGCAGTGGAGAAGCAGACGCTGGGTAGTGAAGAAGCAGAGCTGGAACTGGATTGCAGACGCTAAGGACGATGTTGTCATGGCTGCTTCCGTGGCAGCCAAGGACGACAACGATGGTGAAGGGAAGAAGTGAAGTGAACCTCGACAAAAAGAGGAAATTAAGCCGGTCTATCGTGGAGCACCCTTATATTTTTCTGAGCCCTAGATCAGAATGAAGGCCAAGCCCAAGGTTCAAGGAAGAAACTCCAAGCAAGAAGGAAGGACGAATTAAAGATATATGCTCTGAAGATTTAGTCTTTAATAGAGTTGTATTTTAGTTTAAACTTGTATTCTTGCCATATTAGAAAACTTGAACCCAAGGCCTATATAAAGGCATGTAATTCGACCTAGGGAGGGATATATCTTGTTCTCTAGCCGTCTTCCTCTAAACCCTAGTCGTTTCCCCCCTCATCATCATGTTCTAAACTTCCCTTAGGGCTAAGGGTTGATTCTGTAAAGTAGTTGCAATGATTGCTTTGTTTTAGGAATTTTTCTGTTCAATAAAATAGACTTCAAGTTTGCTTATTCTGGTTTTCAACATCTTGCAAGAGTATCGGGAGAGCATTGTGAGATTATACATTTACTTAATATCGAGAGAGTTAAGTATACGAAAGGAATAAATATGGGTTCTCCAGTTTATGGTTGAACTATCTAGGACCTAGGGATAATACGAGGTTAAGTGGCTAAAGAGGAATTCAACAACATCGGTGTTCATCCTTCGATTCACGCCGGGAGGTATCATCAAAGACGTGTTCATCGACAGACTTAGACCTAAGGATAGGCCATGGCACAGCAGGGATTCTTGCCAAGCTTGAAGTACTGAGTTGTGTGTTCACTACCGCGACAACAGCAGACCGCTGCCGCGACAGGTGCTGCCGCGACAAGCGCTAAGACAGAACAAAGAAGTTTTATACTTTGCAAACACCTGCACTACAGAGCAGATCAATACCGGCCCATTCTTTACTCTGAATATTTTCATCCTTTATTTTCAGTATTCCTTATTACTTCGTGACAAACAATTGAACTATTTCTTTTCCCTCTTGTGCAGCAATCTAAGGTTAAAGCTATTAGCCCAGTCCTTGTGGAGACGATATCCGATACTTCCGTATCACTTTACTACTTGCGTCGTGTACACTTGCACTACATTGCGATAGACACTTTTACACGCAACAGATGTGTTTTGGTATTGGTCATATTGGCGAGGCGGAGGGACTAGACCATGAAGAACTAATGTTTTGATATAATAATTAAAAAATAGTTTTGGATTAAATTGAAAAGATTTCAAAATGCTTTTAAGTCCAAACAACTTCAAAATATGTTTGAAGAAGTTTTAAAGGGGTTTTAATGCACTTTCTAAAGTCAAACTTTACAAAACCACCCAGGTGTTTCGAAACGACCATTCACAGAGATAAAACGTTTCGATACAACCTTTTCTGTTTCGAAACGAGCTTTAATTTGGGTGAGGGTTTTACACAGCGTTTCGATACGGGCTTCACCGTTTCGATACAATTATTTTCCCTAACGGTCAAATCCCCAACGACTCTTTCCCAACGGTAATTTAATTTGCAGTCTAACTGTCATTTGTACCGAAACGGGTTGTAACTGTTTCGATACGGCTATAAGGGTTTTGAAACGGCCATAGGCGTTTCGATCACGAATCCCTTTATATGTTTGTTTCCATTTGGCTTTATAGCCGAATATTGGGTAATTTTATGTTTACATGAAATTGGAATGGAAATTATCCATTGGATTGTACAATTTTTGGCCGGATTCATGCGCGGCTCTGCTCTGATTCTTGTCATTCCTCTGCCACTTTTCGATTTTGCCTCTGTTTTCATTTCTTTTCTTTTCTTTTTTTCCTGACCCTTTCATTTTTTTTTGTGTGCTTGGCTCGTACGGCGGGGACGAGGGGAGATCGTGGATGCTGAGTCGGCATCAGATGTGGCTACCGTTGTACTGAAATGGGGACGTGGCGACAGACCACTGGTCTCGGGGAAAGCCGAAAGGGCAGAGCAGTGCATCGCTCGCGCGCGTGGGATAATTCCAAACGTCGCGCGTGGAGCCTTCATCATGTATACGAGCCGTTAGATCATATCTCGATCTAACAGTTCAGATCCGTACAGCGCGAGATCATCAGATGGGTGCTAGGGCTACCGCGGCAAGGAGTGATCTGGGCCGTTGATGCTTTCCGGATCCAATGGTTACAGTCTGTGCGGCACGAGATCATCAGAGCTCCCATAGGGTTTTTCTTCGAGCTTTCATCTGGGCCGTCAGATCCGACGGCGAGAAATTGACTGCGCAAGAAAAGGGGCTCGGTTAGGGCTAGGGTTTCAGACCATGTTTCACTTGGTCCAAACGGGCCACGTAGCTTTAATTCTATTTGTAAATGGATTGTAATAAGACTTGGGTTGATCTTTATTTATTTAAATTGGGTTTCAAATTGATTTTTGGTTTTTAGATTTTTTATAATAATAATGTTACTAATAAAATAACAACAACAACAACAACAACAACAATAATAATAATAATAGGGTCGGTAATTATTAATGGAGAATAATAATAATAATAATAGTTAATGAAATAATAATAATAAGGGTAACAACAATAATGAAGATAATGTTAATAATACTATGATGATATATGGATCACTCATATTTTTGGGCTTTAATAAAATGGTATATTACTTATACAAAGTCCACTACATACATACCCTTATTTAAAGATGGTGACAATGTGTAATAAAAAACCCATTATTTACATATAAAACAAGATAAACCTACCTAGACAAAATTAGTGATTACAGTTGCCCATCTTTGCTTGTCCTTGTGTAACAAGAACAAAGCAAAGACCATAAGCACTAATTTTTTCCGACTTTCCTGCTTGGGTAATTTTCTCCTCCGAAACGGCAGGAATAAATCAGACAGGTCTTCTGGTTTTCTTGCACGAAGAACCTTAAGCTTTTCTACTCGTGATTCCAAGAATGGCGAGTTCAAAATCCTCCGCCTGAAGTCTTTAAGCGTTGAGTATCTGTCTCCTTTGCTTGGAAGTCCTAATCATGGTGAATTTGTAATCCTTCACGTTGAGCTATGAGTATCTACCTCTTTTGCTCGGAAGTTCTGACTATGGTGAGTCTGTAATCCTTCACCTTGAGCTATGAGTATCTGCCTCTCTTGCTCGGAAGTCTTGTTTATGGTGAGTCTTTAATCCTTCACCTTGAGTTATGAGTATCTACCTCTCTTGATCGAAAAATCTGATGTGGCAAATCCGAAATCCTTTGCCTGGAATTTGTTCTTCTTTCTGTCACTCATTTCTCTTTTCAAGAGCGAACGATTTCGTGTATCTGTAAAAAGAAGTATTATGATGTTATGGGTTAGCATGATCCTAAAATAAGTATGCTTAGCCTAACATGATGCATGAATGGGTATGCCAAACATAGGCCCAATGCCACAACTCTTTTGTCGAACTCTTTTGACCCTTTATCTGTTTCTTTCTTCTCTTTGATGCTGATGCTTGTCTCACACTCGGGTTTAATCATCGGATCTTTTGGGATGCCTTTTTTTGCAGATTCTAACCTCGAGTTTTCTTTTCCAAAGCGCCCTTTCAGGTTTTCACTTTGGTATTTATGAAGCGCCCTTTCGGGTTTTCACCTCACTTTTCTTTTCTTCTTTTTTTTCTCTTCTCTTCCCCCTTTTTTCTTCTTCTTTTTCTTTCTTTGTCTTTTTGATTCCTTTTCCCTTTTTTCTTTGCTTTTCTTGTGATTGCCTTCGTCTTTGTAATCCTTTTAGTAATGGATTCGAATCTTGATCTAAGCAACACTCCTTATCTCAATGTGCGGCCGTGACTGACCACCTGAAATTCTTTTCCTTTGGGCTCTTGTCAAATGTCCTTGTAACGATCTTTAGTATCGGGCCGAGCTGGCTTTTTGGTCACCTGCACCCAAGAGATCAAACCACAGAAATGCCGAGAAATCTTTTGCTTTTAATAAGTCCGTTTTAAACTGCTCGCATAATTCTTTGTGGAAAGATGAATGAAGACGCCAAATAGTACTTATTAATATATTTTGATGTTCATGAAGAATTAAAATCCATGTTGCATGAAAGGAAAGAAAAGAAAGGAAAATGATGATGTCTTAAGTATTTTCTATGTGAATGATGTGAAAATCCATCGACCAAGGAGAATCCTTTGCTAGCAGTGCTCCGCTAATATCCTTGAATTTCGAGAGTACCCTTTTTCCTAATTGTGTAGTCACCGTTATTCCTCTCGGTTACTCTTCTTCGATTCTCAACTTCCCCATTGATTTCAAGACGCCATTTTAGGGTTTTCATCTTGAAATTCCCTCCCCCTTTTTTTGATACCTAAAGCGCCCTTTTTGAATTTTCACTATGGGTATTTATTTCTTGTGAAGTGCCCTTTCGGGTTTTCACTCCACCTTTTTTACACATATTATCTCTTGACTGAATCTCCATTCATTGGGTTGCTCAGCTCTTTCCCATCCATCTCCATCAGGATCAGTGCCCCTCCGGAAAAGGCCCTTTTAACCACATAAGGTCCTTCCCAATTTGGCATCCACTTTCCGTGAAAATCTCTTTGGGTGGATAAGACTCTTCGGAGTACTAAATCTCCTTTCCGAAACTCTCTCGGGCAGACTTTCTTATCATAGGCTCGCATCATTCTCTTCTGATACATCCGACCACGGCAAATGGCCCTTAGTCGTTTCTCCTCAATGAGGTTCAACTGATCAAACCGAGCTTGTACCCATTCGGCCTCTTCCAACTTTACTTCGTTCACGATTCTTAGTGACGAGATTTCTACTTCTATAGGCAGTACTGCTTCCGTGCCATAAACCAGAGAGTACGGTGTCGCTCCGGTCGAGGTATGTATAGACGTTTGGTAAGCAAAAAGGGAAAATGGCAAATTCTCATGCCAATCTCTGAACGTATTTGTAGTCTTAGCTATAATCTTCTTGATGTTCTTGTTTGCAACCTCTACTGCCCCATTCATTTTTGGGCGATACGCAGTGGAGTTATGATGCTTTATTTTGAATTGCTCGCATACCTCATCCATCATTGTCTTATTTAGATTGAAAGCATTGTCCGTAATAATTCTCTCTGGTAACCTGTAACGACAAATGATCTCCCTCTTTAGAAACCTACACACTGTTGCCCTTGTAACATTGGCGTAAGAGGCGGCTTCTACCCACTTAGTGAAGTAGTCAATGACAACAAGGATAAAACGGTGTCCACTGGATGCCTTGGGATAGATCTGACAAATGACATCCATTCCCCACATGGCAAAGGGCCAAGGCGAATTCATGGTGTGTAATGGTAATGGCGGTGACTGTATTTTATCGGCATATATCTGACATTTGTGACACTTCTTAGCATAATCAATGCAATCTCCCTCCATGGTTGACCAAAAGTACCCGTATCTCATGATTTTCTGGGCCATTGAAAAATCGTTGACGTGTGTTCCACACAACCCATCATGAACTTCTGCCAAGATGCTCTTGGCCTCCTAAGCATTAATACACCTTAGTAGTATCTGGTCTTTTCCCTTTTTGTACAGGATCTCTCCATCTAAGACGTATCCTGTCGCCATCCTTCTAAAGGTCCTTTTATCATTTTCATTAGCTTCTTTGGGGTACGTTTGGTACTTGATGTACTGCAAGATGTCATGATACCACAGGTTGCCATCTGTCTCTTCCTCTATGTTGTAACAGTGAGCTGGTACCTCAAACATTTGCATCTTAATCGGTCTCATCTCTGCATCTAAGCTTACCTTGAATGTAGCAGCCAAAGTTGCTAGAGCATCTGCCATCTGGTTATCCTCTCTCGGGTGGTGATTAAACTAATCTTTTCAAAATTCTTGATTAGTCTCTAGACCAGGTAATAATATTTGATCAACTTTGGGTCCCTAGTCTCTCGTTCATCTCTGAGCTGATATATTACCAAGGAAGAATCTCCAAAAACGTGAAGCCTCTTGATCCTTCTTTCAATGGTTGCACGTAACCCCATAATACATGCCTCATACTCAGCCATATTGTTGGTGCAGAAAAAATCCAGCCTACTGGTGAAAGGGTAATGAACTTCCTCCAGAGAGATTAGCACTGCCCCAATCCCGTGACCTAGGGTGTGAGATGCCCCATCAAAGTATAGCTTCCATGATTCATCTTCGAAAGTATCCTCCTCCCCCCATAGTTATACACATTAAGTCTTCATCTGGAAAATTGAAGTCCAATGATTCATAATCACCTGAAGCTCGGCTTGCCAAGATATCCGCTATAGCGCTCCCCTTCACTACTTTCTAACTCACATACAGGATGTCAAATTCTGACAACAACATTTGCCAGCGGGCCAATTTTCCGGTGAGTGCTGACGTCTCCATCAGGAATCTTAAAGGATCCAACTTGGATATTAACCATGTGGTATGGTACAACATGTACTAGCTAAGCCTCTTGGTTGCCCATACTAGGGCACAACATAATTTCTGGATCCGCGAGTATCGAGTTTCGCACTCGGTAAACTTCTTACTCAAGTAGTAGACCGCCCTTTCTTTCTTTCCGGTGTCGTCATGTTACCCCAGAACACATCCCATCGAATTTCAAAGATTGTCAGGTATAGGATCAATGGCCTATCCGGTACCGGGGCTACTAAGATCGAAGCATTAGTCAAATACCTCTTGATTCTATCTAGGGCCTCTTGACACTCTTCATCCCAAACCCCAGGGTTGTTCTTCCGAAGTAGTCTGAAAACAGGGTCGCATTTGTCGGTCAACTGGGAAATGAAACGAGATATGTAATTTAGCCTCCCTAAGAAACCGCGAACTTCTTTTTGGGTCTGAGGCGGTGGAAGATTCTGGATAGATTTCACTTTATCGGGATCGATCTCATTCCCTCTTTGGCTAACCACGAAGCCTAGAAGTTTATCGGATGTGACGGCGAAGGTGCACTTTGATGGGTTGAGCTTCAACTGATATTTCCTCAATCTTTGGAATAGCTTCCTTAAGTTTTGAATGTGCTCCTTTTCAGTCTGGGACTTGGCTATCATTTCATCTACGTATACCTCAATCTCCTTGTGCATCATGTCATGGAAAAGAGTCACCATGGCTCTTTGATAGGTTGCCCCAGCATTCTTCAGACCGAAGGGCATCACTTTATAACAAAACGTTCCCCACATTGTTCCGAACGTTGTTTTGGTCATGTCATCAGGATCCATCTTTATCTGGTTATACCCCGAGAAGCCATCCATGAACGAAAAACCATGAGTGTCCGGCAGTGTTGTCGACTAGGGTATCAATATGGGGTAGAGGAAAATTATCTTTGGGGATTGCCTTATTAAGGTCTCTATAGTCCACACATATGCGGACTTTTCCGTCCTTTTTTGGGACGGGGACTATGTTTGCTACCTACTCCAAATATTCAACAACTTTTAGGAACTTGGCCTGGTACTGCTTCCTTACTTCATCCCGAACTTTCAACAACGTGTCTGTTCTTATTCTCCTCAATTTCTCTTGGACCGGCTTACATTCTAGCCTGAATGGAAGCTTATGCATCACAATACTTGTATCTAGAGCTGGCATATCCTGATAGGTCCATGCGAAAATGTCCCTAAACTCTAACAACATATTTACTAACTCAACCCTGGTCTCGGATGAGAGGGTTGTGCCCATCTTCACCTCTCTTCGGTCCTCATCATTTCACAAGTTAAGGATCTCAATCTTCTCTTGATGGGGTACTATCTGTCTATCCTCACTCTCCATTAATTTGAGGAATTCTTCTAGGACTTCATATTCTTCCCCATTGCCCTCTCCTTCACCAATTTCGGCTAGATACAATGGTTGCTCAAAATCCACCTCAGAATTAGATTCGGAATCATTCACAGAGTTAATAATAGGAGTCCTGCAACATTTATGAAATGAAAGTGTATTGGGAAGATGAACGTATATATTATTACGAAGTGGATGGAATAATAAATAATAAACGAATAATGAATATAATGAATATGATGCTTGCAATTTTGGAAAGCATCTTTTTATTGAATTAAAAACGAGCAGTGTTGCATGCAAAAGAGTCTATCGCAATTAGGTGCAAGTATACACGTCACAAGTAATAAAGTGATACGAAGTATCGGATATCATCTCCACAGGAACTCGAAAAACTTTTATCCTTAAATCTCTGCACAAGAAAAGAAATAATATAAACGAAGTGATTTTGGAAAACTTGAAGATAAACTAAAGTAAACGAGGAAATCAAATTGTGAGAATAGGCTGGTATTGATTTGCTTAGTAGTGCATGTATTGCACTGTTTAGAGGAACTTCTGTTTCTTCTGTCGTTGCGCCTGTCGCGACAGCGGTCTATTGTTGTCGTTACAGCGGCCAACAACTCTGTACTTCAAGTTTGGCAAGAATCCCTGTTGTGACTTGCCCTATCCCTAGGCCCAAGTTTTGTCGATGAACACGTCTTGGATGATACCTCCCGGCGTGAATCGAAGGATGAACACCGATGTTTGTGAATTCTTCTTTAGCCACTTAACCTTGTACCTATCCCTAGGCCAAGATGGTTTAACCATAAACTGGAAAACTCGTATTTACTCCTTTCGTATACATAACTCTCTCGATATTAAGTAAATGGATAACCTCACAATGCTCTCCCGAAACTCTTATGAGACGTTGAAACCAGAGTAAATAAACTTGAAGCTTTTATTAATTGAACAGAAAAAATCCTAAGAAACAATACAATCCTTACAACTACCTTACAAGATCAACCCTTAGCCCTAGGGGAAGTTTAGAACATGATGGAGAGAGAAAAACAACTAGAGTTTTGGGGGAAGACGGCTAGGAGCTAGATATCCCTTGCCTTGTTGAATTACATTCATATATATAGGCCTTGGACTTGAGTTTTCTTAATGGCCAAGAATACTAGTTTGAATTAAAGTACAACTCTATTTAAGACTAAATCTCTGAGTAGATGTCTTTTAATTCGCCCTATCTTCTTGCTTTGACTTTTTCCTCAAACTTGTGTGAGTGTGTGCACATTTTGTGAATAAATATGAGCCTAGACTCTTTATCAACCAGAATAGTTTCTCAACTCACTTGAGTTTTACTTAAAAAATAATTCTCAATTATCTGTGTTTTTATTTTTCTTGTGCAGGAAAATTAATTCTGAAGTTTTCCCAATCCATGTGGAGACGATATCTTTTATACTATAACTTGACACGGGTGTACACTTGCGCTCTAATTTAATATGACTCTTTTACACGCGTCAATTTAATATGACTCTTTTAATAGGACTCTTCTGCCACGACAGACATCATGACAGTGTTGTAATTGGAAGACTTCTTCAACTCTTCACTCCAGCTCTGCAACTATCTTATGTTCCTCTGCTGCCCTCGATGCTGTCACGACAGGTACCTGCAAGATTAAACCAAAATTAGCAGCATCTGTGCAATATTGTCCATTTGTGATGTTTATGCAATATCTATCCTAAAATGCGACTAAACATGCTTGAGTACATCAATGATATGGGTAAATGAGGGTTAAAATATAGAATATTTATGCACTCAACAAGAAGATTAACATAGAAGCCCTTTACAAAAGATCCCTATTGCTCGCGGGCAAAAGCAAATAGGGTGGGTTCTGAGCATTACTCTGATTCAGACCTAAGGACTACAGGCAAATCCAGAAAAGTCCAATTGTTAAGCACTTCTCCCAGAAGACAAGGGCGGATTCTTACCAAAAAGCTAGAGTTTTCCTCATTCTTGGATATCACGTTAACATCCTTCCCTTATAGTGCTTCACTGAGCCTTTCCTTCTCATAGAGCCTAGCGTTCTCCATATTAGCCTCGTGCACCATCTGTTCGGGGTTGATTACTCCACCCGACAAAAAGATGTTTCTCATGACAATATAAACAATGGGTTCCCATATCATGTCCTCACCCTTGAGTCTAGTTTTCCTTCGTTCAGCCCTCTTCTTCCATTCTAACTTCCTTTGCTGAAGAGTAGGCTTATGGCCAAGCCCAAACCGGTCTTGCTTGTTGATGACACTCCTGACACACAGACACCCTAGTAAGTTCCTACCAAGTCCTTTCCCTTTCTTGGCTCCTCGCCCCAAGGTCTGCCAAATTTGCATCTTAGCACAATTTGATAACTTCGGGCATGGGATTTTACTTCCTTCCGCCACAAATGTAGCATTCACAAATTCTAGAGCCCTGAAGGAACACTCGACTGCATCCTCATCGGCTTGGACATATGGAGCATCAGTAGTCACGAAAGCTATGCTATCTTGCTCCACAGCCACACTTACTAATTTCCCTTCGATAACAAACTTCAATTTCTGGTGTAGTGATGAAGGTACGACCCCCACTGAATGGATCCACGGCCTTCCCAACACGCAATTGTAAGTCGGTCTGATATCCATTACTACAAAGTCAACCATATACTCGGTAGGTCCAATTAGCAACGATACTTCAAATTTTCCAATGATGTCTCTCTGAGTTCCATCAAATGCTCTAACAGAGTTCTGGCACGGCTTCATATGCGAACTGTCTATAGGAAACCTTTGGAAAGTCGCCATTGGCATCACATTTAAAGCTGACCCATTGTCGACGAGCACTCCTAGCAAGACATATCCCTTACATTGGATGGTTATGTTTAAGGCCTTGGTCGATCCCATACCCCCGTCTGGAATCTCATCATCGCTGAAGGTGAAAAAATTATCGGCAGCAATGTGGCCCACTATCCGGTCTAACTTGTTAACTGAGGTGTCATCTGGGACTGACGTCTGATTCAACTCCTTTAACAGTGCATAACGATGTTTCTCAGAGCTCAAAAACAACTCTAATACTAAAATCCGAGCTTTTTGTTTTCGAAGGTGGTCAACAATGTTGTACTCACTGTGTTTCAAGAACCTCAAGAACTCTTGTGCTCGTGCCTCTGTTACCGGCTCATTAATCTTCGGAGGAGGTTCTTCACCAAACAACTTTTTAGCTTCAGGTTCGGCCGGTTTCTCTTTACCTTTTGGCTCTACCTCCTTCGGAGTATCTGGGGAATAACACCACCTGCTCCTCGTGAATTTTCTCACTTCATTCACTGCCTCGGTTTCTGATTCCATCGGACCCTCTTCCTTTTCAGGCTCTTTCTCATCGGGTAACTTGTTCTCTTTTACCGGATCCGTACTTCCTGGTATTGAGATATGGGCAGCATAGTTCTACGGAACTTTCCGTTCATCCTAGAAAGGAAAGGACGTCGGGGGAGATATTCTAAGCTTCAGAGTCATCTTCGAACTTTCTCTTTCAGGTAAGCCCTCTTCCTTCGTCTTACAAGGTAAAACAAAAGTCCGGTCCAACCCATACTTAACTTTAGAGCCATCAGATGCACACACGTCAAACTCCTTCTTTTCTTCGTCTTTTTCAAAAAAACTTGATCTCCTTATTATCCATCATCTCTTGGACTACTTGCTTAAACTCTTCACAATACTGAATACCATGACCTTCTTGCTGATGGTACTCACAATACGGTCCGCAACCTTCTAATAAGATCTCCATGCTCCGGTCAACTAGGCGTGCCATACATAACTGTTGAAACACCCACCTTAAAGGAGACTTGACCTCGGACACACTTACTTTAGCCTTTCTGGTATACTCTTCTTAGATTGCGTTCACATTTCAACCCACGTGATTCGGTAGCGGGTTAGTGGTGGTATTCGGCTCGTCTAATTGCAACACCCTAGTCTTGATCAGATTCTACACAAACTTCTTAAATGCAATGCAGCTCTCAATTGAGTGTCCCAGAACACCGCCATGATACTCGCAATTTGCCTTCTCATCATACCAAGCCGGAAATAGTGGTTTAAAATGAGTGACATAGTAAGGTCGAACTAAGTCCGCCTCATGTAAGTAAGAGTACAGATTGGCATATGATACTGGATAGGGGTGAAATTCATCTTCTCATTTTCTCTTTTCGAAGCCCTTGTCTCCTTTTTGTTCGAGCTTTGTCCCCTCCCAGACGTATAAGTGTTCACAGCGTTCACATCATTTTCCTTCCTCTTGTAATTCTTCCGAGTGTTCTCCCCACTGTCAATCCTCCCACTTTTTATAACCACCTCAATGGATTCTCCTATTTTTACCATATCCACGAAGTTCTGAGTGGTGTTGTTTATCAAACGATCGAACAATGCTCCTTTCAATTTGAACATCAGGGTGATTTCATGCTCCGGGATCATGGGTCTAGTTTGGGAGTCATGTCGGTCACATGCTTGTAATGTTCTATGAAGGCTCTCGAAAGGTCCTTCCATGACTTGACATTTGCTCGACTAAGCATGGTGTACCACCGAGTCGCAGAACCAGTCAAACTGTCTTGAAAACAGTGGATAAGCAGCTTCTCATCCTTCACAAAGGTAACCATTTTTCGGTAATACATAGTGATATGAGTCGACGGGCAAGTAGTACCATCGTACTTGTCAAAATCAGGCACCTTGAACTTGGGCGGGAGCACCAAGTCCGCTACCAAACTCAAGTCACTTGCGTTGTTGCCTTGCTCATCCACCTCTTGTATGGTTCTGAGCTTCTCTTCAAAAGATTGGAATTTCTCTTCATACTTCTTCTCTATTTCAGTTTCTATCCTTTCCAAATCCTCCATCATGCTTAAGTCCGGCACCTCATTTTCTTGATCGGCCCCTAAATCAATGGGCTGACTCGCTGAAATTCCTCTGGGACGGCTAGTAGATGCCCCCGTGTTAGGACCGACGGCAACCCCCGCGAGATTGATAAATACTCTTTTTCCTTGCTCTGGCACATCTGGGTTAACCTTTGTGTGAGACATAGCACCCTCATGTTCTTCCATATTTGAACTGTCCACAGAAATTCCTTCTTTGCCCTTCATTTTGGTCAACAGACTGGTCATCTGGGTGATGATATACACTTGCGATTGCGCAATCTGGTCACTGATATTCTTATTGACCCCGTCCAAACAATTTTCAAGGTCCTTCTGACCTTGCTCCACCTTAGTTAGCCTTTCTTCTGTAAATCGAGGCTGTGACCGTGTTCTGTACGAATGAGGAATGGTTGAAAATTTAAAGAACCAAAATGCAATTTTTATCTGAAAATGAAAGGTCTTTTAATTAAATTCAAATAATTTAAACAAGATGTACAAATAAATGTGTAATGCATGGATGCGAAGAGCAACACTGAGTTCGGCAAATATCATCATTAAACGACTTGTATTAATTGGAACATTTTCTTGTTACAATGATTTGAAGAAAACTAATTACATATACGGTCCTACACTAGCATCTACGAAGAATCTCCTTAGAAATCCTAATGCTCCTTCTTCTTTCCTCGAGTTCATCTCCTTCACACATAGCGGTCCAACTTGGTGCCTAAATCGACGATCTCCCTTAAGATCCAAACAACTGTCTCCCCCACTTTGTTCGAGTCATCCACGCAACCATCAAGTTCGGCAGCGTCCTCGGCAAAAAAATGTACCTTCACGGCAACCTCGTGCATCCGAGCAGTCCACTGTGCTAATTCTTGTTCCTGTCTCCAAATTGTATAGGCAACGAAACACAACTGTTCCAGAGTTGGCATTGGGCGCACTTGGATTGCCCCACTAAGGCTCTCAATGCGATCCTTGAGCTGTTGGACCTCGATTTCCAATTCATCGACATGACCCTTCAGGGCTTGGTTTTCTAATCCGCTGGCCCTGAGGTTACTGGTGGATCCTTTGTGTTTGAAAAGAGACCTCTCTAAATTCTTCACCTGATCCTTCAAAGTTCCGTTCTGACTTAGTTCCCTTTCAAGCTGTTCGGAGTACTCGGTCCGTAAGTTCTTCATTTCTTGTGTCAAGGCAAACATTCGGTCCTTGAACTCATGATACCCCCCTCTTATAATTCTCGGCTCTCGCTATTTCCTCCTTGAGGTGAAGCTCTAACCCCTGACTTGATCCACCTTCGACGACTCTCTTACCTTTGTTTAATCTTTCGCAACTTCTGAATTTCTTCTTTCTCCAACCTGAGCTCGAGTTCTAATTCATCATTTTTCCTTTGCAAACCTTTGATGTCTCCTTCATACCGCACCTTCTCCAATTCGAAGTCGAACCTTTCCCCCTTAGCCCTCTCTTCGAGCTGTTCATACTTCTTTTGTTCTTCTTCGAGCTGCTTTCTCAACAGATCTGCTTTGGTTATTCGCATGTTATCGTCAACCTGATTAAACTTCCACACCTCATATTCCGGAGTAACCATATAAGGAGCGTTCAAGATCCTAACTCGTCTTGTGTTGTTCCATGTCGAAGAAGCGCTATACGCCTTTCCTTTGTAACATTTTTCTCTCTCATAGCCTATATTGAATTCCTTCAAACCGTTTGTGGCCGGTACGAACTGTTTCGATCCATACTGTCTAAAAACCAAGAGGGGTGCGTAAGCCGTGTGCCCCCAAAGGCCTAGTAAAGGTACCTACGAATACATCCCACACCTATAAAGGATGTTCCTTGCTGACAACCACGGAACCCTCCAAACTATGTCCTTGTCACTCAAATTTCGAAGAACATCAAGCCCAACTTCTTCAGATCTTTTCGTGGGTCAATCATCTTTTCATAAAAATTCCTCCAAAGGGGAGAACTTACAATCATAAACTGGTCTCGAGAAGCTGACATCCGTCTAAAGGTGGCTATAGAACCAAACTGTCAAAAGTTTAGGGCACCCTAAGAAACGACCCCCTCCATGCTTTCTAAAGAACCTCAATGACTGGAAGATTTCTAATAAGATCACCGGAACCGGATTACCTCCTTCCATCAAATGATCGAATAAGTCCAAAATTGTTGGGTGAATGAGGCCTAAAGCCTTAAGGAAAAGCACCAACCTGTAAATCAAGAGTGCGAAAAGATTACGCTGAAACCTCCCCGCGGGATGCACTGATGCTAAGGCCAAAATCCCCTCTTCCTTAAGATATTCCTTGTTGTTCCAAGTTGTTACTTGATGATCAACCCATGACATCAAAGTATCTGAAAATTTCTGAAGCTTCACTCGGAAGGGCTTGTTCTTGCTTGTCTTAGAGTAGACGTGATTCACCTTTATCTTCTTACAATTCACAAGGTCCTGATATTCTTCGATTATCGGGGTTAAATCCAAGTCACCAATCGTGAAGCAACTATAGGCCGAATTCCAAAAACCCACCAAAACCTAAAGTAGTGATTGATCGATCGAAACATATAACAGATATGCAATGTCACCATATTCGCTCCTGAAGGCATTCCTCGCCTCGAAGTCCCAACTGTTCCAAACATGCTTCAATTCAGCCACGTCATTAAACTCCGTGTTCATGAAGGTCTCATTTTCCATTTCTGACCTGAACCCGGCTGAAATACTATCTCCCTCGTGATGTTGCTCTCCTTCAGACCATACTTGCACATTGAATTCTTCTCATCATTACTCCTGACTATGTCCCACATTGACCTTGCCTTTAATTTCAGACTATTTCCAACCCAATGTGCTCTTTATGTCATGATGAAACATGCAAAATAAAAGAAAAGGGCAAGAAAAGGAAAGGCGTTAGTTGCACGGTAAATATAAATTAGGATGCAAGAAGGAAAATATGAGCATAAAAGAAAAAAGAAAAAAGGAAACAAGCAATTGACAAGATGAACCTAGTCACTCAAAACTATATGGTTATTCGCATGGCTCTAATGAGGTGGGCTTCCTACATTCTCACGTATGGGTTCGGTTCTAACAAGGGTACCCGAACCTATCTCATCGCCTACTAAGGCGACAAGAACCCCAATTCTGGCCCACTACAGGCTTGCGAACTGGTTTCGGTTCGAGGGAAAGCACGACCTAATAACGTGGAGGGCTGCTCACGTGTCAAAGGCGTGGATTCTGAAAGTGAATTACCGACCCGTGGAGGGATACTCACGTGAGTATGGGCGTTTCACTCTCACTTAATAGGGATAGCTCGGGTATAGATCTTGATGATCATGATGCAACACATGTCGGTGACTCCTTAGAAATTAAATGAAGAATTAATTCGAATGCCAAAATTTTCAAAGCCCGTTCAATTTAAGTCATATTTTCAAGGAAGAACAAACTTATTAACCTCACTTTGAACTTTAAATAGTTTCTACCGATTAAAGGCAACAAGTGTTTTATTGGCTTAACTCTCTCTTTTGTTTTGTAAAAAACAAAAATTCGTCCCCAGCGGAGTCGCCAAACTGTAATAACGTTTTTTTTTTCTAAAAAAACTTTTAGGTGTCCCACTTTTTGAAAAAGATTTATTAAAAGGGGAAAATTCGAATTTTGGAAAACAATGAAAATTTTGGAGTCACCACCGGCCACTAAGGTAGGTCGGGCACCATAAAACCAGAGATTCAATTTAAAAAGGGCTCGGGAGTTGGTTACGTGTGGGGAAGGGTTAGCACCCCCATCACGCCCGGAAATCGGTACCAAAACATTTGTTGCCTTTAATCGATAGAAATTATTTAAAATCTAAAGTGAATTTAATTAGATGTTCTTAAGTGAAAATTTAACTTAAATGGTACGGGCTTTATCAAATTGTGACTTTAGAATTAATTAAGCATTTAATTAAAAAGGATGACGGTACACCGGATCATAGACTAAACCGACATCATATAAGACTAACTGTCGTGTTAGTTTGAGGTTCGGATCCCGTACGTCACCTTTATGGATGGTGCAAGCAAATAAGGGATGATGATATGATATTTCCATTTTTATATTACCGCTTACCTAGAGACGGTGAAAATTAACCCAAATATTCGGTCGACATCCATTAAGCTTGGACTATTTTGACACGAATATCGGGGTTACCTCTCTTTTGTATGCTTTAAGTTTAACTAACATGCCAAATTATTAACGGTTTCGTGAATGACAAGTATAAAATGCATGTCATAGAAAAGCTTGGAAGTAAACATACAAAAGCCCACCCAAGACCCTATCTTAAAGGCTCGAATTATGGGAGTTCGATTAGTGATATAATTATTTATTAGATAATTCTACTATTAAACCCTAAATTATATAAATCCTAAATGACTAGAAGACTCTAATAAATTATGAATTATCTTGTTTTAACCCGTCTTAATGTGATGTTAATTTTATCTTAAAAAGGTTAAGAATGGCTTAACCGATCTAACATGCTTAATATCCATCCTAATAAGACAATGATGAATTTAAGCTAATTAAACCGGTTAAAGCTATAAACTTAATTTAAGCTCTAAACCTAAACCGACATAATTGTACGTACCATGCCCCTATGAGACTGGCACGTGATTCGAAACAAGTAAATCAATTAAACTAAACTCCAAAAAGACTAACCTAACTAGTCCAAGCCCACCTAAGCTAAACAAGCCCAAAAACCTAACTCTAGCGACCTAAATCCCTAAGGCACAAAGCCCAAACTAAAAGGATACTAAGGCAAACCACATTAACAATCAAATTAGCATATCAATTATTTACCAACATGTTTTAAGCAAATACCCACGACAAGCATACATTTTATAAAAATATTGTTGTTTTGTTACATTTCTTATAAAAATAGGTCATTATACGAAACCATGTATTATGCTAAAAACGTTCCATTAAAACATTACATTGCACATTTTTAATCTAAACATTACCAAATATGCCATGCCATATTTTATATCGAAGAACCCTAAACCACTCATCTTAAGTTATACAAATTTACATTATATAAAATTTTAAAAACTCATCTCGCACATATAACAACATACAATTCTCATCATTGAACAAAATCATAATCTCACATAGCATACATTCCACATACATCACATAAATAAGAGCAAAAACAGGATTAAAATTAAAGAAATAAAAAACAGTGGCTGAATTAAAAATGCATGAAAAAAATCAGACAAGGTAACGAAAAGGACCTAATTAAAATGAACACAAACTAAGAGGGAAGGGACGGACAAATAGACCACTACTGGACTGACGCAGGACGAATTTGCAAAGACGAACAAACTCCTAAGGACCTAATACAGGATTTAAAGACACGGAAGCCCTAGGTGCGCAAATAGCGCGACATGGGGGACCTAAGCCTAATTAACCCCTAACTTAGAACCTAAAAACAATATAAAAACTTACCTTAACCAAACCTGAGCCCCTTTTTCCCCCCTCTGAAAACCTAGACGCCAAAACTCTCTGCCTTAAATGCCCTAAACGTCGATCGGTGTTAATCACCAACCGGCAGACTCGAAATGACCCCAAAAAAGACGCCCTTTTGTGTTTCAAAAACCATAAAAGACGACAACAATCCCAAAAAAGAAAACATCCCTCACCTTTGTTTTTGAGAAAACCAGAAACCAAAGCCCCCTCTTTTGGAGTTGAAAACAGAAACAAAGTAGGAAAAAAAGGAAGCCCACGTTGTCTCTCTCAACCAAGTCACCATGCAAAGCCACACGGGACTTGGAGAGGATTGTTGCCGGCGAGAGAGAACCCAGAAACCGTTTTAAAGGAAAAAAACGAAAAGGTAAAAGAAATGGATGCTTTATGCTTTTTTTTGCTCATGTGATGTGAAAAATGAGATTACCTCTGAATGCTTTTGCTTGTATTTCTCTTCGTGCTTTTGGGAGATCACGAATCCCTTTAATGTTTGTTTCCATTTGGCTTTATAGCCGAATATTGGGTAATTTTGTGTTTACATGAAATTGGAATGGAAATTATCCATTGGATCTTACAATTTTTGTCCGGATTCATGTGTGGCTCTGCTATAATTCTTGTCATTCCTCTGCCACTTTCTGTTTTTGCCTCTGTTTTCATTTCTTTTTTCCTGACCCTTTCGTTTGTTTTTTGTGTGCGTGGCGCGTACGGCAGAGACGAGGGGCGATCGTAGACGCTGAGTCGGCATCGGATGTAGCTGCTGTTGTACTGAAACGGGGACGTGGCGACAGGCCACTGGTCTCGGGGAAAGCCGAAAGGGCAGAGGAGTGCATCGCACACGCGCGTGGGATAATTCCAAACGTCACGCGTGGACGCGTTGGGAGTGGAGAGGTCGCGCGTGGAGCCTTGATCGTGTATATGAGTCGTTAGATCATATCTCGATCTAACAGTTCAGATCCGTGCGGCGTGAGATCATCATATGTCTGTTAGGGCTACCGCGGCAAGGAGTGATCTGGGCCGTTGATGCTTTCCGGATCCAACAATTACAGTCTGTGCGGCGCGAGATCATCAGGGCTCCCCTAGGGTTTTTCTTCGAGCTTTCATCTGGGCCGTCAGATCTGGATCAGATCTGACGGCAGGAAATTGACTGCGCAAGAAAGGGGCTCGGTTAGGGCTAGAGTTTCAGACCATGTTTCACTTGGGCCAAACGGGCCATGTAGCTGTAATTCTATTTGTAAATGGAATGTAATAAGACTTGGGCTGATCTTTATTTATTTAAATTGGGTTTCAAATTGATTTCTGGTTTTTAGATTTGTTTTAATAATAATAATGTTACTAATAAAATAATAATAATAAAAAAAATAAAAATAATTATTAAAAAATAATAATAATACTAATAATAGGGTCGGTAATAATTAATGGAGAAGGATAATAATAATAGTTAATGAAATAATAATAATAATGGTAACAACAATAATGAAGATAATGTTAATAATACTATAATGATATATGGATCACTCATATTTTTGGGCTTTAATAAAATGGTATATTACTTATACAAAGCCCACTACATACATACCCTTATTTAAAGATGGTGACAACATGTAATTAAAAACCCATTATTTACATATAAAACAAGATAAACCTACCCCAGACAAAATTAGTGATTACAGGCTTGCTGCATCAGACTTCAACGTCTAGTTCTGAAGAAGAGCGTTCCAAAACGGGGTCGAGTGTTTCGAAATGAACGTCTGCAGAACATCATTTATGGTGTGAAATAAAGTCTCTAATGGCTCCAAAACATCCCCAACGGTCCTTAACGGCTACAAACTCAATTGGGAGTATAAAAGAGACCTCCAAGCATCAAGAGAAGACTAATGCTTCAATTGTCAACAACACTATGATAGAGAAATTGTCATAGAGCTTAAATTGTTCATTTCTTGTATAGACAACACTAGTGAGCTAAATATTGTTAAATTTGCTTAAGTGTTTAGGTTTTGGGTGAGACCTTTATAGTGCAAACAAATATCTATTAGAGAGATTTTAAGTTTGCTTAAGAATTTCTCTTGTAAGAGAGTGTTTGATTAAGCTAAGGATAGTTAGCTTAATCGTTGTAACGGTTTCCTCCTAAGCCGAGAAAAGGGGACGAAATTCAAGAGTGAATTTGTTGAAATCCTTAGTGGGGAGCTAAGGTAGTGGATGTAGACCTCTTTTAGAAGGTTGAACCACTATAATTCCTTGTGTCATTTGCCTATTTTTTACCTCCCACTAAAACACCCAAAAATCCAACTTCTCCACACTTGGCGAGATAGAACGGTTGAAGAAAATCGAGCAACGTAAATCCCAACAATTGGTATCAGAGTGAGGCTCAATTGAAGGGGAATAAAATCCTATTGAGGCGATCCGGAAGCTCGATACAACATCTCAAACAACAAGTTCAATGGCACAATCCATCGACAAGTCGCCCTTCTTCGACGGGATAAATTACGCTTATTGGAAGACAAGGATGATGTTCTTTGTCAAGTCCAAAGACTGCAAGCTTTGGGATATTATAGAAGATGGCCCATTCGTACCAAAAGGAAGCAAATCGGAGTGGAGTGCCGACGACCGCAAGAAGATGGAACTAAATTACAAGGCTTTGCACTTCATCTTTTGTGCACTTAGCCTCAACATCTACAGGAAGATGTCTTCTTGCGAGAGTGCCAAGGATGTTTGGGACAAGCTCGAAGTTACATACGAGGGGAATAACGAAGTAAAGGAGACCAAGATCGGCCTCCTCAACCTAGAGTATGAAAACTTCAAAATGGAAACAGAAGAGGATATTGAGAAGATGTTCCACCGATTTTCCACCATCACAAATGGACTCAAGGGTTATGGAGAAGTCATTCCGGAAGAAAAGCTTGTCCGAAAGCTTATCTATTCTCTTCCCGAGTCATGGGACTCAAAGAGGACCGCCATCATCAAAGCTAAGAATTTGAAGACTTTGAAGCTTGATGAAATCATGGGGTCACTTCTCACACACCAAATCATAAAGAAGGATAAAGAAGAGGAGAAGAAGAAGGAAGAGATAAGAAAGATGGGGAAGAAGAAGATCATGGAGCTAGGCATCCATGAAAATGCCATGGCTCTCAAGTCCTCAAAGTGCAACCACATTGATACAAATGAGGAGGAGGATGAAGAAGAAGAGATAGTCCATCTCTTCAAGAAGTGTGCCCCTTTTTCATGAAGAAAACAATGAAAGAATTAGAACGAGAATCTATGAAAAAGAAGAGGGCAAGCACTTCAAGCCATAAGAAGAAGACATATGTGGCTACTTGGAGTGATGAAGACTCCACCGACGATGAACAAGCCAACCTTTGCCTTATGGGCATCGAAAAAGATTCAAGGGTAACTTCTAATTCATCTACTTCATGTTCATATTCATTTGATGAATTACAAGATGCATATGATGAGTTTGTTTTAGAATTTAAAAATCACATTTTGAAAAACAAGAAAGTGGTTTCAAATTTTAAAATTCAAAATGATTTGATTTCTAAAACCAAAATTGAACTTGAAGCAAAACTCAATGAGTTTGAACAAAAATGTTTTGATTTACAAAATTTGCTTCATAAAGTTCAAGAAGAAAAATATTTAATTTCCAAAGAGCTTGAAAAGAAAAATAATTTTGGAATATCAATTTTTTATGTAAGATAATCTAGTGCCCCTAGATTTGTAAATGGAAAAGTTTTTAGAAGTGTTTGGGTTCCAAAAGAACTAATCACTTCAACTAAAAAGGATAAAATTGAAAAATGGATTCCTAAGGGGACTAAACTATGTGCTACTAACGTATATGAATCCAAAGCAATTTGGATACCAAAAATTGCTTGATTGTCTTATGATAGGTGTGGTGGAGTTTGATCAATAAGTCAAATATTGAGGGGGAGCTCCATGCACACAAGGAAGAACACTTGAAGAAGGAAGGCTTCACATCCCCCTTGAGTTCAAGTGTGGTAAAATCTAGTTGTGTTTATTTGTTTAATTTGATTTATTTTATTTTAATTCAACTAGATTATCATATGTTGGACTAACATTGTGATGCTTTGAGTAAGGGGGAGCCAATTTTAAAAATACTTGTGTCAATTTTTTTAAAGTTATTTTGAACTTAACTTTATTTAAAGTCTTTTTGATATAACAAAAAGGGGGAGAAATTGTTTGAAAAATTGATTTTTCAAATGAGTAAGGGGGATCTTTAATTGATTTTGAACTTCAATTCTCTTATTCAAAATTTATTTTACTAAAGGGGAGAATCCCAAACAATTTTTCAAGATTGGTTCTATTATATCAAAAAGGGGGAGATTGAAGAACTAATGTTTTGATATAATAATTGAAAAATAGTAGTTTTGGATTAAATTGAAAAGATTTCAAAATGCTTTTAAGTCCAAACAACTTGAAAATATGTTTGAAGAAGTTTTAAAGGGGTTTTAATGCACTTTCTAAAGTCAAACTTTACAAAACCACCCAGGTGTTTCGAAACACCCATAGGCGTTTCGAAACGACCATTCACAGAGACAAAACATTTCGATACAGCCTTGTCTGTTTTGAAACGGGCTTTAATTTGGGTGAGGGTTTTACTTAGCGTTTTGATACGGGCGTCACCGTTTCGATACGACTATTTCCCCAACGGTCAAATTCCTAACGGTAATTTAATTCGCAGCCTAACTGCCAATCGTACCGAAACAAGTTGTAACCGTTTTGATACGACTAGAAGGGTTTCGAAACGGCCATAGGCGTTTCGATACGACCTGTTGCATCAGACTTCAACGGGTAGTTCTGAAGAAGAGCATTCCGAAATGAGGTCTAGTGTTTCGAAACGAACATTTGCAGAACATCATTTATAGTGGGAAATAAAGTCTCTAATGGCTCCAAAACATCCCCAACGGTCCTTAACGGCTACAAACTCAATTGGGAGTATAAAAGGGACCTCCAAGCATGAAGAGAAGACTAATGCTTCAATTTTCAACAACACTATGATCAAGAAATTGTCTTAGAGCTTAAATTGTCCATTTCTTGTATAGACAACACTAGTGAGCTAAATATTGTTAAATTTGCTCAAGTGTTTAGGTTTTGGGTGAGAGCTTTATAGTGCAAACAAATACCTAATAGAGGGATTTCAAGTTTGCTTAAAAATTTCTCTTGTAAGAGAGTGTTTGATTAAGCTAAGGGTAGTTAGCTTAATCGTTGTAACGGTTTCCTCCTAAGCCGAGAAAAGGGGACGGAATTCAAGAGTGGATTTGTAACATCCCAAAAATTAGCCTAGAAGTTTATGAGTTAATCTAATAATTAGTGACTCAATTAAGTTAGAAACATTAAATAATTAAATTAGAGTGACTACATTAGGGACTCAATTAAAATTTAAGGAAAACTAAGGAAATGACTAAACCGAATAAAAGAAGAATTTGGAAGGATTGCATGCAACATTTAGGGGATTACCAAATTTGCCCATATTATTAAAGCTAATTAATCTATTAGATGAGGGTGAATTAGACAAATGTGATGGTAGTTAGGTGACTATCATGTCACCCATTATGACCTCTTGGTCGGCTCCCTTAGTGGGAAAGGAAACCTCAAAACTTAAGCTAAAAACTAAAACAAATTGGAGAGGGAAGAAGCTCCACTCGGCCATTGTTGTGAAGGGAGGAAGAAGAGAGCTTGCATGTCAAACATTTTGGCTTAAGATCACCAATTAAAAATCAAAAGTAAGTTAAACTTCTCATCCCCTATTCGAGCATGTAAGAATTTTTTAGAATGAAATTGTTTTTGTACATTCGATAAATCATGGAAATTGATTAGCTAAACATAGTAGTGTTGCTGGAAAAATGTAGAGATAGGATTAAGAAATTGGGATGAAAAAGATTAGAAGAATGATGAGTGTAACAAGACTTATAAACTAAGAATTTCAAAGCTGGCCAGAAATGTACTAGTCTAGACACTCAATTTTGGAAAATTGTAGAAAATAAAATATTAGGAATTTGAATCTGAAATTTTAACACCATCTACCTTAACATGTCTATTTTAATAGGAAATTTACAAAATTAAATTTAGAGCTTTATAGAAAAATCTGGAGCAAAATTGGAGATGGTACTCGAATCTGCCCAATGGTATCCTAATATGGACATTGAACTTTGAAAATTCATAAGAAACGGTACACTTAGCAATTCGGTCTGAAATTTTAATAGGTAGCAATTGAGGATGTTAATTGAGCTTGGACACAGACGAAACTTAATTCCGAGTGATATAGTGAAAATGGGAGCTAAATTAATATAGATGGTCGAAACTGTCCAATTTAAGAAATGTCGAACCTTGAATGACAATTTAAATTGAATCGATAAAATTTGATAAGAAAAACAAATCATTAACATGAATGAGAAAATTTTATTACTAAATTGATATAAGTAATTAGAGATATCGAGTGGTGGATTAAGGAAAATAAGAAAATTTAGTAGATTAATTCGACTCTATCCGAGGTTGAAATTAGTTTAGGGACCAAAACTGAATTGTAAAAATCTAATAGCTAAATTGAATTAATAGATTCTGAAATTTGTCTTGTATGATTGTACATGATGTAATAGAGCCTAGAGGAGAAGGAATTGATGAGGAGCCGATAGCTGGATTGGCAACGGAGCGTGGGAAGAATCTCCGAATTCAGAACTAGCTCGGCGATTGTGAGTGAAACAAACTTTAGAGTTGAGAATAGTGTCTCAACTAAATTGATTTAATTTTATCTTAGAATTTCATGAAAATGGACTTAATAATGGTTTGGTAAATTAAGAAGGGGAGAAGGATTATAAAGGAACTTGGTATTGTGAATTCTTGTTGTGTTCGAATGGTTGTATGCATTGATTGAAATTTGGTGATTTTCATGTTTAATTAGTATAGAATTGGAACTATGTGGATCTAATTTATGTTGATTTTTACATGAATTGGTTGCTGAAATTGCATAAGGATCAAGATATGATCTTGTTATTCGAGCTATATGATGAGCAATGTATAATACATGATCAATGGTTGAATTTATATGTCATGTGTTTGAAAAATTATGTCGTAATTGGAATTATGTGATATGTATTTGAAATTATATGTTTGGAAATGAGGACATGCGAATTGTGGTGTATGTACGAGATGTTTTGCAAGTAATATTACATGTGTTATTGGAATCGAAATTACATGTGAAATTAATTGAAATGATTGATTGATATATTCTGGAATTTGATTGCTAAATTATATGAATTTAATCTAAAATGTAATTGATAAAGCCCTTGGTATGTATAGTCAGTCCAGGTAGTACGTCATGCCTAGAGTCTAGAGCTCGATAAGAATCGGTACGTTAGTGTACTCGATTGCTATGACACGTAAGTGTACCTATTCGCTTAGTGTAAATTGGCACTAAGATGACATGTAATACGATAATATGAAGTGGTACTTGGGTACCTATTATATGGTGAATTGATTCACATTTTGTAAAACGTGACTCGAATACCTAGCTAACTATATGAACTAAGGCATCACAACCAAGTTAATAATTAAGTACATTTGTAAACATTGATGTTGAATTCCTTGATTTCGATGAGTTGCTAATTGGAATCGTAATGAAGCATGCAATTTATGAATTATAAATTAAATTGTTATTCTGCTACAGTTTGCTGCTGCTTGTAATTAAATTGTAGTAATTGTAACTATGATTAGATTGGAAGCATGATTCTTGTTGCACTTGCTTGATAAATTACTTGTGAATTTAAATGTTGGCTAATGGTCCATTCGAATGGAATGGTATAAAAATACTAAATTAAAGATTTGGATTATTGTGTGATAACTTAAACAAGAAAATTAAAATGGATAGACTAAGGTTTCCTCACTAAGTACTATAAGTACTTATCACTCGTATTTTTCTTTCTTCCCAAAATTACAGGAAATAGAGTTATCGGTCTACCCATTGATCTTGTTAGCTCGAAGATAGAAGTATGCCTTTCATTATCTTTGATGTGCTTATGATGGATGGCCTAACTGTCAGCATGCTAGTTCAGTTTGCTCTTATGGTCATGTTTATGAATTATTATCTTAAGACTGTTTAAAACTCTTAAATTAAGTTTCCCTCATTTTGTTATGTAAGTATGGGGTAAATATGGGGTATAGCTTAGCCCTCGATATATGTTTTGGGCTGGTTTCTTTTTGTTAACTTTTTGTATAGGAAACCGATAGGTTTTAGCCAATTGTAGCTACCCCGAAATCTTTTGTATAAGGGAAACAAACATTATGGATGATTAATGCATATGGCATATAATGATATTATGATGATATCAAAGATGAAATTCTCTAATTGATCATGATTAGAAATTATTTTACTCCCTAAATTGAATTTTTTGAAAATGATAAAGTAAGGATTAAATATGTATAAGTATTTGTATGTTAAATGTTGGATAAATAAGATTAAGATTCTTAATGTTAGATCACATGTAAATTTAAATGAATCAAATTTTAAGTAGGTCCACCTAGCTAATATTCGAATATAAAAAAAATTACACGTTTTCCGCTGCCTAATTGTATCAAGATAATACGAATCCGTTTAACGCTCCTTGCCCCTAATCCGGGGTGAGGGGTGTTATAGAATTTGTTAAATCCTTAGTGGGGAGCTAAGGTAGTGGATGTAGACCTTGGTTAGAAGGTTGAACCACTATAATTCCTTGTGTCATTTGCCTATTTTTCACCTCCCACTAAAACACCCAAAAATCCAACTTCTTCACACTTGGCAAGCTAGAACGGTTGAAGGAAATCGAGCAATGTAAATCCCAACAGACCTTTCATTGATTTGGCGAGGCGTAGAAATTCGCGTATCCACTATTTTGATTCAATCCAAGGATTATTAATGAATTTGATATGTTAAACATTGTATATTGAAACAAGGTATTATTATTGATAAGCGTGAGAATATGAACTTGCATCGCTCATTGTTATTATATTGCATATGACTACCTCACTAAGCAATGTATGCCTAACGTATCTCATCTCATGCATTTTAGGATGAGAGATCATTGTGGTTGAAGATCGGATAGTCGAGGCAAGACAAGTCACTACAAGTCTAAAGTAATGTATTTTGACCTTACGAACTCCTAGGAAGGTGGAAAAGTAGTTGAACTAGTCATTTGTGCCCTTTTTGGTATGCTTGTATTTGGCTCACATAGGTCAAAACCTAGTAAACGTATTCGAATGACGATGAAATTTTTCATGCCAGTAGTTTATAGTATTGAAATGTTGTGTGTGAAGTTTCTTTACATTTGAACATCGTTTGGTAGGTCAATTCGATTAAAACCCAACAAAAATCTGTCATTTCAGGTCAGGCCGTATCGATACGAGGTAATGGCGTATCGATACAGTTAAGAATAATTGAACCTAAGGAACAGGGCGTATCGATACGATTTAGATTTGTATCGAAACATTTTTCTACTGTAATTCTTTGTTTCGATACGGGCCTAGCCTGCATCGGAACATGTCAAAGTCAACCCATACTAAAACAGCGCTTCCCTGTACCGATACGGGTAATGGGAAAAGTCAACCAAGGTTGACCATCGTGTACCCGTATCGAAACATCTTCATAGCGTTTCGATACAGGGTTAGTTAAGTTGGTTAAAAAGGCATAAACTGGAGGTTTACATTGTTCACAATTTGGTCACTGTATTTAGGATGATTAAATTGGATAAGTAAATGAATTCCGAATTGCATGAAAATTTACAGGCTTGCCGATATTGTATTAAATTTCATTATGGTTTAATCAATTGCATCGAAGAACCTCTAATTTTTCAGATTTATAGTTTAGTCCCTAAAACTTGTAATAATTAGGAATTGGTCCTAAATGACTAATTATCGATTCACAATGGATAAATGGGATTAATATGTATCTTAGGTAAAGTTTTATAGTATAACATTACTTATATATTGTTTATGAATTGAAATTTTATTGCACCGGTCACCGTACTATTTATCGATAACACACTCCGACACGGTTTTCGACCAGACCGGGAAGGGGGTGTTACATTTATGGTATCAGAGCTAAACTTTAGTCGATTCTAGAATTAAACCGAAGCTTATTGCATTTTTATTGTGTTACTTTTCCACCTAGGAGTTATATATTGTGTATATTGTGACTTGTCGACTAATCTGATCTTTCATATAGATATGTCTGAAACTAATGAAGCTCACATTGACGAGCTTGCCACCGAATCCTCGACTCATGGAGAGGAGATAAGAGGAGGAAATCCTCTGAATCCACCACATCTGTAGGACCCTCCTGTTTAGAATACAGAGCCTGAAGCACCTACCGCTCAGGCTGAATGTTACAAGAACATGGCTGACATGTTCAAGCAGTTTATGACTGCTATGAGGCTAAGCAAGCTGTGCTACCCATCGCTCATGATGTCCAACATACTAGAGCTCCTATCGATAAGCTGTCATAGTATCGAGCTTACACCTTTACCAGACAAGACGACGACAACCATGAAGTTTCCGAATATTGGTTGGACAACACTTTACGGATTTTGAACAAGCAGCTACAGTGCTCAGACGAGCACAAACTCAAGTGTGCCATCGTGTTGCTGGCTGACGAGGCACTCCACTGGTGGGAGACTACTATATTGACGGTCTCCGAGGACACTGTAACTTGGGATTTCTTCCTTAAAGAATTCTGAAAGAAGTACATCAGTGAGTTTTATCTCGCTGAGAGGCGAAGTATCTTCCTCCACCTCAAACAAGGCGGACGACCGATCGAGCAGTACATCTATGATTTCTGTAAGTATTGTAGATACGGTGCTGAGTATATTAAGAAGGAGGAAGAAAAGTGTCGAATGTTCATTGTAGGGCTCAGTGATGAATTACGCCTTATGTTTATTGCATTGAGAATCGTTGATTTCCAAGATCTGGTGAACCGAGTTAAACCCACTGAAGCTGAACAGAGAGCTCAACGAGCCGGTGGGTCTGGTAAAAATGAAAAGAGGTTTAGGGATGATTCTCGACCTCCAAAGTGGAACAAGAAAGGGAGATATCAAGGCTCCAAGTAGAATGTCTATCCACAGCCCTCCCATTCTGGAACTATTGATAGGCCTTAACCCGTGACACAGTCTTTTGCTAAGGCAGCGTCTATTGATAGCACCGGAGGTTCAAATCGAAGCAATCAACATCCAGTTTGTAATTATTGCCAGATTAGGCACCTAGCGCGTCAATGCCGTAAGCAGACTGGAGCTTGTTATTATTGTGGTGAGCAAGGTCACTTCATTCGTGACTGTCCACTGAATGCAACCAAGTCTACTGCAACACCGACTACTTCTACCTCCCCTTCTCAATTCTTTCGAGGTAAAGGATCAAAGCAAGGATCAACGGGAACTTATAGAAGATAGAGTGGTTCGGGGAAACCATTCAGTAAGCAAGATTCTAAAGCCCCTACCCAGATGTATCATGTGAGGAGCAAGGAAGAGGAGGACAAACCTGATGTCATTGCAGGTACCATTGAGTTATATTCTCATCCTTTATATGCATTGATTGATCCTAGTTCTACTCACTTTTTTATAAGTATCATCGTAGTCAAGAAGTATAGCATGTCTTTCGAACCAATAACATCGAGAATTTTTGTAACCAATCCCTTAGGAGATTGTGTCACCGTAAGGGTAGTGTGCAAGAACTGCCCCTTATTGATCAAAGGGATTCCCTTTTCGGCTAATTTGTTGGCCTCACTAATCCATGAGTTCGATGTTATCCTAGGATTAGATTGGCTTAGTGAGCATCAAGCCTGGGTAGATTGTTGTAAGAGAAAGTTGTATCTCCGGGGTCTTGGTAAGGAAAGTGTTGTTTTAATGAATACAAAGAATCCTTCATTGTGTGCTCTGACGTTAGAAGCCAAAGACGAATCTCAGTTACGAGACATTGACACTATATGTAAATTCTCTGATGTCTTTCCTAATGAACTTTCAGGATTTCCACAAACCCGTGAAGTGGAATTTGGCATCGAGTTGCAACCTGGGACTACTCCATTTTCTATTGCACCATACAGGATGGCAGTTGTGGAGTTAAAGGAGTTTAAAGCTCAGATTCAAGAATTTTTAAGCAAAGGCTTTATTCAACCGAGCTCTTCGCCTTGGGGAGCTCCGGTTCTATTTGTGAAGAAGAAAGATGGTTCTATGCGATTGTGTATTGACTACCGACAATTGAACAAGGTAACCATCAAAAACAAGTACCGATTGCTTAGAATAGACAACATGTTCGATCAGCTAAAGGATGCCTCCATGTTTTCCAAGATCGATCTAAGGTCGGGTTATTACTAAATGAGAGTTAAAGAATGTAATGTACCGAAGACTACTTTCCGTACAAGATATGGACACTACGAATTCTTGATGATGCCCTTTGGGTTAACTAATGCACCAGCAGCTTTTATGGATTTGATGAATCGAGTCTTTAGACTCTATCTTGATAAATTCGTAGTGGTGTTTATAGCTGACATATTGATCAATTCCAAGAATGTTGTGGAACACCGAGATCATCTTTGTATCGTGCTTCAAACCCTACGAGAAAAATAGTTGTATGTAAAATTCTCTAAGTGTGAGTTTTGGCTCACTAAAGTTGCTTTTCTTGGACATATCGTGTCGGCTTCGGGTATTCAAGTGGACCCGAAGAAAATCTAAGCTATTGTAGATTTCCATCCACCGAAGAATATTGGTGAAGTCAGAAGCTTCCTTGGGCTTGCTGGCTATTATAGGAGATTCGTAAAAGGATTCTCTATGATAGCCGCTCCTTTGACCAATTTGTTGAAGAAATAAGCTCCTTTTGTTTGGACTGAGGATCAACAACGAAGTTTCGATCAATTGGAACAAGTATTGACTCATGCACCAGTCCTGACCCAACCTGAGTCCGGAAAAGACTACACAGTTTACAGTGATGCATCGCATCTTGGGTTAGGATGTGTATTGATGCAAGAAGGCAAAGTCATCGCTTATGCTTGAAGACAACTTAAGCCACACGAAATGAACTACCCCACTCGTGAACTTGAGTTGGCTGCAGTTGTATTTACATTGAAAATCTGGAGACATTACCTCTACGGAGGAAAATATTATCTCTTTACCGATCATAAAAGCCTTAAGTACCTATTGACCCAAAAAGAGTTAAATCTTCGACAACGAAGGTGGATGGAACTTCTTAAAGACTATGACCTTTTCATTAATTACCATCCGGGCAAGGCCAACGTTGTAGCTGATGCAATCAGCCGCAAACCTTTGCCTGGTAAGTATTGACTGTGAATATAGAGTTATATGTATTGTATAGTACATTAACTCATTGTAATATCGCTATATTGTAGTCCCTCGGGCAATTAACGCTCACTTCCGGCTTCGGAAGCATCGTTGTCTTGTAGTTGAACTTCTAGTTCAGTCTACCATCATTTTGGGAATCAAGGTTTTTCAAGAGAAAGATCCTGAGCTTCAATCCATTGTCTCTAAGTTATCGAACAACCCCAGTTTCAAACTTAATTCTGAAGGGCTTTTGTGTTTCCATGATCGGGTTTGTGTACCTAACGACGAATCTCTCCGTACTGACATCCTTTCAGAAGCTCATTCAAGTTCTTTTTCTGTTCACCTCGGGTCTGTGAAGATGTATAAGGACCTTCGTGAACTCCATTGGTGGCAGGGCTTGAAGCAGGCCATAGTCGACTACATTTCTAAATGTCTCACGTGCCAACGTATTAAAGCAGAACATTGTGCTCCTACCAGATTATTACAATCTATCGATCCACCGAAATGGAAGTGGGAAAAGATCACTATGGATTTTGTTAGTGGTCTACCTTTAACTCTCGCGAAACATGATGCCATATGGGTCATTGTAAATCGTTTCACAAAGTCAACTCATTTTATACCGGTTAGAATGGACTACGGTCTTCCTAAATTAGCAGACTTGTAAATCAAGGAAGTTATCTGACTCCACGGAGTACCCAAGTCTATTATCTCCGATCGAGACCCTCATTTTGCATCTCAATTTTTTGGAGAACCGTACAAGGAGCTCTGGGCACCAAAGTTAATCTTAGCACAGCCTTTCACCCTCAATCTGACGGGTAGTCAGAAAGGGTAATTCAGGTAATTATTGAAAGACTCTTCCATTGAACCCTTAGAAATCTGTATTGTTATTGAACCTTTCTATACAGATCTTAGAAGATATGCTTCGTGTATGCATCATCGATTTTGGTGGAACTTGGGAGAAATCCCTACCCCTTGTTGAGTTTGCCTACAATAATAGCTATCAGGCTTCAGTCCAAATGGCTCCGTATGAGGCATTGTATAGCAGACGATGTCGGACTCCATTCTGTTGGTCTGAGCTTGGTGAAGGCAAGATGTTAGGCCTTGAATTACTTCGAGAAACCGAAGAACAGGTTACTATCATTCACGGTCGCTTGAAAGATGCCTTTGACCGGCATAAGGCCTATGATGTTGAGTGTGTAAAAGTTCTATTATTTACACCCTTTTAAACCCATATTTCTGCTGCATTCAAGCATTATTCATTGCATTTAGGTCAGTTTACAGCAAAACATCACAAATATATTAAAGGCACAGATTCTACTAAAAATGGCTGTTTTTACAGGTATCCGCCATAGCTGACGGAGAAGGCAGGCGCTGGGCAGAGAAGCAGAAGAGCTGAACTGGACAAGCAGACAAAAAGGACGATGCTGCCATGGTGCCGCCGTGACAGCATGGTGACAGCAGTTTTGTGGAGAGAAAAAGCAAAGTGGACCTCGACAGATAGAGAAAATTCAGCCCGTCTGTCGTGTGAAAACCTCATATTTTTCCGAGCCCCAGATCAAAAGATATGTCAAGCCCAAAGTTCAAGGAGAGAAAATCCCAAGAAACAAGGAGGACGGCTGGAAAGTAGATTCCTTGAAGATTAAGTCTTTATTAGAATCATACTTTTAATTAAAGTTGTAATCCTTGTTAACTTAGAATACTTGAGCCCAAAGCTTATATAAGGGCATGTATTTTAACCTAGGAGATATCTCATATCCCATAGCCGATTACCCCATAACCGAAAACCAAAAACCCCTCCGCCGTTTACCCACCGTCGATATGTTCTAAAACCCCCCTAGGGCCACGGGTTGATTTGTAAAGTAGTTGCAAGGGTTGCTTTTGTTTTAGGAATTTTCAGTTCAATAAAATAAACTTCAAGTTCTCTTATTTTGGTTATTAATATCTTGCAAGAGCATCGGGAGAGCATTGTGAGGTTATCTATTTACTTAGCATCGGGAGAGTTAAGTATACGAAAGAAATAAGAGCGAGTTCTCTAGTTTATAGTTGAACTATCTCGTGCCTAGGGATAGGGCGAGGTTAAGTGGCTAAAGAAGAATTCATACACATCGGTGTTCATCCTTCGATTCACGCCGGGAGGTATCATCAAGACGTGATCATCGACAGACTTGGACCTAGGGATAGGCCAAGGCAGATCTGGGATTCTTGCCAAACTTGAAGTACTGAGTTGGTGTGTTTGCTGCCGCGACGATCAACGGACTGCTGCCGCGACAGGTGCTGCCGCGACAGGCGCGACGACAGAACTGGATTTCCTAAGCATTGCAATACCTGCACTACAGAGCAATTCAATACCAGCCCATTCTCTCTATCTTGATATCTCAATTCTTTTATTTAAGTTTACTTTATTACTCTCGTGACAACTTTCTTAAAATATTTCCTTTGCTTTCGTGCAGTAAACTAAGGTGAAGCTATTAGCCCAATCCCTATGGAGACGATATCTGATACTTCGTATCACTTTACTACTTGCTTCGTGTATACTTGCACTACCTTTGCGATAGACTATTTTACACGCAACAAGTTTTTGGCGCCGTTGCCGGGGATTGGCAACATAACTCTACTTCTCTTTTACTGCACTTTTCGTTTTTATTTTTATTTTTCTGTTTTTCTTTGGTACATTCAACTCTTGCTTTTCACAAGGTTTCTTGTTTATGCGCAGATCGAATAGAGGTAAAGATCCTGAGTATCAATTAGATCCGGAGATCGAACGTTCATTCAATCTCAAGAAACAACTTCGTCACTTACTAGCCAGGAACGAGTACCTTGAGGAACAGCTAGAGAAGATGGCCTACAATGGAAATGACCCGCCTGTCGGTGATATTAACCCGCCTGTCGGCGACCCGCCCGCCGCTTCCGACCGACGGTCCTGTCGTGACTACATGTTGAATGATCATGTAGAGCTGGAAACCACGCTGCCGGACATAGATGTTGACAACTTCGAGCTGAAACCTGTTATGTTTAGTATGATCAACAATGCTGGGCAGTTTAGTGGTGCTGTTACAGAGGATGCTAGGGAGCATCTCAAAACGTTCCAGGAGATTTGTGGTTCGTTTAGACTGCCAGGAGTTAATCCGGAGATACTGAGGCTTCGGTTATTCCCCCATTCATTGAGGGACAGAGCAAAAACTTGGTGGAATAAACTCACGCCGGGTTCAATTAGAACTTGGGCAGATTTATCTCGTGAATTTTTATCTCGTTTTAATCCTTCGCATTTATCTGAGCGATTACGTAATGAAATTGCTACTTTTCAACAGGAAGATGACGAGCCGATGCACGAGGCCTGGGATAGATTTACTACTCTTCTACGGAATTGCCCAATGCATGGATTCCCCGTCTGGAATCAGGTAACAAAGTTTTATAATGCTGCCAACTTACAAACTCGTATTCGAATTGATTCAGCAGCAAATGAACTATTATTGGATAAAGATCCAGACGAGGCAATGCAAGTTTTGAAAAATCTAGCTAAGAATGAGGAGCAGTTTCCGACAGCAAGAAGAGGGGGTAAACGGGTACTAGCTGTCAAGGACTATGAGGCCGATAGCACGATGAAATCACAGGTAGCATTCCTTACTAAAGCAATGAAAAAGTTATTGAATGATGATACACAACATGGATTTGCTGTCGAGGAGGTATGTGACATCTGTGAGGGAAATCATAGTTCGGAGGAATGTCCAATACAGTTAGAAGAGGGAAAGTATGTTGGAAATTATAACAAGCCAAATTACAACTCCAACAACTATAATCCCAACTGGAGGAAGGATCCCAAGTTTTCCTGGAGTAATCCTAACAATGCCCTGAATCCTCAAGCATATAATCAGAATCAGGGAGGACCTAGACTGCTGACGCGACATCAACTGCCGCCGAACCTGCCGCCGCAGCAGCAACAGCAGCCACCAGCTACCACGAGCAGTATACTGGAACAGACTCTGGCCACTTTTATGTCTCAGACAGGTACTTATATTGAGAATATGAATCAGTTTGTCAAGAAGACAGAGAATTTCATGGACAAAACGGAGATGAGGATGATGAATCATGAAGCTACTTTGAAATCTCTGGAGACACAAATGGGTCAGGTATCTCAACATATTAAGCCGAGACAGACTGGAGGATTCCCTAGTAATACTGAAAATGCTAGGCAGCCCACACATGAGCAGTGTAAGGCAATTACTACTAGGAGTGGGAAGAAACTACCAAGGCCGGAAAAGGAAGCTGAAACAGTAAAGGAACCAGCCTTGGATGAACCTGACGAGGAAGCTGCCCCGACAGGTAACAAACAGACTGCTGCCGATAAGCCTGTCACGACAGCAAAAGCGACAGAGGAGAAAATTGATGAACCTAAACCTCCTCAGATTCGTATGCAGTGGGAATGACGTATTGCTGATTATCGTCCCCCACCTCCTTTTCCTCAACGGATACAGCAAGCTAAGCAAGAATCACAACTTAAAAAGATTTATGATATTTTTAAGCAGGTTCATATTAATATTCCGATGTTAGATGTCGTTAGGGAGATGCCCGGTTACGCCAAATTTCTCAAAGATGTCATGTCAAAGAAATATAAACTTGGGGAATTTGAAACGGTAAGGATGGCCGATGGTTGCATGAGTATTCTTCATCGGCAGCCACCCCAGAAAAAGAAGGATCCAAGGAGCTTCATCATACCTTGTGTAATCGGAGACAAATATGTGGGTAAGGCACTTTGTGATCTTGGTGCTAGTATCAATTTAATGCCAAAATCTGTTTTACAGAAATTAGGTATTGGAAAGGCGCGGCCCACGACAGTAATCCTGCAGCTTGCAAACCGCTCTTACGTTCATCCAGAAGGAAAAATCGAAGATATTCTGGTAAGAGTGCATAAATTTATTTTTCCTGCTCACTTTCTTGTTTTAGATTGTGAAGCAGACGAAAACGCACCAATCATCCTTGGGCAACCCTTCTTAGCCACGGGAAGATCACTGATTGATGTGGAAAAAGGAGAACTCACCATGAGAGTGAATGACCAAGAGATTAAGTTGAATGTTCTCTAAGCAATAAAGCATGCTGATACAGACGAGGAATGCAAGGCTATCACTGAAGTTATCCTTGATCAACCCTGCATCTGGTCGGGCTGTCACGACATAAAAATCGGGCACTGTCGCGGCAGCCACCTACAGGGCTGTCACGACAGCACTGACGACAGCACCGACGACAGCAACTCCTCTGACTCCGATACATCTGATACTGAAGATCAAGAGGAGGTAAATTGGATAGGCGATCGTCCAGGTAAGTTATTCGAACCTTTAAATTATACTTCGGATAACCATGCAATCCAAAAGCCATCTACTGTTGAACCACCTGCCTTAGAACTGAAGCCCCTGCCAGGGCAGCTAAAATATGCTTTTCTTGGTTCAAATGATACGTTGCCCGTAATCATCTCTTCTAAGCTGCCACAGGAACAGGAACGGCAGCTAGTAGGCATGCTGTGGCAGCACAAAAAGGCAATTGGATGGACGATCGCTGACATTCAAGGCATCAGTCCGGCGTTATGCATGCACAAAATCCTTTTAGAGGAAGATCATAAGCCGACTATAGATGCTCAAAGGCGGCTAAACCATGCGATGAAAGAGGTGGTCCGTAAAGAGATAATCAAATGGTTAGATGCTGATATTATTTACGCCATCTCTGACAGCAAATGGGTGAGCCCGGTGCAATGCGTTCCAAAGAAAGGAGGAATGATCGTGGTAACCAATGAAAACAACGAGTTAATCCCAACCAGGACTGTGACCGGTTGGAGGGTTTGTATGGACTATCGGAAGCTTAACAAAGCTAACCAAAAAGACCACTTTCCTTTACCCTTTATTGATCAAATACTTGATAGATTAGCGGGTAAACCTTACTATTGTTTTCTTGATGGTTATTCAGGTTACAACCAAATTGCTATCGCACCGGAAGATCAGGAAAAGACGACTTTCACATGCCCATACGGAACTTAAGCTTTTAGGAGAATGCCATTTGGATTATATAATGCACCCGCCACTTTCCAAAGATGCATGATGGCCATATTCTCCGACATGGTGGAGGACTTCCTAGAGATTTTTATGGATGATTTTTCAGTCTTTGGAGACTATTTTGAGAGCTGCCTTCGCAATCTACAAAAGGTACTTGAAAGATGTGAAAAAGCAAACCTGGTCTTAAATTGGGAAGAATGCCACTTTATGGTGGATGAAGGGATAGTCCTTGGCCATAAGATTAGCTGCCGTGGGATAGAAGTCGACAGGGCCAAAATAGAAGTGATCGAGAAGCTGCCGCCGCCGACCACAGTCAAGGGTATTAGAAGTTTCTTAGGGCATGCTGGTTTTTATCGAAGATTCATTGCAAATTTCTCAAAAATCACCAAGCCCCTATGCCATCTTTTGGAGCAGAACCGACCCTTTGACTTTAATGATGAATGTACTGAAGCATTCAAGGTTCTGAAGGAAAAACTGGTAACAGCCCCCATAGTACAGCCACCAGACTGGACACAGCAATTTGAGATTATGTGTGATGCTAGTGACTATGCTGTCGGGGCAGCACTTGGGCAGCGCAGAGATAAGTTATTTCATGTCATATACTATGCCAATAAGACATTGAATGACGCCCAAGTAAACTACACCACCACAGAAAAGGAGCTATTGGCTGTGGTGTTTTCCATTGACAAGTTTCGTTCTTACATACTTGGAACAAAGGTAATAGTGCACACAGACCATTCTGCCCTGAAGTATCTGTTCGCGAAAAAGGATGCAAAGCCTAGATTGATACAGTGGATCCTGCTATTGCAAGAATTCGACCTTGAAATCAAGGAAAAAAAGGGACAAAAAATCAGGTGGCAGATCACTTGTCAAGGTTGGAGAAGGGACAGAGTCTGCCAATAGATGAGACAAACATACTGGAGACCTTCCCAGATGAACAGCTCTTTGCTGCCGCAATTGCTGCCGCAACAGCCATGGCGGCAGGTAAGTATTCTGAACTTCCTTGGTATGCAGATTTCGTTAATTTCTTAGTTAGCGGAATAATCCCCTCTGATCTTAATTATCAAGCCAGGAAGAGGTTCCAAAATGATGTTAAGCATTATTATTGGGACGAACCTCTTCTTTTCAAAATGTGCGCAGATCAAGTTATAAGGAGGTGTGTACCACAAGAAGAGCAAGAAGACATTCTCCATCACTGCCATGCTTCACAATATGGAGGTCACTTAGGAGGCAATAAAACTGCTGCCAAGGTGCTGTAGTCAGGGTTCTACTGGCCGACACTGTATAAAGATGCACAGGACTTCTACAAGAACTGTGACAGGTGCCAGCGAACAGGTAACATCTCGAGGAGAAACAAGATGCCACTGCAGAACATTCTAGAAGTCGAGATCTTCGACGTTTGGGGGATTGATTTTATGGGACCTTTTCCATCTTCATGTGGAAATCTATACATCCTCCTAGCAGTGGATTATGTCTCTAAGTGGGTTGAAGCTATCGCTACACAAAGGAATGATGCCAAGACAGTCCAAAAATTTCTACACAAAAACATCTTTTCTAGGTTCGGCATCCCTAAGGCGATAATCAGTGATGAAGGGAGACATTTTGACAATAGGGTTATTGCTGTTGCCCTGAAGAAATATGGTGTCAAGCATCGAATCGCGACAGCATACCACCCACAGACCAATGGACAAGCTGAGATATCCAATAGGGAAGTTAAGAACATTCTTGAGAAGATGGTTAAGCCAACTAGGAAAGATTGGTCTTTACTTCTCAATGATGCGTTATGGGCATATAGGACAGCTTTCAAGACTCCATTGGGCATGTCTCTGTATCGATTGATTTATGGGAAAACCTGTCATCTGCCTGTCGAGATAGAGCACATAGCATATTGGGCAATCAAGGCAGTGAATATGGACTTGGACAAGGCAGACCAGAAAAGGCTGTTAGATCTGAACGAGATTGACGAAATAAGAACAATGGCCTACGACAATGCAAGAATTTACAAGGAGAAAACTAAGAAGTGGCATGATAGGAAGTTGCTGCCACGACAGTTCTGCCCAGGGCAGCTTGTATTGTTGTTCAATTCTAGACTGAAACTCTTCCCAGGGAAGCTAAAATCTAGATGGTCTGGCCCATTCCAAGTCGTACAAGTTTTTCCCCATGGTGCCATCACAATCCGATCATTAAAAGACGGGCACCAATTCAAAGTCAACGGACAGCGCCTCAAGCATTATCAGGGGACTGAAGCCCCAAGAATACAGGAAGTGGTTACCTTAGAAGATGCCCCACAAGGCATCCCTAATTTAACCTAAATTTTAATTTTATTTATTTCTATTATTTATTATTTATTAGGAAATTAGGTTTATTTTATTCGAATAATGTTTTTATGTTTTCTGTTTTTAGGAAATAAAGGAGTCAAGAAGAATAGGAGAAGTAACCCAAGCCCATCATCCATCCATCAGCCCAACAAAGCCCAATATTGAAGCCTGTCGTTCCAGCTGCCGCCGCAGACACGGATAAGACAGGCTGTCATCAGACTGTCACGGCAGACGCAGAAACGTGTGACAGACGCGTAACAGACACATAAATGCGTGTCAGACGCGTCAGACACGCTAAAGCTCAACAGTCGCCCCGTTATTCATGCCTGCCGTTACAGCATTAAACGGGCAGCAACTCTTCCTCTATAAAACCCCGTTTCATTTTCATTTTCCTCACTTCTGCTTATTCTTACTTGCTCTCCCCTTAGTTTTTCTCTGTTTTCTTTACTTTCAAACAAACCCTTGCAACTAACATGTCTTCCAGAAGAACCCGCCGTAGTGCTGCTTCAAATTCTCCACCGACAGCAACTCCTCCACCGTCCTTTGCAACAAGAGATATATGGGAAGAACGGGGCTTCATCTACGCTCGAAAAGCAGTTAATATGGGCCTCAAGCCTTTCATCGCAAGGACAATTAGAGCCCTCTTGTGGGAAACATTCGCAGAGCAACCAGCAGAGATGAATGAGACACTGGTAAGGGAATTCTATGCTGCCATCGGCAGCAAGACGGCAACAGCAGTGACTATCCGAGGGACAGAAGTACAGTTCACAGCCGAGCGCATAAACTCTTTCTATGGCCTTCATTTCGGCCCCAACGACAATGCCCACCAGCAGTTCCTGGACACCCTCGACACCGCGGCCTTCGATGCTGTCATGGCAGAAGTGACAGAGGAAGGAACTGAATGGAACACGAGTAAGAAAAATCCCAACACCGTAAGAAGGGGGCAGCTGCTTCCAGAAGCCAAATTATGGAATGCTTTCATCAAGAAGCGGATTCTGCCGTCCTCCCATCATACCACAGTGGACCAGCAGAGACTAGCCCTAATCCACTCAATCATGAACAACCGGCCCATAAATGTGGGACGCTACATGCGGGAGAGTATCTTGGACTGCACGCACAGATCAACAGCCCTCCTCTGCCTGCCCTTCCTGATTACATCCCTCTGCCGCTGCTCTGCCGTACCAGAAGCCACCACCGATCGACTAGTGAAAGGACGGGGCTGGACAGACAAGAATATTATCAGCCTCATGGAGCTGACAGTGGCGACCCCCATTTCGTCTGTCAACCATAATGCCGCCCCAGCAGAATCATCAGATGAGCCCAACACTGAACCTGCCGCAGCAGCTGCTCCGACAGACACATCCACTCAAATCCTTGCTGCCATTCAGAGGGTGGAAGACAGACAGCTGGGTCTGATGACATTCATCAGGGATTTTGCCAACTCCACAGTAAATTTTATTAACCATACTTTAAATTATCCCGATGTTGTCTTTCCCACCTTCCCTGCCCATTATTTCACCATCCCCTCCCCTACCCCCACACCTACACCTGCTGCCACACCTCATCAATCTGCTGCCTCCACCCCATCACCTGCCCCGACGGCAGCCGGCAGCCCTCAGGCCGACACATCCGCCCGAGGGACGAAGCGACCGCCCTCGGATGACATTGATGCCTTCGTCGCTGGTTTTTCTTCTTCCTCTGTCTGGGCTGAAAGCGAGGCAGAACCCTCTATTCGGAGGAACCTGGAGAAAGAATTCACGCCAGTCAAGAGGCAGAAAAAGATGGCCAACAGAAAGCTTATGGCAAAGGCCAACACAACCACCAGCAGTAGCAGCACTTGGGACAGCGGCAGCAGCTCTGACATCCAGGTCGTAGAGCAATCAGTCCAGCCTGCCCCACAGCCCAGAATCCGCCGCCAAATCCGTGTCAGCGGTAGCAGTGAAGACAGTGCTTAAAATTTAAGTCTTTTATTTTCTTCTTATTGCTGCTTGCCTTATCTATATTTTGATATGTACTGCCTTCATTTATTTTGCTTTTTATTTTGTCATTTGCATTGAGGGCAATGCAACCCTTGAGTTTGGGGGTGGCAACCCTCCATTTTAATGGAGTCTAAGTACATCTTTTTAATTAATTGTTGTGTCTTTATTTAAAGTTCTCTTAAAAAAACAACAGAAAATTTTGGCTTAAAACTGTGATTTGAACTTACTTGTCGTGACAGCTCTGCCGTGGCAGGAACTTTAGGATAGTTTTAGGAGAAGTTTAGAGCCTTTCTATAGTTCTGAAAACTTAAAACACCATTGTGACTGTTATACTGCTTAGATTTCTTTTAGCCAAACTAGAATAGGAAGCTTAGCACTTGAATAGCCCCTAGAGGTGCCTAACACTGGCTCTAGGAAAGAAGTTTAGCAAAAGAGACTCAATAGCCCTAGAGGTGCCCGAAACTGGCTCTAGGAAGTTAGCTAGAGGTGCCCGAAACCGGCTCTAGTGAAACTTTAGCTTAAAAAAATAAAAAAATCAAGTCAAAACAGAAAATCAAAGAAGCATGAAAATATGCCTTCAAAAAGATAAACTTTGGCATAAAAATTCGAGTTAAGAGTTGAATATTCTAGTGAAACTAAGAGAGTCTTGGCATATAACTGTTCACAAGCATGCACACACTACACGAGAACTATAGTGAGATTCCGGACAGATCCTAAATTATCCTACAGGTTGTTGCCGTCACAGGGAACGAACGACGGGTAAGGGAAAGTCCACTGTTTGAAAGCCAAAACAAAAATATTTCATTTTTCTTTTAGGTCTTAGTTGCTTGAGGGCAAGCAAAAACTTGAGTTTGGGGGTGTGTTGAGTGTGTAAAAGTTCTATTATTTACACCCTTTTTAACCCATATTTCTGCTGCATTCAAGCATTATTCATTGCATTTAGGTCAGTTTACAGCAAAACATCACAAATATATTAAAGGCACAGATTCTACTAAAAATGACTGTTTTTACAGGTATCCGCCATAGCTGACGGAGAAGGCAGGCGCTGGGTAGAGAAGCAGAAGAGCTGAACTGGACAAGCAGACAAAAAGGACGATGCTGCCATGGTGCCGCCGTGACAGCATGGTGACAGCAGTTTTGTGGAGAGAAAAAGCAAAGTGGACCTCGACAGATAGAGAAAATTCAGCCCGTCTGTCGTGTGAAAACCTCATATTTTTCCGAGCCCCAGATCAAAAGATATGTCAAGCCCAAAGTTCAAGGAGAGAAAATCCCAAGAAACAAGGAGGACGGCTGGAAAGTAGATTCCTTGAAGATTAAGTCTTTATTAGAATCATACTTTTAATTAAAGTTGTAATCCTTGTTAACTTAGAATACTTGAGCCCAAAGCTTATATAAGGGCATGTATTTTAACCTAGGAGATATCTCATATCCCATAGTCGATTACCCCATAACCGACAACCAAAAACCCCTCCGCCGTTTACCCGCCGTCGATATGTTCTAAAACCCCCCTAGGGCCACGAGTTGATTTGTAAAGTAGTTGCAAGGGTTGCTTTTGTTTTAGGAATTTTCAGTTCAATAAAATAAACTTCAAGTTCTCTTATTTTGGTTATTAATATCTTGCAAGAGCATCGGGAGAGCATTGTGAGGTTATCTATTTACTTAGCATCGGGAGAGTTAAGTATACGAAAGAAATAAGAGCGAGTTCTCTAGTTTATAGTTGAACTATCTCGTGCCTAGGGATAGGGCGAGGTTAAGTGGCTAAAGAAGAATTCATACACATCGGTGTTCATCCTTCGATTCACGCCGGGAAGTATCATCAAGACGTGATCATCGACAGACTTGGACCTAGGGATAGGCCAAGGCAGATCTGGGATTCTTGCCAAACTTGAAGTACAGAGTTGGTGTGTTTGTTGCCGCGACGATCAACGGACTGCTGCCGCGACAGGTGCTGCCGCGACAGGCGCGACGACAGAACTGGATTTCCTAAGCATTGCAATACCTGCACTACAGAGCAATTCAATACCAGCCCATTCTCTCTATCTTGATATCTCAATTCTTTTATTTACGTTTACTTTATTACTCTCGTGACAACTTTCTTAAAATATTTCCTTTGCTTTCGTGCAGTAAACTAAGGTGAAGCTATTAGCCCAATCCCTGTGGAGACGATATCCGATACTTCGTATCACTTTACTACTTGCGTCGTGTATACTTGCACTACCTTTGCGATAGACTATTTTACACGCAACATATGCCGACCTTAAGAGGAGAGACATTGAGTATAAAGTTAGTGAAAAAGCCTTTCTTAAAGTTTCATCGTGGAAGAAAGTTCTGAGGTTTGGCAAAAGGGAAAATTGATTCCCCGATTCATTGGACCCTTTGAAATTATTAAAAGAGTTGACCTCGTGGCATATCGATTACAGTTGCCCTCTAAATTGAGTAAAATCCATGATGTTTTCCATGTATCGATGCTCTGGAAATACCGTTCCGATCCTTCACACATTGTGGAACCTGAGTCTGTAGAAATTCAACCAAACTTGTCCTACGAAGAAGAACCAGTTCAGATCTGGCAAGGGAAGTAAAAAGGCTTCATAACAAATCTGTGTCGTTAGTTAAAGTGCTCTGGAGGAGCCACACTGTTGAAGAAGCTACATGGGAACTTGAAGAGATCATGAAACATCAATATCCACACCTCTTCGGTTCAGGTAAAATTCGAGGATGAATTTTTCTTAAGAGGGAGAGTTGTAACACCCCAAAATCTGGTCTGGTCGGAATTAGGTTCCGGTGATCAGAAATTTTACATTGATATAGTCTAAATATAGTATTGGCTAGTTAATTATTGATATTGGACTCTAATTGAGTTAAATCAATGTTATTGGACCCTATCGAATAATATCAGAATCTATTTAGTGGCTAAATTATGAAAATTGCTAGTTTGAGGATAAAAGTACAATCCATCGGGAACTAAAGGGGCTAACCTTGCGATTAGCCCCATTTTCATTAAGGTTTCCATACGTGAAATAATTTGGAGAGCTTTCTTCATAGGAAGGAAAGCTATACAAATTAAAAGCTAAGTGAATAGCCAAATTGAAGTCTCACCGAGACTTAGGAAAACAAGCAAGCACCTCCCGATTCTATATCTTCATCATCTTCCTCTAAGCACACACCTCCATTGGAGAGGAAATCTAAGTTTAGTTTTTCGTCGATTTATTGATATCGAATCGTTGCTATCGATCGGGTAAGCTATATTCCTCAATCAATTATTGGATTCCATGAATACATCAAGTTTAATCTCAAGCTAGGGTTTTGACCATCCATGGATAATTCATCGTTGTTGTTTTTATTAAATTCAGATATCGATTTTGATATCCTTATATTGATTTTGATATCGTATTATCGATCCTAATAATTTTCCTATTGAATTTCTAGCTCAAGAAGTGGAGAGAGAGAGGTTTCTACATCTCCATCGAAAGCTAGAAACATGGGTGTTGTAATTCGAGAGCCGTAAGAGCATCGAATATCAAGGTGAGTGTAGTCGAAGTCTCGGGATTAAGCGAGGAGCCTTCCCGAATCCTTTATTATTGTTTTCGATCTTATAGCTAACATTACCATTGAGGAAATTGCATCGGATTGGTAAACAGATCCATTGGTAAGCGTCAGTAAGTTTACTAATGAACATCAGACATAGTTAATGGCATCGTCATCATGCATCGACATCGATATAGTTATTGTTATTGAAACATTGTAAATAAATCATTGGATATTGATATTGACATTAACATTGAACCATGAAATATTGATAATGAGACATGTTCACTGTTGATAATATTGAAGTCATTGGTCATCAGGATTTTCCTTGAATATTGAATATGGTTATTGGCATTGAAACCTTGGATTTGAATGGACATTGGATACAATTGGCATGCCATAGAATTCATGAGCTTATTGTACGGGTGGACTACAGTCCTAAGGCTACGTCCTATATTGATTTGGCGAGGCGAATGGATGTGTTTTGGTATTGGTCATATTGGCGAGGTGGAGTGACTAGACCTTTCATTGATTTGGCGAGGCATAGGAATTCGTGTATCCACTATCTTGAATCAATCCAAGGATTATTAATGAATTTGATATAATGGTATATTGAAACATGGTATTGTTATTGATAAGCATGAAAATATGTACTTGCATCGCTCATTGTTATTATATTGCATATGACTACCTCACTAGTTAATGCATGTCTAACGCGTCTCATCTCATGCATTTCAGGTTGAGAGATCACCATGGTTGAAGATCGGATAGTCGAGGTAAGACAAGTCACTTCAAGCCTAAAGTAATGTATTTTGACCTTACGAACTCCTAGGAATGTGGCAATGTAGTTGAACTAGTCATTTGTGCCCTTTTTGGTATACTTGTATTGTGTATAAGTTTTAATATTGTTAAAGGCCTTAAATTGACTTTTGGCGTGGCTAAAAGTTTGTAAAAATGGCTTATTTGGCTCACATAGGTCAAAACCTAGTAAATGTATTCGAATGATGATGAAATTTGCCATGCCAGTAGTTTATAGTATTGAAATGTTTCGTGTAAAGTTTTATTGCATTTGAATCAATTCGATTAAAAACCAACAAAAATCTGTCATTTCAGGTCAGACCGTATCGATACGGGGTAATGGCGTATTGATACGGTTAAGCATAATTTAACCTAAGGAATATGGCGTATCGATACATTTTAGAGTTGTATCAAAACATTTTGCTACTGGAATTCTTTGTTTCTATACGGGCCTAGCATGTATCGGAACGGGTCAAAGTCAATGAAAGTCAACCCGTACCGAAACAGGGCTTCCCTGTACCGATACAGGTAATGGGCAAAGTCAACCAAGGTTGACCATCGTGTACCCGTATCGAAACAGCTTCAAGGTGTTTCGATACAGGGTTAGTTAAGTTGGTTAAAAAGGCATAAACTGAAGGTTTACATTGTTTACAGTTTGGTCACTGTATTTAGGATGATTAAATTGGATGAGTAAATGAATTTCGAATTGCATGAAAATTTACAGACTTTTCAATATTGTATTGAATTTCATTATGATTTAATCAATTGCATTGAAGGACCTCTAATTTTTTATATTTATAGTTTAGTCCCTAAAACTTGTAATAATTAGGAATTGGTCCTAAATGACTAATTATCGATTCACAATGGATAAATGGGATTAATATGCATCTTCAAAACTGGAATCTAAAAATTAATTTTAGATTATCGGTTTACCGGAGAAAAAAACAAGTTACAAGGGTTGGGCCTTGTAGAATGTAACCGGTATGTATCCGGAGTAAAAATCATTTTTCGATGATCAGTTTGAATTGAAGCTAAGCAAAGATTGAGGCTAATTAATTTAATCAAGTTTCTTCTCAAAAATATTTATTTCTGTCATTTCTTCCAAATTAGTTATTTTACCTTTAGTTCCTACTCTATCAAAACCCCCATTATTTTTATTTTCGCACTAAAGTCAGAATCAAAACTTTCAGATATCTGAAGCTTCGAAGTCCCTGCGGATCGACTCTTCTTATCTCTATACTACTCTATTTTTACATTTATATGAGATTAAAGGATATTTATTTGACAATTTACAACGCTTGTCAATTATAAAGCATGGTCTAAGTATGAAAATTACACAAATATTATTAATAATCAAAATTTTATATCATTATACAATTAATTTTAAATGTCATATCGATTTTTTTGGTTAACCGTTTAACCAAAAATCGTAATTGTTTCCATCTCGTTTAACTGCTAATTTTACCGGTACGGTTACCATACATTTTCAATAAATTTTTACTGGTATAGTTACCTACCATTTAATTCGGTTTTTTTGGTATGGTATATAGGTTCGGGTTTTTATGAACATACCTACTTTTCGATGCCACTTTCTATGCTCTAACACTAAAAAATTAGGTTTATGGTTTAGAGTTAAGGTTAGTTAGGGATTAGGAATAGGGTGTTTTTTAAGGTTTAAAATTTTATAGTTTAGAATTTAAAATTTGGGATTAAATATTAGAACTTAGTTTTTAGTGTTAGGACATAAAATGGATCTGTGTACTCGACGATAGTTTGTATGGTAATTCCCAATAAATAAATAAGAAAAATGTGTAGCTTTCTCATTTAGAAATCTGTCTAATTTCCAGAAAATCAAGGAACTCATTCCAAATCCCTATTACTTAACCCAAATCTATGTGCGAGTAGGAGTGTGTAAATTCCAAGGCACAATCATCCTAATATTATCAAGTTCTAACTTCTAAATGTATTTTCAAGGTTATTCATACCAGAAAATATATAGTTGGCATACAGTATGTCTTAACAGTTGTCATAAGAATCCTTCAAAGCACACGCATATATAATAACAAGGAAATTTTATATATAATACGAGTGTATTCTCAGCTTCCAAAGTGTTTAAGGCCAGTAAATAAAATTAATTACAAGGAATCAGTTCAAAAGTGCAGCAAACAATGTTGAAGGACATGTCTAGGAAGTAGGAACAGTCAGAGTTAAGTGGCAATCAGGAAGAAGACTTTCCACCCTTTACAGAATCAAGACTGTTAGGTAGCAATTTCAGGTCTGCACATCATCACATGCCAACCCCTAAATAGCTGATGTATGCTGCAAACTTAGCCAAAAGAAGAGCTACATCTAATCTGCGAAGCAGGCGGATGCTCAACAAAATAACAGAAGCGGTCAAGAATCCAGAGATAAAGGGCACATAACCAGATAAGCTATATAAAGTATATGCATGTTGATCATGAATGTGTTCAACACCCCTTGGTAGTCTGTGGCTACCATGGTGGAGGAGATGAGGGAGTTATCGGCTCTTTTGGTCTCAGGTTTTGAGAGAGAGGGGGTGGGGGATTCGAGAGAGAGAGCCTTCCTCTAGGATCCTTTATAAGAAATTAGAAGGGGCGTGTACACGTGTCAACTAAGGAGGACATGTGTGTTAGTGAGTTGAGTTGTCGTAATTCGAATATTGACGTGAATCGCGTGACTATGCATGTAATTCAGGTAGCGTTCACATGTCGAGTCCGCAACGAAATGACTTTAACACTACTAGTATGCTTGCAGAGGATTGTTACTGGGTATTCGCATGGCAATAGCTTGCTAGTGCTAACAACTACCCCCAGGTGGGGAAAGGTTATAAAATGACATTGGCGCGCTTGAAAAGTATCAGAGGTTTTGAGGAAGGCGGGAGTACCTATGGGAATATTCAAAGTAGGGGTGAGCAAAACTCGACTCGACTCGAGGCAAAAATACTCGACTCGTCTTGACTCGACTCGAAATTTCATAAACTCGAATAACTCGAAAAAATTTCAAATAAAGTTTGAGTTGTGAAATGGAAATTCGAATAACTCAAAATTTTTAGTAATTAGTGGATTTATTTTTAAGTTCGAGACGAGTCTCTCTATTTTTTATGATATATACATACTGATATATAAAAATATGAAGAAATATTGTCACGTGTGAAAAAATATATATCTGCATATCTTATATGATTAGAGAAAGGAGTTTAAATTGGAATCAAACCCTACTATAACATGATAAATAATTATAATTAAATTTTTTTAGAAACTCGAAAACTCGACTCGACTCGACTCGACTCGACTCGACTCGAATTTCTTAAACTCGACTCGAATCGAAAAAATTTCAAATAAAGTTTGAGTGGTAAAATATGACTCGTCAACTCGAATAACTCGAAATTTTTTTACTCGACTCGACTCGATCGAACGCTCACCCCTAATTCGAAGTGTAGGGAAAATAGTTTATTGGATATGAAACGTCACGTGTCATATTGCTTTGGTGAATGTCGAGATCATCTGGAATGCAGGGGTTTTCTTATGGTGAATCGTTTCGCTATCAGTTTAGTGTGCGTACTGGAAAGATGCCAGTTAAATTACACAAGCAATCTTCCTCTGGGTAAACATGCGAAATTGAGGGTTTTGCTTTTCGTGTCGCCTAGCGTCATTCGGGGAAGGATAGAGTTGAATCGTCTAATTAAACAAGTTATCGTCCGGTGAATTGAGTCTTTCTAGGAGGTTGGAAAAGGGTCTTTCCTTGCGATTTGGGGAAATAGGTACTCCGAGGAACATATGGGTGTATTGATTTAAAGGGTTAGAGTCTGAATGAATGGGACGAGTTTAATTTCAACGTGTTTTTAGAGGAGTTATTGGCGAAAGTGTCAATTCATACGGGATCTTGGCCTTTCGGTGGTCATGATCGTGTGGCGAAGATTCTTCTGGTTTACAAGGCGAAATTTGAGAATTTATTTTACCGTTATGCCAATGTTCCTATTCACCCTTGAAAATATCGGATAGAGGTTAGAGGTAGCAAAGGGAAGAAATGGGAAATCTCTGTGTTTGTCCATTCAGTCGTCTGCGGAGGAAGAGTATGATGTTGTTAATTTGGAGCGCAGGACAAATGTTGGGGGCACTTCGTCGTGCGTTTCGAGAGATAATGTAGGGTAGTTTATGTTTGCGCTTTATTTGAAGGTACAATTGTTTTCCTATTTAGTTTTGAATTATAACTTGTTTAGTTCGTGTTTTCCTTTTGTTCGTAAGTGTGGTAGAGGCCCTGTTGCAAGCTGCTGAAGGCAATGATCTATTGGAGGTACCTCTTCCTTCATCTGCTGACGGACGAACGGATCTGTAAGATTTAAAAGGGGTAAGCTCTATGCGTGCTCCTGCCGACGAACAAGTAAGCTCGCCAGGTTTGGTGACTCTTGTAATTATCGTGGTATCTTTGGGAAACACAACTGGTGCTATTTCTCGCTCAACAAGTTTTATTGGTGCTCCTATTGTTTCATTCGTGGAGGCGTGCAATGTAGTAGTCAGAGATTCACCCTCGTTAGACGTGTTGAAAGTGGCGAGGTAAAGTGTAGCTAGCCGGCTAAGAATTTACAATTATAATCTGCAACTCAAAGTAACTACGCAAATATATAATTCGCTCCGAGAGAGTGAAGCTGTTCCATGAGGAACGACGTAAAGTGAACTCTCCTACGAACAATTTTCAAACGAGGGCAAACGTTCGCTACTTATTTATCTTGCACTTTTGCAAATATTAAAAGTTTATATGTATGTATTGCCATTTTAAAGAAAGAGAAGTGCAGCGCGAAACACCAGAATATAAGCAAAATCGAAGGGAAAAATTAACATAACAATAAATTAAATGAACTTAAAATTAAAAAAAAATTATTAACCAAATTATCTGGATTGTATATAATGTGGATCATACTTCAAGATGGGTCACCGCAAGGTCATAGAATAAAATGTGAATAAAAATAAAATTAAGGTGTAAAATATAAAATAAATTTCGTTTACCAAGTCAAGTTTAGGTTTTAGGAAGTTGAATTAATACAAATTTTCATTTTTTTCCTTTTCCTTTTATTTTGCGAGCACAAGAACAAAAATTAAATACATGATGCGTCTAGAATCAATTTCAGCCCAAAATACAAGAACAAAAACGTTGGTAGGTTCAAATTTATTAGCGTTATTGTCCGCCGCTGTGTACGTGAGTTTTTTAAATTTTAAAATCAAATTAAGTTATTGTGTTGCAATTGAATTAGAATATTTAAAGAAATACTTGCATGAACCAGCTCAATAAAGTTGGAGTATAAGCTAATTGAGTTATGCTTGTAAATCTCAAATGGGCTGAGAAATGTCTATTGAACCGCCTTTACTTGGGTTCAAAGCCCGGGCAGCTAATGAATAATGGTGAATTCCACTAATTTTTTTTTCTTAAATCCGAACCCCAACTATATCTGGATTCTTATCTCCTCAAAATCTAGAGCGGCCAATTGTTTTGCATTCAGAATATGAGGTTTCGTTATGGTGGGCAGGCCCAGCCAGCATCAGCCTCGAATATAAGTACAGTGCCACTGCCAGCTAAAAGGTAGAATGGACTAGTGGAGAGATTGAACCGTTCCCTTTTCTTTTCCTTAACCATGGTAAAGGGCAACATGTTTTTCTAGTGATTCGGATTCGAGCAACATAATTTTTAAAATACGTGTGAATTTATATAAATATGAAATTGGGACTAAAAAACCCACCTTGAAATCGAATTAGAATACTGAAAAACATGTGGTATGAATTATATCCAAATATTCAATTTAGAGGGCATAAAAGAAATTAAAATTAAACTATTGGTTTTAGGAGGTGTACTTTTAGATATGAGTATTTTAGGGGGACCAAGTCAATTGCTTTGGATACCCCATTACCCTTGCAATGGAATATGATAACCAGTGAGTATAATATTAAAGGTTGACCAATTTTAAAATTAATTGGCTATTTGTTAACAAAGCTATACGTAACCCATCGACCCGGCCTAGCCACCAGACCACATCGAACGGGTTACACGAGGAAAACCGTTAAGGCCTCACTTCGATTAGCAACCCTTAAATTTTTCTTTTAATTTAATTTTGTCTAAATGCCATCTTTAACCTATGTGAGGAGACATGCGGCGGAAAACCAAACACAAATAAGAACCAAGCAAGGCAGACCTTAGAGGTCAACTTTTAATAATTTGACTACATGTCGTATCGATACACCTAAGGCCCGTATCGATACGCCTTCAACGGTCAAACTCCCCAAGGTCAACTTCAAGAGGCTGTAACGATACTCTTCAAGGCTGGTATCGATACGCCCTTAATGGTCAAACTCTCAAAGTCAACACTAGGGACTGTATCGATACACCAGAGGCCCGTACCGATACTCCAATTTCTCGTCAAAATCTCAGATTTCCAAAGACCCAAATCGGTATCGGTACGCCCCCGCGTAGCGATACGATAGGCTTAAAACAAGGGATCGTATTGATACTGCCATTGAGCGTATCGATACCCTATGCCCCGAAAAACAGGTTTCAGCAGATTTAACACAAGGTAACCATCACAAACTACCCTAAGCAAGCATTCATTCAACTTATAAGCATGCATGCAACATAAGGTAACTATGGGTACTTATTTAGAACAAGATAAACATGTTGAGGTTCATAAAGGAAAACATACATGCTTAACATTCACCAAAAAGGTCAAAAGTTAAACCAAGACATGTTTCAACATGATAAGAGGCATCACAAGCCAAACACAATCAAACAAATTTGTCTAAAGCAATGAGGCATAAAAACAACCCCTTAAACTAAAAGATCATATCTCATTGCTTAATACTAATTATTGAAGTCTAAAAACCATACTTGAGCAAATCAACCCCCTTGGATTTTCCCTTGTTCCCCGAGCTGCTCTGAAAGTCTAAGAACCTGCATTGTTGGAAAGAAGGAGCGTAAGCATTTAAGCTTAGTGAGCGGTGCTTAAAACAGTAGCTACAACAATGCAGTTTTAAAACCATAGTTTGCTTGAAACCAAAATCATTTCCAAATCATTTCCCTCATGCTTGAACACATAACAACATGCATATAACATCTCGTGCATTTACCGAATGCATTCACAAGCCATAAGCTTACCTCATGCTCATTCTCATCAACAAGCAAAGTAACCAACTACATACATAAGCATGAATGGTAAAGAGCAATAAAACATGCTTAACATGAGAAATTAGAGCACCATGGGTATATTGACATTTAACACTTTTACTCGGATATGCGGATAGTTCTCAAAGCCACTAGACACTTCCGGTGGAATCTCACATCACCGTACTCACTTGTCTAGTAAAACATAGCTTCCGGTGGAATCTCACATCATCGTACTCCTTCTTAGTGAAATCTAGCATCACTAGGGCCACGCGCGACTTTTACCCCGAGTGCATTCACATCCTATTGGTCAACAAACTATATACGGTAATAAGATTTCACATGTCAATACCCACCAAACCAACACTTACCTTGTGTTCTCATGGTTACAACCATAACCAACATGGGATAAATTTAAGCAATCATATGTATAACACAAGGATATTCATGGCGACAAACACTATGAAAATCATTCAAAATGCATATTAGAATTTATCGAAAATAAAGACTAAAACGCATTAAAACTTACTCTTGAGCTTAGATTGGCTATCAAACTCAATCTAAACTCCCAAAACACATCCTTAACCAAGTTAAGGCTTGGAAAACAATTCCACTCACCGGCCAACACACCAACGCTAGCCGAAACACCGATTCAAGCCTCCAAACTACCCGGTCTCGCGTCTGAAGTGCCCAATCCAATTTCCTCTGCTTTTAGGCAACCCAAAACAGAACATTGGGATGCTATTATACATTTAAACTAGCAACAATCCGGAATCAAACTTCTTGCAACAAAAACACATTGATTTAAACCCAAAACTTCACCAAAAACCTCACCAAATTCGTTCTAACAAAACTCTAAACTGAACCCATCGATTTCAAACATCAAACGCATCAAATATCATCTAAAATATCCTCCAACAACTAAGGAAACAACAATCACGAAATTAACCCAAAGCCAAGCCAAAAACTCCATATTTTTCAACTCAAAAATCCCATTTTTGACCAATTTCGGGTTTCCCAACATTAAGCCAATATTTCAACATGTCTAACCAATCAAAACTTAGCTTAAAGCACATGTAAAACCATGGATAATCAATCCCACAAAAATCAAGTGAAAATACTCATTTTTCCAACCCAAAACTAAAATGAAATATAATGGGTTTAGAGAAAAGATTTCATTGATGACAAGTCAAATAAGTAAAAACCAAAGTAAAGGAGAAGTTACATTGAAAGCTTGCTTGTATGAAATGCTTGGATCAATGGAATAGTGAAAATGGGGTTATAAAGAAGATAACGTGAAATGAGCTTTTTGAAAGATGATGGCTATTTTCAAAATCATTACTAATTTCAAAATTCCCTTTTTACCCCTCTTTCTTTAAAGCCTTAAAATTTGTTTATTAAAAATGTTTCTCCAAAAATTAGTTTAACCCGAACCGGTTTAACCAAACTCGATTATCTCCCGGGCTCTAAACTCGGGCGTTACAACTCTCCCCCACTTAAGGAATTTCGTCCTCAAAATTAACCTAACGGAAAGAGATATGTTGGGCTTGTAGCACGCTCGAATCGATCACCGAAACCGTCAAGGAGGGTTGTAATAGCTTGGTGGTTGAATTGGCTAAAACCGAAAATAGTAGACAATTTTTGCACGATGATTTTAGAGTGGTTCGACTACTCAACCGAGTCTACATCCACTACCTTAGCACACCACTAAGGATTTCCCAATTCACTCAACAATGAATTCTTCCTTTTGAGGACAAAGGGTAACCTTACAACCCTATCTTTTCAATGGCTAAGATAGAACCACTCTAGTTTTTCTCTCAAGGCTAAACTAGAACCTCTCCTTTTACAAGGGTAGAAAGATGTAAACAAATATACCTCACAAGGTGAGTGTTTACGAGAATTAAGCTCACAAGAGTGTAAAGAATAAAAACAATGAAAAACACTCTCTATACAATATATACAAGAGAAATGAAGAAAGTAAAGACTTAAATGCTATTTCTCTTGATCATGAAGCTTGGATATCATCTCTTGCTATCTTCAAGTGTCCTTGGGGTGTATTTATAGTGTGGAATGAGTATCTAGCCGTTTATGGCCGTTGGGGATGTTTCGGAGCCGTTGGAAGCCATTTAAGTTGAGCATTAAATGCTCTCCTGCACAATAGTTTCGAAACCTTTGAGAGGTTTCGAAACCTTAAGAGGGTTTTCAAAAAAACTAGCCGTTTTATAGCCGTTTGGAGCCGTTACAGGGCCAAAGTTTCGAAACCTTGTGAAGGTTTCGAAACCTTTGCTTAGGTTTCCAAAACAGAGTGCTACTGCCCTGATAAGTTTCGAAACTTTAGTATAGTTTCGAAACTTTCCTTTGAAAATGAACATTTTGGGCATTTGTCGACTTTTAAAAGTGTAATTTGATATAGGTACTAAGTCGAACTCTTTCAAAACATTTTGTCACGTTTTAAGGGCTTTTGAATTATTTTTGAATCTTTAAACAAGTCCCTAAAACATTTTTCACATATTTGTTATATCAAAATATTTCTCAACAAGATATGGAAATTGTTTCTTCATGTCATCCTTTCTCTCCCAAGTGGCTTCTTCCACCCCTCGGTGTCGCCACTTTACCTTGACCAACTCAATGGTCCTTCCCCGCAACACTTTGCTATTTGAAGCCAAAATCTCAACTGGTTCTTCATCGTAGGTTAAATCTGGATTCAATTCTATTTCTTCAACTGGCATAACATGTGACGGGTCTGATCTATACCTCTGAAGCATCGAAACATGAAACACCTAGTGAATCTTTTCTAATTCGGTTGGTAGTCTCAATTAATAGGCAATTGGACCAACTCGCTCAACTATCTCATACGGACCAATAAATCTCAGACTCAACTTACCCTTCCTACCAAATCTCATCACCTTCTTCCAAGGTGAGACTTTTAAGAACACTTTGTTGCCCACGACATACTCTATCTCTCTTCTTTTCAAATCGACATAAGACTTATGTCTATCCGAAGCTGCCTTCAAACGATCACATATCAACTTCACTTTCTCGGTAGTACCCTTAAGCATATCGGGCAAGGGTATCAATTTATGTCCCGCTTCGGCCCAACAAACAGGTGTTCTACATTTTCTACCATACAGAGCTTCATAAGGTGTCATCTGAATACTAGCTTGATAACTGTTATTGTATGCAAACTCTACTAACAGAGATGCTTCTCCCACGAACCCCTGAAATTCAATAATGCAACATCTCAACATGTCTTCCAACACTTGAATGACTCTCTCCGACTGACCATCGGTTTGAGGATGATACGAAGTGCTGAAATTCAATCTAGTTCCCAACGCATTATGCAAACTCTCCTAAAATCTAGCTGTGAATCTCGGATCCCTGTTTGACACTATAGACTTTGGTACACCATGCAATCTCACGGATATACAAATCGGCCAACTTATCTAAGGTATAAGTAGTGTGAACAGCCAAGAAGTGTGCATGTAGAGTGTCCATGAGTTCTATATTTTGTACACATTCTTGCCCTTATTATTGCTATCCTTAAGCTCATTTAGGCATATTTAGGTGGATTGCATGCATGATAACAATATTTTCTCTTTCACCATGCTTTTATGGAATATTTTATGTTTGGTTGAGAAAACATATTGTTTTAGTTTATTTTTTATTTTCAGGTGTTGTAGCTGAGGAGAGGACAGGAAAGCTGGAACAAAAGGAGCTGTACTAAAGCAGTTCCAGATGCTGCCAAGGACGCTGCTGAAGCAGCATTGCCGCCAAGTGCCGCCCAGGCAGGAGTTACACCAACTTAGTTAAGATGGGTCGCGATTGAAAGAGGGAAATTCTCTGAGCCCAATGAGCCCAGTCTTGTAATTTTCTGAAGCCTGTAGCGGCCGGTAGAACTGATCCAAGATTGATAAGTAGGAGTACTTATCCTTACTTGCGGAAGAAGGCAACGTCGAAAGAGTCTACATTTAAGTCAAAAAGGAGTTTGTATTTTATGTAAAAATACTTTAAGAACTTCTACTTCAAGGAGGGCTCAAACTTAGGCCATGAGCCCTATATATACCCAATGTATGTGAGGGTATAGGGGCATGACGAGGTATAACGAGGCATAGCAGAGATGTAGCTAGATAGATGGGAGTTGTTGGGGGTCGCGGCCGAACTCTCCTAGGGTTTAGGCGCTTGTATGTAAAGTAGTTGTGAGAAACGGTTGTAATAGCTTTGCGTTGTTTTCAATAAAATTCTAAGTTTGCTTAATCTATGTACTTCATTCTTTCAATTAGTCCTAACTAGTCAGTTGAGAGAATCCATTTGCCGGGCACGAAAGTGTAAGGCTCACGAAAAGGTTAAGCACAATCACAACATGTTGGGGCGAGACTAACTTGGTTCCTAACAAGTTCACAAGTTTCAGCGACTAAAAGGGATCTCCAACCGAATCGACTTGTCTCTGTTAGGTTTACGCTGAGATTGCTAGGTATTGCCTACATCACGTGAGTATTCGAGCATCCTTGCCTAGAAATAGGGAGGATCACTGTCGACTATCCTGCCGAACTTGAAATGTTTGCCAGACTTGCCGTCAGGACTTATTTCTGTTCCACCTGTCCAGACAGCGAAAGTTGTAGGGGCAGTGACCCACTGCGGCCACGTGACAGGGTCGTAGCTGCAGGCCGCCATATCCACCAAGGCAGCAAATCATGGAAGCGCAAAACACTCTAAGGTTTTACAATGCAGTCTACAAACTACTTAGCTGAAATTGTCTTACTCAATCTATCGTCCAAAATTCTCCCGATCATCCCTCTCATCACTATATTTATTTTATTTGTGTTTTTATATTTCCACATTGTGAGATTTAATTATGCATTTACGAAATCTTTATGCAGGAACCCATTTATAGAAGCTGCTCCAATCCCTGTGGGAGACGATATCTTTTATTCTATAAATTGACAAGAGTGTACACTTGTGCTCATAAATAAAGAACACCTAAACGCTCTGCAGTGCACATTTCGTAATACGGTCAACAATCACCCAAACTGAATTCTTCTTAGAAGGTGTCAATGGCAAATCTGATACGAAATCCTTAGCAATTCTTTTCCACTTCCACTCGGGAATTCTCAACGATTGTAACAAACCTAAAGGAAACTGATGTTCGACATTAACTCGTTGACAAACCATACACTTACTCACAAACTTGGCAACATCTTTCTTCAAACCAACCCAGAAGTACTCGTCTTTCAAATCGCGATACATCTTTGTGCTTCCCGGATGTATAGCAAACAGACTACTATAAGCTCCAGTTAGAATGGTGCGTCTCAAGTCAACATCTTCCAGAACAACTACTCTACTTTTGAAACACAAGACTCCATCACTTCTAAAACAAAAATCTATCGATTTACCCTCCGCTATGTCTTGCACATGAGATGCTAATGATCTATCTTGCAACTGTTTCTCTCGAAGTAGCTGAATCAATGAAGGTTTAACTTGTAACTCGACCACTAAACCACCATCTTTAGACAAACTTAATTTAGCAAACATGGCTCGTAACTCGACTGCCACCTTCCTACTTAAAGCATCAGCCACTACATTGGCTTTACCCGGATGATACTCAATCGTGAGATCATAGTCCTTAAGTAATTCTAGACATCTATGTTGTCTAAGGTTCAATTCCTTTTGTGTCATCAAATATTTCAAGCTCTTATGATCAGTATACACTATGCATTTCTCACCGTAAAGGTAATGTCTCCAAACTTTCAAAGCAAAAACCACTGCAGCCAATTCTATGTCGTGTGTAGGGTAATTACGCTCATGAGTCTTCAACTGTCTAGACGCTGTAAAGTGTCCACAAGTTCTATATTTCATGCACATTCCATCTCATATTATTTCTGTTTTTGAGTGCATTTTAGGCATAATTAGGATCATGCATTGCATTTTACAGTATTTCTTTACTTTGTCGTGCTTTGCTAGATTGTCTTATATTTGGTGAAGAAAAGGTATTGTTTTAGTGTACTTTTAGTTTCAGGTACTAGAGGTTGACAGAAGGAGAGAGGAGCTGAGGACATGATGCTGAGGCAGCAGACGAGGGCAGCAAAGTGAGCCTAGTGCCGCCCATTGCTGCCCAAGATAGCAAAACTATGGAGTTGGAGAACTGGAGTGCGATTTGTAGAGCTAAAAACCCTAATTCTAACGGTGCCAATCACGCAATTTTCTAACGCCTGTAGCAGAATGCAAAGCCGCCCAAAGAGAAAGAATGAGCTTACTTGCGGAGCAAGGCAATGGGAAAAGAAGTCCAAATTCAACTCAAAGAAGTCAGAATTTAAAGTTGCATTTAATGCAAAAGCTCTTTGAAGACTTCTACTCCAAGTAGGACTTAACCTAGACTATGGCATGTATATACTCCACATATTTTTGTATTTCGATACAGAGATCTTAGGTTTTTCTTTAGGCATAGCTTAGGTTTTTTGCCACCGTCATGTTCTAAATCTCTCTTGGGTTTGGGGTTATGTTGTAAATTAGTTGTGAGAACGGTTGTTTAGGTTTCAAGTTTGTTTTCAATAAAATATTCCAAGTTTTCTTAATTCATGTTCTTCACTTCTTCAATTAGTTCCAAAAGTCAAGTTGAAGAAATCTATTTATCGGGCACGAGAGTGTCAAACTCACAAAAGAATTAAGCACAATCTCATCATGTTGAGGTGTTGACTAATTCGGCTTAGACATAAGTTAGAATTTCAGCGGCTAAAAGGAGAAAGTAAACGTCGACTTCCTGTGTTAGGTTTACGCTGAGATTGCTAGGCATTGCCTACATCATGTGGTGACATAATCCTTGCCTAGACATAGGAAGGATCAATTCAGAATTGCTCTGCCAAACTTGGAGTATCTTCCAGACTTGCCGCCAGGACATCTCTCCATTCCACCTGCCGGGAATACGAAAGTTGCAAGAGCAGAGATCCGCTGCGGTAGCGAAAGGGCCGCAGCCTCAATCTGCCATTACCCACCGTGGCAGCATATCGTGGCAGCGCAAAACAACTTTTCCTATTCAACACAGTTTCACACTAAGCAGCAGCATTACCCTGCCCTCTCTATCAACCTGATCACTCCCTCTTGTATTTGTGTTTTCTTTTACTTTTCTTCTGAACAACTATTTTACTTGTGCAATTTACTTTTCTTGTGCAGGAACGAAAATTCAAACCAAGTTGTCCAATCCTTGTGGGAGACGATATCTTATATACTATAACTTGACAAGAGTGTGCACTTGCGCTCATAATTAGAGTACACCCTAACGCTCTACAGACGCATAGGCCAATACTATTCCCTCTTGCATAAGCACACAACCTAAGCCTACATACGATGCATCACTGTAGATTACGAACTCTTTCCCTAACACGGGCTGAACCATAACGGGGGCTTTTGTCAAGGCTTCTTTCAATTTTTCAAATGCTTATTGTCTTGCATCAGTCCACTCAAACCGAACATCCTTATGTAGTAATTTAGTCAAATGAGTTGTAACCTTTGAGAAACCCTCATGAAAACGTCTATAGTAGCCGGCCAAACCTAAGAAACTAAGAATTTCGATCATTGACTTCGGTTGTTTCCAATTCACAACTACCTCAACTTTCTTAGGATCCACTCGGATTCCCTCGGCTGATACAATATGACCAAGGAAGACTACTTCCTTAATCCAGAACTCACATTTGCTCAACTTGGCATACAACTGATTGTCTAACAATTTCTGCAATACTAAACACAAATGCTGATCATGATCCTCCTCGGTACGAGAGTACACTAAGATATCATCAATGAATACTACCACAAACTGATCCAAGTACTCATGAAACACCTCATTCATCATATCCATAAAAGCTGATGGTGCGTTCGTCAAACCAAAGGGCATCCCTAAGAATTCATAATGTCCATAACGAGTGCGGAAAGCTGTCTTCGGTACATCTTGATCTCTTACCTTCAGCTGATAATAGCCGGATCTCAAATCTATCTTCGAAAACACTGAAGCACCTCTTAACTGATCAAACAGATCATCAATCCTCGGCAAAGGATATTTGTTCTTCACTGTCAACTTATTCACCTATCGGTAATCGATACACATTCCCAAACTGTCATCTTTTTTTTCACAAACAACATTGGTGCACCCCAAGGTGAAATACTCGTACGAATGAACCCTCAGTCTATCAGTTCCTGAAGCTGTGTCTTCAACTCTTTCATTTTTTTAGGAGCCATTCGATACTGGAGCAGAATAAACATAAGTCTCTATAGCAAACTCCACATCTCTATTAGGCGGCAAACCAGGCAATTCTTCCGGAAATACCTCGAGAAATTCACAAATAGTCCTGATGTCTTGCGGTCGTGCCTCACTAATATTTGGATTCATAACATAGGCTAAGTATGCCTGACAACCAACATTCATTAACTTCTGAGCCTCTAACGCTGAAACAACATTGGACAAGAACTTAACGTTCTCGCCCAATACTACTACCTCATAATCATCTGAAAGCCTAAAGGACACACGCTTTGTCTCGAAATGTACCCTAGCCCTATGTTCCATAAGCCAATCCATGCCCAAAATTACATCAAAACCATAAAACGGTAATTCCATCATATCCACGGGAAAAACATGACCCTGAACCATCAAAGGACATCTTATATACATCTTTCTAACTAAAATCGTCTCACTAAAAGAACTCGTGACACTCATACCCACATCTAATATCTCAATCGAAATATTTAACAACTTTGCATGCTCACTCAATATGTACGAATGTGTAGAACCGGAATCAATCAAAGAAAGCAAAGTCAATGAATGTAACGAGAAATTACCTGCAATCACATTTGTGTCATTCATGTCCTCACGGTGCGCATACACTCTAGCCGGTCCACCCCCTCGGGCTAAACTGCCACAACATGAGCCACATTTCTCTGACCATCATTCCTAGGCTGAAAGTTACCTCGACCGCGCCCACGGCCTCTCTGATGCTGAACAGCTCATGTAGGAGCTTGTCCATCCCTAGCCAGATGTGGAAAATCACGCTTCAAGTGCACTCGAGACCCGCAGTTCCAACATGAGCCATAAGTGCCCCAACACTCACCGAAATGACGCCTACCACACTTGGTACACTCAGGAGTACAATTTTCATTCCCTTGGCCATGATGGCCTCGCCCCAGATTACCACCTCCGCGCCTATGATCATGATGGGGTCTCCTATCCTTGTGCCTCTTGGCACGGTCTCTATCCCACTCGGCGGTCCTTTTTCCTGAACTATATCCACTTCTACGATCAGCAAGTCCCAAAGACTGTTCAATGTCCTTGGCCCTAGCGACCAACACATCAAAATCCGTATAGTCAGAAGCCAACATGTAGGTTTTCACCTCCTGAATCAAACCATATTGAAAACGCTCACATCGTTCCCTCTCAGTGGGAACCAATTCAGAAGCATACTGACTCAGACATACGAATTGTACCTCATACTCGGACACGGTCCTACTACCCTAAACTAGAGCCATGAACTCTCTCTTCTTCTCATCTAGGTATCGATGACCTAGATACTTGTAGAGCGTTTGGGTGTACTCTATTTATGAGCACAAGTGCACACTCTTGTTAAGTTATAGTATATAAGATATCATCTCCCAAAGAGATTGGACAGCTTGGTTCGATTGTTGTTCCTGCACAAGTAAAGTAAATGCACAAGGTGATTGTTGAGAAGAAAAGTAAACTAAAAACACAAGTAAAAGAAGTAAACATGTTGATAGAGATGGCATGGTTATGCTGCTGCTTAGTGTGAAATTGCGTTGAATAGTCCAAGTTGTTTTGCGCTGCCACGATCTGCTGCCACGGCAGGTAATGGTAGATTGGGGCTGTGGCAACTTTCGCTGCCACGGTGGAACTCTACTCTTACAACTTTCGCTATCTCGGTAGGTGAGATGGAGAGAAGTCCTAGCGGCAAGTGTGGCAGATACTTCAAGTTCGGTGAAGCAATTCTGAAGTGATCCTTCCTATGTCTAGGCAAGGATTCTGTCACCATGTGTTGTAGGCATTACCTAGCAATCTCATCGTAAACCTAACACAGGTAGTCGAAGTTTGGTTGCTCCTTTTAACCGTTAAAATTCTAACTTATGTCTAAGCCGAATTAGTCAACACCTCGACATGATGAGACTGTGCTTAATTCTTTCGTGAGTTTGACACTCTTGTGCCCGACAAATGGATTTCTTCAACTAAACTTTTAGAACTAATTAAAGAAGTGAAGAACATGAATTAAGCAAACTTGGAATATTTTATTGCAAAAACAAAACTTGAAAAACCTAAACAAATGTTCTCACAACTAATTACAACATAACCCTTAACCCAAGAGAAGTTTAGAACATGACGGCGGCAAGAAAAACCTAAGTTGTGCCTATAGAAAAACCTAAGATGCTTTGAATTAGAATTACATTGAATATTTACAGACAATAGCTAGGTCTAGTCCTTCTTGAAGTAGAAGTCTTCAAAAGTAGCTTTCCACATTTAATGTGACTTTAAACTCTGACTTCTTTGAGTTGAATGTGGACTTTATCATGTTGCCTTGTCCCGCAAGCAATCTCGAGATTTCACTTTGGCGGCTCTTCTCGCTGCTACAGATGTCAGAAAATCGAGTGGATAACATCAATAGAATCAGGGTTTTCCGCTCTACAAATCGCACTTCGGTTCTCTAATTCCATAGTTTGCTGCTGTGTGCAACAAGGTCGACGGCGGCAGCACTCGGCAACTACTATCTCTGTTTGGAACTGCGTCAGTACAGCTCCCTAGTTTGCTGCCTCAGCATCAAATCCTCAGCTCCTCTTTCCTCTGTCAGCCTTTAGTGCCTAAAACCAAAAAATATACTAAAACAATACCTTTTCTTCACCAAATTAAAGATAAACTATAAAAACAAGGTAAAGCAAAGAAATACTGTAAAATGCAATGCATGGTCCTCATTATGCCTAAGATGAACTCAAAAACAACAATAATATGAGATGGAATGTGCATAAAATATAGAACTTGTGGACACTTTACAATACTTCTTACGAAAAGCAGTCCTAAAGAATTCCTAAGTAACCTCGGCCTCTAGCATACCCGTTGTGATGGTAGTCCACCAAGTATAGGCATCTCCCTGAAGCAAAGAGACGATGCAACCTAACTTATGTGCATCAGAGCACTCTATCTGTCCCAAAATACGAACCGTGCTCTCAAACCATGCCTCTGAACCCTCGGGTGACAATCCCCGAAACTCGACTCCGCCCAAGCTACGAATTCATTCTAACGACAGACTAGAACCTGCACCCTGAGGCGGTACTACAACCTGAACACCTGCTAAAGCTGTTTGAATAGCCCCGACTATGTTCTGAATCAACGGATTCACATCAATGTCAGCCTGTCCCTGACCAACCTAGGGTCCAATACCTCTGAAATTCGCTCCACCACTCGGAGGAGGAGGAGGAGGAGGAGGCAAGTTCTCCCCTTGCACACCCTTAACGCTCTCAATCCGCTCAACCCTCGGACTATCCATTCTGGGCCTTTCTCTAGGTCTCACAATGCTAACAGGTGCGAAACTAAACAATAAACACAACAACTGAAATAATTTGGGGTCAGCAAGGAACAAAGTCCAAGGTGCTCAAGTCTGTAAACTTAAAATCACTTACAATAACAATATACTAGCAATGGGTGCCTTTAACTATCTCCCAACCAACACAAATAAAATCATAAGCATGCTTACAATCACCAGGCATCACAACCAACAACCATACACAATAAAACATACCTCACTTACCTTTCGGCTTTGCGGAAACTCAACGAACCTAGGCAAAATCTAGGCTCTGATACCAACAAATATAAACCCATCGACCTGGCCTAATCACTAGACTGTATCGAACGGGTTACACGGGGAAAACTGAAGGGAAACCCGTTAAGGCCTCACTTATATTAGCAACCTTAAATATTTTCTTTTAAATTAATCTTGTCTAAATGCCATTTTTTAACCTATGTGAGGAGACATGCAGCAAAAAAGCAAACACTAACATGAAACAAGCAAGGCGGACCTTAGAGGTCAACTTTTAATAATTTGACTACAGGCCGTATCGATACACCTAAGGCTCGTATCGATACGCCTTCAACAGTCAAACTTCCCAATGTCAACTTCAAGAGGTCGTATCGATACCCTTCAAGGCTGGTATTGATACTCCCTTAATGGTCAAACTCTCAAAGTCAACACTAGGGACCATATCGATACATCTGAGGCTCGTAACTATACTCTAATTTCTCCCCAAAATCTCAGATTTCCAGAGACCCAAACTGGTATCGGTACGCCCCCGCGTATCGATACGATAGGCTTAAAACAAGGGACCGTATCAATACTACCCTTGAGTGTATCAATACCATATGCCTAGAAAAATAGGTTTCAGCAAATTTAACACAAGGTAATCAGCACAAACTACCCTAAGCAAGCATTCATTCAACTTATAAGCACATATGCAACATAAGGCAACTATGGGTACTCATTTAAAACAAGATAAACATGGCGAGGTTCATAAAGGAAACATACATGCTTAACATTCACCAAAAAGGTCAAAAGCTAAACCAAGACATGTTTCAACATGATAAGAGGCATCACAAGCCAAACACAACCAAACAAACTTGTCTAATGCAAGAAGGCATAACAACAACCCCTTAAACTAAAAGGTCATATCCCATTGCTTAATGCTAATTATTGAAGTCTAAAAACCATACTTGAGCAAATTAACCCCCTTGGATTTCCCCTTGTTCCCCGAGCTACTCCGAAAGTCTAAGGACCTACATTGTTGGAAAGAGGGAGCGTAATCATTTAAGCTTAGTGAGCGGTGCTCAAAACAGTAGCTACAACAATGCAGTTTTAAAATCATAGTTTGCTTGAAACCAAAACCATTTCCAAATCATTTCCCTCATGCTTGAACACATAACAACATGCATATAACATCTCGTGCATTTACCGAATGCATTCACAAGCCATCAGCTTACCTCATACTCATTCTCATCAACAAGCAAAGTAACCAACTACATACATAAGCATGAATGGTAAAGAGCAATAAAACATGCTTAACATGAGAAATTAGAGCACTATGGGTATATTGACATTTAACACTTTTACTCGGATATGTGAATAGTTCTCAATGCCACTAGACACTTCCGGTGGAATCTCACATCACCGTACTCACTCGTCTAGCAAAACATAGCTTCCAGTGGAATCTCACATCACTGTACTCCTCCTTAGTGAAATCTAGCATCACTAAGGCCACACGCGACTTTTACCCCGAGTGCACTCACATCCTATTGGTCGACCAACTATATCCAGTAATAAGATTTCACATGTCAATACCCACCAAACCAACACTTACCTCATGTTCTCATAGTCACAACCATAACCAATATGGGATCAATTTAAGAAATCATATACATAACACAAGGATATTCATGGTGAAAAACACTATGAAAATCATTCAAAACGCATATTAGAATTTATCGAAAATAAAGACTAAAACGCATTAAAACTTACTCTTGAGCTTAGATTGGCTATCAAGCTCAATCTAAACTCCCAAAATGCATCATTAACCAAGTTAAGGCTTAGAAAACAATTCCACTCACCAGCCAACACACCAACGCTAGCCGAAACACCGATTCAAGCCTCCGAACTACCCGATCTCGCGTCCAAAGTGCCCAATCCAATTTCCTCTACTTTTAGGCAACCCAAAACAGAACATTAGGATGTTATTATACATGTAAACCAGCAACAACCCAGAATCTAACTTCTTGCAACAAAAACACATTGATTCAAACCCAAAACCTCACCAAATTCGTTTTAACAAAACCCCAAACTGAACCCATCGATTTCAAACATCAAACGCATCAAATATCATCTAAAAACATCCCCCAACAACTAAGGAACCAACAACCATGAAATCAACCCAAAGCCAATGCCAAAAACTCCATATTTTCAACTAAAAAATCTCATTTTTGACCAATTTCGGGTTTCCCAACATTAAGTCAATATTCCAACATGTCTAACCACTCAAAACTTAGCTTAAAGCACATGTAAAACCATGGATAATCAATCCCACGAAAATCAAGTGAAAATACTCATTTTTCCAACCTAAAACCAAAATGAAATATAATGGGTTTAGAAAAAAGATTTCATCGATGACAAGTCAAATAAGTAAAAATCAAAGTAAAGGAGAAGTTACCTTGAAAGCTTGCTTGGATGAAATGTTTGGATTAATGGAATAGTGAAAAATGGGGTTTTGAAGAAGATAACGTGAAATGAGCTTTTTGGAAGATGATGACTATTTTCAAAATCATTTCTAATTTTAAAATTCCCTTTTTACCCCTCTTTCTTTAAAGCCTTAAAATTTGTTTATTAAAAATGTCTCTCCAAAAATTAGTTTAACCCGAGCCGGTTTAACCAAACCCGATTATCTCCTAGGCCCTAAACCCGGGCGTTACAATATATATTAGAGAATTTGGAGTTAGAGAATTTGGAGGCGAGGATGGAGTCGTGGACAGACGAAGGACTTTATGTTATGGGAGTGAACCTATAAAATTCTAGGGGTGCTAATTTATAAATGTTTAGGGGGCTAAAATAGATTTTTAAAAGAAAATACATAGAAATTTTTTACATCATATAAGAACTTCAAAATTTTAGGGGATGATCTTCCTCTCCAGCCCCCCTCCTTCCATCCCTGGATGAAGTACTTATTAGGGCTCATGCTTCACAAACAAAAACCATATGTTCCTTTTTTTTGTCCTTATCTATGCCCTAGCACTAAATAACTAAACCATTCACTCTAATTTTAATTTGTAAAATCTTAAACTTTAAAAATTGAACTATATACCTCAAATCATACACCATAAACCTTAAACTATAATCTTAAACCTTAATCTTAGACCTTAAACCCTATTTCTAATGTTGAAACATAAATATGAAAAAAAAAATACAGCAGAGAATTTCTATTCAATGCTTCGCCATCTTTTATTTTATTATATTATATGCATCACTGCTTGTGCTTCTCTAAAACCAATTGAGAATCAAAATACACCCTTCTTTTCATTTATATTTTAAAACTTTTATGTACTATTCTTCGAATTTTCAAGCATTTAACATTGATAAATTCAATCAAATATTCTTTAATCTGTTTATGCACCAATCTAAAGTTTTTCTATTCGATTGATGTATACAACTATTTATTAAAAGACATTATTTTTTAAATTTAATTTTTTTATATTTAGGTTTAAGAGTACTTAAAGCCCTTAATTTTCTTTTTCAATTCAATTAAGTGATCACAACTTTTTAAACTTATAAATCATAAATTATTTAAACACTATGATTTGAATATTTTTTTCTTCAACTCTAACCAACGCCCATGGAGGTATTTTATTGTAGGGATTATAATATAATTCGAATTCGAAAAAAAAAGTCTGAGTTTTAATAGGAGGTGGATCAGATATGAACATTGCCTTGATCCGATTCGAATTCATATTCAATCCGAGTCTAATCCGAGTCTAATCTATATATGAATTCGAATAAAAACATTTTTTGAACAATTTTTACTTAGGGGAGGGCGAAGGGGAATTTTGCTCCTACTGGATCTTGAACCCACAACCTAGGGGAAGGGGAGGGTGTCAACGGAGAGCTTTAACCACCTGCTCTATTAAAATATAGATTTAAAACTCTTAGATTTAAAAAAAATATAGATATATATTGAAATCCTAGTTAAGTTGAGTTTGGATTATGTATATTAATATAGATATATATTGAAATTTTAATTAGTTGAATTGAGATTATATATATTTAATATATATATATATTAAAATTTTAATTAAAGTTAAATTATGATTATATATATTAATATATATATATATATATTGAAATTCTAATATAAGTTGAATTAGGATTACAAAGGCTATATAAAGACATGAGAGATCTAGCAGTCATTAATGATTTTTGGAAAACCCCTCTAAATAGTTTAGAAAGTTTTATATGTTCGTTTCAACTAGGTGAACTACGTAGAGGTCGGAGCGTTATCGTTGCGACTTAGGAATCGACATCGTGATTGGGTATCTATCTTCTCTAAATTTAGAATTTCAAATTTTAAACAAGTAATTCTTCACCCTTAATCACCTCGATTCGTTTGATGAAAATTATTTGTTATTTTTATTTAAAGATATTTGTTTGAGTTGTTACTTTAAAAAGAAAAAATTAATTGAATTCAGGCTTTCAAATTTGGATTTGAATTTTAGATATTTTATTAGATCAGACTCAAATCTATGTAATCAGGCTTGGATTTCGACTTGAATTTTTTTGAAGGTCTGGTTATTAATTAGATTAGACTTGAAATTTATATATTCCAATCCATTTTCATCCCTATTTTATTGTTTCATCTTACTTGGCCATCAAGCTTTTGGTAAATTGGCGTGTGTTTTGCTCCAAAGCTTCGAAAGAGAAACAAATCGTTTCATGTATCTCATTTTAGCAATAATTATATGTGACAGCAATTTCTTTTTTATGCTAAAAATAATTACGTGTCTAAACTCTTTTTCTTGTTTGATTTTATATATTTGATGGGATAATTATTATTTTTCTAATAAATAGAGAAAAAAAATTATATATCTGTTATGAATATTTATCTATGTGGATGTCTATCATGATTAGAACTTTATCTAAGGAATTTGATTTATTTATTATTAGGAATATTATCTCTATTAATTAGAGTTTAATGTATTATGTACTTCTTATGTCTATAAATAGATGATTCATTGAAGGCATTCTATACACAAGTTTATATTTGAGAATAATACAAATCTCTCTCTTTCTCTCATCTCTTTGTTCTTCCATTCTTGTTCTTTATTCTTATTATTGTTCTTTGTTATTTTATTCACAACACGTTATCAGCACGACTCTAATCAACTGAGGTCTTCATTGTTTGAATCTAAAAGAAGTTATTGGAAAGAATTCGATTCTAGGATAAACCAAAGATAAGTTTTTTTTTCTCTCTTCATTCTTTTAAATTAACCGATTGTCTTTTTCTTTATATTTTAACTTAAATTTTATTTATTTAATTTTTTTTTTGAAAAGTTTGGAAGTATGTTTGATTTTATTTGAACATTGGAAAGAGATAAATTTGTGGATTCTCAAAAACCAAAAGACGAATCGACAGAGACGAAGATGTTGCATTTGGTGTAAATTACGTGTGTTTTCTCATGTTCCTAAAAGGGTTAATTAGCGGTATGCTTATTCATACTTTTACTTATATGATTATATTTGATATTTTTCATATTATTATTTATGTTATTTTATTTGGTAAAAGTTAATATTTTTAATCGTATTTTGAGTTTTACATGATATACTTAAATGACTTGGAAAGAGATGTGATATAAAGGGACTATGAAAAGCTATCTCGGTCATGTGCTATGTCTCCATTGTCCACGAGAGAAAAATCAATATCGGTAAATTTTGGTTTTATTTTTATTCTTTATATTATTATTTTAAAGTACGATAAATCATGATGATTTTGAATTTACAAGAAGATTATTATAAAGTCTATATTTGCTCGAAAGCAATATTTCTTCTTCGTCGAAAAACTCGACCATAAACTTCTCCCAATTTCAAGTTACGAAAATTCGTCTTGATCTAAAAAGTTTTATGAGATGCATTCCCTGAAGTGTATGCAAAGCATGGTGTTTATTCCATGCGATTATCAATGATGGGGCATTCCCTGAAGTGAATGCAAGCATGATGTTTATTCCATGCGATTATTGGAATTGTTTCGTTCCCTGAAGTGAATGCAAACCTGGTAAATTATTATTCAATTAGAGACATAATTTTGATATAATTCAAGTATATTGGCTGGACATCCCGTTCTGTGAGGCTACTGGTCTCAAATGAGGTTTTTAAAGGACCTTGTGGACAGATTTAACAATGCCGCGTACGAGGATTAAATATTGGTTCTCAGATGTGAGATTATATTATGGAAGGAATAAAAACCACATTAGAAGTTGTGGTCGTGGTCGAGGTTATGAATATAGACATGAAAAATATGGTCATTTTAAGAATACTTCTACCCACTGGTAGTGAGGTTATAAGGATGACAAGAGTGATAAAGATCATTCTAAGAAAGTGAAATCTTTTTTTATTATCAATGTGATTTTAGTCCAACTTATTTGGGCATTGTTAGTCCAATTCATTTGGACGTTGTTGATTTTCTTATAACCCTCGAAAGGAATAAATCATCTTCTAATTATTCTCATAACTTTAAAGAGGGTTATTTATTTATTTTTATTTATTTTACTTTACGTTTATTTATTTTACACACATTAATTATTTACGTTTTATATTTATATTTATATATATATTATGATATTTATTTATTTTGTTTAACATGATTACTTGTCAAATACAATCTATGGCGACGATTTATGCTCAATATAAGCATAAGATATATTTTTCCATTTAAATGCGAGGGAATAATGTGAGTACTATATCTCACAGTACTAGAAATGTAACGCCCGTGTTTTGAAGTTAGGAGTTAGTCGGGTTTGTGGTCCGAGTCGGTAAAATTAAATTAAATCAATACAACCTTAATTAGGATCTAATTGGGCTTTAATAAAAATGGGAGGGACCAATGTGGTAATTTGACCAAAATGATTTTAAAAGCAAGACCACTTTTAAGAAAAGTTGTCATCTTCCCTCTCCCCACTCCCTTTCCCACGTTGAAAACCCCACACCCCTCTTTCAAACTCTCCCAACTCAAAATTACTATTCCATTGAGTTTTTTCTTCATTCCAAGGTCTTTTTCAAAGGTAAAGATATATTTTCACTCTCCTCTTCATCCTTTATCTATCCATGGCTTTAGATTTTGAAACTATGAACTTTTGAAATGTTAGGGTTTTGTTAAAGTTTGAGTTTTTATGAAAATTTTCTTTTTTATTTCGAATTATGGAGTTGGGTTTTTTTTCTTCACATTAAAATGTACATTATATGTTAAAATGGTTGGGTTTTGGTGAAAACCCGAAATGGGTTCTTGAGGCAATTTTTAAGGTGTCAAAAACTTGATTTTTGGTGGGTTTTAGGGTGGAATTGAAGGGCTGATGGTTTAGGTGTGTTAGGAAAATGATTTGGGATCTTTTGGGTGTCATTTGGATGATTGAAAATGGAATTTTCAACTAGGTTTTGGGGGAGCTCGAAAATGGGTATTTTGGGTGGTTATTTGGATTGGAATTTGGTTGAAGTTGGCTTGTGCTTATGAAGTGAGATGATGGTTGACTTTTAGCATTGAATTGTGAAGTAATGAATGTGTTTTGTTTGGCTAGAAGCAAGAGGAAGCGTTGGAGAGGCATTGGGATCGAATCCGGGCTTGTAGGAGGCTTGCTTTTGGTTGCTAAGGAAGGGTGGTGAGTGACTTTAAATGTGTTTTAAAGTTTGGTTCGAGTGTGTGAAGTGTGTGAGTTGAAATGTGTTTGGTAGGTCATTTCTATGTGAATTCATGTTGTTAAATTTAGCTATTATTTTCCATTAAATGCTATTGTGGTTGCCTATTTATGCTCTTGTGATATGTAGTTGTTTTGCACATGTATATCATGATATGTATATGTGATGAGCATGAGATGTGGTTGATGGATATATGATGTGGTAAATGAAAATTGGCACTAATTAACTTACCGGGTGTAAATGATCGATCATTAGGATTAGTGTGCACACAAATTGAGTCAAAACGTACGTGGCCTTGATGGCGTTGAGTCATCAAGGAGGAGTACAGTGATGTAATATTCCACCGGAAGCTTTTATATATTCTACGGGATGATGAGTGGAATCCCATCCGTAGGGCATGTGGCGATGAGTGGAATCCCGCCCATGCAAGGTCCGGTGATGAGTGTAATCCCACCGAGGTAATGTGAATGTTGAGGTTAAATCCGCACATCCGGGTAATCTAATAGTGGCCAATTTAATTTGTTCTTATACATGTGATGCATGACATTGATATGAGATGTTTGAGCTTAGTATGATGTAAGATGCCATATTATGCCACTTGAAAGACTAGCTAGGTCTACTTGTCACTTTACCTATGCATGATAGAAATGAGATTTAGGGAATACATGCTTGAACCCTGCATTGTTGATGTTTTCGGTTTTAGAGCATCCTCACTAAGCTTATAGCTTACGCTCTCATTTTCAACAATGCAGATCATTAGCGTGGTGTTAACTCGGAGCAAGGCAAGAAGGGCTTTCCAAGTTTGTTGCTCAAGTACGATTAATCATTATGTAGTAGTTAAGCAATGTGGCAAGAGAGTGTGTTTGAATGAGCTATGTATGACTCACATATAATTTTGATGTCTGTGGTTGACTTGGTTTGTAAGCATGATATATCTTGCCAAATGCTAGTATGATGAATGCCCTATGGATGTTTAAGATTGTTTTGATGGCATGTAAATTTATTTGATGATATATGGTGCCTAATGGTTTTTAATGTCATCAAGCATGACTTGTATGAAAGGCTACTATTGTGTAATTTTTCATGTATGTATGATTGTTTATATCTATGCCTTGTTGATTATCTTGCTTGCTCTACATGTTAGTCCTTGGTCGTGGCATGTTGTATGTATGAATGTATGTGGCTTAGGGAGTCCCTATATGCATCTAGAGTTGGAGTCTTGAGGGTTGTTGCTGAAATTGGAGCATTGCAGAGCATGGCGTATCGGTACGCCTAAGGGCTGTATCGATACGGTTTTACCTGCAGAGCTCAGTTTTGGCTGGGCGTATCGATACGCGAGGGTGTATCGATACGGTTTTTGGTCACTGGAATTCTGAGAAATTTGGGAGTTTTTGGCGTATCGATACGTTGATGGGGTGTATCGATACGGGTTTATCTCGTTGACCACGAGACGTTGACTGAGGAGGACGTATCGACACGCTCAAGGGCTGTATCGATACGGTCTCCTCCGAGTTGACTGTGTGGGTTGACCAAGTCAAGGCGTATCGATACCCTTGATTGGTGTATCGATACGGCCAGCTCTGTATGTGTAAAATGAGCAGTTTAATGTATGGTCTGTGGTTCGTATGTGTTTCCAGTTAATGTTTTCCGCTATCGTGATCACCTAGCTTTTAATACGCCTCTAGACAAGATTAAAATGAAAGAAAATATTTAGGGTTGCTAACCGAGGGGAAACCTTAACGGGTTTTGCTTCGGTTTTCCCCGTGTAGCCTACTCGAACCGATCATCCGGCCAGACCAGGACGAGGGGGTTACAGGAAATATTGATGCTCTAGAAGAGCAATAAATTCTTGAGAGAAATCACATTATGAAAAGTGCAGAATTGCGAATATTGCAATAATTACCACTAATGGTAATAATATCGTCACCACTATAAGTGGAAATTTTAAGAGAGAAATATGAGTTCGCAAACTATCCCTTTGGAAATTATAGATAACATATGTTATCAATTGAGATTTGAAATAAGCCAATATGAATATAAGTTTTGGTAGCCAAAAAGTCAGTTGAAAGCTTTAGAAGAGCTATATATTGCTACCAAAAGATAATTTCAATTGAAAGCTCCGAAAGAGCTAAATATATTCCTATTTAAAGGAACAATTTTGATGGTCGTACTAGACATGTACGAGTGAGATTGAATTACATGTTATGGTAAACAAATAATTTACAAATTCAGAGATATATACACATATATATAGTTGGCATGATCGGTTAGACCATCCTGATCAATAATGGTGCATAAATTATTGAGATTTACATGCACATGTATTAAAAGAACTTGTAGTTCTTGTGGTGCTTATTCTCAAAGGAATGGATTAAATTACACTTATTAAAGAACGTGAAGTTCTTGTGTTGCTTAAAGGAATTGATTAAATTCCACTTACTAAAAGAACTTGAAGTTATTATGTTGTTTGTTCTCAAATGATGTAGATGATCCCACCTATCAAAAGAATTAGAACTTAAAGTTCTTGTACTAAAGTTGAGATTGTATGTCTTGCATATCTGAACGAAATATGGGCACATATATCCACAAATGTGGAAAGTTTTATATGATTTTAGTAGATGCATCTACATTTTTTTATCTACTTACAACCAGAAGTTTGTGAGATTGATTCTAAAAGGATTCAGATTATGCAGTTAGACTATTCGTCTTGAAAAGCTAGTGGGTTTATATTTTAGGCTATATCGGTTGTTACAAAGCCTACTGATTATGAAAAATACAGTTTAGCAAATTTTTAATTGGATGCCTCCTATTTAATAGCTAAACTGTGAGAACAAAACATTTATTATTTATATGGTATTTCCATATAGCAACACTTATACGCATCAAGCCAACGAGTTATAATAAACTCCCCATTATGATTTGACTTTTGGTTAGAAGTCATATTTTCCATTTTTGAATTTTTGAATGTGCGATATATAGTTGAATTGCTCCACTATAACGCACAAAATGGGCAAGTAAAAGGGTTGAGAATATATATTGAGTACGAGTTTCCTTTTATGTTTAAATTCTAAACATTAATTGGAGAATCATTTATTAGATGATTTTTTTCTCAACATCAGGGGGAGAGAATAATCAGTTGGATAAAAAAGGAAATGAATTATCTAGATCCTCGAATATGAACTAAAAGTTCATAAGATAATTCATGTTATTTCATGTCAACTGCCAGACATATTTACTGACCCAATGAGAGTAATTAAGTCTCATATACCAGCTGAAATGTTATAAGTTTAAATTACATGTTAGAGCAAGTGGATGTAAATCATGCTTGAAGCATGATAGTTGAAATGGTTCCAATGATCAAAATTCTCGTAAATGAAAAGTATTATGAGATGGTCATATATTGGAGGCGGGTGCTCCTGAAGAGACCCAATACATAACTAATAATAAAACTCTTAAAGGGTTTCAGGTACCTGAAATAAAGATTGAAATCTTGAAGAGATATCGATGAGTTATGTAACCCCCGTAGCCCGGTCTAGACGGCTGACGCGAACTACGAAGATTACACGGGGAAAACCAAAGTCAACCCGAAAGTTAACCTTGATTAACGACCCTTTTTTTTTCTTTTTAAACTTGTCTAGATGCACATTAAACCTAGGCATACTCTTGAGATAACCATACTCAAAAATCACAGCAATCGGAAAACAATAAGGGACTCAATTGCACAAAATACGAATTTAGGGACCAATTTGTAAATTCTAGAAACTAAGAGGACTTTACCAAATTTTAAGTTACCATTATGATATTAGTCATGTTTCATACCTCTCTGCCAAATTTCAACTCAAACGGACATCTCAAGCCCAATTTTTAAGCTTCAACTGTAAGGGGGTATTGATACCCGTCAGGAGGGTATTGATACCCCTCCTCAGCGGTATCGATACCCTTAAAAGGGTATCGATACCCTCCCCCCAACGGTATCGATACCCTTAAGGTGGGTATCGATACCGAAATTGGCAGTAGCTTCAATCACCAAAAAGGTATCGATACCCTCCTGTTGGGTATCGATACCCCCTGCTACGAACCTTCAGTTTGAGCTGATTTAAGGCACAAGAAGGCCCCTAAATCCCTCAAAAAACCCAACCAGCACACTAACATCAATCCTAAGGCAAATCAAACATAAAATCATGCTTTCATAAGGACCAAAGGGCACAAATCAACATGAGCAATTTAGGCATGAGTTAACATTCATCAATGCAACACAATTCACACACAAACAAGGCATCAAGGAGTCTAAACATGCTCCTAACAACCAACAACTACTCATCAAAGCCATACATGTCCCATTGCTCAAACTATTACATGTCTAACATTTAAAAACCATACTTGAAGCACTCAAGGCTAACAACCACACTTGGAGCCTTCCACTTGCGCGAGCAACCCACGAACTAAGGGTCTGCAATGTTGAACAAAGAGAGCGTAAGCAATAATGCTTAGTGAGGGTAAGCTCTAAAAACAAACCTCAACATTGCAGGGTCCGAACACAATCTAACCAAAGCATCACACAAACATATCAAGAATTTACAAGAGCCACAATATAAGATGCATGAACAATTTATACTGTAAATGTCATGCTCTCCAAGCTCTAACTTCCTCAATATAAACAGCCACAACCCACATTTCCATGCCTAGCATGTACTCATCATGACATCACCGTCATACACCATTTCCATGCATAGCATGTACTCAACATGACATCACCGTCATACACCATTTCCATGCATAGCATGTACTCAACATGACATCACCGTCATACACCATTTCCATGCATAGCATGTACTCAACATGACATCACCGTCATACACCATTTCCATGCATAGCATGTACTCAACATGACATCACCGTCATACACCATTTCCATGCATAGCATGTACTCAACATGACATCACCGTCATACACCAACCACATTTCCATGCATGCTTTATGCAATACAAAACATGCCTCAACTCACATGTATAATACAATATACATAAGCATTCATACATTTAAGTTCATCCAAAGGCTTTAGATCAAGTTTAGGATTAGACTACCACACTAATCCCAACTCTAGGTGGGTCTACCAAGCCCGACCTAGTCCGTATACTCGAACCAACCATTTTAAAACCACTTAAAACATTTAACCACTCACCTAAGCTTCCTAGCTCAAGACCAAGCAAGCAACAACCTTCAATTTTCCGGATTCACTTCCGATGCTTCACCAATGCCCAAACTTGATTCTAATCAATCCCAAACACCAACAAAATATCCAAAATCAATAACTTGTCATCGAAACTAACCCGGAACATAATTCAAACATTAAGCTCAACATTTCAAGCCAAGAACCCTTTCAAACTCCTCATTTTCGTACTCATATTTTACCCAGCAGAAAATACCATTTTCGAACATCCAAATGACATCTAAATGGTCCCAAAACACTTTCCTCACATACATATATCATCAGCCTTTCAACCTAACTCTAAAACTCACCAAAATTCAAGTTTTAGACTATTCAAAAATGGCCATAAATACCCATTTCGGATTTTCATCCAAAATTACTCATTTTAACATATTATGTGTATTTTAAGGTGACTAACTCAAAACCCATCTCAATAATTCAAAATCAATTGAAAAACTCAATAAAAACTCAGATTTTCATTAAACTTGAAAATCACAAAAGTGGGTAGTTTCGAAATATAAAACTATGTAAACGTAGAGGATGAAGAGGAGAGTTCGAATATGTAATTACCTTCAAAAACGCCCTTGAATTGAGGAAGAAATCAAAGGAAATAGTAATGAGGGTTTGAGAGAATTTGGGGTGTTTATGAACGGTGAAGAAGAAAGATGAAGAAGAAAAGATGATATAAGGTGGTGTTTATTTTTATTTTGGTTTAATTACCAAAATGATCCCTCCCTTTCTTTCTAAACTCAATTTGCTCATACTAAGGTCAATTTGATTAAAATAAATTTTACCAACTCGAACCAATTAACCCGACTAACTCCTAACCCCAAAGCACGGATGTTACAACTCTCCCCCACTTAAGGAAATTTCGTCCCCGAAATTACCTGGTGGAAACAAATACGGAAACTGCTCAACCATATCTGCTTTTCTCTCCCACGTGGCCTCTTCCGTCCCTCTATGCTTCCACAACACCTTGACCAACTCTATGGTCTTGCCACGCAACACCTTGCTATCAGAAGCAAGTATCTCAACGGGCTCTTCATTATAGGACAAATCTGGATCTAACTCTATCTCCTCAACGGGCATCACATGAGAAGGATCTGATCTATATCTCCTAAGCATAGACACATGGAAGACATCATGAATCTTTTCTAACTCAGAAGGTAACCTCAAACGATAAGCTACAGGCCCAATCCGCTCAACAATCTCATACGGACCAATGAACCTCGGACTCAACTTGCCTTTCCGGCCAAATCTCATTACCTTCTTCCATGGAGATACTTTCAGAAATACTTTCTCACCCACTGAGTACTCAACCTCTTTCCTCTTCAAATCTGCATAAGACTTCTGGCGATCGGAAGCTGCTTTCAAACGATCACAAATCAACTTCACTTTTTCTGTCGTTCCCTTAAGCAAGTCTGGCATAGGTAACAATCTCTGACCTGTCTCAGCCCAACAAATCGGAGTCCTACACCGTCTACCATACAAAGCCTCATAAGGTGCCATCTGAATGCTTGTCTGATAACTGTTGTTGTAAGCAAACTCAACCAACGGTAAGTGCTTCTCCCAAGAACCCTGGAAATCAATCACACAACAACGAAGCATATCCTCTAGAATCTGTATCACTCGCTCTGACTGTCCATCGGACTGCGGATGATAAGATGTGCTGAAATGCAGACGGCTACCTAAAGCACTATGCAAGAAACTCCAGAATCTTGAAGTAAATCTAGGATCCCTATCTGAAACAATAGACTTCGGAACCCCATGAAGTCTTACAATCTCACGGATGTACAAGTTTGCCAACTTGTCTAAGGAATCCACAGTGTTCACTGCTAAGAAGTGAGCACACTTAGTGAACCTATCAACAATCACCCAAACTGAGTTCTTCTTCGAAGGAGACAAAGGCAACCCCGATACAAAGTCCATGGTGATCCTCTCCCATTTCCATTCCGGAATTTTCAAAGGCTGTAGCAAACCTGAAGGAACCTGATGTTCTGCCTTCACTCTCTGACAAACCATGCAACGGCTCACATACTCGGCTACATCTCTCTTCAAACCAACCCAGAAGTAGTCATTCTTCAAATCTCTGTACATTTTAGTACTACCAGGATGCATAGAAAAGGGACTCGAATGTGCTTCACTCAGAATCTGACGTCTCAATTCAACATCTTCTGGTACAATAATTCTATCTCTAAAGCACAACAAACTCTCACCACTGAAACTATACTCAGTCGGTCTTCCTTCGGCTATGTCTTGGACATGAGGAATTAAGCTCGCATCTTGCAACTGTTTCTCTCTAATCAACTGAATCAAAGAAGGCTTTACTTGCAACTCGGTGATCAAACCACCATCATTGGACACACTCAATCTAGCAAACATAGCTCTCAGCTCAACGGCCACTTTTCTACTCAAAGCATCGGCTACCACATTTGCTTTACCCGGATGGTACTCAAGGGTCAAGTCATAATCCTTTAGCAACTCTAGCCACCTTCTCTGTCTCAAATTCAACTCTTTTTGTGTCATCAAATATTTCAAGCTCTTGTGATCGGTGTAAACTATACACTTCTCACCATACAAGTAATGACGCCAAATCTTCAATGCAAACACAACTGCGGCTAGTTCTATATCATGAGTAGGATAGTTCTTCTCATGAATCTTCAACTGTCTAGAAGCATAAGCAACAACTCTCCTATCTTGCATCAATACACATCCTAAGCCTACGTAGGAAGCATCACTGTAGATCACAAACTCCTTACCTGAAACAGGTTGCACTAATACTGGAGCATTCGTCAAGGCTTCTTTCAATTTCTCAAAGGCCTTCTGTCTTGCATCTGTCCATTCGAATTTGACTCCTTTTTGCAACAGCTTAGTCAAAGGAGCAGCTACTCTAGAGAAACCATCAACAAACCTCCTATAGTAACCGGCTAATCCTAGGAAACTTCTAATCTCGGTCACAGACTTAGGCTGTTTCCACTCGATGATAGCCTCAATCTTCGATGGATCAACTCGAATACCTTCGGTCGAAACAACATGGCCAAGAAATACAACCTCTCGAATCCAGAACTCACATTTGCTAAGCTTCGCATACAACTGATTGCTTAACAATCTCTGTAAAACAAACCTCAAGTGTTCTTCATGTTCTTCTTCTGTCTTCGAGTATACAAGTATATCATCAATGAAGACAACCACAAACCTGTCTAAATAGTCTCTAAAAATTCTGTTCATCATGTCCATGAATGCTGCAGGTGCATTCGTGAGCCCAAAAGGCATCACAAGAAACTCATAGTGACCATATCTAGTCCTAAAAGCTGTCTTCGGAACATCACACTCTTTCACTTTCAACTGATAGTATCCAGATCTCAAATCTATCTTCGAGAATACTGAAGCACCTCTCAACTGATCAAACAAATCATCTATACGAGGCAACGGATACTTGTTCTTCACAGTCATCTGATTCAACTGTCTATAGTCGATGCACATGCGCATACTACCATCTTTCTTTTTCACAAACAACACGGGAGCACCCCACGGAGAACTACTAGGCCTAATGAAACCACGGTCTAATAATTCTTGCAACTGACTCTTCAATTCTTTCAACTCTTTCGGAGCCATGCGGTACGGAGCTATCGAAATTGGATTACACCCTGAAACTGTCTCAATCACAAACTCAACATCTCTGTCAGGAGGCAAACCCGGCAACTCTTCAGGAAACACATCTGGAAAGTCACACACTGTTCTGATATCTTTCGGTCTAGTTTCACTCATGTCCGGATTTATAACATAAGCTAAATAGGCTCCACATCCAGAGTCCATCAACCTATGAGCCTCTAAAGCTGACACCACATTAGACAAGAACTTAATGTTCTCGCCCACTACTACTATCTCGTAGTCATCAGAAAGCTTCAAATAAATTCTCTTCGTCTCAAAATCCACACTAGCCCGATGCTCAACCAACCAGTCCATACCCAGAATAATATCAAAACCGTAGAATGGAAGTTCCATCATATCAACTGAGAACATATGACCCTGAATCTTCAGTGGACACCTCCTATACATACGTCTAACCACAACTGTCTCCCCAAAAGAACTAGTAACATGCATACCTACGTCTAAGATCTCAACAGGGATATCTAGCTTCTGTGCATGCTCACTCAAAATGTAGGAATGCGTAGAACCCGAATCCACCAAAGAAAGCAAAGACATAGACTGTAACTCGAAATTACCTGCTATCACATCGGTGTCGTTCCCGGCTTCTCTCTGAGCATAAACTCTTGCTGGTCCTCCCGCTTCTGGCTGTACAGCCACAACATGAGCAAGATTCCTCTGAGCATCTACCCTAGGTGCATCAGCCCTAGGTTGGAAGTAGCCACGACCGCGCCCACGACCTCTCTGGAAATCATTACCTCTCGTAGGAGCCTGAGCTATGTTCGGTGCCTGAGCTGTCTTATGTGGACAATCTCTCTTAAAGTGGTCCCTCGAGCCACAGTTCCAGCAAACATAGGAGTTACCCCAACACTCACCAGCGTGTCGTTTCCCACACTGTGCACACTCGGGCGAACGCCCTTCTCCTCTATAGCCCTGATGGCCTCTACCAGGGTGGCCACCGCCACGTCTCTGATCAAACTGATGCCCACCACCTTTGTGCCTCTTGGCATCTCTACCATCAAAGTGGTTATGTCTCTTGCCAGAGCTAGAACCACCAGTTCGTTTGGCCGAACCCAAACTATGTTCTAAATCTTTGGCCCTCGCGACCAACACATCAAGGTCTGAGTAATCAGAAGCTAAGGTGTACCTCTTAACCTCTTCATTCAACCCGTAGCGGAATCGGTTGCAACGTTCCACTTCAGTAGGAACCAACTCTGGGGCATACTGACTCAAGCGAACAAAGCGAATCTCATAGTCAGTCACAGAAGCATCTCCCTGAGTAAGAGCCATGAACTCTCTCTTCTTCTCATCCAAGTACCTCGGTCCCAAGTACCTCTTTCTGAATGCAAACTCAAAGAAATCCCAATCTATCTCGGCCTCTGGAATCCCGGCAGTAATGGTGACCCACCAGGTGTAGGCATCACCTTGAAGTAACGAGATCACACAACCCAGTCTACGTGCGCCCGCACAACCCATCTGAGCCAAGATTCGGACTGTCTTCTCTAACCATAACTCCGATCTCTCCGGAGTAGATCCTCTAAACTCCTCGGCTCCCAAACTACGGAGCCTCTCCAAAGGTAGACTAGCATCATCGTACCTAGGCTGAGCTGCAGCCTGAGCTCCCGCAACTGCAGCCTGAAAAGCTCCCGCTATCGCTTGTACTAGCGGAGTCATATCAATACCAGCTGGACCTTGGCCACCCTGGCCACCTTGAGGTTCCTCTCCTTCAACTCCATCATCGCCTCCAACTCCAGGCGGAGGAAGTGGTGGTGGAGGTGGTGGAGCGCCAACTCCCGCGGCCACCGGCCCTTCCAAATAAGCCTCCACACCAACAGCCGGCTCAATAGGAGCCGCAACCCGTGGTTCCTGACGAACTATTCTTGGTCTACCTCTCGGTCTAGACATTTCTCTCACAAATATTAACTACAACCACAACAACAAAACATACAAGTTGGGTTAGCAAGGCAAGGCTTCCAAGTGTTCAAGTACGTTCCCTTACTAAAACAAAACCATTTTCCAATGTAATAGTAGCAATGGGACTCCCACACACATGCTTTGAATAAAACAAGCAACATGCTTACATGATAAGCAAACACCGTGCATTTTAATCATAAAATACAACTTACTCACTTACCTGCCCAAGGTTTCGGAAACCTTCAGCTCTGATGCCAACAAATGTAACCCCCGTAGCCCGGTCTAGACGGCTGACGCGAACTACGAAGATTACACGGGGAAAACCAAAGTCAACCCGAAAGTTAACCTTGATTAACGACCCTTTTTTTTTTCTTTTTAAACTTGTCTAGATGCACATTAAACCTAGGCATACTCTTGAGATAACCATACTCAAAAATCACAGCAATCGGAAAACAATAAGGGACTCAATTGCACAAAATACGAATTTAGGGACCAATTTGTAAATTCTAGAAACTAAGAGGACTTTACCAAATTTTAAGTTACCATTATGATATTAGTCATGTTTCATACCTCTCTGCCAAATTTCAACTCAAACGGACATCTCAAGCCCAATTTTTAAGCTTCAACTGTAAGGGGGTATTGATACCCGTCAGGAGGGTATTGATACCCCTCCTCAGCGGTATCGATACCCTTAAAAGGGTATCGATACCCTCCCCCCAACGGTATCGATACCCTTAAGGTGGGTATCGATACCGAAATTGGCAGTAGCTTCAATCACCAAAAAGGTATCGATACCCTCCTGTTGGGTATCGATACCCCCTGCTACGAACCTTCAGTTTGAGCTGATTTAAGGCACAAGAAGGCCCCTAAATCCCTCAAAAAACCCAACCAGCACACTAACATCAATCCTAAGGCAAATCAAACATAAAATCATGCTTTCATAAGGACCAAAGGGCACAAATCAACATGAGCAATTTAGGCATGAGTTAACATTCATCAATGCAACACAATTCACACACAAACAAGGCATCAAGGAGTCTAAACATGCTCCTAACAACCAACAACTACTCATCAAAGCCATACATGTCCCATTGCTCAAACTATTACATGTCTAACATTTAAAAACCATACTTGAAGCACTCAAGGCTAACAACCACACTTGGAGCCTTCCACTTGCGCGAGCAACCCACGAACTAAGGGTCTGCAATGTTGAACAAAGAGAGCGTAAGCAATAATGCTTAGTGAGGGTAAGCTCTAAAAACAAACCTCAACATTGCAGGGTCCGAACACAATCTAACCAAAGCATCACACAAACATATCAAGAATTTACAAGAGCCACAATATAAGATGCATGAACAATTTATACTGTAAATGTCATGCTCTCCAAGCTCTAACTTCCTCAATATAAACAGCCACAACCCACATTTCCATGCCTAGCATGTACTCATCATGACATCACCGTCATACACCATTTCCATGCATAGCATGTACTCAACATGACATCACCGTCATACACCATTTCCATGCATAGCATGTACTCAACATGACATCACCGTCATACACCATTTCCATGCATAGCATGTACTCAACATGACATCACCGTCATACACCATTTCCATGCATAGCATGTACTCAACATGACATCACCGTCATACACCATTTCCATGCATAGCATGTACTCAACATGACATCACCGTCATACACCAACCACATTTCCATGCATGCTTTATGCAATACAAAACATGCCTCAACTCACATGTATAATACAATATACATAAGCATTCATACATTTAAGTTCATCCAAAGGCTTTAGATCAAGTTTAGGATTAGACTACCACACTAATCCCAACTCTAGGTGGGTCTACCAAGCCCGACCTAGTCCGTATACTCGAACCAACCATTTTAAAACCACTTAAAACATTTAACCACTCACCTAAGCTTCCTAGCTCAAGACCAAGCAAGCAACAACCTTCAATTTTCCGGATTCACTTCCGATGCTTCACCAATGCCCAAACTTGATTCTAATCAATCCCAAACACCAACAAAATATCCAAAATCAATAACTTGTCATCGAAACTAACCCGGAACATAATTCAAACATTAAGCTCAACATTTCAAGCCAAGAACCCTTTCAAACTCCTCATTTTCGTACTCATATTTTACCCAGCAGAAAATACCATTTTCGAACATCCAAATGACATCTAAATGGTCCCAAAACACTTTCCTCACATACATATATCATCAGCCTTTCAACCTAACTCTAAAACTCACCAAAATTCAAGTTTTAGACTATTCAAAAATGGCCATAAATACCCATTTCGGATTTTCATCCAAAATTACTCATTTTAACATATTATGTGTATTTTAAGGTGACTAACTCAAAACCCATCTCAATAATTCAAAATCAATTGAAAAACTCAATAAAAACTCAGATTTTCATTAAACTTGAAAATCACAAAAGTGGGTAGTTTCGAAATATAAAACTATGTAAACGTAGAGGATGAAGAGGAGAGTTCGAATATGTAATTACCTTCAAAAACGCCCTTGAATTGAGGAAGAAATCAAAGGAAATAGTAATGAGGGTTTGAGAGAATTTGGGGTGTTTATGAACGGTGAAGAAGAAAGATGAAGAAGAAAAGATGATATAAGGTGGTGTTTATTTTTATTTTGGTTTAATTACCAAAATGATCCCTCCCTTTCTTTCTAAACTCAATTTGCTCATACTAAGGTCAATTTGATTAAAATAAATTTTACCAACTCGAACCAATTAACCCGACTAACTCCTAACCCCAAAGCACGGATGTTACAAGTTATGTCATTACGAGAATGGAACCAGAAAATTAGAAAGTTGTCGACAACGATTTTACAAACAATGTTACATAAAATACTTCTATAGAAGTAAAGAAAGAAATCGAGGATCTTGTATAAAATCTATCCAGAAGTATAGATATTGAATTGGACTATGTTGAAAGACGCTTTGAACTTCTAAAATAGAAGAATTTGGACCAGCAGTCCAAACACCTAAAGGTGTAATGCAAGTGTGGCACAAATATGTAGTTGTAAATACGACTTGAACTATGATTTATGAAAAGTTTTAATTACTTCATGGTGGATGCAATTACTTTGGCAGTTATGAAAAATTTTGCATGCGTCTAATTATTTGTGGATCCATATTTATCCTTGAAGGATTTAAAATGCTATAAGCATTTGGAAATTTCCGAGAAAATTTATTTAGACATGTCTCATGAATATTTTGGCGCATTTGGTATAATCGCCTTAGTGAATACTAATTGAGAAAATACTATAAGAATGATCAGATTTCCTTATGTATTTTATAAATGAGTTTGGATCAAGATCCATTATGATAATTTTAGAACTCCTAAAGAGCTTCAAATTGGAAACTCGTGAAGTACTTTTAATACAAGTACTTGAATCTTGACATCAAGTTTATCTCGACCTGAAGATCGAGCATTTTTATATATTTCTTTTTGTCTATGAATAGACATAAGCTGAAAGAATCTTAAAGAAGATTCAATATGAATAGAGCATATCTATTGAGTATCCCAATAGTTGTAAGATTGTTGGATGTGAATAAAGATAATTATATCTTTTCTTGGTTCTGAAGCACCATATATTAGTTGGTTAAGCAATATCCATGGATATACAAAGATAATTACATTTAGATCTTCAAACATTCGTTAATGCCTCCTCAAATGTCGTAGAAATAATTGTTATGCACGAGGCAAGCCAAAAATGTGTTTGGTTAAGATCATTGACCCAACATATCCAAAAGACATGTGAATTTACTTTTACAAGATATGATAAAAGCTACCTTGTGTGAAGATAATGCAAGATGTATATCTCAGTTTGAAAGTGGATACATCATGGAACATATTACTCCAAAGTTTCATCCCTCACGATCTTTAGAAAAATAATATTCAAGATTGAATTATGAAGATTCAAAGATCTTCTGTGATGTTTTCATGAGGGGGAGTAAATACGCGTTGCACTCTTTTTCCCTTAACCAAGGTTTTGTCCCAATGGATTTTCCTGGTAAGGTTTTTAATGAGGCAACATGTTATGCGTATTAAAGATGTGTGTACTCTTTTTCCTTCACTAATGAAAATTTTTTTCTCACTGGGTTTTTATCTTAGTAAGGTTTTAACGAGGCACATTATCTTCATAGACAACCAAGGGTGAGTGTTATGAATATTTATCTATGTGGATGTCTATCATGATTAGAACTTTATCTAAGGAATTTGATTTATTTATTATTAGGAATATTATCTCTATTAATTAGAGTTTAATGTATTATGTACTTCTTATGTCTATAAATAGATGATTCATTGAAGGCATTGTATACACAAGTTTATATTTGAGAATAATACAAATCTTCCTCTTTCTCTCATCTCTTTGTTCTTTCATTCTTGTTTTTTATTCTTATTATTATTCTTTTTTATTTTATTCACAACAATATTTCATTAAAAATTTCTCTGAGGGAAAAAATACACATAGAAACTTAAAAGAAACCCTACAAGAGAACCTCGGCTAAAGCCAAAAACGGCATACCAAAACTAACAAACCTATAACCTGTGCTAAACACCCTCACCAACTCAACCAACATCCAACTCCATAAAATTATTTAATTTATCGGTTTGTGTAATTTTTATTTTTCAAAAAAAAATAAAATATATTGTATGTATTTAATTAATATTTTAGAAAATAAAATATAATTTATTTTATTACGTTGTTTAGATTATCAAGGTTATTTTCTTATAAAATTAAATTATAAATAGACGTGTAACAATATTTTATCAAAAGATGGGAAATGTGTGCTATGCTATGACGTTGCTATCACTATTTTATCGGATTATAAACCCCATACCATTTTCGATAAGCTGTAAAATAAAAATAGTATACGTTAGGCAGGTTTCCATACATTTTCATTAATTCTATGGTTTTTAAAAGTAAATTCATGGATTTTTTTATAATGGATTGTAGAAATTTTTTTTGTGTATAAAAAAAAGTCTCTGATCTGATTATATAACGCTTATCTTTTTTTTTAGATTTGTTATTTTTTATTATTTTTTAATAAAAACCTCTAGTCTTATTAAAAATAAAAAATATCTAAAATTACAATAAAGTTTACAACTATCATCGTAAACTAAATGTATAATTTGGACATTTTTCTATACCATTGACATAAGAAGCTAGCTACCTTAGATCATATAAGGACCATACATAGAAAATGTTAAAAACCCAATCAAAAGATTCGAACAAAAAATAGATACGAACAAATCTAACTGCATCGGCAAATGAACCACAAAAAGTGGTTGAACTATTGAAAAACCACCGAGAACCGCAAATCAGAGCCGAGCGTCGTGAGAAACTATCCACGAACCCAAACTATGTTTCAGAATTCAATTCGAGGGTCCGAAGCAGGGAAGAATAGCAGGATTACAAATATGCACTATTTTGATCAGTCGTGGCGTCGTCAAATCCAACTCTGAGAAAACATAAAATAAAAAGAATGGTCAAACAATCGAGAAAGAAGACGAAAACGTGCTAAAAGACATAGAAAAACGTGTTATAAAGACAGAGTTATTCTTATTAAAAAATAAAACAAAAAATAGAACCAATTGACAACAACAAACATCAAAACTGGTGCTGCCGCCAGTTAAACAAAGTTAAAGAAGAAGAAAACGCAATGATCGAAGAGCGGCGGAAATCTTATTTTTTTTTATTTTTTATGTTCTAAAACTTTTATTAGGTTATTTTTTATTTTTATTTTGTTTATTAATAAAGATGTCCGGTTAACGTGTTAAAAAAATGAATGGAAATCCTCTGCCCCTTTTCGGTGCCCCTACATATGCCCCCATGCTCAAAATTAACTTCAGGGTTTAGGGTTTTAGGTTTTAGGTTAGGGGTTGTGGTTAGGGTTTAGGGAATTTAGGGTAGGGTGTATTTTTTAGGGTATAGGGTGTAGGGTTTAGGATTTAGAATTTAGGGTTAGGGCTTAGATTTTAATTTTGTAGTGTTTTTTAGTGTTGGGGCATATGTAGGGGCACCGAAAAGGGGCAGACGAATTTTATCCTAAAAAAATAAGCGCACTCGGTTTTATTTTAGATCAGTTGTTATCATTTAATTCACTAATAGTATATATTAATATACATTGTTAATATATCGAATATAAATTTTACAAATTATTAATAAGGTTTAATTATAATACCAAAAAGAAAATACAAATATGGTACAAGGTACAAAATGCATAAGAGGCAATGCAAACAAATGAAATGAGATGGTCCATGTGCCGAGTAGTTGAGTCTCATAACATTATTGAAACTTATAGCAGGAAAAGGGAATTTTAATTTTGATAGAGTTTGGGATTATATGAGATGAGGATGAGGGGGTGTTGAATAGAAGAAAAAAAATTTGTTTTTTTGGTGTATCTATTTATGATTTTACATTGAAAATAATTAAGTTTAAAATTAGAATTTAAAGATAATATATATTTAAGAGTTAAAATTTAATTTTTAATGTTGAACAAAGGACAGAGTATTTAGACTATTTTGATAATGAAGTCAATCATTGTGGGTAGCGCCAGCGCAAACGTTGGAGGCAGAAGATATAAGGAGAATGCCATGCCAAGATGGATCCATGGAAGGTTGCACTTCTAAACTCTAATTGGGTCGACGAACCACGTGAATGCCACTTTCAAGCCACCCCTCCACCCTAACCCCACATGCCTTTTATTTTCCCTTCCCATCATTGTTATTAGGTGAAGTAGCACATGGGGGTTGGGTCTTGTTGATGAGTTGAATATATTGGACGATGGTGGTGGGTTTTCAGGCGGTTCATTCAGACTGATGTGAGCGAAAATATGCGATCAATATTTATAAGAGAGACGAAAAAAATAAAAGAAATAGGGTCTAGATCGACCTTTTAGGAATGATTCAACTTGAGGAAAGTTGATAGCCTCCGCGTATCTATACATGTTCGTTTTTTGAGATTTTGGTGGTTTGAAGGAGAATTTAAAAATTAAGCACCTAATAAAAAGTATTGAAAAAATTAAAATTTAAAAGTTTGCCCCTAATAACATATATTAGAAGGGAAATTGGGTCTCTAATAACAAGTATTGAAAAAAAATAAAAGTATGTCCCTAATAAAAAATATTGAAAACAAAAAATTGGACCCCTAATAACAAATATTGAAAAAATGAATTTAAGAGTAGATCATTAACAAAAAGATGAAAAAATTGAATCCCTAATAACAAGTGTTGAAAATAATTGGGTCAATAATATCATGTATTAAAAAACGAATTTTAAGAGTAATAATAAGTACTGAAAAAATCTCTAATAATAAATATTAGAAAAAAAATAAGCGTTGGGCATGTGCCCCTTTTGCCCATGCCCAAAGACAGCCTTGTATATATATTGGGGAAGGTCTGATGGCTAGGCAGGTCCAGCAATTTAAATTGGTAGTTCATTGACATGTGTAGTAATATAAAATTAATTTACACTTGTGTAATAATGTATCGAGAATTGTAAGTGTTGTCCAAGCAAACATAATTTATAGTTGATACATATTTGATATATAAGTACCAACTTGTACTGTGTAAACATGTGTGAGAGATTAGAACTATCTAACACTAGCGTAATTATGTTTTATAGAGTATAAAAATTTATTACGTTGAAATTAAGTATTGATATGTGGCAATTGTTGTGCAAGTCAGCATAAGTTTTATATTTCAAAATCAATTTAAAGTTTTAAAATTTTTCAAAAAATTTACGAAATCAAAATCATTTTAATTTTCAAATACTCAAATCGATTACAATTTTATTCATTGTTTAGATTTTAAAATAGTTTCAATCAAAAGAAATTTTCCATATAAAGAGGGTACACGATTAAAAAAATGTTTTTCTAGGTAAACATGTTTATTTGATAGCTAAAGTGTATTTTCACTCATTTTGAATTTTATTTAAATTTAAATATTGGTTAAATTATTTGACATGAATGTTGATGTATTCAACTATTTTTTTTTAACTAGACTAATAAATATACATAAATAGTTACGGAATGATAGTTTAAATACTTATTTTTAACTAAAAGTAGTTTAATAACTTAAAGTAAAAAGTAAAATAATTTAAGAATTAGTTTTTTATTTAAGAAAGCTAATTACTTAATATTTTTAATAGTAGGTCAAAGGACATACCATATCTTGAGGTGCATCCGTTCCTGGCTGATGGCAGTATTAAATCTATACCTCTTAAGTTACAATGGTGAGCTAGTGGACTTAACGATTGTCTTGTCAATGTCATTATGTAACTTATGAATGAAGTTACTCTGAAGGACTTAAGTATATCATGCTTCGAAGGTCAGCTTTACTATTCAATGAGTATAAAATGAATAGCTCCAAAGGATTTTTCGAAAAATTTAGTGAGCAAACGATTGTAATGCGGAGAGGTTAGACAGAATCATAGTAAGTATAACAAGTTTATTTCTTTATTTTTTTCCCTATACTTTCTTTCACATTCACTAATGATAACATTATTCAAATTCGAATTGTTAAAGAAAATTAAATAAACTGTCAGTGAAGATTTTGTACAGACACAATAGAAGCGACCGCACAGAGTCCTTAAAAGAGAGGAGCCCAAAAATAAAGAATTTAAATTAAATTAAATATTTATAAAAAAATTATAAATATATATAATTATGTGTATATATATAACAATAATCTAAAATTAAAATATGAAAAATTGAAAAATTTTAAATGAAACTATTTGATTTTTATATATTTGTAAGTCATTTTTTTGTTGCTCAAAAGAATAATTTAATAATATTTTTGTACTAACAGAATTTTTTTGAAAATATATATATATGTATATATCTTACGAATTATAAATTAAGAATCCTATTCTAATAAATTGCACATGGCCCTCAAAATTTTTGAACCGCTTATTTAAACTATACAACTAAAACTGTTCTTTACGTTCTCAAATTTTATATATTTTCGTTTTTATGGAACTCGGTGATCATATCATCATCACATTCACAGGTGTAGTGTTATTTTATCTTTTCCAGTCAAACCAACGGTTGTTACAGAGTTTAAAATAATAAGACGGAGATCTGGCAAGATCCCTGCATTATCAAAGACAGTGCTGCGTCCACTGCGGTGTGTGTTCTCTTTCATTCTTAATAATATTAGTTGCAAACTTCCAAAACAAAATTACTTTTTAAGAACCCCAACTTTTTATGCCATGAAGTTGGGGTTTCTTGCAAATTTGTTTTTAACAAAAAGTAAAACTCGTAGTCGAGTAATTTCAGAAGTAAACGGTGATGTTACTTTTTCCAAGTGGCTCGGGTTCGAACATCATAGTCTAAATGGTGTATTGCGTTATCAAAAAAAAATTAAGATTATAGTACATATACTACCATATAATCGAGAAATTATTAGATGGGCCCAGCTCATCACGTCATCTATGATCCATTTAATAATATTCATACATTTCAGTGTAACTTTCAAGTAATTAATCACTCCTTAGTTACATGTAGGAAATGTAAATATTCATCTTGAAAAAATGACAAAAATATATTATTGGATGAGACCATAGATAATGTGACAAGCCAAACCATATAATCACATTATAATATTTTTAAAAAATTAAAAATAGTAAATAAGAAGGAACCGGCCTAATTCTGGTTTCAGTCCCTAGATGTTGAAATTTAATATTCAATCGCTCCTCACTTTAATTTGGTGGATTTTACTATCCTTGTTTTTCTATTGTTCTCTCGGTTCTTCAAGGCTTTGTCCTGACCAAATAGGAATCTTTTATCTTTTCTAGTGCTCCTATTTATGTCCCACATTAAAAAATAGGTTTAAGAAATTTGGAATTGAGTGTAGTGTTTTGGATTTAGAATCTAGGGTTAGGGGTTAGAATTTAAATTTTAGTGTTTTTTAGTATTAGACCATAGAAAGGGACATCGAAAAGGGGCAGAGAATTTTCGTCCGTCTTGACTAATCTGAATCGACTCACGTTGCACACCTGGCTTAGGTGGGTGAGTCTCCCGGCGAAGATTTTCTACATACACAATATCTTGGACTCGAGACTTGCTTAAGCGATATCAAACTGCTTAACACTTTGACCAACTCGTTAGTTACTATCCTTGGTTTCTATTAGTAGCTTGAAATTGATAACACGTTTTTTATATAAATTTTAATTCTAATCCTAATCCTACGTAGAGGAAAAAGAGAATGAAGACTCTAGAGGAAGAAAGATAGTACTTCTAATGGATCTAGAATTCATACCTCAAAGTGTAAATAAACAAAAATAAACAACTTAATTAACCAGCTAAATGTGCTCCCTCAAATCGATAAAAAATTAGTTTATTGTTGTGAAAGTTATAACATTATTTTTGTTTTATTATCACCTGACTATATTTTCAATTTGTCACTGCTATGTGGAAATCTTATCAATTATATTCAATTGATAATAAATTTAATTACATGTTAACTGAATTCTTAAGGTCGGTAAAAGATAAAATATATAATGTCGTTACTTTAACATCAATGGTTAACAATATTATCAATTTAGACTTACTAATAACAGTTTAATAGTAGAGGATTAACTTAACTTAACAAGTGGTCTCAGTGGAAAAGCGAATAATGTTCATCTTAAGATACTTATGTTTAATCACTTTTTATCTGTAAAGTGTGTATGCATTGTCAAAGAGTTAAGAATGTGTATGAACAAATACTAACTTGTAATTACTTTAACAATATTAAAAAAGTAGAGGATTAATTGAGCATTCACAATTGGCCGGTTGGCTAAGTTATTTATATTTGTTCTCATATTCTCTTAGCCTAGGTCATGAGTTCTAGACCCATTAAGAGCCCCTAAACAGGATTAGAATTAAGATTTTCTTTTTAAAAAATAGAGAACTAATTTACCAAATAAAATAAAAAGAATAGATCTCTGATATCAATACGATGGAGGGACTAGAAATATAATTAGACGGAAAGTGTTCTTTAAGGTTGGCTAGTACACGAATCCCCAGTCCCCACTCTAACATGAAAATAATGAAGGATTTTAGAACGGGATTTTTAAATCAAACTCATTTTTAAATATTTAATTAGAAAAATGACTCCTTGTCAACATTATTTAGAAAAATGATTTTTATTCATTCCACGTAAGATGAACTCACGTTCTACAGGAAGCGAGTTTTAAACTCGTGTTATATAAAAAGCGAGTTTTATGTTAAAAAAACACGGTAAATTAATTTTATTCTTTTTTACCAACTTATTCAACCCAAAACTCACGTTTTGTAAAAAGCGAGTTTTAAACTTGTGTCCTCTAATTAAATACATTTAAAAGAGGTATTTGATTTAAAGTTGCCTATTAGAATACTGTTTTAGAAGTACATTTTATTTTTTAAGTTATTATATTAGATAAATTATTTTTAGTTTAGTAAATGTTATGAAGTTAATAGTCAACTATCGATAAACAATAAAGTATTAGTATAACTAGAACTCGTGGAGTGGTTACAGTGGTAAAGGAAAATGTATTTCAATCAAGTGACCCGGGTTTGAGCACTATATGTGCACGGTGTATGTGCTTTATTAAATGGCTAAAAAATTTAAACAGATACTACTTTGTAATCATACCAGCATATTCAAAAAAATATTAGTTTAAGTAATATTTTAATTATAATTTTTTATAAATAACTTTAAAACACAGGTAGCAATTTTTAACAGGTATTTTGTTAAAAATTAAAATCAACAGCACACGTGATTTAGATCCAAATCTCAATGATAAAAATATGGGTTAAGTTCTTTGCTTTTTAATAATTAGTTATATTTGATCAATTGGTCAATTAATTCATATCAGATATTTTAAATTATTTATTATGCAAATGATCTTTTTAATTCAGTTTATTCAGATTTAACGTTTCATCCTTTAAATCAGAATGCACCTATGATTATATGTTTGAAGGGTAAATTTATAAAATTCTAGGGGGCAAAAATAGATTTTCAATAAAAAATACATTAAATATTTTTTAAATATTTTTAAATCATATATAAATTTTAAATTTTTATGGGACGACCTCCCCTTGCTCCATCCGTGTTTAAAACCAAACTATAATTGATTTAAGTTTTTGTTTTTATTGCGTTTAAGCAATAAGCACTTAAGCATGAACCTTGTCATCGGTTAATTACTTTAAAACTATGCCGACACCCGGAAAAAAAATTGTATTAGATCAAGAAAAACGAAAAGAAAAGAATTTCCTGCAAGACAAGCAACCAATAAAGTAAAGCACTTTGTCTTTCTTAAATATAACTATAATTATATTATTTTGATGCAATGAGGACATGAACACCTCCCCCAGAACGGTCAAATTATACCTTTTTTTTTCTTTATTTATACTGTTAAACTGCTTAAATAAACATTTGCTTTTAAAATTTTAATTGAGTTGGCGTTATCAATTTTCAACTTAGTTGAGAAACTATTTAAGAATAGTTTTATAATTGATAATTAATATTGTTAAAACTTAAAAGAACACTTTTTTCTGTCAAAAGAATTTAAAAGAAAACTTTTTAATAATACAAGACGGAGGTATACATGGGATGAAAGGGATTGTTGCCTCTCTCAAAATTTTTGGTATAATAATATTTTAGGTCATTTTTAGTGTAAATATTAATTAAATAAGACATTTGCCCCTCTCAATTTATAGATTTAAAGATTTAATAGACTCTTGCCCCTTCTAACGTTTGATCCTAGCTCTGTCCCTAAACTTAAAATCTTCATTCACGGGGACGAAGCGGGGAAGTTTTATCACCGAAGCTCAAATGGGAATGAGAACGATGATTGCTATATCCGAGCCGTGAGGATAACCAAACCGTACTCGTATAGATCATCGTGGGGATCCTCGAAAAATATTCGTAGGGATCCCCAATATTTTACAAAGTTGGATGGTTGTTAGGGTAATTTACCCATTAAACAACAAAAATCTAATCTCCCACAACATGAGTATGGTTGGTTGGAGTAATTTTGGAAATTTTTCGCAAATTTCATAAAAATAATTAGAAAGTGGTCTATACATCATTGTAAACATGATTCAATCTAGTTTTATTTAAAATGCATGATGATCGGTTTCGATGTGTATTTTAAAAAATATGAATATTTCAATGTTGAAATGTCATAAAAATTTGGCAGCATATTTCTTAGAAAACAATTTTAGCAGTGAGTTTTAAAAATCACCAAAACTTCTACAAGATAAATCAGGAAGTGAGTCTTATATTTCTATAACCATACAGATGTTTTGATTCATTTAAAACAAATGGTTCTTGATTTCGAATTATATATTATGAGTTATTAATTTTTGAGTGAGCAAAGCTCATAAGAAAAAAAGATTGTAGATTGTTCCAAAAAGAACAATGGCAGTGACTTCAAAAATTCGCCATAAATTGTACAAGTAAAATTAGAAGAGGTAATTTATATACTTGGAAAGATCATCAAATCTAGTGCCTTTTAAAACAAACGGATCTTAATTTAGAACGGCAGATTATTAGTTGCATATTTTCTTTTAAATGTAGTGCATCTATCACGTTTCAATAGTTAATATTTTAGTCATGTTTTATAGTTTTTAAATGGTTTGTTTGTTGGTAAAATTAAATTTATCATTTATGTTTGCAATTTTGGAGATTTAAGATTGAGTACTTGTTTTAATGTATTCAGTTTTTTTTTGTATGAAGATTTTAACTGAAAACTGCGAAAATCCGTAAAGGATGGGTATAAGGACCAAAAAAAGCCTAAAACATTTAATGGGAATTTTTAAAATTGTACCTGAAAGTGTTGTGTAAGGAGTGGGAAATGCAAAACCGTCCTCGGCCCGCATGCATTGCCACCCCTACGAAATATATTTATCTTTTTGACGGGTGAGATCTCAAAGGAAATTAGGTTTCAATTTTCTTTTAGGACATAATGCTAAAAAATGTCACTAACGTTTGACTGAATAGTCACTTTGGTCATATTCTTTTTTAAGCAATTTAACCCTCAACTTTTCATTTTGGGTCAAAATAGCCCCTCTACAGATGAAAATTGTTAGTCAACTGATGATAAACAACTTGAAATTGCTTGATAAAATGACACGTCAAAAGAACAAAATATTTTATATTTTATACAATTTTTTAAAATTATTTTTTAACTCATGTGTCATTCTGTAAAGTCAACATATTTGTCTATATGATATTGCTATTGCGTCGTGTATTGCCATAGAGGTTTGTCACGTCATTTTAAGCCATAAATCGTTAGTTGACTAACAGTTTTCATCCACATATGGGCTATTTTCACCCAAAATAAAACGCTGAGAGTTAAATTGCTTCAATAAAAAAGAATATAAACTAAAATGACTATCCAGTCAAACGTTAGGAGTATTTTTTGACATTACACCTTCTTTTAATTTCTTGCTTCCCATATGTATACATGAATTTATAGAAGGGGCATTTTATTTTTTTAGGATTTTTATTTTAATAATTTAATCATTAAATTTGTAAATGTGATTGTATTTTTATATATGTAATTTTTTTAAATTAATCTGTTATTTCTATACTATTGGTCTGGAATTTTTATTTATTAATATATATTTTTAACAATTAAATTTTATATAAAAAGTTAAACTTTTGAATTTAGTTTAAACCTAACATACATGATCTATATAGATAAAATATTAAATATGATTGTTTGATTCTAAAAAACCTAAGAAAATTCTGGAAAAAATTCAGATTCTTTTTCAGAGATTTGTTTTTTTTATATTTTTTTAACAATCTCATTTTTATAAAAGTAATTAAGCATAATTAGCCTTTTAGGGGGGAATCCTAGAAATTGTTCTTAGATTCATTTTAAAGTTTTTTTTTAATAAGGATTTTAAATTTTTTAAGCATAATTACATTTTCCAAAAATATATAAAACTTGAAAAAAATCTGATTTTTTTTTTGAATATGCTGATGTAATGCAAGGGTAGCATCTGTTCAACTTTCTTAGTCTTTTCAAAGAAGGCACACACAACATGCATTTCTGGTGCTCGAACCCGGGTCCTAAGAGATGATAAACATCTACCTTTACCACCAGGACACAAGGGGATGAGCAAAAATCTGAAATTTTGATATTTCTTTTTTTTTAATTTTTAATGATTTTTGTTGGAATGACAACTGGTATTCAATCCATATGTAGACTAACTTTAATTGAGTACTGTATAGTTCCACTATGGGGACGTGGTTCAGTACCCACTTTGTTTAATTTAAAATGCTAATGTTCAGATCAATAACTTTACTTAATATGCTTTACGTTTTATCTCGTCAGATTATCAAGAATAAGCAGTTATAGGTTGTTAGTTAGTTTTGTTTCCAGCTAAGCATAGTCAACATTTGACTTTTTTTTTAATTCTTTCGTATAAAACGGTGCGTTTTGGTTAAGTTTGTATTGAGTCAGTTTTATCAATTTTAATAAAAAGTTTCATGTTTCTTTTCTCTCTCGTCTAAACCGAAAATCCCCAAATTCAAGAATCTGAGAATTCTTTCAACCCTAACCAGAAATCTCAAGAAAAATTCAATCGTCAGTTTACGATTTCAACATGGTATCAGATGAATCTTCGCATTCTCATCCTGAATTGCTTCGATTCAAGAATGATGATCCTGCTGATGAATATTACATTCATCCCAATGAGAACCCGACGTTGGTTCTCACCTCTTCTCTTCTGAGCGGCGACAACTATCACAGCTGGGCACGCTCGATGAGGATGTCACTCATCTCGAAGAACAAGTTTTCCTTCGTTGATGGCTCAATTAAAGAACTCAAGAAGGACGACCCTAAATACCAGGCGTGGATGAAATGCAACAACCTGGTATTGTCATGGTTACAGCGCGCTTTGAATCAAGAAATCGGGCAGAGTGTGCTTTGGTTCGACCGGGCGTATGAGCTTTGGAAGGATCTTTTTGACAGATTCAATCAAGGAGACCTCATTCGCGTCTCAGATTTGCTTCAGGAATTTTATTCCTTGCCACAAGGTATTCTTTCCATCTCTGCTTACCATACGCAATTGAAGGTGTTATGGGACGAAATTTGTAATTTGCGTCCGTTGTCTAGTTGTTCCTGTCTGGCTTTGAAGTATAGGTCAGAAGATTTTCTTCTGCGTTTTCTTAGGGGTCTTAACGAGAACTTCTCAGTTCCTAAATCCCAGATTTTAATGACCAAACCTTTACCTTCTGTTAATGAAGTCTTTGCCATCATGATACAACATGAAAGGTCTGTTGTTCCTATAGTCACTGATTCAAATATACTCCTTGCTGATAGAAATACTCTTCGAAATATAGATCAACATGTTCCTAGGTTTGAAACCAAGTCTGGTTCTTCTAGGAAGTTTTTCAGTAACAATCCTTCTAAAAGACCCATGTGTGTTCATTGTGCATTGTATGGTCATACAATCGAAAAATGTTACAAAAAGCATGGTTTTCCCCCTGGTTATAAAAGTAGAGGTCAGCAGAGTAGGGCTAATGCTGTAGGGTCCTCTGATCAAAATATTTTTGATGAGCCTGGGATGGTTAGTCCTACCTTATTTACAAAAGAACAATATGAGAGTCTTTTGTCTCTAATTCAAGAAAAGGGTTCTGGTGCTCCTGGTGGTCTTTCTACAAATTCTGAAAGCAAGATAAATGCTTTATCTTCAGTCTTTGATGGGCCAGCTAAGGATTCAGGTATGGTTTTTGCTTGTAATTCTAATGTTCTTTCTGCTCCCTGGATACTAGATTCAGGGGCAACTGATCACATTATTAATTCAATGCAATATTTTGTTTCTTTCTCTCCTGTAACACATAAGTGTGTAAAACTACCTAATAATGAAGTAGTTAATGTGACACATATTGGAACTGTTAGGATTTCTGAAAATCTGTTGTTACATAATGTATTTTATATTCCTAACTTTGGTTTTAATTTGGTTTCTGTGTCTCAATTAACTAAGGATAATTCTCTATGTTTAATTTTTTCTTCTGGTTTTTGTTGTATACATGATCTTCTTACTTGGAAGACGATTGGTTTAGCTAAGCTTGTCTCTGGCTTGTACGAGTTGCAGGTTTCTTCTGTTTCTTGTGTTTCAAATGGTAGTTCTGTTGTTGTTAAGGATTTTATTAATAGTACAGTAGCTAGTAATAAGTCTGAGGATAATCTTTCTGTTGTGCCTTCTGTTGTGCATGATTCTGCTGATAGTAGTTTTGTGGTTATTCAAAATTCTTGTGTAAATGTTTCTGCTGATAGTAATTTTGTTCTATGGCATGCTAGGTTAGGGCATCCCTCTAAACAGAGGATGTATTTCTTTTCTAACTTACATTCTGAGATTTCTTATTCTCAGAATATTGATTGTGAAGTTTGTCATGTTGCTAAGCACAAAAGACTGCCTTTTGTGCCTAGTACTTCTGTTTCTGCTTCCATCTTTGATCTCATACATGTAGATGTATGGGGACCTTTCCCAATTAAGAGTATATATGGTCATACATATTTCTTAACCATAGTAGATGATAAAAGTAGGTTTGTTTGGGTTTATCCCATGAGGTTAAAGTCTGAAGTTGGGAACCTTATTCCTCAATTTTGTGCTCTTGTAGAAACTCAGTTTTCTAAGAAGGTTAAATGCATTAGGTCTGATAATGCTAAAGAGTTTGAAATGATAAAAAAATTTAAAGATAAAGGAATTATTCACCAGCAGTCTTGTGTTCATACACCTCAACAAAACAGTGTTGTTGAAAGAAAACATCAACACCTGCTTGTTGTAGCAAGAAGTTTAAAGATTCATGCTAATTTGCCATTACAGTTTTGGATTGATTGTGTTCTTCATGCTGCATATCTCATTAATATCACCCCTATTCCAGTTTTAGGAAATTTAACTCCTTTTCAAATTCTTTTTCAACAGAAACCAAAGTTTTCTCATCTAAAAGTTTTTGGATGTTTAGCTTTTGCATCCGTTTTGCCTAAGCCTAAAACCAAATTAGACCCTAGAGCTAAAAAGTGTATATTTATAGGGTATCCTCGAAATATAAAAGGTTTTAGACTCTTTGATCTTGAAAACAAAAAAAATTTTATCTCTAGAGATGTTGTTTTTTCAGAACATTTGTTTCCTTTTAGTACATCTAATTCTTTAAATGATGTTATCCTGCCAAGTTCTGATGAGAATCATTTTCTAGATGATGAAAAATTCAATCTTGATCATAATCTTCATTCTTCATTAAGGCAAGATGTTCCTGTTAGCAGTAATGTTTTTCCTAATGCTAATGAAAGTCAAGATATTTCTGTTGGAAATAGTACAGATAATCTTCAGCTTCATTCTTCTAGTCCTAGTGTTTTTAGTCCATCAGTGCTGCTTGAGTCTGCATTACCTGATTCTGTTGTTCAACAGCAACAGAAGAACATTCCTACTAGAACTCGATCATCCAGACAAACTCAATTGCCTGCCAGGTTGAAAGATTTTCAAGTCAGTTTGCCTAAATCGAAATCTTCTCCTCATTCCATTGCTCAGGTGCTATCATATGATAACATTTCTCTTTCTATCAGTCATACATTAATTCTGCTGCTATTGTTTCTGAGCCTAAAACTTACAAGCAGGCTATTCTTCATGATTGCTGGAAACAAGCAATGCATGAAGAAATAAAAGCCTTAGAAAAAAATCAAACCTGGGAGTTAGTTCCCCTTCCCCCTGGAAAACAAACTATAGGATGCAAGTGGGTGTATAAGGTGAAATTAAAGTCTGATGGTTCTTTAGAACGCTACAAAGCTAGGTTAGTAGCTAAAGGGTATACTCAACAAGAAGGGGTAGATTATTTAGATACTTTTAGCCCTGTAGCAAAGATTACAACCATTAGATCTCTCCTAGCTATAGCAGCTGCTAAGGGTTGGAAGCTTCAACAGTTGGACATTAACAATGCCTTTTTGCATGGGTTCTTAAGTGAAGAAGTTTACATGGATGCTCCTCCTGGTTTTCAAACTTCTCCAGGTTTAGTTTGTAAGTTAAAAAGAAGCCTTTATGGTCTAAAACAAGCAAGTCGTAAATGGAATGAAAGACTCTCTGTTGCTTTAATAGAACAAGGCTTTAAACAGGCTTCTGCTGACAATTCTTTATTTGTTAAGGGTGCTGATAATGATTTTATTGCATTAGCTGTGTACGTTGATGATATTATTCTCGCAAGTCCTTGTTTGTCTGCTATTAACAACATCAGAACTTTTTTAAATGACACTTTTAAAATCAAGGACTTAGGAGATTTGAAATTTTTTTTAGGACTTGAGGTTGCTCGATCTAGTAAAGGTATAAACTTGTGCCAACGTAAGTACACTCTTGAGCTTCTTCAGGAAACTGGTTTCACAGATTCTAAACCTGCCAGCACACCTATTTTACCTAGTTCTAAGCTATCTAAAAATGATGGAGAACCTCTTTCTGATATTTCTTCATATAGGAGGTTAATAGGCAAGCTGTTGTATCTTACTAACACTAGGCTTGATATATTTTATGCAGTTCAACAGCTTTCTCAATTCCTTGCTGCACCTACTAGTGTCCATCTAACAGCAGCACATAGAATTTTAAGATACTTAAAAGGTTCTCCTGGGCAGGGATTGTTTTTTGCTGCTGATAATTGTTTAAAAATTAATGATTTCTCTGATTCTGATTGGGCTTCATGCCCAGATTCAAGAAAATCCATAACAGGATTTTGTGTATTCCTTGGCACTGCTTTGGTTTCTTGGAAATCAAAGAAACAGCAAACAATTTCAAGGTCCAGCAGTGAAGCTGAGTACAGGGCTCTTGCTTCAGTCACTTGTGAAATTCAGTGACTTCTTTATCTTTTATCAGATTTACATATTGTTATTTCCCCTGCAAATGTATTTTGTGATAATCTTTCTGCTATAAAAATTGCAGAGAACCCTGTCTTTCACGAGAGAACGAAGCACATAGAGATTGATTGTCATCTCGTTCGTGAAAAGCTTCAACAAGGAGTTTTAATCCTACTTCCTGTCAGAACTCACAACCAAGTAGCTGATTGTTTTACGAAAGCTCTGCCTACGTCCATATTTCTTGAATCTAAGTGCAAGTTGGGCATTCAAGACCTCTATGCTCCAACTTGAAGGGGGCTATCAAGAATAAGCAGTTATAGGTTGTTAGTTAGTTTTGTTTCCAGCTAAGCATAGTCAACATTTAACTTTTCTTTTAATTCTTTTGTATAAAACGGTGCGTTTTGGTTAAGTTTGTATTGAGTCAGTTTTATCAATTTTAATAAAAAGTTTCATGTTTCTTTTCTCTCTCGTCTAAACCGAAAATCCCCAAATTCAAGAATCTGAGAATTCTTTCAACCCTAACCAGAAATCTCAAGAAAAATTCAATCGTCAGTTTACGATTTCAACACAGATCAAGTAATACTCGATAATAAATTAATATTTATGTCTCATATTATACGTTAATTCAATATTGACTTGACATGAACTCAATGAGTAGTTTCAGTGTAAAAGGTGATGATATTCATCGTAGGAGATTCGAGTTTAATCGTTCAAACAGCTTTGTCTGCAAGGTGAGTGTACCTTATCAAATGGTTAAAAATATATGAATAAATAGTAAGTATCTTGTAATCACCTTAAGACTATTAACAAAACATTGATTTGACATTTATGTATAATATATTATAAAAGGAATCTCTAGTTAGAGTTGGGCGTTTGATCGAGTCACGTCAAAAAAATTCGAGTTATTCGAGTTTACAAGCCCTATTTTACTATTCAAACTTTATTTGAATTTTTTTCCGACTCGAGTCGAGTTTATAAAATTCGAGCCAGACGAATCGAGTCAAGTTTTTGAGTTCGTATACAAATTTAATTGTAATAATTTATAATGTTATAATACATATTGATTCTAGTTTTAACCGCTTTTTGTATCCATATACGATATAAATATATGTTTCTTTATATTTTCACATGTGATATACATAATATATCAACTAGAATTGACAGACTCGACTCGAATTTGAAAACTGGTCAAATAATTATTAAAAATCTCGAGTTATTCAAATTTTTATTTCATAACTCAAATTTTATTCGAAATTTTTTGAGTAGAGTTCATGAAATTACAAGTCGATTTTGTTTTTGCGTTAAATTGAGTTGAATAATTCGATTTTTCCGAGTCGAGTTATACCCACCCCTATCTCTAGTAAACGTACAAGAAGTGATTGAGCATAGTAGCAGGGTTGCATCATGAATGGGACATGATGCTTTGCGAAGCTTCCTAAATCCTGAAGGATAACAAAAGATGGGTGGATTCCCTTTGTTTTATATATGACTTTTGTTTAGAGGAATTGAATTTTGATACTCCATTTCTCCCCCAGCCCTTGGCGTTATCTCTTCAACTCTACTGTCTACTACTACCTGTGGTTATTGGTATTTATAAATGCATTAATGTTGGAATTTATTACTATTATGGCCATATATGTACAGGTTTCATCCATTTTCAAATGTTCATTTGTTGCTACATGCACGTCACAAGGATTGATTCATACATGTTTCATATGCATTCATCATCAATGTGTGCATCTCTTCCATTCATAAGAAAATCAAACTTTAAACATTATATAATTATTTTTTTATTAAATAGAGACATTACATTCTCATGCTGGGATTTGAATTCATACTAGAAGGAGAAATATGAGCATTTTTAATCACTAAATTAATTAATGGATTATTTATAATTATCTTGTTCATTGCAAGAGAATAAAAATATTTTACTAGTGGATTGAAAATTTCCTTTACGTTCTTATTGTTAGATCTGAATAAAAATAAATCACATGATTCGAAAAGTTGAAAACATAGATGAACATTTTCAACAATAATTTGATATCAACATTATATGCAAAAGCGATAAAAATAAATATGATCTCACCTTAATCATAACCAGAGACGAAACTACTAAAGAGTGAGAGGGTAACTTTCCTTCAACCCCAAAATTTTTTTATCTTTATTTTTATATATAAACTTTTAAAATTTAAGTAACTTACGAATTTGTCTTCCACTTTAAACATTTATGTTTTATCTTCCATATCCAAATGATTCCATCCTCTTTCGTAACACTTGATTGATGTAAATTCTATATTTTTAGAGAACTTTCAGCAGACGAATTTTTTTATATATGGTATGGAGAAAATTTCAATACACAAGCGGTATAAATTGTACTTTTAAGAGTTAAAATTTTAATTTAAGAGAAGAAAAAATTACTTGACCATCTTTTATTTCCTCGTATAACACATGAAATTAAAAGGCTTAAGAGTTCAATAAGCCCTTAATTATTTTTTAAAAAATTAATTAAGTCCTTATATGTTTTTTGCACTCAATTAAGCCCTCAAACTCAAGAAAAAAAATAATTTGACCTTTTTGACTAATATTGACCGTTAACTTTAACGATTTTTTAAAAAAAATTACCACGTGCCGCAACAAGATAATGTCAATTCTCATTTCTAAGAATTTTTAAAATTTTATTTTTAAAAAATATTTATAAATTCTAAAAAAATCTTAAAAAGTTAAAAATTCTAGAAATTATTTTAAAATATAAAAAAATATTTTTAATTCCGAAATTTATTTAATAATAATAAATAATAAATTTTCTAAAAGATTAAAATATTTTAAAAAATTAAAAACATTGAATATTATTATACAATTATAAAAAAAATTAAAAAAATTAAACAATAAAAGTTATTTTGGTTTTCAAACTAACTTTTATTGTTTATATATTTTTTAAATAACTGTTATTATTTTATATTTTAAAAATCAAAATAAATTTTTTTGTTTAATATTTTTTCAATTTATTTTTTATAATTTTACGATAATATTTAATATTTTAAAATTTAAAAATATTTTAATCTTTTAAAAAATATTATTTATTATTTTTAAATAAATTTAGAAATTTAAAAATACTTTTTTATATTTTAAAAATATTTTTTTAGATTTTTCCAGATTATATATATATTTTATATTTTTTATTTTTATTTATATTTTAAAATTAAAATTAAAAAATTCCTAGAAATGACAAACGACATTATTTTATTGCAACACGTGACAAAAAAATTTTAAAAAAATCGTTAAAATTAACAGTGAACGTTAGTTAAAGGGTTAAATTGATTTTTTCCTTGAGTTTGAGCGCTTAATTAGGTACAAAAAATTTAAAGACTATTAATTTTTTTACAAAAAATTATTGTCTTATTGAACCCTCAAGCTAAATTAAAACTTCTAAAAACCTCTCCAAGACATAAAACGATTAAAGTAACTTAAGATAAGGGAAAAAAGTTTATTGATAATATATCGAATAATTATAAAAAAAAATTGGAAAAAAAAAAAGAAAAGAAAAAGAAAACAAAGGTTAAAGGAGCATCTTAACAACAACTACAAGCCCTGCACTTGTTTATTTATTTAGTTATTGTCATGTCATGTCGATGTAGTGTACAAACTCAGAGCTCTGTTCCCTTTTATGTCTGAGCTTTTCCAGTTTTCTTTTTCAGGCTAATGCTATTTAAACCTTTGATAGGACCCTCGGGAACCCCGAGACATGAATCTAACGGTCTACAATGAAAGGAGGCCAACTCATGCAGAGGTAGTCCGTTCATCTCTGTCTTATTTTATTTCGTTTTGACCGCAACTCCACTTTCCCCTCTCTCTATATAACCCCTTTCCACCCTCCATCCCTCTCCGCATCCTTCGTTTTCCTTCCGCTGTTCTCTCCCATTTCTCCACCTTACTTCTTCCTCTGTAATGGCTGAGCAGCTGCCCTCCAAGCGCCAAAGAGAAGAAACCCAAAGCTCAAACGAAGAACCAAAACGCCACAAATCATACAACCATATCCTCTCCTTGCTCGAAGCGGAAGAGGATGAGCCAAGCCAAGACGTCTCTTCTCTCATCACCTCTTTGCAACAACACCTCTCTTCCGACTCCGTTTTAGACCTCCCTTTCTCGCCATCCCAGCCGACAACGCCGCCGTTAAAACCCGACGGCCATGAGAACCCTACGACCATGGTCAGCATAGAAGACTACACCACGGCAACTTCTTCCTTGAAAGGAGACGAGGATTACCCGGACGAAGATAAGGAGCAAGTCATTAGGCATTTGCTTGAAGCTTCCGATGATGAGCTCGGGATTCCGAACAGAGAAGAAGGTGTTGTCGGCTTTGAGTTCGATGAAGGTTTCAACAATGGTGGAAATGGCTTGGCATTGTGTGATGGGTTATGGGAACTTGAAGACGAGGCTGCTAATTACTACACTTTGTTGCAGTCTGAACTCTTCATGTAGTACTATGACCGGAAAAAAATATTAAGCAGAAAGTAATGGTAGGGGTAAAAATTAGAGAAATGGGAAAAACTGAGGAGTGTGGGGGGAAATATGAAAAAATGAAGGCGTTTAATCTTTTTGGGGTTAATTCATTTTGGAACCCTCCCTCTTCTTTGAAAATATCAGGATTTTCCCTATGTTCCTTTGTTCATTGTAAAATTAAATTGTTGAAAAAAGGAAGATTATTCATATTTTGTCCGGGACCTCCTAATTATTTTATTCCTTTTGTATATTGATATGGGCAGCGTAACTTGGACCTCTTCGAGATGATGAACAGCGTAACTTGGAACATTAAGAATTTATTTTTATGGCAAAAAAAAAGTAAACGATTCCAGCAAGTGGTATCAGTAGAAAATCGGACGATGTTTATTTTAAGAGAATCAAGTTTAATCATTTTGTATACAAGGTGTTTACATTTTCAAAAAATTAAAAATATATATAAACAAATACATTGTAATCACTTTCAAACTATTAAAAAAATTGTAATAAGCTCATTATTTTTTTTGAATAATTACTATTTAGAGAAATGAGAAAAAAAGTTATCTTCTTATTAAATCCACAACTTGAGAGAGTACACAGAGCCAATTTAAAAATTTTAATTATCTGTTTTAGGATGGAAATTCTCTACTCCTTTTCGGTGCCCCTATTATGCGCCACGCTTAAAATTAGGTTTAAAAAATTTAGGGTATGGTGTATTATTTTAGGATATGGGGTGTAGGGTTTAGGTTTTAGAATTTAGAGTTAGGACTTGAAATTTAATTTTGTAATATTTTTTAGTGTTGCGGCATAAGTAGGGACACCGAAAAGGGACAGACGATTTTTATCATCTGTTTTAAAGATTGTTGTCAAAATAATAAACCTTGGAATGAAAAAAATTATATCATGAGTCCTTGCCGTCACCTCATCCATGAGACCAACCAATCAAAAATATCTATTTCATTATTTTTTACGTTTCATTTTTTTACCAAGTAAATCTTACATTTAATTGGTTGGTTTCATAGATGATAGGGCGGGAAAAACTCATAATATAATTTCACTTTTAAATGGCTTTTATTTTGTCAATGAATATAACCATAGTACTTCGGACACAACAAGCCTTTAAATGGCTTTTATTTAATCAATGAAATATAACCATAGTACTTGAGAAATGATAATAATAATAAATATTTTTATAGACTCGCTTTTACTTTAAGGATTAATATCTTATACACAGGCGGTAAAAACTGAAAGTTTCTACAAGCGCCTTAGTTTTAGGGTATATGGAGTTTTTTAGGGTATAGAGTTTAGGGGTTTAGGTGTAGGGATTTAGAATTTAGGGATAGTTGTTTCTATTTAAGGTTTAGGGTTTATAGGTTATGGTTTAATTTTTAGGGTAATATGGTGAGAATTTAAGTTTTAACCTATAAACTCTAAATTATAACCCTAAGCATTAAATTGAAACAACTATCCCTAAATTCTAACCTCCTACACCTAAACCCCTAAACTCTATACCCTAAACAAACTTCCTATACCCTAAAACTAAGGCGTTTGTAGAAACTTTCAGTTTCCACCGCCTGCGTATAAAATATTTATCCTTAATTTAATTGCTATAATCGTTTTAATACATTCAAACGTGTATTATTCTCTAGTTTATAGAATAAAAAAATTAAATATTATATTAAATATATATATATATTCATTAATTATTTTTAATAGTTTTAAGTTAATTACAAGATGATATATGTTTATATTTTTTATGTCTTTGATAAAATACACATTGCAGACAAAATTGTCTGAACTTGAGTCTCATAGAGTAAACATCATCATCTCTTTTTTAACATCATCATTTTTCATTGAGACCACTCGTAAAATACACATATTCATTAATTATTTTTTTGAAAGGTCTAAAAATAATTACACGATAATATTTATTCATTAATTGTTTTAAATGTACACAATTTTACCCAGTTTAATAAGTCACTTATTGTAGTGGAAAAAACTTGCACGATTATCCTGTCTTCAGCTTATATGTAATCTTAAGTTTAAATCTTGAACAATACACATTTCTTCCCATTAAAGAAATCACCTTACAAGGGGTTCCAATAACATGACTTCGATTGGTGGTGTTTTTCGTGATTCTACTGGCACTTGGCTATTTAGTTTTTCTAGGAGTATTGGATCGTGTTCGGTTCTGATGGCCGAGTTGTGAGATGCACATGATGCCTTTGCCCATACATGGGTGCTTGGTTACCGATATGTGGATTTGGAAATTGATAATGCAATAATTGTTAAGATCTTAAATGAGAAGTCTGCAATCCTATAAGAGAGTGGGTTGGTTAAACGGATTAAGAGTTATCTGTCCCGGAATTAGAATATAACGGTCTCATATCTCCCGCAAGGCGAATATAGTAGCAGATAAATTGGCGGGTCTGGCCCGGGGTCTTCCATTGGGTGAAACGATTTATTCGTTTTCCCCTTTTGAGGTAGATGCATTATTGATCATTGATCAGACATGACTTATGTTGTTTACATTTTTTTTTGCGCGATTGTGCTTGTTTTTCTAGTTGATACTTTGTACATATCACCATGTGTACTCTTTTCCCCATCTAGATTTAGGGGGTTTTAATAAGGCACGTGGTGATATCCCATTTCCAATAAAAATATCACCTTAAAGCTAATGAGTGGTCCCAGTGAAAAAGAGGATGATATTCATCCTAGGAGACCCGAGTTCAATCCGCTTTGTCTGTAAGATTTGTGGCATTTCAAATAGTTAAGAAAAGTACAAACATATACTACATTAAAATCACTTTTAAGACTATTCAAAAAAAAAACCACCTTAAAGTATCGTATCACATACTATATTATTTGATAAGAAAAAAATCGATAGATAAACGGACTTAACTAATATTAACAGAAGATCTAACAAACTTAAGATTAACAGAAGATCTAACAAACTTAAAATTTAATAATATATATATATATATATATATATATATATATATATATATATATTTATACGGTTCGTTTGTGTATAAAATATAATGTGTTTTCATGTTCGATGGGTAAGAAATAGATACTCATACAATTTTATTTTATTTTTTTTATAAATACTCAGAAAATTCTAAAAATATCTTTCACGGGTGAATAGATTATAAATTAAATTTGTGTATACATGTTTATATAAAATTAAGCATTAAATGTGAAAAGAAAATGGCTTAAACATGAAATCCACTAATTGGGCTAGTGATTAATAATGCTCATCTTATCTCATCTTGTATGAGTTTGAATCTTGGCATGAGAATATAATATCTATATTTAATAAAAAAATAGCTTAAACATACGGCTCTTAAAGTGTTTATATCATCATATTTATATTAGACTAATAAGTTATTGCACCACAATAGGATATTACATGACTTGAAATCCATTTGAAAAATAAATGAAAAAATCGAAATCTATTTGAAAATTATTATTATTTATTTGGACTGAACTATAAAGTAAAGAAAAAAGAGTTAAGTAATTTTTTATCAGATCAATAATCTTCAACAAAATATAATCGTTTTGGTGGTAAAAATTAAAGGGATCGATCTTTGTCGAAAAAAAAAGATTGAATTATATTAGAACAAAGTTATGGAAGAGGCCATTGAGTCACCTGAGTCACCAAGAAAGTCTACACCAGAATCAATCCATGAAGAGGTTGAGGAGGAACCAACGCTTGAGAAAAATGTCATGGACGCAAGTGGAGAATTGAAGGATTTAAGGTTTTTTGATTTGGGATCGAGAAAAAGAAAAAAATCAGAAGTTTCAAAGAGCCTTGCAAGTGAAACTAAAGAGCTGAACTCGCAAATGTCAGGCTCACGTGAGGAAGGTTATAAGGTATAGGGGCAATACTTTCACAAGAAGGGAGACCCATTACTTACTTGAGTAAGGCTCTCAACTCAAGAGATATTGACTTGTCTATTTATGAAAAAGAATACATGGCCATCTTAATGACAGTGACTACGTGGAGGCACTACCTAGAAGAGAACTCATTTATCATTAAAACAGATCATGAGTCTCTAAAGCATCTATTGGAGCAGAAATTGACTACCTGTAGAACTAAGTGTTTTGATATAATATTTAAAAAATGTTTTGGACTAAATTGAAAAGAATTTAAAATATATTTTTAGTCAAAAACAACTTGAAAAATATGTTTAAAGGTTTTACAAGGCTTTGGAATGATTTAAAGTGCATTTAAAGTAGTCAAAACCAAGCTTTTCAAGTGCCCGTACCGATACGGTCTGGTACCGTACCGATACGCCTTAGGGTTTCAACTACAGGAATTTTCCAGTAGCCAAAACCCGTACCGACACGCTTAGCCGTATCGATACGGTGTTTTTTAAAACAGCCCAACGGCTAGTCGCGTACCGATACGGTTGTATCGCGTACCGATACGCCTAACTACCCCAACGGTCATATTTCCCAACGGTCTTTTAATTTGCAGGACCATACCGATACGCTTGGTAAGCGTATCGAAACGCATCAGCTAAAGTGCGCAACAACTACTTTCTTATCGGGACCGTATCGATACGGTTTGAAGGGTATCGATACGCCAAGCTGCAGAACTGCATTTATGGTGGGAAATAAAGGCTCCAACGACTCTAATCCATCCCCAACGGCTACAAACTCAAAGAGAAGTATAAAAGAGACCTCCAAGCATCTAGTTATGGTTAATGCTTCAATTGTTACAACATTATGATGAAAAATTGTGTCTAGAACTTTTATTGTTCATTCTTTGCTTAGACAAAACTAGTGAGCTAAATATTGTTAAATTTGCTCAAGTGTTTAGGTTTTGGGTGAAAGCTTTATAGTGCAAACAATTACCTATTAGAGGGATTTCTAGTTTGCTAAGTCTTTCTTGTGTAAGAGAGTGTTTGATCAAGCTTTGGGTAGAAAGCTTGATCGTTGTAACGATTTCCTCCTAATCTGAGAAAAGGGGACGAAATTCTTAATGAATTTGTTTGGGAATCCTTAGTGGGAAGCTAAGGTAGTGGATGTAGACCTTGGTTAGAAGGTTGAACCACTATAAATCCTTGTGTAAATTGTCTATCTTTTCTTTCCCACAACTACACCCAAATTATCCAACTTTTCCACACTTGGCGAGTAAGAACGGTTGAAGGAATCGAGCCCCCTCACATCTCAACACTATCACTATACAGAAGAAGGGGCTCACCAAGCTACTGAGGTTAGACTACACAATTCAGTACAAGAAGGGAAGAACCAATGTTGTGGCAGATGCCTTATCTAGACAAAATGAAGAAGATACAGGGCTCATGGCCATCACTGCTACTTCTGTGATTCCTGGATGGGTTCAAGATGTGGAAGGGAGTTACAGAAATGATGATGTGACACAAGAAGTCATTGTTGATCTGACTCTGAACAAGAATTCTAAAGAAGGATGAACCTTTTCAAAGAGAATATTGAGATTTAGAGGTAGAGTATATACTGAGAATACAGGGAATCTGAAGCAACAACTGTTACAGGAGATGCATGACTCACCCCAAGGGGGACACTATGGTATTCAAGCTACATACCAAAGGATTAAGGAATTTTTCTTCTGGCCAGGCTTAAAAGGAATGGTTAAGCTACATGTCCAAGAGTGTGAGGTCTGCTAGAGAACTAAAGAGGAACATGTTGCAAAACCAGGACTACTACAACCCATTCTCATTCCCACTCAAGCATAGGAGGTAATTGCCATGGATTTTATAAAAGGGTTGCCCACTTCGATGAAATACAATTGTGTGTTGGTAATAATTGATAAATACACAAAGTATGGCCACTTTTTGGGTCTATCTCATCCCTACATTGCCCTGAAGATTGCTAAGGCCTACCTTGACCAGGTCTACAAACTACATGGACCCCTTAAAATAGCAATCTCAAATAGAGATAAGGTTTTCACTAGCTTATTCTGGAAGGAATTGATGAAACAAGCTGGGACTACGACCCATTTCAGCACATCCTACCATCTAGAGACTGATGGTCAGAGTGAACGACTCAATCAGTGCCTAGAACAGTATCTCAGAGGCATGTGCTTCTTGAAACCCAACAGTTGGGCTAAGTACTTACCCCAAACAGAGTGGTGGTATAATACTAACTATCATACCGCCATTGGAGTAACCCCTTTTGAGGCTTTATATGGTTATAAGCCCCCTAAACAGTCTTGGAATATTAATTCTAAGGTGAACAATGTGCAAGAAGAGCAGTATAACAGAGAACAAATGAATAAGCTACTAAGAGAGAATCTAGAAAAAGCCCAGCATCGGATGAAACATTATGCAGACAAAAAATTACTGAAAGACATTTTAAAAAGGGAGATGAAGTTTACCTGAAGCTCTAAACATACCGACAAACCTCGCTGGCCTTGAGAAAGAATTTGAAGTTGACCGCAAGGTATTATGGCCCTTAAAAGATACAACAGAGAATTGGGTTAGTAGCTTACACACTCGAATTGCCTCTCGAATCTAAGTTGCATCCCGTTTTTCACGTAAGCCTATTAAAGAAAAAAGTGGGAAAGGGAGCTGTTACCTCGCTGGAACCACCGGAGATGACGAGTGATGGACAAGTGAAGGTTTACCCTGCCTTGGTGTTGGATAAAAGAATGGTTAAGCGGCATAACTAGGCCGTCACTCAGTTACTAATACAGTGGTCGAATTTGGGCTCAGAGAACGCCACTTGGGAAGATTACAGCGTGCTGAAGTCGCAATTCCCAAACTTCGATCCTTGGGGACAAGGATCTGTTGAAGGAGAGGGAAATGTCATGGACGCAGGTAGAGAATAGAAGGATTTAGGGTTTTTTGATTTGGGATCGAGAGATAGGGGAAAATCAGAAGTTTCGAAGAGCCTTGCAAGTGAAACTAAAGAGCTGAACTCACAAATGTCGGGCGCACGTGAGGAATTAAATTTGACCAAGTAGAACAACAGCGTCTCGCGAGACACGGTTGAGTCAACTCTAGACGGGCCAATGAAGTGGGTCAGAGACACGGGAAATGGACCGGCTGACTATCAAGCCCAATAGCTGTTATCCGTTGGAGTTGGAATTAAAAGGGATATGCATTGCCCTGATTGTTAGAGTTAATTTTGCCAGTTGTTTATATATTATTTGTACGAACCATATATATACAGGGTTGTACTGAGCTGTGCGTTTTTTGCTTGATGAATGAAATGAAATTTTCTCTCCTAAAACATATTTCCTCTATTATGAAATCTCCTTTTTCTTTAAAAATTCTAGCTTGATCGTTACAATTGGTAATTAGAGCGGGTTTTAAGATCCAACAAGCACACTAGAAAATCTAAGAAGTCACAGCAAATGGGTGACACAGACTTGGCCGCCTTGCAACACCAAATGGACGACATGAAGAAGGATAAGGACACATTGAAGAACATAATGGACAGATTGGACACCAGGATGGATGAAGTCCAGGAGTATCTGAGGAAGATTATTGAGGTTGTAACCAGATCGAGTGAAAGCCCCGAACTAGTGACACCTGAAAAGAACAAGCAGCCAACAACCAATATTCAGTCAAAACAAGAGGGGTAAAAAACATGTTTTAGTTACTTATATTGATAACCATGAAAGATATTCCATGAACCTTGATGAAACTGGAATTTTGTCATCTAAACCACCTCTCACTTCCCCAAATGAGAAAAAAAGAAACACTTCGAACCTCCAGGAGAACCCTAGGATAGAAAAGAGTGGTCAGGATAACATGTGGAACTCTTTTAACCTGAAACTTAAGATTGAGCTATCTATGTTCGATGGGGAAAATCCCAGGGGCTGGGTAAGAAGGTGTGAGAAATATTTTTCTATCTTTAATATCCCAGAGAGCCACAAAATGGAAATAGTTGCTTTGTATTTGAGTGGAAGAGCTGAAACATGGTTCGATGGCTATATGATGCAAAAACATAGAGTCCAATGGCGGGAATTTGTAGCTGATCTATGCCACTAATTTCATAGGAAAAATATGAGTGATATTGTCGAAGAATTTAACAAACTATCCAAGAAAACTTCAGTGGAGAAGTATCAAGACAAGTTTGAGGAGTTAAAGCCATTCATGCTGCAAATGAATGCATCTCTGGATGAAAATTATTTTGTATCTAGCTTTACCAGCGGGTTGAAGGAAGAATTAAGGCACAAAATTAAAGTGCATCCTCTCATGGACTTAGCAAAGGCTTTCAGGCAAGCTAAGTTGTTCGAGGTGGCCCTAGACTTTGAGCTTAGGTGACAAAAGTATATTGTTAAGAGTTTCTCCACGAAATGGTCACTAGGGAATTAGAGGAATGCTAGCTCAAACCAGAACAATAAAGCTGCAACCCCTATACTAAATCCTAAACAGTCCCTCGTGGAATACAAAAGATCTCACAACCTATGCTTTAGGTGTGGAGAGAATTACAACCCTAGCCATCAATGTAAACTCAAACATTTGAATGTGATGAAAGAATGAGAGTCAGAAGAGGTAGAGGAACAAGAAAAAGGGGATAACTTAGAAGGAAAGGTAACCGAGGAGGAGAAATAGCAGGATGTGGAGTTAGAGATATCAATGAATGCTCTCACTGGAAGTGTGGGTTTCAACACCCTAAAGATAGCAGGATCCATCAGAGGGAGAGCCCTCAACATCCTAGTTGATAGTGGGAGTACCCACAGTTTCATCACCCCCACTTGGGCTGAAGATGGGTTAGAATTAGTTTCAACTCCACCACTAGCTATCACTGTAGCTAATAGAGAGAAACTATATAGCAATGCAAAGAGTAATCAGTTGCTCTGGAAGATGCAATAGGAAGAGTTTGAGCATGATTTTAGAGTCTTAAGGATGAAAGGAAGTGACATGGTCCTTGGGGTAGATTGGATGAGTAAATATAGCCCTATACTCTTAGAATTTAAAAAGATGACCATCAGCTTTGAGAAGGAGGAGAGAAACATCACCTTGCATGGAGAAAGTAAAACAGCTAAGGTGAAGTTGATCTCTGAAAAAAGGATGCTGAAGTTGGCTAAGTAGGAACCTGATTGTTGTGGAGAAGTGTATTTGTTGAGCTTGGAAGGGGAAGAAAGTGATATCCCAAGCACTCTATAGGCCCTCTTAGTAGAGTTCACTGATGTTTTTGAAGAACCTAAAGGTATACCTCCAGAGAGGTCACATGACCATGCTATTGTCCTTAAACTAGGCACACAACCTATCAACTTGAGACCTTATAGGTTTCCCTATCATCAGAAGGCAGAAATTAAAAAACAAATCACTGAAATGTTGGCTAACTCAGTAATCCAAACAAGCAAGAGCCCCTTTGCTACCCCTTGCCTAATGGTTAAGAAGAAAGGTGGAAGTTGGAGATTCTGTGTAGATTACATACAGTTGAATGCGGCTACTGAAAAGAACAAATTCCCTATTCCTATTGTTGATGATCTTCTTGATGAATTGAAAGGGGCAGGGTATTTTTCAAAAATTGATTTGAGGTCAGTATACTAAAAGATCAGGGTTAAGAAGGAGGATATTTCCAAGACAGCATTCAGGACACACCAAGGGCACTTCCAGAACTTAATGATTGAGTTGTTTGGCCCATTTCTGAGGAAGTTTGTACTAGTATTTTTCGATGGCATATTGATTTACAGCAAAAACTTAGATGAGCACAGTGAGCATTTGAGAATGGTTCTACAGGTCTTGAGAGACAAATAGTTGTATGCAAAGAAAAAGAAATGCTTCTTTGGTCAGAGACATATTGAATACCTGGGGAACATTCTTTCTGAGTGTGGAGTGGCTACTGATCCACAAAAGATAGAGGCAGTGAAGAATTGGCCAGTACCTAAAAGTCTCAAATCCCTGAGAGGGTTCCTGGGGCTAACAGGGTACTATAAGAAATCTGTGAAGGGGTATGGAGAGATCAGTAAACCTCTGACCATATTACTAAAGAATGATGGGTTTAGGTGGTCTAAAGAGTCAGAAACAACCTTTGAAAAGTTGAAGTCAGCTATGTGCAATGCTCCTGTACTAGCATTACCAAATTTTAGCAAGGCATTTTGCCTAGAAACTGATGCTAGTGTGAAGGGTATAGGGGCAGTACTTTCATAAGAAGTGAGACCCATTGCTTACTTGAGTAAGTCTCTAAACTCAAGAGATATTGACTTGTCTATTTATGAGAAAAAAATATCTGGAAATCTTAATGGCAGTGACTAAGTGGAGGAATTACCTAGAACGTAACTCATTTATCATTAAAACAGATCATGAGTCTCTAAAGCACTTACTGGAGCAGAAATTGACTACCACTATACAGAAAAAGAGGCTCACCAAGCTACTGGGTTAGACTACACAATTCAGTACAGGAAGGGAAGAACCAATGTTGTGGCAGATGCCTTATCTAGACAGAATGAAGAAGATACAAGGCTCATGGCCATCACTGCTACTTCTGTGATTCCTGGATGGGTTTAAGAGTTACAGAGATGATGATGTGGCACAAGAAACCATTGTTGATCTGACTGTGAACAAGAAGTATAAAGAAGGATAGACCTTTTCAAAGGGAATATTGAGATTTGGAGGTAGTATATATATTGGAAAGACAGGGAACCTGAGGAAACAACTGTTACAGGAGATGCATGACTCACCCTAAGGGGGACACTCTGGTATTCAAGCTACATACCAAAGGATTAAGGGATTCTTCTTCTAGCAATGCTTTAAAGGGATGGTTAAGCTACATGTCCAACAGTGTGAGGTCTGCCAGAGAACTAAAGAGGAACATGTTGCAAAACCAGGACTACTACAACCCATTCCCATTCCCACTCAAGCATGGGAGGTAATCACCATTGATTTTATAGAAGGGTTGCCCACTTCGATGAAATACAATTGTGTGTTGGTAATAATTGATAAATACACAAAGTATGGTCACTTTTTGGGTCTATCTCATCCCTACACTGCCCTGGAGATTGCTAAGGCCTACCTTGACCAGGTCTACAAACTACATAGACCCCCTAAATAGCAATCTCAGATAGAGATAAGGTTTTCACTAGCCTATTCTAGAAGGAATTAATGAAACAAGCTGGGACTACGACCAATTTCAGCACATCCTACCATCCAGAGACTGATGGTCATAGTGAATGACTCAATCAGTGCCTGGAACAGTATCTTAGAGGCATGTGCTTCCTGAAACCCAATAGTTGGGCTAGGTACTTACCCCAAGCAGAGTGGTGGTATAATACTAACTATCATACCACCGTTGGAGTAACCCCTTTTGAGGCTTTATATGGTTATAAGCCCCCTACACAGTCATGGAATCTTAATTCTAAGGTGAAAAATGTGCAAGAAGAGCAGTAGAACAAAGGACAATTAAAAAAGCTACTGAGAGAGAATCTAGAAAAACCCAGCATCGGATGAAACATTATGCAGACAAGAAAAGGATCGAAAGACAATTTAATGAGGGAGATGAAGTTTACCAGAAGCTTCAACCATACCGACAAACCTCGCTGGCCTTGAGAAAGAATTTGAAGCTGACCGCAAGGTATTATGGCCCTTACAAGATACAACAGAGAATTGGGTTAGTAGCTTACAGACTCGAATTGCCTCTCGTATCTAAGTTGCATCCCGTTTTTCACGTAAGCCTATTAAAGAAAAAAGTGGGAAAGGGAACCGTTGCCTCGCTAGAACCGCCGGAGATGATGAGTGATGGACAAGTGAAGGCTTACCCTGCCTTGGTGTTGGATAAAAGAATGGTTAAGCGGCATAACCAGGTCGCCACTCAGTTACTAATACAGTGGTCGAATTTGGGCTCAGAGAACACCACTTGGGAAGATTACAGCGTGCTGAAGTCACAATTCCCAGACTTCTATCCTTGGGGACAAGGATCTGCTAAAGGAGAGGGAAATGCCATGGACGTAGGTAGAGAATTGAAGGATTTAGGGTTTTTTGATTTGGGATCGAGAGAAAGGGGAAAATCAGAAGTTTCGAAGAGCCTTACAAGTGAAACTAAAGAGTTGAACTCGCAAATGTCGGGCGTACATGAGGAATTAAACTTAACCAAGCAGAACGACAGCGTCTCGCGCGACGCGATTGAGTCAACTCTGGACGGGCCAAAGATGTGGAACACGGGAAATAGACCGGCTAACTATCAAGCCCAATAGCTGTTATCCGTTGGAGTTGGAATTAAAAGGGATATGCATTACCCTGGTTGTTAGAGTTAGTTTTGTCAACTACTTATATATAATTTGTACGAACCATACATATATATGGTTGTACTGAGCTGTGCGTTTTTATGCTTGACGAATGAAATGAAATTTTCTCTCCTAAAACCTATTTCCTCTATTCTGAAATCTCCTTTTCTTTAAAAACTCTAGCTTGATCATTACAATAACAAAGGATTGCGCAGGGGAATGAGAGTGAGAAGGGCCTCCAAAAGGGTATAACAGATTTTGTCTTTTTATAAGTCTGGACATGTTTAAATAAAACAAGTTGTAATACGCAAGGCATGAATTTGCTGAAAACTTCATTTTGAATACAGAATCAATCTATTCCTTATTCTTAAAATTCTTGTTATAATGTGCTCATGATATTTTGTTGCTTTTATTGAGAGCAACAATGGTCAACAACGGTGAGACCATCAAGACTTTGCAAGACACCACGACTCGGCATGAGATGATTCTAATTTCCTTTCAGAAGCACCGGATGATTAGAAATTTTGGAATGAAAATACTAAACTAACCTTGCAAAATCTGGCTCAACAATTGAAGGCTATTTCGGCTCATATAGGTGTAAACCATAACGAAGATTGAAAAATGGTGCCAAATCGGGGAAAAGTCAAGGTCAAGGTATAACCTAAAGATGATTTTATGTTTGCCCCTCACCTGGTTGAAGTGGAATTATCCATTTTCACCTGCAAAGATCCAAAGGAGTGGCTCGCCTCTGCCTAGGAATTCTTTGAGTTCTACAACACAGATGATCACCATCGCGTAACCATGGCCTCTTTTCGAATGGAGGGGATAGCCAAGGAATGGTACCGATGGATGTAACGCCAACAACAGTTGGTTGGGTGGAATAATTTGGTTGAAGCCATTCGACATTGGTTCTCCGTGACAGAGATTGATTCACCAGAGGTGCAGCTAACCAAGTTGATCCAAACCACCACCTTGGAAGACTACCAAACTCATTTTGAAGAAATGGAATTGCGCACCACTAAAACTTTGTCTGAAGAGTTTCTGACCCAGTGCTTCATTTTCGGGTTGCGATCTAATATCAAACATGAATTTCTTTCCCAATGGCATGTGTCCATAACAAAGGTGCTAGCCCTTTCTCGATTCCATGAGGCAAAGATAGGGGAGGCCAAGAAATTGGTGGGTCGAGGAACTTGGCCCAGATTATCCCCATTATTACCCACCCCCAATCCTCGTCACTCGGGCCCAGAGGACAACCGGGTAGACCACCTCCCTTGGATAACCCAAAATTTTGATCGACCCTTATGCAACCTCGAAAAAATCTCAACATCCGAGGCTCAATCGCGACAAGAGAGGGGTCCTTGTTACTATTGCGATGAGAAGTATGTCATGGGGCATAAATGTAAATATGCGCAATGTTCATCTTGGATGATGATGTTCATGAGGAAACCATCATTCAAGAAACAAGTTCCGGTGATGAAACTAAACTAGGCAAGTTCAGTTGTGAGGGAGACAATCACGAGCAATTTCTGGTTTCTTTCAACGTTTTTACATGTTGTATGATGCCGAATACATTAAGGGTTCAAGGTGAGATAAAGGGTCAAGCGGTGCTGCTATTGATTGACGGGAGAAGTACTCATAATCTTTTGAAGACACAGAGTGCAAAATACATGGGATTGTAGATACGACACCCCCAAATTTTAATGTTCTGCTAGGAAATGGGGAAAAGGATACAAAACAAGGGTTGTGATTGAAATCTCAAGCTGTGGGTAAAAGGAACGGAGGTGAAAACAGACTTCTACGTTCTTCCTCTGGTGGGAGTAGAAACAGTGTTACAAGTTGTGTAGACAGCTGCCCTCAGACCAGTGACCATGGATTTTGCCAAGTTGCACTTCCAGTTTCAAAAGGATGGTATAGAGCTTTAGTGGCATAAAGAGATTGGCTTTGAACCCCCAATCTGTATGCTTCTAGGCTTTTTGACGTATGGCTGAAACCAGGGAGGTAACTGAATGTTATTTTTTACAAATCAGTCAGGAAAGAGAAGAAGCCAGGGAGACTGAGCCAGAATAAATGAAACCATTACTGGAGGAGTTTACAGATGTATTCCTAGCTCCAAAGGGTTTTCCGCCTGAAAGGGAACATGACCATGCAATTCATTTGGATCCATCAAGCAAACCGATGAATGTCAAGCCCTACCGGTATCCCTAATTTTAGAAGCAAGAGGTTGAATGAAAAGTGCAATAGCTCATACGAAAAAGCCACAACTCCTTCTCGTCACTAGTCTTTCTTATTAAAAAGAAAGAGATCACATAGAGGCTCTGAACGCTATCACCATCAAGGATAAATTTCTAATTCCGACGATCGAAGAGTTGTTTGATGAACTGGGTGGGTCGAAATTCTTTTCCAAGCTGGATCTGCTGGCTGGATATCACCAGATTCGAGTGAAGGCATAGAATGTTCCGAAGACTGTATTTCGTACTCACGAGGGTCACTACGAGTTTATTGTCATACCGTTTGAGTTTACCAATGCACCACCGACATTTCAAGCGACAATGAATGAGTTGTTTGAACCATATTTACGTAAGTTTGTGTTGATTTTTCTGGATGACATACTAATTTATAGAAAAAATTGGCAGGAACACAATGAGCATGTTAGGCAAGTGTTTCAAATGTTGAGGTCTAGTATATTGGTAGCAAAACGAACCAAATGTGCTTTTGGACAGGAAAAGGTAAAATATCTGGGTTATGTTGTATCAATGGATGGTTTAGCAGTCGACCCAACAAAAGTGGAAGCTATCCGAGTCTGGCTGACACCAACTACAATCAAAGGAGTAAGGAGTTTTCTGGGAATCGCAAGCTATTACTGAAAATATTGTAACCCCCTCGACCCGGTCTAGATGCAAGACCGAATCGGGAGAGTTACACGGGGATAACCGGGGAAAATCCGAGAATTTCCCTCCGATTAACAACCCTAGATTAAGATTTATCTTGTCTAAATGCATTTTAGAGGTCTTAAGGTGTTAAGGGTCACAGCGGAAGAAACAACGTCTCAATCGGACATCAATCGGATGTCCAATTAGACAGAAACAGTCACGAAGGACCATTTTGCAAAACCACACAAACTAGGGGCAAAAAGGTAATCTTAACCTTACCAAATGGCTTATTAGTCAAATTTCAAGCACACGAGGCAAAGCCAACTTGTTGAACTAATGTTTTGATATAATAATTGAAAAATGTTTTAGACAAAGTTAAAAAGAATTCAAAATCACTTTTAAGTCCAAACAACTTGAAATTATGTTTATGGGATATTTCAAGAAGGTTTTCAAATGTTTTAAAGCCAAATTTAACAAAACCATCCAGACATTTCGAAACGCCTCTAGGTGTTTCGATACGGGGCTTTATAGTGGCAAAACGTTTCGATACAGCCTTGCATGTTTCGAAACGGGGCTTGATCTGGGTGAGAATTTTGCATAGCGTTTCGATACAGCCACTGCCATTTCGATATGCCTATGTGGCAATGACCTCAACGGTCATAAACCCCCAACAACTATTTCCCAACTACCTTTTAATTGCAGGGTGTTTCGATACGGGAACAAGCGTTTTGATACGACTGTTTCGATACAGCCAAGGGTGTTCCGAAACGAGTGCTGCATCAGACTGCAACTGCTCTTTCTATTTCAAGGGTGTTTCGAAACAGGGTTGGGCGTTTTGAAACGAGGAGTTGCAGAACTGCATTTATGATGGGAAATAAAGTCTCCAATGGCTCCAATTCAACCCCAACGGCTAGTAACGGCTACAAACTCAATTAGGAGTATAAAAGGGACCTCCAAGCATCAAGTAATGGTTAATGCTTCAATTGTAATACAACATATGATCAAAATGTGTCTTAGTGCCTAATTGTCAATTCCTTGTATAGACAAACACTTGTGAGCCATAATTGTTATATTTGCTCAAGTGTTTTAGGATTGGGTGAGAGCTTAATTGTGCAAACAAATACCTATTAGAGGAATTTGAGTTTGCTTATTTTTATCTCTTTGTAAAGAGGGTTTGATCAAAGCTTTGGGTAGAAAGCTTGATCGGTTTTGTAAGGGTTTCCTCCTAAGCCTAGAAAAGGGGACGAATCAATAGTGGATTGATTGGAAATCCTTAGTGGGAAGCTAAGGTAGTGGATGTAGACCTTGGTTAGAAGGTTGAACCACTTGGCGAGCAAGAACGGTTGAAGGAATCGAGCACCTAAAAATCCAACACAACTCAAACGAGACATATAAACTCATTTAGGAAGCCTACAAGCATTTGGGACCAAAATGCAACATTTGGAAACCTTTAAAGATACTTTTTAACTATTTTAACTATATGTGTTTCGAAACAGGGGTTGCCCGTTTCGAAACGCGGGCTCTCAGCAAAAAGCAAAACTAGGTCGTTCCGAAACGACCCTTCTTGGTTTCGAAACGAGAGTTTCCAGAGGCAAAACGTACCGAAACGACACCACCCTGTTCCGATACGGGTGCCTCAAAGTCCTGGTTGTTCCGAAACCATACCAGGTGTTTCAAAACACCTGGGCACAGATGGGTCCTAAAATGTCGTTTTGGCATCCCCAAACGTTCCCAAACTTACCCCGAAAGAGCACAAACCACAAACAACATATTGAGCAATCAAACTAGAGGCAAAACACTCTAAAGACAGGTTTCAAACATGCACACACACAAGCATGGATCTCAACTTAAAAACTTAAAAGAAACACTTTAACTAAAAACACCAACAAGTCAAAACACATGGCATTTTACCAAAAGCCAAAGCAAGCCTCAACATAACATGGTTTCAACATTTAAAACATGTAGCAACATGATCAAACACATGGGAGTTTACAACAACCTCCCTACCCGCAAGAGCAAGTATTCCCATTGCTAATTTATTATTCCAACTTAAAATCCATACTTGAGCTTAAGCTACAACCACCGGAGCCTTTCCCTCGCCTTCCTTTGCTTCTCAGATCACTAACGATCTGCATTGTTGGAAAGGAGCGCGTAAGCATAAGAGCTTAGTGAGTGGTTCTCAAAACATAATTATAACAATGCAGTTTTTAATAAAACCGTTTATGAGTTGAAAAACAAAACCACAAACGAAAATCCACAAGCACGAAAATCCATCATCATGATTATCACCAACTCTACATATGCTTGGCATCTTACATCAAGCAAAGCATCAACATAATAACAACATAGCATGGCTCTCAACCACCAACATGATAACATTCAATCTTTTAGCACAATGAGTATATTGGCAACTATGGTTACATTACTCAGATACGCGGATTGGATTCGATGACATCTTACATCACTGAATCTATAAGAACAACAAGACTCACGATGGCATCTTACATCACTGAGGTCTAATAATAAAGCTTCTGGTGTCATCTTACATCACCGTACTTCTCCCTAATGCATCTTACCTCACTAGGGCCACGCGCGAATTTTACTAGTGCACTCTAAACCTATGGTCGACCAATTATACCCAGTAAGACTCTCATATTTGCCAATACTCAAACGCCACGTAATCCAGTCATAACAATACCACACTCATTAATCAAATACACACATTCATCTCATCTCATATCAACAATGCATAGCAAGATTAAAGCATAGAATTCCAGAAAAGTAAAACGTAAACATTTAATACTTACTCTCGAGCTTAGGTTGGCCTTTCAAGCACAACCTAAACTCTCAAATACATTTCCACTCACCGGTAGAACCCAAACGATAGCCAAAACATCAATTTCAAGCCTCCGCAACACCGGGTATCGCGTCCGAAGTACACAAATCTCTATCTGCTGCCTCTACCCAAATCAAAACAAGGAGTTAACACACTTTTCAACAATCAAACCCACTGAACTCAACCCTATCATAATTCAACAACAACCATTTCCGATTCCTACCCGAAACTAACCAAAATCATTCCCATTTCCACTCTAACAAAAAATCAGCCATAACTTCATCAATTTAACATCCAAAACATACCCGGAAGCTTTAAAATCATCCTCACACATGCACAAGCCCCTTAGGAACAATTTCCAACCATAAACAACCCAAAAACCTATATTTTCCCAACTCAAAATTTACCCATTTATTTCATTTCGAGATTTCTTGATAAACTCATCATCTAAACATTATTTTATACTCAAAACATAATTTAAAACTCACCAAAATTATTTCTTTAACTAAGTTTTGCTTAAACCCTTCAAAAACCCATTTTACCTAAAATAAGGGGATTTGAAAATCATCAAGTTCTTGGAAAGGAAATGTTACAAGCAAGATTTAAATGAAGAGAAGAGTGAAAACCAAGTTGTTTACCTCATTGAATCCTTCAAAATGGTGAAGATTGGTGAAAATGGATGGTGGCTTGCCTTAGGAAATTTTTAACGTAAAAAAGGGAAAAGGGGAAGGGAAGAAGAAAGTGCATATCTTTTTTTTCTTTTTGAAAATGATATTTTATTTCCTTTTTATTTTAAAACTCTCCTTTTAACAAATATTCTTTATTGCCTTATTTTATTTGTATTTATCCTCAAAAACTCAATTTAATTTAAAAAAATTTATGAAATCCTTTTCATTTAAAGTCAACCCGAACCCCAAAACTCGATTTACAACCCTTTCTCAGGTCTCGGTCCAAACTCCTAGACCTTAAACTCAGGGCGTTACAAATTTATTTAGAGATTTGCGACAATTGCAGCTCTATAGTCGGATCTGCTTCGAAAGGGTGAAGGGTTTGAATGGAATGAATCAGGTCAACATGCATTCGAACAACTAAAGGGATGCCTTTGTTCTACTCCAGTTTTGGGACTTCCAGATTTCAACAAGGATTTCATAGTGGAAATTGATGCCTCCAGTGTTAACATATGAGCGATATTACATCAAGGACAACAACTGCTAGTATTTTACAACTAAAAATTAAGTTTGCGTATGCAGGGAGCTTCAACTTATAATCACGAGATGTTCGCTATCACACAAGTTGTATGCAAATGGCGTACGTACCTACTTGAGAGGAAATTTCTAATCATCACGGACCAATGACCACTAAGAGAGCTTAACCAACAAACCATTCAAACCCATAAAAACAAAGATGGTTGTCAAAGTTAATCAGCTATGACTTCGAGATACGTCATCAGCTCGAAAAAAAAATGAGGTTGCAAGTGCCTTGTCCAGGGAGATGACAGAATTTGAGCTGCCGGTCAATGGGATACCGAAATTTCAGAGCTTAAACAGAAAATTGCAGTATGAACTCAAGCAAATGTGGACTGTACAGAATAAGAAGGATTACTGGTGTTCCGAGACATGGTTGTAGTACCTAATGAAATAGCCTTGATGACTTTGTTGATGAGGGAATTTCATTGTTCGAAAATAAGAGTATACGGAACGATGTTTGCCATTACGTCAGGCAGTGCCAAGTTTGCCAACGAATGAAAAACGAGAACTTAATCCCTGTCTGACTACTCCAACCTCTACCAATCCCCAACCAAGTATTCGAGGACCTAGCCTTAGACTTTATCATTGGGTTGCCCAAGTCAAATGAGAAAGAAACTAGACTAGTTGTGGTTGACAGGTTCACAAAATATGGGCATTTCTTTGCCTTACCCCGAAAGTTCGACAACAAAGAAGTGGCCAAGGCGTTAATACAAGGCATTATCAAGCTAGATGTGATTCCAAAATCCCTGGTCAATGATCGCGATCGTGTTTTCATTAGTTGATCGACCAATTATTGGATTTTTTATTTAGATACTTATTGGAAATAAATAAAAATGTTTATGGAATTAAAAAAGTCTAAGTTGTCATTATAAAAAATAAAATAACTTTTTAACCCTTTAATTTATTGATTTAGTCTTTTTATTACTTAAGTTTTTTTTACAGTAGAACTAAGTGTTTTGATATAATATTTGAAAAATGTTTTGGACTAAATTGAAAAGAATTTAAAATATGTTTTAGTCAAAAACAACTTGAAAACATGTTTAAGGGTTTTACAAGGCTTTGGAATGATTTAAAGTCCATTTAAAGTAGTCAAAACCAAGTTTTTCAAGTGCCCGTACCGATACGGTCTGGTACCATACCGATACGCCTTAGGGTTTCAACTACAGGAATTTTCCAGTAGCCAAAACCCGTACCGATACGCTTAACCGTATCGATACGGTGTGTTTTGAAATAGCCCAACGGCTAGTCGCGTACCGATACGGTTGTATCACGTACCGATACGCCTAACTACCCCTAACGGTCTTTTAAACTGCAGGACTGTACCGATACGCTAGGTAAGCGTATCGATACGCATCAGCTGAAATGCACAACGACTACTTCCTTATCGGGACCGTATCGATACGGTTTGAAGGGTATCGATACGCCAGGCTGCAGAATTGCATTTATGGTGGGAAATAAAGGCTCCAACGGCTCTAATCCATCCCCAATGATCCTCAACGGCTACAAACTCAATTAGGAGTATAAAAGAGACCTCCAAGCATCAATAGATGGTTAATGCTTCAATTGTCAACAACATTATGATCAAGAATTTGTCTTAGGGCTTTATTGTTCAATTTATTATATAGACAACACTTGTGAGCCTAATTGTCAAATTTGCTCAAGTGTTTAGGTTTTGGGTGAGAGCTTTAATTGTGCAAACATATACCTTTTAGAGGGATTTCTAGTTTGCTAAGTCTTTCTTGTGTAAGAGAGTGTTTGATCAAGCTTTGGGTAGAAAGCTTGATCGTTGTAACGGTTTCCTCCTAATCTGAGAAAAGGGGACGAAATTCTTAGTGAATTTGTTTGGAAATCCTTAGTGGGAAGCTAAGGTAGTGGATGTAGACCTTAGCTAGAAGGTTGAACCACTATAATCCTTATGTCAATTGCTTATCTTTCTATTCCCACAAAAACACCCAAAATTCCACTTCTCCACCACTTGGCGAGCAAGAACAGTTGAAGGAATCGAGCACCACAAATCTCAACAATTGGTATTAGAGCTTGGCTCAATTGAAGAGGATTAACATTCTATTGAGTAGATCCAGCAAGCTCGATCATCATTTCAAACAACTGGCTCAGTGGCACAATCCATCGACAAACCGCCCTTCTTCGATGGAACTCACTATTCCTATTGGAAGACAAGGATGAAGTTCTTCATAAAGTTAAAGGACTACAAGCTTTGGGACATAGTTGAAGATGTCCGTTCGTGCCTCAACGAAGCAAAGCGGAATGGAGTGCCGAAGATCGCAAGAAGATGGAGCTTAATTGCAAAGCCTTGCACATCCTCTTTTTGTGCTTTTGGCCCAACCATCTATGAGAATATATCCTCTTGTGAGAGTGCCAAGGAAGTTTGGGACAAGCTCGAAGTTACATACAAGGGGACAAACGAAGTAAAGGAGCCAAGATCGGCCTCCTCAACCTAGAGTATGAAAACTTCAAGATAGACCCAGAAGAGGACATTGAGAAGATGTTCCATCGATTCTCCACCATCATCAATGGACTCAAAGGTTATGGAGAAGTCATTCCGGAGGAAAAGCTTATCCGAAAGCTTATCTATTCTCTTCCAAAGTCATGAGACTCAAAGAGGACCACCATCATCGAAGCTAAGAATTTGAAGACCTTGAAGCTTGATGAACTCATGGGGTCATTTCTCACTCACCAAATTACGAAGAAAGACAAAGAAGAGGAGAAGAAGAAGGAAGAGATAAGAAAGATGGGGAAGAAGAAGATCATGGAGCTAGGCATCAACGCTAGTGTCGTTGCTCTCAAAGCCTCCACATGTCATCATGTAGAACTAAGTGAGGAGGAAAGCGAAGATGAAGAGATGGCCTATCTCTTCAACAAATTTGTCTGGTTCATGAAGAGCAAAATGGAAAAATCCAAGCATGAATCGAGGAAGAAGATGAAGGAATCCCACAAGTCCAACAAGAATGGATCATCTTCAAAGCAAGCATATGTGGCAACATGGAGTGATGAAGACTCCACCGATGATGAGGTAGCCCACCTATGCTTGATGGCCCTCAATGAGGGGGAGGTAACTTCTAACTCATCTAGTTCAAATTCATATTCTTTTGATGAGTTACAAGAAGCCTATGATGAATTGGTTTTTGAATTCAATGCTTCATTTTCGAAAAACAAGAAATTGATTTTAAAGTTAAAAACCGAAAATGATTTGCTTTCTAAAACCAATTTAGAGGTTGAAGCAAAACTTAAAGATTTTGAGCTTAAAGTTTTAGACTTATGAAACTTGCTTCAAACGATTGAAAAAGATCATCAAAAAGAAGTTGATGATCTCAAGAAAGAAAAAGATTTGATTTTCAATGAACTTCAAAAGAAAAATAATTTAGGAAAATCAAATTTTTATGTTAGACAATCTAGTGCCCTAGATTTATAAATGGAAAATTTTTTAGAAGTGTTTTGGTCCCAAAAGGACTAACTACTTCAACTAAAAAGGATGAAATTGAAAAATGGATTCCTAAGGGGACTAAATTTTGTGCAACTAACGTTTATGGATCCAAAGCAATTTGGATACCAAAATTTGTATGATTGTCTTGATTAGGTGTGATGGAGATGTTCAACAAGTCCAATCAATGAGGGGGAGCTCCATGCACACAACGAAGAACACTTGAAGAAGGAAGGCTTCACATCATCCCTTGAGTTTCAAGTGTGGTAAAATCTAGTTGTTTTTATTTGCTTTTATTTGATTTATTTTATTTCAACTAGATTATCATGTGTTGGACTAACATTGTTTGATGCTTTGAGTAAGGGGGAGCCAATTTTAAAACCAAATTTTTAATAGTGTCAATTTTCTCTTTACCTCCTAAGTTATTTTGAGCCCAATGTCATTTTAAATTCTTTTTGATATAACAAAAAGGGGGAGAAATGGTTTGAAAATTTGATTTTTCAAAGTTTTTCAAGAGAATAAGGGAGAGCTTTAATCAAATTCAAATTTTAAGTCTCTTATTCAAATTTTAAAGTACAAAGGGGGAGAGAATCCTAAACAAATTTTCAAGTTGGTTTTATTATATCAAAAAGGGGGAGATTGTAGAACTAAGTGTTTTGATATAATATTTGAAAAATGTTTTGGACTGAATTGAAAAGAATTTAAAATATGTTTTTAGTCAAAAACAACTTGAAAACATGTTTAAGGGTTTTACAAGGCTTTGGAATGATTTAAAGTCCATTTAAAGTAGTCAAAACCAAGTTTTTCAAGAGCCCGTACCGATACGGTCTGGTACCGTACCGATACGCTTTAGGGTTTCAACTACAGGAATTTTCTAGTAGCCAAAACTTGTATCGATACGCTTAGCCGTATCTATACGGTGTGTTTTGAAATAGCCCAACAGTTAGTCGCGTACCGATATGCCTAACTACCCCCAACAGTCATATTTCCCAACGGTCTTTTAAACTGCAAGACCGTACCGATACGCTAGGTAAGCGTATCGATATGCATCAGCTGAAGTGCACAACGGCTACTTCCTTATCGGGACCGTATCGAAACGATTTGAAGGGTATCGATACGCCAAGTTGCAGAACTACATTTATGGTGGGAAATAAAGGCTCCAACGGCTCTAATCCATCCCCGGCGGTCTTCAATGGCTACAAACTCAATTAGGAGTATAAAAGGGACCTTCAAGCATCAAGAGACTGTTAATGCTTCAATTGTCAACAACACTATGATCAAGAATTTGTCTTGGGGATTTATTGTTCAATTTATTATATAGACAACACTTGTGAGCCTAATTGTCAAATTTGCTCAAGTGTTTAGGTTTTGAGTGAGAGCTTTAATTGTGCAAACATATACCTTCTAGTTGGATTTCTAGTTTGCTAAGTCTTTCTTGTGTAAGAGAGTGTTTGATCAAGCTTTGGGTAGAAAGCTTGATCGTTGTAACGGTTTCCTCCTAATCCGAGAAAAGGAGACGAAATTCTTAGTGAATTTGTTTGGAAATCCTTAGTGAGAAGCTAAGGTAGTGGATGTAGACTTTAGTTAGAAGGTTGAACCACTATAAATCCTTGTGTCAATTGTCTATCTTTCTATTCCCACAAAAACACCCAAAATTCCACTTCTCCACCACTTGGCGAGCAAGAACGGTTGAAGGAATCGAGCACCACAAATCTCAACATTTACGTTCCAATTGGCTTCATCTTTTTATTTTTTTAATCAAATTGACTTAAATAAAATGAAAATATTGTAATGTGTATTTACTAAAATATTGACGTCAGTCATTTGTCTTTTTTATCACATTATCTAAAATTAAAATAAAACAAAAAAATTAATTTGTTTTCATTGAAATGTTGATATTAACTTTTTTTTAATGATTTTTATAACACAATAAAAAAGATAAATAACATTATTTTTTTGAAGAGATAAAATAACATTATTGTTCCATCGTACTTAAGTTAATTTGAATAAAATTTCAAGAGTAAAAATAATATTTTAAACACTAAAATAACTAAATTGATAAAATGAAGGACCAAAAAACATTCCGCCATATTAAAATAATAATCTAATTTTTTTTTTTGGTATAACACTATAATTACCTCTATTCAATCTACTTGTTAATTAATTCGGATGAGATATTGTAAAGATTTATTATGAGATAATCTCTCAACCCAATTTAATCCTATTCTAAATGTCAATATTTGAACTTTTAATTATTTAAGAGATCTAACCTGTTGTTGATATAAAATAATATTAAATAATTAAATAACATGTATCTCGAAATTAATTTTGTTAGTGCTTGCGAACATTCACCCCCAAGTACTACGATATGTCCCTGCGAAGGCAAAAATGAAGGAGTAGCCTGCATCTGCGGAGATCGTCCGATAGACACATGTCAATATGAACGAGCGCTATCGATGACTAAGCAAACTTACGACATCAAGTCGTAGCTAGTCCAATCCCAAATGCCACGACACATATCTGATCAATATAAAAGAGCCCATACAGCAAAGAATAGCCATATCTTCCCAAACTGAGAGATAGCCACTCCCATGAGAGAAGCTATAACAAAAAAGTCAGACTAAGATAACGACTCAGCTCGTTAAGATTTCGAGTCGAGTTTGAGCTTGAGTCGAGTTCAATCGAGTCGAGTGTTGTTTGAGCTTTGACCGGGTCAAACTCGAGTAGCTCGTGATCTGTCTCGTCCATTTAAGGCCCTATTAGGGGGAAAAAAATTTGATACACAAGTACACAATGTTGTTAATTTTAGGGTTTAGGATGTTAGTTTAAGGTTTAGAGATTTAAGTTGTTGTGTTTAGAATTTAGGGTTTAGAATTTATGTTTTAGGATTCTAGGTCTAGCAATTTATATTTTAAATTAAAAAAATTTAAAATTTTAATATATTATATTTTCGAATGGCTCGCAAACTTTTCGAGTCGGGTATCGAGTAGCTCGACTCGACTCGTTAAGAACTTGAGCCAAATTTAAACTCAGGTTAAATTCAATCGAATCGATTATTAACCAAATTTTAACTGAATTAAACTTGAATAACTCACTATCTATTTCGTCTCATTCACAGCAATGATTCTTTGTCATTGGATACCTTTCTCTCTCTTTTTAGTTATCTGGGTAACCTTTTTGTTGGTTAATGGTCCACCCTATTTTAATCGCCAACATGGGACGTGGGAGCACGCTCCAAGGTCATTGGTAAACGGTTCTCAAATCCACCCCCAGAGAGAGTCCGAACACATCCTCTCTCCTCTTTGATTGGAGGAGGTAACTGTCGCACTTACTTTTTTCGACATAAAAGTTTAAAAATCCAAAGCAAAGAGTAGTAAATAGTAATAGGGAGTCTAAAACACAGACAGATTTCGATTGCGATTAAAAAAATAATAAGTTTGTAAATTTATTAAAGACTTGCCTAAAGATTTAAAATATTAGGTTTTTTTTTTAATTTTTGACAAGTTTTGAAACTTAAAAACTAAGTTTCGAAAACTTAATTTTTTTATAACATTTTAAAATTTTGGACAAAACTTGTCAAAATTATGAAATAAAAACCAATTTAAAATATTATAAAAAATTTAATATTTTAAATTTTTTGTAAGTTCTGAATAAATTTTAAAATTTACCGTATTTTAGCCGTATATGAGACTCTCCCAAGAATAATGATTAATTATTGGTGCGTGACTCGGCGTGCAGTATGATGCGTGATGATAAGAGAGATGGCCAAGGCCCTTGTTTATGCTTGAAAATTGAATAAAGAAATGGAGTGGAACCAAGGCAACTTTAGGGACAGAGTGGGACCACATAGGGTAAATAAAAAGGAAAGAAGCAACTGTTGGGACAGTGATGGGGACCTACCTTTGATGTGAGATGCCATGTCTTGGATCGCATCGAATAATTGTGATGATCATGCTGCCCCCATCATAATGCACCATGGATGTCGATGTCGTATTTCGCATGAGAATTGAAAAAAATTATTAAATAGAGTAGACTCATTACGTCATCTGTAGTTTTAACTAATAAAATTTATCTATTTTATTTTTTTTGAATGTTCTAAAGGTAATTAGAAAGTAGTATCTCTTTATACATATTCTTAACCCTTTGACAATGAACATACACCTTGTAGACAAAGCGATTTAAACTAGTGTCTCCTAAGATTAATATCATCGCTTTTCTACTGGAACACTTGTTGGATTCTCATCTTATTTTTTTTTCAAGGTTAATTTTTACCTCTTTCCTACATGTTAATAAAAAGTGGGTGGTTATTTAGAAGTTAAAATAAAATAGTATAACCTTATTAATTAAGACTACAGATAACGTGATGAACCGAGTTCAACTAATAATTTCTCTAAAAATTGGGATCCCACGCACTCTCCCTTTTGATCATCATTAGGTGGCGACGCCAACGGTGTATGATGATGTTAAACGTCCCTACTCAATGATTCTTGTTATACCCGTTTCCTTCTCAGCTTCATCATTCAAATATACCCTTTATAAATATTTAGATAAATAACCCATTTAAAATTATTTAAATAAATATTTCTCTTTGTTCATGTAAATTAGGGAGATTCTAATGTAAGGCGGACTAATATACGGCTAAGAAACGTCGTTACCGAAAATATTGTAAGATAAATAATAAAATAGATAAAGCGCTACCGGATATGTTGATTTAAAATAATGTATCCGGTAGAAAACATTAAAAAATATTAAAAAAATTGGTAATCGGCAAACTTAAGTTATCGGTAGGTATAACAAAATAGGTAAAATTTTACTTATTTTGTTGATAAGAGTATCAACTAGGTAGTATTAAAGTTTAAGCTGACGGGGCCTTGGAAATCCCACGATAACAAAATCGGTAAAATTACTTATTTTGTTGATAAGAGTATCAACATATTCGGTAGCGTTTTACCTATTTTGTTATTAAAGTTTAAGCTGATGAGGCCTTCGAAATTATCTATACTTTTTTTTTAAAGTATAGTATAACAAAATAGGTAAAATTTTACTTATTTTGTTGATAAGAGTATCAACATATTCGGTAGCGTTTTACCTATTTTGTTATTAAAGTTTAAGCTGATGAGGCCTTCGAAAACATCTATACTTTTTTAAAAGTATCCATACTTTTTTTAAAAAGTATAGTATAACAAAATAGGTAAAAATTTACTTATTTTGTTGATAAGAGTATCAACATATTAGGTAGTATTAAAGTATCGATACTTTTTGTTGATACTTTTTTAAAAGTATCGATACTTTCGAGCCACATTGCAACCGGTTACATTGCTTTTTAAAAAAGTATCGATACTTTTAGGAAAGTATAGATACTTTCGAAAGTATCAACAAAATAGGTAATTTTACTAGATATGTTGATACTCTTATCAACAAAATAGGTAATTTTACCTATTTTGTTATGTTTAACCGGTCACCTATTTAACCAGTCACGCTGTATATTAACCGTCTCACAGCAGAACTACCCTGTAAATTAAACTGGCGAATTATCATAAAGTGAGTTTTAAACTCACATTTAACTAAAAGTGAGTGTTCCAGATAAATAGGTAAAGTATTTATTTTTTCACTTCTTTCATTTACTCTGGAGCGGTTACAAAGAATTTTAAAATTTTAAAATTCTTCCACTTTGTACTATTTATTCTTCGCAGGCGGCGGTCATTGACCGCTTTACTAGTTATGTACATAAATAAGATCCATCTTTACCGGTGAATTTTTGTTTCATGTTTTTTTTTGCCTACTTCTATTGTAGTTTTTTCGTCTGTTTGTATGGCAGTTCCTTTGTCTGCTTTTATGACAGTTTCAGTCTATCTTTTGATAGTTTAGAGTTCGGGTGACGAGTATCATCGATTTTTTTTGTTAACGAAGGAGGCCGAGCTGTACATGTTATGATTCCTCTTTTTGTGGTTGTGCCGATACGCCAAGAACAACTAGCGGAAGAATTTTATTTTTTTCAAAGAACACTCAAGGCAAAGTAATAGTTTTCAAAGAACACTCAAGGCATTTTCTGTTTTGCACTGAACTTCCAATGTTTGAGGTGTGATTCATTTATAATCCTTTCACTATTGAATATAATCCAATTAAAAAAACTAAAAGCGAGTTTTGTGTAAAATAAACATGGTCAATTAATTTTTTTATTTTTTTCTATCTACATACTCAACACGAAATTTACGTTCAGTTAAAAGTAAATTTTGTCCTACGTAAGTTAAAAGAGGTATCTATCTAAATAATATAAATGAGGTTATTTATCTATATAATTATTTAAAAATAGTTATTTAGACAAATTAGGCTTCCTTCTCAGCCATCAATTCTTCTGCTTTGTATAATATTTTTCTGCATGCACTTATTCAAACATAGAGTTCATTTTTTTTTACACTCATCAACCTTATCAAGAAGCTATAATACCCTTGACAATATAATTGTAAGTTTTTCTGGCACACTAATTAACTCTTCTGACTGACAGCTATAACTATATTGTCTCACTCATCACACAATCCTACAAAACCTAAATTTGAAACCATCGTCAAAGCACCTCTAATATAAGGGTAGTTATGCGGTAAGGCGGTTAATATACGGTTAATATACAGCGTAACCGGTTAGAAAGGTGACCGCTAAACATAATATATTTGGTAAAATTACCTATTTTGTTGATAAGAGTATCAACATATTCAGTAAAATTACCTATTTTGTTGATAAGAGCATCAACATATTCGGTAAAATTACCTATTTTGTTGATAAGAGTATCAACATATCAAGTAAAATTACCTATTTTGTTGATACTTCGAAAGTATCCATACTTTTTTAAAAGTATCGATACTTTTTTAAAAAACAATGTAAACCGGTTGCAATGTGACTCGAAAGTATCGATACTTTTAAAAAAGTATGAACAAAAAGTATCGATACTTTAATACTACCGAATATGTTGATACTCTTATCAACAAAATAAGTAAAATTTTACATATTTTGTTATACTATACTTTTTAAAAAAAGTATGGATACTTTTAAAAACGTATAGATACTTTCGAAGGCTCAATCAGCTTAAACTTTAATAACAAAATAGGTAAAGCGCTACCGAATATATTGATATTCGGATCAACAAAATAGGTAATTTTACCGATTTTGTTATCTTTGACCGATAACTTAAATTTGCCGGATACATTATCTCATATCAACATATCCGGTAGCGCTTTACCGGATACATTATTTATCTTATAATGTTTTCGGTAACGGCGTTTCTTAGCCGTATATTAGGCGGCCGCACATTAAAGTTCTCCCTAATATAATTGCAAGATGAAATATAAAACTCGGGATGGAAAAAGAACTCATTTTCTACATCTATTTCTTCCACAATTACTATTTATCGCGACTCTTCGTTCAAGTCAAAAGGGATAAACGTTAACAACAATAGTTGTCTGTTCTACTCATCAACAATTTTAAAAGTATCATCTTATGTATTTTTTTTAAATTAATCGAAGGCTTAATTAAAAAAACATTTTTTAAAAAATATTGTTGTAGGTCACCTTCAAAATTATTTAGGAAATTAAACAAAAAATTAAAGTAATGATAAAGTCGTCGTCACCAAGAAAGAAAGGTAGCACGAGTTGGGTGAGCCTTTGGCATCTGCCGCACAATACACACACGCATGAGAATAGATATCCCCATCCTATTTACTATTCCTTCCTATCTCTATGTCTCTCTATTTATGATTCATATCTACTATTCCCTCTTATCTCTACTTTGGTCCATTTAAGATTATTCTTTTCATGAATCAATTAAATGGTTCTAGTGAGAAGAAAAAATTGTTATTTTTAGGTGATTTGAATTTGAACAATTTGTCTACACGATGTATTTACATTATTAAAGGACAATGATTAATGAACAAATATTCACTACAAGAAAAATTCATTTTTAGTGACATTGAAAGTAGTCGCTAAAAGTATTAAATTTAGTCACTGAATTTACCGTGACTATTTTTCTGAGTCGTCACCTGTCGTCACTAATAACTTCGTCACTATATAATAGTGACAATTTTTATGCATTTCGTCACAATTAGTTATATTTTTTATGATTACATTTTTTGACACAAAAGATTAATAATAGTGACTAAATTTTAGACACTAATGTTATTCTTATTAGTGACAAACATTTTATCACAAATACATATTGAAATAGTGTCTAAAATACGTTGTCATTTTCAATAATGTATATATATATAGTTGTAACCATTCAGGCTCGAATCGACATGTCGTACGACACTTGAAAGAGACTCATCCTAGACAAGTCAGCCTTCAACGTGTCTATTATTCAAGGACTTATCTCGATAGCGTTGTCTCATGATCCGTCAAGCAACACGCACATTGAATATCGAATCTCACGGGGCGGTAGCGAATGCTTGCTGCCAACCCCTGGACTTCCGCGACGAGCGTGGTATAAGGCCTCTAACCCCAAACCGGTCTCTAGGAGGCTGTCATCATAAAATCCCCAAACCGTCCCTAGGAGGTCATCCTAGAAAGACATTGGCCATCCGCTTGGCCCCAATGCCCGTACACCTAGGCCCCACATGAGCCTAGGAGAATGTCACTTACATTAAGGTAGCTCGGTTGCTAGCCCATGGCGAGGGGGTTAATTATAGATGATGTGGCATATTCATATATCAATTTTTAATAAATAGATACAATGCATGGTTTCATGGGTGATCAAACCTGGAATCTTTAGGGAGAGAGTGCAATGTCTATCCACTAAGCTAGGCAAGAAATTTAATAAAATTTTGAAAGAAAAATATTATTTAGGTTAAATTGTAATTGAAATTAATTTTATTTATTTTAAAAGTATGTATTAATTATAACAGTAATTAATATAATAATAATTTAATTAATTTTATATGGTTTTTATACGAAATACGCTTGTTGAAGAATATATATATATATATATATATATATATATATATATATATATATATATATATAAATTGAGTTGGTTTTAAAATATAAACATATGAATATTAAGATTTACACCAAAAATATTAAATGTTATATTTTAATTAATTACATAAATTAATTTAATTTAATTCAAATTATTGATAGAATTATCTTTTATGTGATAATTATTTAGTATACCGACAATGAAAATTTTAACTCCACAAGCAAACTTAAAACAAATATCAAGTGTAAAATTTTTCACAAGGTAAAATTTGGTATCACATACTATGTCAAGATTAAATATTAGTTGATGAACAACATGAATAGTAATCTTTAAATATGTTAAGTAAAACTTTGTTTTTAGCTCATTTGTTATACATAAGTTGCATATTTGATTTTTATTCTTTTATTTGATCATTTTTAGTCATTGTTATTTAGTCATATTTAAAATTACAATATGGAATAAAATAAAATTGGCTTATCCAAAAATTTAATCATATTGTCGTTGTCCCGTTTGGATTTGGATTGAAGTTTTAAAATTTGAAAAATATAGGGACTAAAGTTGATCAAAATAGAATGACTAAAACAACAATTTACACATAGTATAGAAACTAATAAAATTCTTTTACCTTTTGATAAAATAGTTTATGGTAACTTCAATTTTTTATAATTGTTATTATTACTATAATTATAAAAATAAATTTATTATTGTGACAATATATAATTTGTCATTAAGTTTATTTTTCATTAGTGGCAAAATTTATCACAGCAAAAAGTAAAATTTTAAGTGACAAACAATTTCATTGTCACAATAAATATCAAATAATAGTGATCACTTTACATATCGTCACTATCATCTGTTAAAGTTTTAGTGGCAATAAAATTTGTGTCACAGTTACAGACTTATAGTGAGAATTTAATTGTGAAAAATGTAATCGTCACAATTAGTACTATAATAGTGACCAAATAAAAATACATCACAATTACTTATACTAATAGTGTAGCACAAAAAAATTGTCATAAAATTTTAATATTTGTGACAAAATTATTCCTAATCACTATTAATTTGTCACTAAAAATCTATATTGTTGTAGTGGTTATTTTGTAATCACACTGATGATGAACAACATGAACGACTGCGGCCTAGGGCCCTTGGTCGATGGTCATGCAGGGGATTCCGTTGAGGCTATCTTTTTGTGGTTGTGATGGGGAGAGTGAGATGATGAATGGTGACTATCCGGGGAATCCCCTTCATCTTAGGTGCATGTGGTATTTTATAGGGCTCAGAAAGACTTGGAAGGGGTGAGGACATGTGTTAATGGGTTGACACGTGCCTTCACTATATCGGCTTGACTTGGTTATCAGTATGAATCACGTGTGTCATCACGAGGTTTAGGGAGCGCTCGCATATTAAGTTCGTAGAGAGTTGCAGTTGGGTGTTAGCGCGCATGAAGGTACGCTTCTGGGAGGTTCGCATGGTGGCGGTTCGGAAAAAATTTTATTTGTAACCTTCAACCCCACTACTTTGAATTTTTTTCATATATTTTGGGTGAAATTAGATTTTTTTAAGACTAAAATTGAATCACAACTCTATATGAGAGGCAAAATATTATTATTAACGCCCAATTAGCGTATAATTTTAAACGGGTTGAATCACAATATCATTTTTTAAGGTTACCAAAAAATATAATTTTACTATGTATTACTTTATAATTTTATAATTTTTAGAGGGATTTACACACAATTTTAACAATTTAGGAGAATCATGGATCTTTGTGATGTTGGATCAAAAGATCTTACCCAACCCATGGGTCAGGACAAAAGTAACGTAAAATTATTCTTTAAATTCACCATAATGATTCCACTTCCACCCCACTTTTTTATATACATAAAAAAATACATCTTTGGAAGACAATTTACAGCATAATATATAAAATTATGCATCTTCTGCAAATTAAATGATGATATGATATTAAAAAATTAAAATCTAATTTAATTAAAAACATTTTTAATGACGTGATATTATTTAACTTTCCAAAAGTACGTAAAGCTGTGCACTATTAATGTAAAAGAAACAATAGAAAGCGTGAAGGGAGTACCAAAATTAATTGGTTTAACGTAATTTAATTAAAAACATTTTTAATGACGTGATATTATTTAACTTTCCACGACCCGTTGTTAATATAAAGTTTAAAATCATTCTTGCTCTGTAACTCGCAAGATTAAAATCATCACCGCCCCATTATTTACGTGAGTCATGAGACCCATCTAACCCCTTTTTATCCGCCTCATGACTTATTTAGACTCCTACCACATATGTGACATTAGTCTAATAATAATATACGAAATTAGATTTTGTACAACACAAAAGTTTGGACTAATAAAATACTAAAGTATATTGTAATGGAACGGAAAATAGCACAAATTACATGTAAAATAATATTTCAATTGTCGTAACAAATACACAATATAAAAAAACAAAAGAAAATAACAATGAAAAACAAGCTTTAAAAAATAAAAATAAATACCAATAGAATTTAAATAACATACAATATTAAGAAAATAATATTAAAAGAAGTCGAAGAATAACATACATATGGTGAGAACTGAGTAAAACAAACAAACCTTAAAAAAATGGCTTAACGTCATGCAACGGTAAAAAAGAAATCCATAAACATAAATATTATATATATATTCATAAATAAATCTATATAAATTAGCTTAAATTTGACTCTGACTCAAATTGACATTTTTAAAAATATTTATATATTTGAGTTGATTATTCTCAAACTCAATTATATATATAGTGAACTTTTCGTTACTATCCCAAGACAAATCAATATTAATTACCTTAAATTTGACTATATTAATATAAACTAATATTATATTCTTAATAATATTTATAATAACATGTTAAAAGTGATGTGAACCAGGCGAGGATGATACGGGGCCGATACAAAGTTATATTCACACATGTCCCACCACCCACGACGAATCTAAGTTTTATCTTCATCCTCGCCCCACTACCCACGAAATTTGTAGTCATCCCTACCTAATTGAATGCAAAGTGGGGAGAATCTCCATAAAACTCTCCCAATAACATCCCTAAACGCGACGAGATATTAAATTTCTTAAATAAAATTATAAGTTTAAATATTAACGTTGTAAATGAAACAATTGAATTAAAAAGATATTCTTATATCTTTGTAATATTTAATAATTAAATTGGATATAGGTAACCATAAAATAACTAAAAGTGGTTGGTTGAGTGGTCGAAATCACATACCCAAAAACCAGAAAAGAAGGAGAGAAGTTAAGTACGTGTACGACTGTGGTATTTAAGAGATGTGGAGGTATATAGTTATACAGCCTGGCTTTGCTTGTTTCGTCCCTCTCTTTTGCTTTTACTACTACATCTCTCAATTTGAAGTTGGGTCTGTGGCTCCACCATATATATTTTTCTAATATGCCTAAAATATCCTAAATCAATACAACTAGTCAATACCCCACCCGTTAACTAATTATATCATGGGTACTTCTCACTATATTATTTATGGATAAAAATCCTTTATTCTTTTCTAATGTATTTATTTATGCCCAACACTAAAAAAAATATTACAAAATTAAATTCTAAGTCATAATCCTAAATTTTAAAATTTAAACTCAACACTCTAAAAAATACACTTTACCCTAAATTCTCTAAACTCTAACCATAAACCTAATTTTGAGCATGGGGACATAAGTAGTGGCGCCGAAAAGGGGTAGAAGATTTCCATCTGTTATTTATGGTCTCAACTAATAAAAACTGTACACTTTATTAAATTTAAAAAACAATTTTTATCAAGTGAAGATTTAGCAAAAAGATTATATGGAAAAAATATGGAAAAATTTAATGAAGTGAATGGTTTTTATTAGTTGGGGCCATGAAGGGTAAAAATCTCCTGCCCCCTAACCATACCTCCTTTTATGCTCCTGCCTAAAAATACTTAAAAATTAAATCTTGTCTTATAACCCTAATTTTTATATCCTAAACCCCAAACCTTAAACCCTAAAAAATACACCCTACCCCTAATTCCCTACACCCTAACCCTAAGCCCCAACCTTAAACTCCAAACTCTAAATCCTAAACCCACTATTTTAAAGTGGGGCACAAATGGGGCATACTTTGGGGGCAGATGATTTCCATCCGGGCCATGAATGACGTGATGAAAAAGACTCATGATATAATTTCTTCCACTTACGGTGATTACTTGATTTTTCATCAAGGAAGGACACAGGGTGCTGAAGGGCACCCCTAAAACTTTTAAGTTTCCCTATATTTTTTTTGTATTTTCTATCAATAATCTAGTTCTATACCTCCAAAAATTTTATAATTTTACACCTTAATATTTTTAATATAATTTTTTGATAGTTCGCACTTCTTACATAAAATCCTGCGTTTGTTCCTGATTTTTATGTCAAATTCTATCAACCAATGAACTCGACCTTGTTCGACTCATGATCATCTCTACTTGAATGTTATGGATGGAACTAGTGATAGATCATATATGTATGGAACGCGGCAGTTCTCTCATGGCTAGTAGAGCTGTAAAATTGGGTTCAAACTTATGTGAAAATACGAGTCCAAGAATCCTGTAACCCATGATCATGATCCCAAACAAATCACCATCTTGGAGAAATAATTATTTTCTAAAGACATGGAATTTAGGAATTTCAGCATATAGGGTATCAGAATCCCTTTTCCCGAGATGGAAAAATAAATAGAATTTGTGTCAAGGAAGAAGAGAAATTATTCTCGTGTGACTCTAAATCCATCTTTACCCGATTCAGTTGATTAAAATATAAAATTAAAATTAATTTAGGAATTTCAGCATAAGTGTTTTGGTTGAAACTCGTACCGAACATTCAACCAGAGGTGTACTGTTTACACTTTACAGGTTTGGATGGACTCGTTGGAAAAATCGATATTTTTAGAGCTTTAAATGAGAAATTAATCCATATTTTGGTTGAAACTGATACTCTGAACATTCAACTAGAGGGGTTTACAACTTGGGATGGACTTATGTATAATATTAACATATTTCATGTTTGTTTAAATCATATCCGAAATATGAGTCAAATTTTGTCAAGACTCACTCGTATTTGTGAGTGACTATTTTCGCTTCGTCTATATTTTTTTATTTAAAAATAAATATTTATTTACATATGAATTCGACATGTTTAGTAATTAGACTATTAGAGTGTGAGATGAAGGCTGCTCCTTCAAGCTCTAACTAACGTGGACGAATGATATTGTGCCTTTCATATAGTTTAGCTCCATTTGCAGCCCACCACTTCTCTGCATTTTCTTCTGTGAAATGTTTCCGACTGTAAAAATGCACATAAAATTATTGAACCAAAAAGAAGATGGATGAAATGAACAAATGTCAAAAGCATATTCAAGTGTTGTTATGTTAGAATGTCCATTGAGGGTTGAGTTGAAATAGAGGGCCATGAATACATACCTAAAGCGAACACGCTGGAGTACGTTACTTCCATTGGGCAAAGGTAACAAAGTTACATACACTCCCGGCTCGTCTTGTATAATCGTCTTAGTTTGCCCTTTGGTTCCATTGGATGTTGGTAGGTTGTTTGCATTGCAGCTTACTTCACTTGGTGTACACATCATGCTGGTTGCATTGATGTTATTTGGGAACACATGCTCAATGTTTGAGGTATGTTTAGCAATAGAACCGACATTATAGAAGCCGTTCTGCCCCGATGGAAGCATGTTAGTCACCTGCTCCAACTGCAAATCAGTACATCATAAACAAAAGTGAAGTTAGGGGTGTGTGGTTTGCAACCTCAATTACCTCAGCCTTTAATATGTCTAATGTATCTTGTAATAAATAATTTAAATTGTGTTCTTCGTAAATCTAAGTTGTAAGATAACCAACCTTAGCAGTTAGTGACTTGATAACTTCCCCCGCTGATTTATATTTCTCACCTTCATTTTCTGCTATTGCAGTCACTTCTTTTAATTGCCTTGATGTTTTTTCAAGCTTGGCTTCAAGATGTCGGGATTTGCAAGTAAGATCGTCGACCTGCACGAAATGTACCATCTCATCCTTCTTATATATCTAGATAACTCAAACAGGTCTAAGTGAACATTCACATCATTATCATAGGATGCCTTCATTGTTGATAACATAGGTATTCATAGATTAGTCTCAATTTCTTTTTCACAACAAGGCAATGCACAATGCATGGTCATTGTTGAGGAAGACAATGCCTCATGTTGAACAAAGCGACAAAGTTGTAATTGATAAACAAGATTTCGGAAGGTTACCTTTGCCCTTAAATATATGATCTCACGGTTGATACTGTCGTCTATTTGTTTTGAATCATCAATAGTTACAGTAGAAGATCGATTGCTCGACTTTCCTGAAGCAGGAGATGATGCTCGGGATGTCCTTCTAGACACTGGAGTTGGTAAATTTTTCTTAGAATCTCTAACTGGAGAAATTGATGGCCTTGATGTATTACATCCTCCAAGATGAAAATTTCCATTATAAGGTGAGAATATGGACCGATTTTGTATGTCTAATTTCAGTTCACTCTTGCAAGATCGGCTTTCAGCCTGATTACTCAAGCAAAAAGTAGGCATTCTGGAGTGTTGTATAGGTGACCTTGGAGGTAGAACTTTATCAATATTCTCAATCGATTTACGAGAAAAATTTCTATTTCGATCCTTAGGAGGCCAAAGAGAAGAAACAGATTCTTCACATTTTTTCAATTTAGCAAAACAATCATCACAAACTCTATATGGTTTGTTCATAGTTGGAGCCAGTGAAGCCTTTAGAGATTTCTTCATTGTGCATGTGTTGCAGAAGATTAATCCACAATTATAACAGTTGTGACGCTTTCTTATAAAACCAAATGGATTCCGACAACCGGAGCACATAGATTGATCAATACTTGATACCCATTTATGAAGGCTTATAACTACAGTAAAGTTCGAACCACAAACTACACTCTTAATTTTCTTATCTTTTAGAAAATCAACAAGAGTTGGTGTATCTCTATCATCAGTGTCTCCATGTCCTAATTGCCCATTTGTGCCCTTTCCCCAAGTATAAACCTCTTTTTTTGAAGTCACAATGGCAACATGATGCGATCCACATGCAATCTCTTCAACAGAGCTATCTACTAATTTACCTTTAACCCGAGTTGGAACCTTGCCATCGGCTGTAGGACTTCCCAATTGACCATAAGCCGAACTCCCCATTGTATATACTTGTCCTGAGGTTGTAAGAGCAACTGTGAGATTTTGGCCACAAGCAACCTGGCTGATATCGTAATCAAATATAGTAGCTACAATTTGGGGCAAAAGCCTAGGTTCTCTATCGCCATGACCGAGTTCACCTTTATCTCCAGCCCCCCATGTAAACAACTTTGTTGAAGAGCTATCAGGACATCCATCGTCAGATGATTGATTCACAACCTCAACAACTGCAGCGGTGTGCCAAGCACCACATGCAACCCTTATTGTCCGTAATCCACTCAAAGACTCTACTTCCCGTGGAATAGTTGTGCTACAACGATCTCCATGGCCTAATGCACCAAAAGATCCATCTCCAAATGTGAACAACTGACCTTCAGATGTCAACAGAGCTGTATGCCACGGTCCACATGATACATAGGAGACATGTATACCATCCATGTTACTTACCCTTCTGGGGATCCAATGACTGACATCACTTCCATGCCCAAGCAAACCAGAATTGTGTGCTCCGTCACCCCATGTATAGAGATCCCCGGAGGCTGTAACAGCGCAAGTGTGATACTCCCCGCATGCTATAGATTCAAAATTCATGCCACTAAGAGAATCTACGAGTTTAGGCTGTGGTACATCTACATCCACACCATGCCCGAGCCTGCCCCCTGATTCCTCTCCCCAACTAAAAATCGCACCCTGCTTTGTTACTATTACCGCATGGCTACTTCCACAAGCAATATTATGCACATCAAGAGCCATTGTTGATTCCAATGCCTTTGGCAGAAGTGCATCGATCTTTGTATTGAACAAACTCTCAACTCTATCCTTGCCACCGCCCAGTATTCCATCACCAACACCTTGTCCCCATATGAAGATATCGACCAAGGCATCGATGTCCTCTTTACACGAACCATGGCTTGATGAACTTATAGGACTTGATAAACCGACTCTTGTTGCATCAGCCACAGAACTTTGATTGTTTGTGTTCTCTACGCAACTGACTGCTAAAAAGCTAAACTCAACTAAATCTGATTTATTGGCAACCTTGATTGAAGCAGGATGTGTAGCTATGTCAGCAAATGCCTTTCCTAATCTATTGTGTGGCTGAATAGGCGATTGAATTCCTTGTGCATCTCCTTGATCCTATATTAATAGTAAACAAAATAAGAAAAATAAAGCACATAAAGGTTATCATGCTTTACAAGAAAATTAAAAACAGACAAGTAATATAACATACAAAATGCGAATTCGGGGAGCTTGTTTTGTTGTGTGATTTAGTACTAACTACCGATACAATATCACTTCCTGCTTCGACCCTCCACTTGCGATGGATACCATTAGAAATTAATGCCTTAAGACCAAAGAACCAAACTTCGGCTTCTTCCTTATCTTTACATATCTGTACATGACGAAGGATGTTAACAAATCAAAACATATGCACACCATAGAAAATTCGGTACATCGAACACATCCGAATGCCATAAATAAGAACATTCACTCACCAAATCCAAGGTCCTATCATGGCATATTAATGAAAACGATTGATACTCCTTTTCAGGCTGAGGATATCGTTGAAAAACTGCCTGCAAATCGAAAAGGAAAACACTAAGAGTATGTAAGTTTTTGGAATCAAAGAATGAGAATTAAGAAACAAAATAAAACTCACGGTACGCTGTCCAGGAATGATCCTGTAAACTTGACCAAGCTTAAGATGTTTCTCTTTCCGAGAGTACCATATCAATTTGGATTCATCCTGAAAAAGGGTGAAAAAAAACCCTCATTTTACAACTCAAAGTGATAATTAATAAATGATTAATGGACATGAAACATACATTGGAGAGCTTAAAAGGGCAAAACTTGGGCTTCCCTCGACGACCATATTTGAGCAAGTACGTTCTTTTCTTTAAGGTTGTAATGATCTGATTCGAAAAAAGAGTTGGTATTTTATTAATCCTCAAGATTGAGATTTTTTTTATGAAAATGATGAGAAGAAAAAGAAAGGAACCTGGTTGATATCCCTCTCGACGACACCATTTCTCTGTAAATCAGCCATTAGACCCCAAATTCAGCCTTTGTATTTCCCATTTTTGCTCCATGAACACACCGCCACTTTCACAAAGATTTTCCATGCTTTTTGTTTATACAGTCGCTAAATTCGATCATACCAGCTCTCCAAAACAGCTCAAATCCCACATGTTTGTTTCCTATTTTTGTAAGTTGTTCTTTTAAGACAGTATTTTCTGTTTGTCTATGAAAAGTTTCGATTTTTGAGTTTTGGCAACTGAAAATATACTCGATAAGGGAATTGTTTGTTTTATCGTTTATTTGTTTTTCTCCTTCTTTTTTATGGATTTTTATTCATTAAAAATGATTAAAATCGAATTATAAATTAAATTTCAATAATTATGGAGTAATTTCTAAGTTTAAGCATAAGAAGTTTTTTTTTTGGTTGAAAAGAGGTATAAAAAGTTGAACTGAAATCATATCAAATTTTAAGAAAAATAAATCTCAATTGAATTAAACATTATGATCCAATACAAATTTTTTACTTCACATATCGGATTCGAATGATCATCATTAAAAGTTGTATGTTTTATGGTATTTTATTTTTTTATAAAACATTATATTAATTATCTTCAAATAGTGTTCTAAAATCATTAATATGTTGAACATTAATAGCAATATGTTAAAAGTTTTAGTGATTTGAGCTTAAAGTTGGTTCTGCTGAAAATTATACTTGACACGTGTTATACTTTTAAACACTTAAGTTAATTTTTTAATTATTTTCTATTGCGGTGATTTAGATTTATTATTTTTAAATTTTATAACATAATGCGATAAACTGATGTTATACATTTACATTTTCAATGTATAGAATAACGAAATATTATTTCAATAAATGTATTACATGAGAGATTATTTGTAACAATGTTGGGCTAATAATTGTCGTGGATATGTTTTTTTTAATATTTTTTATGTTCATTTTATAGTTTATACTTTAAAAGTTTTTACTGCTTCTTTTAATAATATTATATCTAAGATTCAAACCTTAAAATCAATGTTCAAATATGTTAAGGGTCTCGACTTCCTATCATTATACGTGTTCAAAGACGTTATAATCTCTTGACAATTGTAATCTAACATTATTATTTAGTTTGTTGACACCATTACTATTATAACACACATAAAAACATAAGTTTAAAAACTATTAAACACACGTTATTCTCTAATTTATGTGAAAAGAAAATTAGATAGATAATTGAACTATTGTATATTAAAACATTACTTTTCATCTATTTTACTAAATAATTTGTGTTTAAGCCTATATATATATATATATATATATATATATATATATAATAGGGTTATTTACCTCATTCAACATGAACTATACCACATTCTCACTTTCATATATAACGTTTTAGAATTCTCGGTTTCATACATATGATATTTCGTCGTTAACGAGTTTTCCCACTTCAGTCACGGAAGCTGACGTGGTATTTTTTTTTTAAAAAAAATCACCATTTATTTAAAGGTATAACAGCCGAATCGGTCCTTCAAGGTTTATTATTTTTCAATTTCAACCTTAAAAGCTTAAAATTCTAAACCTTAAACCTTAACCCCTAAAGTTTAAAAAATTTAAACTCTAAACTCTAAATCTTAAAAATCTAAAACACTAAACCCTAAAAACCCTAACCCCTTTTCCAATCGACAGCTCTAATCACCCACCATCCGGCTGTTACAACCTCCAGCTATTGTCCTCATAGCTTCCTCACTTCCGTCTGACTTTGCCCAAGCCCGTAACGTCTTCATTGACCGTTCGAAACTCCCCTGGTCGTTCAAGTTTCTGTCACCACCCAGATCCGCCGTAAGCCCTATCGTTTTAACCCAGCCTTGTTCAACTGCCCATATCGCTCGGTCCTTTTACCCATATCTATCTCTCCTTGCGTCGATGGAGATCATTGAATGGTGCGTCTAAGAGCAGTGACAGAAAATTGAACGGCCAGGGGATTTCGAGTGGTCGATGAAGGGCACGGCTGGAGACGTTACATGCTTGGGCGAAGTCGGACGAAAGTGGGGAAGCTATGGGGACGATCACGGAGGTTGTAACGGTCGGCTGATGGGTGATCGGAGTTGACTGTTGGAAAAGGAATTAGGGTTTCTAGGGCTTAATGTTTTAGATTTTAAGATTTAGAGTTTAGGGTTAAAATTTTAGGGTTAATGTTTAGTGTTTAGGATTTTTAAACTTTTAAGGTCGAAATTGAAAAATAATAAACTTTGAAGGACCAATTGCTAGTATGCCTTTAAATAAATGGTGATTTGTTTTTGAAAAATACCAGGCTAGCTTCCGTGACGGAACTAAGTAAATTCTTTAACAACGAAATACTATATGTATAAAACTGTAAATTTTAAAACGTTATACATAAAAGTGAAAATTTGATATAGTTATAAGGTTTGCCCTATAAAATACTACAACTTATTTTCCTTCTTACACAGTACAAACTACGAAGTATGTACCTGAGTAGCTAATTAAATCAATCATAACTACTATACACTGAGCTATATCTTAATTATTATTTAATGCTTCAAAACAAAGCAATCTGACAGCTGTTTATATATATATATACAAGAGCGAGTCTAATGTACAGCAAGTCCAGCGTGCGAGTAAAAGACGACAAGTTTTGATATTTGTCCAAAAACTTATAATGTTAGATTTTCTATAACAATTTAAGTTGGTTATTTTTTCGTGTTTTCTTTTTTACAATTATTGATACTTACAAAAATAAATATCGATACTTGTAAAAAAAACACGAAAAATCAACCTAAAATATCATAAAAAAAATTTAACATTTTAAATTTTTGGACATATATCAAAACGTACCGTCTTTTAGCCGCACTCATCAAGAACCAAAATATTTATCATTTGCCTATTTACTGATATCCTAAGCAGTAATCATCAGGCTCTGCAACTCACAAATCTAGAGCAGATCATATATAGTAAATCCCCATCCCCCAAAACAAACCCTACTTGGTTATATAGTTAGAGAAATACATGAGGCACTCTTTTTGAGGATGGGGATCTTCATAGATTTGCTGCCCAGGAAAAAGGTTTCCCAGTTTTGAAAACCTAAACAAAATCACCATTGTAATAGCTTGCAGTTGCACCAATGCTAAGAAGAAGAAGAAGACCCACTTGTTGGGTTTTTCCTGTTATGTAGGGTTGCAGCTACAAGGTTTTCCATCAAAATATAGAGTTGACCCACACAGCATGAATGCATGATGAACGGGAATATACACAGTGAGTGAACCAGTTGAGTCCAGTGGTAAGGAGCTCGAGTTTCGACCATATATATATATATATATATATATATATATGGTGAGTGGTAGGGACATTAATAATGAACCAACCAATGAGTCTGTATATCACCAGCAAATTACTTCCTTATATGAAGAAGAGGAGGAATGATCCTGTTGTTAGTTAGTGATTGTTTACTGCTTTTAGTGACCAAAGGGGGCTCACCACTCCACCTGAGATATGCCTGAAAATTCCCTCATTCACGTGTGCCCTCTCCTCTCTATTTCTTAATACAAACCTCAAACCAGTTAAACGGTGATTAGTGCGCAAATAACACACTGAAAACCCCACCATTCCAGTGAAAGAGAGGTAGTAAATAGTAATTATGGTGAACAAATGATGAGTTTGTTAAACCTAACCTAATGCAATCTAGTCTCCTTTTCCCTTGAGCCTAAAGATTAACTTTGTTAGGTGATGTTGAAAATGCTTAATGATTAACACTGATATGAAGTCACTCCCCCATAGATGTTGAAAATGTTTAATCGAATACCACACTCAGTTTCATAGCGTTCAGATTTGAGCCTGTGTTGCAAATTGCACATATATATGTACTAGTCAAAATATAAGTGAAAGAAGAAGAATAAAGCATGATCAAGCCATACAGTTTGTAATTTGCTTTAATTCCATGCCCGAATACTAGCCGGTTGAATCATGCTTGTTTTCTCCGCCGTGGTGTTGATGTGATCCGGTGGCCGGAGACACAGGCACGTTTGTACCTGGAATCGGTCTATAAGCGTTTAGTGACGCGAGCATGCCTAAATGAGTGTCGGTAACTGAACCACCACCGGCACCCATTCCTGAACCAAATTGTTGACCAGGAAGGAGAGCCATTGGAGTAGCGAAATTCATGAAATGTACCCCACTAGACATAGTACCCCTATACATATTAGTATTAGTAGCCGACGGAAATGTCCACATGGGATCCCCAGCGCCGGTCCCGCCGATGACTTGGTTTCCGGGGTTAGTCACCATCCAAAATGTTGTCGGAATTGGACTATGACTCGCCGGAATAGAACCGGCATTAGATTGTATCAAGTAGCTCCCCATCTGATTTGGTGGCGATTCTGGCTGCTCCGGCCTCCTCCGTTTCACTATACCAGCATCTGATGTCTCGGCGACGTCGACGCTGGCGTCCCGAATCTCTTGCTTAGCTTGCAAGAAAGCGTTCAAACCAGTACTATTACTACTAGCAGGAAAGTTGAATGAATCTTCCGACGATAAAGCAACACCCGGGAACAAAACTCTCCTTTGTTGCTGAGTCGAGGAGTCGTCAAGGACATTCCTTTGATCCCATTCATTTCTCATCCTCAATTGTTGTGTCGTAAAATTGGGATTGAAATAGGTATTCCTCAAGTGGGAAGCCGACATGGTAGAGCCTGAACTTCTGAGAGAAATATTAAGGGACGTAAAATTAGCAGGAATGGTACCTGTCCCCGTAGCAGCAATCACCGCAGGCTCAGCCTGTTGAAGCAACCATTCAATGGTTTCGCCATCCGATTTATGACCCAGCTCTCTCGTCAACTGGAAAACCCTAGCAGCACAGGTGGCGGGCATACGGATGCGGCGGCCTCGGCCTTCCACCTTGGTGTGCCTGTCTTTGGTTGAAGTCCTCTTAGGTGGAGGTTTCTTGGGCGGTTCCGACGTGGTTTTGGAGCTCGTCTCGGCGTTACCCGGTTGTTGTTGTTGTTGTTTGGTTTCTAGGAGCTGGAGGGGGAAGTTGGGCCTGCGGATCCCATTTTCATCCATGATCATGTGTGGGATTATATTTGGTTTAGAGTCTCCTGACTCCTAGTAGGTGACCCTCAATTCAGTGACTTTGGTGGCCTTGTGGGTCATTTTTTTCTCTTTGGAATTCCCTTTAGATGGGAGAAGATTGCAGCTCACTTGTTTTTCTTATCTCTGCAAACACCAAAGAGACAGACAGAGACACAGAGGATAAGGGAAGCAACAAAGACAATGAGTGAGAATTATAAGGGTGGGCTATCAAGGAAAAAAGCAATGATTTTTCTTTTGGGATTGGGAAATATTTTGTTTCTTTGAGGATCTGTTTGTAATTTTCTGTTTCTTTCATCATCTACCCATGTATGTATGTATGCATTTTGTTTTCATTATGATAATTGATAATTGATAATAGTTTTATTGTGGCTGGACAGACCCTTGATTCAGACTCCACGTGCGGCGCTCTTTATCATTCAATCCATAAAGACAGTGGTGGCCTCAGCCTCAGGCCCCATCCCCTTAACTCTCCATTTCTCCATCGTTCAAAATCAAAGATATCAAAAGCAATTCATATTTATATATACAATATAATCAACTGCTTCCCTTCCAATTCCTGTAATCATTGCTTTTTGCCTTTCATCTTATTCTTTACATATAAAAAAATGGGTTTTCAGAGCTAATTTCCCCATTAATTTTGTATTATATTTATATGCAGATGAAAATGGGTTAATAACTTAATATATACTCTCACTCTAAAACCTACTGTGTTGCATGTGAAGTTAAATTTTCAAACGTGCATGGTATCAGGTTTGTCTTAACCTCTTGCTTCTCAAAGTTTACCAAGTTTCTTGGTTTTAATGGAAAAATCTTTGAGTAGATTTCAGAGTCAATACCCAACACTTTTCAGGTCTCCATCTTTGAACATGTGAGCCATACAGTCTGCATTATTCCATACATACATGCATGCACACATAACATATGTATGTGGTCCTCACATTGCATACATGCATGAGAAACATGCACCCACCATCCATCAAGCATGAGAGAGGAGGAGGAGAAGAAAGCACAGCACGTCTAACCCATGTGGGTAACAGGCCAAAGTGTAGCTTAAAAGGGAACAAAAAACAAGCACATTGCCAAATACACAGCAACTTTCAAAATCTATTTCAACAACCAACATACCTAACCCTATCATAAAAACCCATTTCCCCCCACCAATCTCTAATCATTCATTTCCCCCACTAATCATTCTGATTTTGACTATCACCCTTCCTTAAACCACGAATCTAGCTTTGTTTTACTATTAAGACCTTGTGATTTAGATCCCAAAACACACTAGTCATTTCACCCATGAAAATTGTTCACTTTTCTTTGCTTTTTATTATTTTAAAAAAATATATATAACTTTTTTTTCTTACAGGGCAATGATTCTTGATATGAAACCAATAATGTCGAGGTTGTCCTAACGAAAGTACTGTTATTATACAGCCAACAACAATTATTTTTGTGTCTGAAACTTAAATGGTACAGTTTCCGACTTTTATCATGCAAATCATCGGTTCTTGAATATGCCACAAACTTATCTTCGTACAAGCAGGGATGGAGCCATGATTGAACTATAAGGGGCAGACCGATTAACTTTAAAATGAATAAGGTCTTAAAAAGTAATTAAACCATGAAAATGAAAGAGAGTTTAGGTTTAATTCTATAAATTTTAAAATTGAAAGGCCTTAAAAAATAAATAAACCAAAAAAAATCATGAGTCAAAGTTTAATTTTATTAAGTCTGGATGATAGGGTCCTAAAAGAATAATTAATAAAAAAAAAGTTATAATTTAGAAAGTAATTTTACAAATTTAAGTTTTAAAATTATTTGGACCTAAAATATACTTAACCCATCCAATTTGGGAGGGGGTGCAATTGCCACTCTCACCTTACACGTAGCACCGTCCCTGCATACAAGTAATCTGTTTATAGATAAAGAAAGTTATAATATTAGTAGAATTTTAATCAAATTTATTTGGAATCTGGAATGATTCGGATCAAGCTTTCATATTTATGAAGATGTAATTTGGAACTAACCAATTTTATCATTAACTCACCAACTAATAATAATTGGATTTGGACCACCACAGTCATGTACTATTTTATAGTATATGGTTGTTGCATGGTCAAAGAAATGACAGTAAAACAAAATTCATCATCTTTATGACACGAAATAAAGGTGTTATAAGTTAGATCCGATTTAATTCTTAATAAAACTTACATACACATTTGAAAACAAAATTATTCAAACTTAAATTTTTTGAAAATAATAACATTTTCTTTTTTTAATGTGATTGTTCCTTGAGTTCTTTATGATCTTATTATTAGTTCTTATAAATTTAATGATTTATTTTTTTAAGTTGCCAATACAATTACTAATATAATCACAATAATAAGTACATATATTACATATTCAAATAATTATCATTAAAATTGACCATTACGAAGTATGATTGAACTGGTGATCGAAATATATCTAAGATTGTTTCAAAATGAATCTCAACAAGGCGCAAATATGGTTAGACTTGTACTTAAAATTTTGAAGTTCTCTAAACCTTAACCTTATCATTAAATCAAAATCTTATCGGACAATTTGATGGTTAAAATTCAAATTCGAACAAAATTAAGTGTAAGGAAAAAAAGGGTTTAAAAAAGGAATCCATGATTGAAGTGAAGGTAGAATGGATCCCATATGGTCCTCAAAGGTAGCATCTAAAGGGGCAGCAGGTGTGATTGAAATGATAAAATGGGAATGGATGGAGTTAGGGAAGATATCACGTGCCTTGCCATCTTCTGCCGCTGATGCTGATGGCTTACCCTCCATTTGTGTTTTAATTATTCATCCAAATTTTGTCGGAATCTTCTTCCTACCTATTTCTGGTCAAGCTGGCTGCTCCCATCCATCAGCAAGATAATATGTTCATTAATCTCAATCATTTTATAAGATACACATTGTACAGACAAACTGTTCGAATCTATGTCACTTATGGATAACAACATTTTTTTTCTCACTGAGACCATTTGATGAATTTCGAATGATAGTCGGAGGGCGGCTGTCAATTTCCTCCATCACAATTCACAGTCCGTCCATTTTTATTTAAAATTTAAAAGGGAAATAGTGTCCAAATGTGAAAAGAAAAATAAAAGGAATGACAGGTTGGGTTGCACCAAAAAACAAAAACAAAAGTTTAGATAAAAAAGAATGACAGATTAGCAGAAGGAAGAACCAAAAGAGAGAGATGGAATGGGGGATATGGTGAAGTGAAGTGTTTACAGAAAAGAAAAGCTGCCAAAAGCCAATGAAAAAGAAAATCCAGCATCACTTTCCGTATCCATGGCTAAGGCTAAGGCTGAGATGAGTGGGTCATTGAAACATAATATTCATAAATCCCAAAGGGTGGAAAATAATGGGTTTGGACTGTAAAGTAAAATAGTAAAAATGTGACATTGAATTTCATTGGACAAAACTTTAAGGACTGAAATTACCCATGGGGGTCTTATTCTCCTCTGTCTGCCTGTTGACCATCACTATCAGTATCACCACAAATTCAATCCATTTATTATAAGAAAATCCCATGGAGAAGGAAGAGAGAGGGATAAATTTTGGGTACAATTATTAACAATAATTAATAAACAAATTAACCGTGGGTGACAATTTAGTTTGAAAGGGACTATGTAAAATTTTTGGAAGCTTGAATTAATTTTTTTTTAAAATTTTGAAGTGTTTAATTTAAAATTTTCATAAGATGTAGGGGTTTAACTAAAATTTTCAAAAAATTGAGACTTATCAAAAAATTAAAAATTTTAAGAAGAAATTTAATTAAAATTATTTAAAATTTTGAAATATAATAACAATTCTTAAAAAAATTAAAGGGACCAAATTAAATTTTTTTAAAAAGACTAAATATGAAATTTTCCAATTTTGGAGGGTGAAGACTCCCACAGGCTCCACAAAAGGCACGAAAAGGCAGTTAAGGTTTGAAGGAATTGCACATGCCCTACAATAAATTATAAAATCATATGTGTCTTTCGTTTTCCACCTTCATTCACTTTCTTGTGTTACAACATAGGTAAATCGGATTCAGATAAGAAACATGTATGATTCACAAAACTTTTAGTTTGGAATATAAACTTTGAATTTTATGCAAGTTGGTCCATATTTTTTTACAACTTATATTATGATATTGAATAACAAACTTGTTTTAGTAATGCATGTGTAAAGGGGAAATTCAGATTTAAATTTTAGAGAAGTCAGAATGAAATGTCTTTCTCCAGTCCTTCTGGCAAAGTTGGTGGGTGGGCTGACAGTGCCACATCACTCTCGACAGTTGGAATCTTCTTAAACTTATGGGCTGACATCATCCACGTCCAACTCTCACCACGTGGCACCACTTCCAACCCCTTGTTCTTCCCTCCAAAATCTTAGGGCTGATGTCAGCACCACTGTCAGACAAAACAAAAGTAAATGTATATGATAAAAAATAAATAAACCCAATAAGAAGTTGGGTCACATCGCGCATGACTTTTTAGCTTGAGATTTCCGTTATGGTATGAATGAAATGAATAGGCTTGCTAGGTTAGCTTAGGCGCACTTAGGATAAGACTCTAGGCCCTAATAAAGGTGATTCGGTGTAACAGATTAAAAATTAGTTTAAAATGTTAGAAAATCGAAAAATATAAGATTGAAATTTCTCATAAAGCCACAAGTCAAGCTTTAAAAAAATTATAAAGCTAAAATATTATTAAAATATATATATATATATATTGTACGAGATTAAGCCTGTAAATGAACCGAACGAACACAAACGAAGGTGTATTCATGTTCGTTCGTTTAACTTTAACCGAACAAATGAACCAACACAAACATAAACGAACAAAAAAATTCTTGTTCGCGTTCGTTCATTAAGGAATGTAGCTTGTTCGTGTTCGTTCGTTTAAATGATAAACGAACACCAATGAACATAAACGAACATATATAATGTGTTAAATATTTTGGGTTACTTCAATTAATTCAATTAATTAACCAATTTTAAACCAAATTAATCGATAATTAAAATTTGAAAAAACTCTTAATCATTAACCGAAACCTAAAATTATTTAATAGATTAACCAATTTTGTTTTGGTTCGGTCAGTTAGTTCGGTTTAACCGAACAATGAACACCCCTAGACATGTGAATAAACTTAAATGAACATGAACAAGCGAACATAAACGAACAGATTATCAAACGTTCACGAACATAAATGAACGAACAAGTCCTTTGTTCGTGTTCGTTTCTTTAGTTAAACGAAAAAAAAAATCTTGCTCATATTCGTTCGCTTAATAAATAAACGAACATAAACGAACTTCCCGCCGAATGGTTCGCAAACAGTTCGCTGAACGTTCAGTTCATTTACAACCCTACTCGAGATTAACCCACCTAATAATACTTTTCCACGGTCAAAGTAAGCAACTTTAAATTCAAAGAGCTTTGTTACTCTTAATAAATAATGATTATCACCTCCATCATCTGGATTTTGGTTATCATTCCATGTGAGATTGCCGTCCAAAACAAAATTCAACATTAATGGTTCACTCTTCACACTAGAAGTGTTTTTGATCAAATTAGCTTTAATTTGCCTAAATTCAAATTGAAAATCAATTGTTCATATCAATATTTGTACGTTTTATACCTTGATTTAATTTTCTTATTAAATATCAATGGCCCACTTAACCTCTAAATTTCAAACTAAGTAACTGTCACGTGATTTGACCCTAGACTAATTTAGAGAATTGCCTTTAAAAATTCGAAAATTCTCCTATATACCTAAAGGTACTATTATTTTTCTTTATTCGGGTAAATTAAAAATTGAAATAAGGGCCCACCCACGGTTGCCTTTAATGAAAAGACTAGAGAAAGACAAATTAGAGAGCAATAACTAGATATGGAAGCCGCCGGTGATTTTAGGGAAATAGTGTCATAAATACAGAGTTAATAATGGGTTGGAAGTTTTGAGAAAGCGTTGTTTTCATAAGAGGTCAAATTTTGTGTACGTGGCCAATGCATGGTCGATTCGAGCATGTGATGAGTCTCTATTTCTATAAATGGACTTCATTTGGGCTCTTTCAAAATCATCATTGAATGAAAACCACAGCCCAAAGATGAACAAACATGAATAAAGGTTCTAAAAAAGAGATGAACATTGTTTCAGGAGGATTCTTTACCTGCCATTTAGTGGCTTTTAGCAGTTAGCACAACACCTCAAACAGTAGGGCCGAAAAGGCCCCAGTCATTTACTTTGAAGTTTGTAACAGCTAGCTTAAAGATCTCCACCATCGGCATGAATCCAGATTGCGAAGCAGGAGTAGCTAATCCTGCACCAACTGCACTAGCGCTTTCGCTCAAAGGACTGCAGCCATAATTAAGTAATAGCAACAGTGTTATACAAAACCGATGGCACAATTCCATAGTCAAAGAGGCAGTGAATTGTTTGAGTAGAAAAGAAATGGATATTGAGACAGATTTTTAATATCGTTTTTGTTGTGAATGCGGGGTCAGGTGAGCATCACAGTCAGCAGGATTGGCCAGCTCAAAGGCCTAGTCAGCCCACAGAGGGTGTGTGAAAGGAGAGAGCCAAAACTGTTCGTTGACTATGCTCACGGTCCACGGAGGCGTAATTCCATAATCAAGGAGGCAGTGAAATGTTTTAGTAAAAAATGGATATTGAAATGGATTTTTAATATCGCATTTGCTTTCACAAAGTCCTAAATGACAGATGGACAAGGAAATGATATCCCTTTATTTTCCTAGAGAGAAAGAACAGCAGCAGTGAATGTTTGACACTTACTTTATCAAGATGGGTTCATATGCAGTGATCAGAACATCTGTTCCTACTTCCTTAAGACGTATGTTTGCAAGGTAGACCTTCATGGATATTCATTAAGAAACATGTTATCAATTTAGAACTGAACAAAGTGAAAACTGAAATCATTTGAAAAGTTGTTACCTTGATAATATTCTGCGCTTCTCTTCCTTGCCGTCCCTTAGAAACAGCCTATGCATAAATAAGAAAATTAACTATAGAAGGTATTAAAAGATTTGGAAGACAGACGGGACAATGAAAGAAGAGGGTCGGGCTACAGTGAAGCATTTGTATCATTGTATGGAACAATCTTCAATATGCTGTTTGACCATTTATGTAAAGTGCATAATAAAGCAGTCCAACTAGTAAATGGATTAACAACACAACTTTACACATTCAGACATTTATATTTCTACACATGAGCACACTAAAATGTTAGCAAAGTTGTCATTGCTGCCTTAGAGGAGGGAAGAAATGCAGGAACCAATATCAAATCTAACTTGTGGTTTCCTAACTGCACATCAAGCAAAAGCTCAGCCTAAGCTTCCAAGAATCACGACATCCCAAAAAATTCTGAGAGGAAAATTTAAGAAAGATTTAACCAAGAAACATATTACAGCTTGATAACAATAAAGCAAAACTTTTTGTTATGCCTCTAAGAGAAATCAAGTATGATAATAAAGGCAGACCAGTCAGACTGGACAGCACATGACATTGAAGGTAAAGGAAAGAGCAACTGAATGCTCCTTCCAAAATCTCAGATTCCTCATTTCAAATTTACCCAAACCAGTTCAGAGAAATATTTAACCGCCAGTTCTTAGACATATATTACCTACTCTTACGATCTCAGTCCAGATAGCATGCCATTTCATTTACAGTCGCAGAATAAACAAAAATCAGCACATTCTATAAAGATTAAAGACAACATATTGTCACCAAGTATCAGATATGCTTCTACTGTGTTTTAACTTAAAACTGTTTAACTTGAAGAAATCAACCTACACTTACAAATTACAATGGAGGAACACATTATCAAACACATCAGTAAGCATCATACTTAAAATTGTCTTTCACCAGAAAAGCCATAAATTGAAATTTTGAATAATTGCTACTAGATAAAATAACAGCACAGAGTATAGAATCTACATCATCTGGCAGAATTTGAAGGTTACTGTACTTATCATGTAAAATAAAATAATAGAATGTTAAGGATAAGAAACATCAAGACTCAGGGAAGAGCATCAAGACTAGAAAAAACAGAACTCTAAATGACCCATACCATTTGGCCAACGGCAGTTGTAACAATGGCTGGAATGTTTTTGTAACACAATCCAGGAGCCTCGACTACTGTTGACTGCTCAAGCAACTGAAGCATATAGTACAAAGGAAATGTTAGGTCTACAACCATATCAAATCTCAAACAGTTGCCAAGCAATGAAAAGCAAGTAATGTGCAAAAACAAATTTCTGGATTGTCTTTAAGATCAAGTGGTCCTAAAGAAATATGAAAGCGTACTACGACACCAATCCATAAAGAAAAGTTTCATTTCGTAGTTATCAAAGAACGAGTAAAGCGTGTAGTTACTATCGTAGTAACTTTAACAATGGTATAGCCATATAGGCAAAACGAATCATTTTCTTTTTTGGAGCATACCCCATGATCCAAAAGAAAAGAAAATAGAAAATTAAAAGAAATTGAATAAAAAAAAAACACAGTAATTAAAAGTGTAATACAGGAAAAACAGAATAAGTTAGTAATGTTCATAGATATAGGAAAACAAACGCAAACCAAACATCACTCTATTTCTAGACGAGAAAAATATATAGAAGTTTGAAGGCAGTACTAATAGCTACGTAATAGTGCCATAAACCAACAAATTCAATTTTAGGTAATGCAATGGGCAAATTTGGGGAAATAGGGTAGTTTAGATTTTTATTTAAGGGATAGGGGTTGCTTGGGGAAAATTTTGGAATCTAGGCCAAAATCTACAGTATTTGGGGACCTCGCCATGTGCTTATGGCGTTCTTTGTACCTCGCTATGTGGAGGTGGCGAGGTCCTGTATATTGCACGCCAACTTTGCAAAAGCTGAGTGTTTTTTTTTTAAAATTTTACATGCACCTCGCCACCTCCACACGGCGTGATAATGTAGAAACTGGCCTATTCTCCAAAATTTCCCACGAACAACCCTTATCTCTTAAATAAAAATTCAAACTAACCTATTTCCCCAATTTTGCCAATGCAATGCTTCTTCCGTTTAAAATTCTAAATTTGTAAAATCAAAACAAACATAAAATCAAAGTACCTTAACGAAACTAATCCAAATACATAATTGCTTTAAATCACACTTTCTTAACTAAAATTGGATCGACAAACTAGGATTTCAACATAATAGATTACCGTGAATCCTTCACCGTCTTGTTCAATGGCAAGATCTCGAAGAAACCAGACAGCACTACCATCATCACCAACTTCATGCTTGTAATCTAATAACTCAAAGATTAAGCTATCGTCACGGGCAGGGTCCACAAACACCTCCTGTAGTTCACCCAAAAAATAAAAAACAAACAGATAAATATACAAACTAAAATTAAGAGTATCGAAAATAACGGAGAACGGCAAACTAACCTGATGATCGGGAACTTGCCTGATGTTACTAACATCCTACAACAATGAACAATGTAAAAAGCGAGGAATTGGCTATAAATTGTGATAAAAACATGAAATTAAAAAAAGAAGAAGAAAGTAACCTGAAATCTAAGAGGAAATGAAGTTGAGATTGCTCCACCAAACAAAGGCCTTTCAGATAATAAATCCGCCGACATTTTTACTGAAAAATGAAGAGGCGAAGAACAAAGTTTGAGTGAGAGAAGAGGCGAAGACGAAAAAGGGTCGTTCTTTTTCTGTGGAGAAATTTGTAGAAGGCGCGGGTTATTTTGTATGGTGCTTTTGTAGAGGAGGGTTCGGGGAGCGTTTGAATTAGGCCATCTCTGCTTGGAATTTAAGCTTAATGGTAAGGGTAAAAGAGAGATTTTAATATAATTTTTTATTTTTTAATATAATAATTTAATTAAAATTTAATAAAAAATAAAATGGTTAATAATTTAATTATTAGATATATTTTAGTGGTTTAAATATTTTATGCATCCCAAAAGTGCCATATTCGAGTTTCTTTAATCTATATTTATTTCTTTTTTCCTGCATGAGCAACAAACTAAGTTATATTATAGATTTTGTACGTTGTATCATAAGAATAACATTGGTTTAGTTTTAGTTATGCTCACTTTTAACCCAAGAAACTCAAGTTCGAATCCTACCAGAGGTAATATGTTTCTTGTTTTCTTTAATTTTGCTCCTTCAATCTAGTGACACGTGTCACCACCTGATTGGATAAGCAAAATAAAAAATATTAAATTAAAAATATATAAATAAAGTCCTCCAATAATACGGCGACACGTGTCGTAGCCTAATTAAATAATAAAATTATTTTATTTATTAAAATTAGGACCAAATTGATAAAATGTACAAATAACGGGGACCAAATATGTAATTATACCAATTTTATTAACTGTCATGTCACTCCTTCCGTTAGTTTTTAACGGCTGGTGGTCACATTGCAACCAATTAAATAATTTGTTGGTTTAATTGCTTAGAAAAAAAGTAAGGTGGTCAAATCTCGACTTTACCAATAGTATGGTGGTCATTTATGTAGTTTACCCTAAAATTAAGGGTAAACTAATTCATTGACCACCATATTTTTGATAAAGTTGCGATTTGACCACATAACTTTTTTTTCGAAACAATTAAACCACCAAACTATTTAAATAATATCAATATAACCACCAGTCGTTAGAGGTAGGGTGACGTGGCCAGTTAAAAAAGAGAGTAAAATTACATATTTAGTCCCTACTATTTACACATTATTTCAATTTAATCCTAATTTTAAATTAATAAAATAAATTAATTATTTAATTAATCCTATTTAAAGGAGAAAAACGAAATTAATCCTACACGCCATGGGTGGGATTCAAACCCATGTATGGCAGCTATAGAAGCAGTGGCTAAGCCATTGCACCAAGCACATAAATCACCCATTTTAATATATGTCTTATTGTTTTCTAATTTTTTTTAATTTCACATATATAATCATCGAATTATTTTTTAAATTTAATTAAAAAATTCAATTAAATTATTATATATATGTTAAATTATATTTAAAATAAAATTTTTAAATTATAATAACATTTTATTTAACAAAATTATTATATATTTTAATTTTACATATATAATCATCGGATTAATAATTTTATAATTTTTTAATTTAATTTAAAAAATCTCAATTAAATTATTATATATGTGTGAAATTATATTCAAAAATAAAAATTTTAAATTATAATAACATTTCATTTAACGAAATTATTATATATTTTTAAATTTTACATATATAATCATCGTATTAATAATTTAAAATTTTTATTTTTAAATAAAATTTAACATATATATAATAATTTAATTGAAATTTTTTAATTAAATTAAAAAATAATTCGATGATTATATACGTGAAATTTAAAAAATAAATGTAAAAAACAATAAGACATATATTAAAATGGGTGATTTATAGCACAAACATGTGCTTGGTGCAGTGACTAAATCATTACTTTTACATTTGCTATACACAGGTTTGAATCCCACCCATGGCATGTTAGACTAATTTCATTTTTCTCATCTAAATAGGTAGTGACACGTTAAACAATTAATTTATTTTATTAAATTAAAATTAGGACTAAATTGGTAAAGTTTATAAATAACGAGGACCAAATGTATAATTATACATATTTTTTTAACTGTCATGTCACTCTATCGTTAACCTGTAACGACTGGTGGTTATACTGACATCATTTAAATAGTTTGGTGGTTTAATTGCTTTGAAAATAAAAAATATGGTCAAATCAAAACTTTTATCAAAAGTATGTGGTCAATGAAATAGTTTACCCTACAATTAAATATGCATCCTTTGACGTTTGAGTTAATAGTTATTTTAGTTTTTTTGAAGCAATTTAATTATAAATATTTTATTTTAGGTTAAAATGACCCTTTCATGAATAAAAATTGTTAGCTAACTGACGATAAATAGCTTAAAATAATGAGACAAACCTACTTAACAATGCACGCCGCAATAACAGTGTAATATAGACAAATATGTTGCCTTTACAGAATGGTGCATCAATCAAAAAATAATTTTATAAAATTGTATAAAATATTTTTTGTTCTGACTATCATTCTGTCACGTCATTTCAAGTTGTTTAGTGTCAATTGACTAACGGTTTTTATTCATGGAGGAGTCATTTTGACTCAAAATAAAACATTGAGAGTTAAATTATTTTAAAAAAATTAGACCGGAGTGAATATTCAGTTAAACATTATAGACATTTTTTGACATTATGCCAGTAAAATAAACTAAAGAATTTTGGTTTGATTAATCATCCTTTGTAATTTATGTATTTAGATTGGTTTAAATAACGGTATTAAATTTGTTAAATAGTTATTTTTATTTTGAATATTTAAATTATTAAAAGAAAATAAAAACATATTATTCGTAAACCATGCATCTATATAACATGGGGGTGTGACATTCAAGAAAAAAAATTGTTGTTGTTTTTGTTTTTTTGTTTTTAAGGCTTCGTCCTACTAACCTAGACTGATCTGCGTCGCACACCTAGTTTTGGTGGGTGAGTCTTCTAACGGAAATTTTTTGTATACACAACGTCTTTAGTTCAAAATTTTGTTTAAGCGATACCAAGCTGCTTACCACATGTACTAATCCCGTTAGTTACATTGAAGAAATTATTGAACTTTATTTGGAGGAGAAAAATGTTAATGTGTGTATATAAAACACTCTTTTCTTCTTATAAATTAGTCAATCGTAAGTCATTTGCTCGAATCTTAAACCTGGTTGGGAGACTATTTAATAGATAAAAAACCTACTAATTTTCTTGCTTATCCAAAACAATGATAATATTTCGTGTTAATCACTTTTTTATCCCATTAAATGACAAACTAATTAATTATGTAGGTTTGTATTCGAAAATAATATTAATTTATTGAAATAGTTAAATTTAGATATGTAAACGAACCGAACTAACACGGACAAGAGTATGCTCATATTTGTTCATTTAACTTTAACCGAACGAACATAAACAATTAAATGAATAAACTTTATTGTTCGTCTTCATTCGTTAAAATGATAAACAAACACAAAATAAAACAAAGGAACATAAACAACTCCGGTCTGGTGGTCTTTGATGACAACGAATTCCTTGGATGCTGGTCTTTGACGGCCCGGTGGTGCTCATGCTGGGGTGACGTGGAACTTGGAAGGCATAGCAAAAGCAATTTAAGGTTTTTTTCTTCAATATATCGTGATATGAAAGGGCTAGTGAGCTGTTGGTGGGAAACACGCATGTGAATAAATTTGAACGAATATAAACTAACGGATTACTGAACGTTCACGAACGTAAATGAACGAATGAGACATTTGTTCGTGTTCGTTCATTTAATTAAACGAATATAAAATCATATTCATGTTTGTTCTTTTAATAAATAAACAAACTTTCCGTCAAATGGTTTACTGAACGTTGGGTTTATTTACGATCCTAATTGAATTAAACTTGACTCGAATAATGCCGTCCGTATATAAAGAAGGATAGTTCTATTTTCATTTTTTCCAGTTAAAATGATACAATCATTTAAATAAATAAAAAATAGTGAGTAATGGTCTAAACAGATGTGGCATTATTCTTTTCTTAAACAATTGACCTTGTTTTGATGATAGTTGTGATAGGAGAACAAAAATCGTCTAACTTTTTAGGTGCCTATTTCTATATTTTAACACTAATAAATATTAAAAAATTTAAATTTTAAGCTATAACTTTAAATTTTAAAATTTAAATTTCACACATTACATCATAAAAAATACATTCTATTTCAAATTCTCTAAACCTAAATTTTAATGTGATGACTTAAATATGCTAATATGGTATCAAAGTATTAAACACTTTTCATCTCATTGAAGTGTAATTTGTAAACACTTTTCACAGTGCAAGTTGCTATTTCTCATAAGTCATACCAAAAACAATGGAAGGTCGACAAATGAGATATAAAGTCTCAAAAAACCAATAATAAGAAAAACATTGAAAGAAAATGAAAGAATTAGAAAAAAAATTGATATATAACGTTTAAGTATATTTGATCCGACATTTTTCTATAGTCATTATAGGCGGAGCCACGTGCATAGGTAGAGTTTTTGTTGACACCCTAAATTTTTTAGAAAATTCTACATATGATTGACACTCCTTTATATATAAATTGACACCTATTTATAAATAATTAACCCTCTTAAATATCATTCAAGAGAAAGATACCACTTAGATAAATTTCCGGCTTCGCTCATATATCACCAACAATATATTAATTAAACAAAACTCAATTAACTGTTAAAATAATTAGTTTTAATTTGATTTAAGTTGTTTTTATAGATAAACATTTATTCAAACATTATAGTTATAAAAACAAGAATTATTATTGGGTAAAGTGAATCAATGGTCACTGAACTTTTATGGTGTTTTCGTTTTGGTCACCGAACTTTTAAAACTTTCATTAGGTAACCTAATTTTTATTTCGCTTCTCATATTGATGTGACCTATTAGTTTTCCTTTTCCTCAATGCAATAATACTTGAGTCACTGCAAAATGATGCTTAAAGCATTTCACGACTAAGAACTCATTGTTTATGTATTCACATTTTATGATAAAATATTTAACATCCACAGCATCCTTCTTATTATTAAGCTGTGTTTCCTTTCTACATAGAGAAATGCAAGAAAATATTAATTTTTTTAGATGGAAAAGCATGCAATCAATAAAAAAATATATGTTTCTAGATTCTAGTATTGTAATCTTAATTGTGTAAAAGAAAGTATGTCTCTAGTTTCTAGTTTTAGCTCACTTTCTCCGCCTCATAGACCCTGAATTATATCTTCATCGATCGTATTGAGAGTTTGCTAGCATTGAAACAATCTACTTCAAGTTTACAAGTAAAACTTAGTGAAAAGAAATATTATGTTATAAAATTTATATGTCAATCAGTAATTATATTATGTCAAGTAATCCATAGAGGATAGTTAAGAAGATGCAGTCAACAATATCAATTGGTAGGATTGATAGGTTGTTTTGGTAAAATTGAAGCAATCATTAAAGACTATTGTTGATGGAATTTGAAGAAGAAAATAAAAATTCACGTGAGATGATATTTATTTTTAATGAGCTGAAAGTGGGACTCACAATATATTATTCTATTGGAAAAAAAACTAAAATGTTATGTCGGACATGAAAGCAAAAATAAAAGTTAGATAATTTCAATAAAAGTTTTAGAAATTTAGTGATCAAAATGAAAGCAACTTAAAATTCCGGTGACAAATGATGTACTTTACCCTTATTATTTTAATACGACACTTCGTAAGACGTCATCCGTTTCATCATCATCTCTTCCCAAACGGTATCCAAAACCCAAGCGAAGAGGGCGAAGTATTCTTTATCTTTCCTTCTATCTCTCTTCCTTTTTTCACCTTTGCATCCCAAACAGAAACAGTTTTTTATTATAACTATATTTTATTTCTAATTATCTGTTTTCCTTGTTACATATTAGTTTCAATTATTTTAGGGCATACTGTTCAAATCTGAATCTTTACATACATATATATATATATATTTATATCAACTGTAATTGAAATTAATCTTTCCATTTTCAAACCCTAAGTGGTTAGCCTCGCGCTACCGTCCGGACGCGAAATTGATTGGTCAATAGCTTTCTCCCTGATCGGACGTTTTGTAGATCCGTTTTTTTATTGGGGTTAATCGATTTATTTCGGACGGGTTTTCTTCTGATCGGGTCTGGGTTTGAAGTGAAAAACGAAGGTAGCAAGGAAATGAGTAATCAAAAGAAGAGGAATTTCCAGATAGAAGCGTTCAAGCACCGGGTCGTGGTGGATCCGAAATATGCTGAAAAGACCTGGAAAATTCTCGAACATGCAATCCATGAGATTTACAATCATAATGCTAGTGGCCTCAGTTTCGAAGAGCTTTACAGGTTTCTGCTGCTTCTTCTTTTTAAAATTTTTGTTATGTAATTTTATGTTTCAATTTTGTCTGTTATTTCTATGGATTTGATGCGGAAATGTAGATGTGACTAATTTTGCGTTCAAGTCGAAAAACATTTCATAAATTTGTTGAAACTGTGAGGAGTTCCTCGTCCGGTAGATTATGTTGTATATCGATTTAGGTTACGAAATTGTTGAAAGTACTTTTTAGAGATGACTTTGAAGGTAATCAGCGTCTAGGGATTTAATTAAGATGTTCCAGGTGTTGCTTTAGTTACTGCCATTTTGGGAACAATTGGATTGCTCGTTTTTGGATGATCTCGTCTCTGAAACTCCTCCCCGAGAAAATGATAAGAAAATAACAAAACTAGATGGGAGAAGGCGAAGAAAGATTCTTATATTGGTTGTGGCGATTGGTTTGGAATTTTGAGTAGTATCTGGGTTTCATTGTAGTATTTTTCTTTCTTCCTTTGCTAGCATGCAACTATTGATATGGAGTTTTGAGTTGCAACTAGCAACTAGCTTTCTTTGGTACTATGCTTCAAGTGGCAAGTAGCAAATGGCTATTACGCTTTCTTTGTTTCCCTTGCATTTGATGGCAAACAAAGGATATTTGAATATTTTGTTCTTTTCTTGTTTGCTTTAGAACGATTACATTTAGCTTTTAACATGTGTTGTGCTAAAATATTTTGCCATGTTGAATTCAACTCTAGTTGTGGTTCAGCTCAGATATTTGCATCTTAATTTTCCGTAGTTGTTCATAGAGTTAGTTTGCATATGTGCTAAACTTCTGTTATGTGCTTGCCAGAGTGAGATCTCTCTCTTTAGCACCTCTCTTAAGTGAATTTCACATAAGCTGATTAAATTTTGGATCTTTTCTTTATGATGTTGGCTTTCTTATATGGATTCAGGAATGCGTACAATATGGTTTTGCACAAATTTGGCGAGAAGCTTTACTCAGGACTTGTTACAACTATGACTGCACACCTCAAAGAAATATCAAAATCTATAGAGGCTGCTCAAGGTGATTTATTTCTCGAAGAGCTGAACAGGAAATGGAATGACCACAACAAGGCACTGCAAATGATTCGAGACATATTGATGTACATGGACCGGACTTACATTCCAAATTCCCGTAAAACCCCTGTTTACGAGTTGGGGCTCAACTTGTGGAGGGATAATATCATACATTCTGGCAAAATACAGTCAAGGCTTTTGAGCACGCTTCTTGAATTAGTGCACAGAGAGCGAACTGGTGAAGTTATAGATCGGGGTTTGATGAGGAATACAATCAAGATGCTTATGGATTTGGGTTCTTCTGTTTACCAGGAGGATTTTGAGAAGCCATTTCTTGAGGTTTCTGCAGAGTTTTATAAGGTTGAATCTCAGAAATTTATCGAGTGTTGTGATTGTGGGGACTATCTGAAAAAGGCAGAGATACGTCTAAATGAAGAAATTGAGAGAGTTGCCCACTATTTGGATGTCAAGAGTGAAGCCAAGATAACTAATGTGGTGGAAAAGGAGATGATTGCTAACCACATGACGAGACTAGTCCACATGGAGAACTCTGGCTTGGTAAATATGCTTCTTGATGACAAGTATGAAGACTTGGGTAGAATGTACAATTTATTTAAGAGAGTTCCTAATGGTCTCTCAATGATACGAGATGTGATGACTTCTCACCTCAGAGAAACTGGTAAACAACTGGTTACAGATGCAGAAAGTTCAAAAGATCCTGTGGAATTTGTCCAGCGGCTCTTGGATGAAAGGGACAAATATGATAAAATCATTTCTCAAGCATTTAGCAACGCCAAGACATTCCAGAATGCCCTGAACTCCTCTTTTGAGTATTTCATTAACTTGAATTCTCGTTCTCCTGAGTTCATTTCCTTGTTTGTGGATGACAAGCTGCGCAAAGGATTGAAAGGAGTCAGTGAGGAGGATGTGGAGATAATTCTTGACAAAGTTATGATGCTGTTCCGTTACCTGCAAGAGAAGGATGTGTTTGAAAAGTACTACAAACAGCACTTAGCTAAGCGGCTTTTGTCGGGCAAAACTGTATCTGATGATGCAGAGAGAAGTCTGATAGTCAAGCTTAAAACAGAATGTGGATATCAGTTCACTTCAAAATTAGAAGGCATGTTTACAGACATGAAGACCTCCCAGGACACAATGCAAGGGTTTTATGCCAACCATCCTGAGCTAGCAGAAGGCCCTACCCTAGTTGTTCAGGTTCTAACGACAGGGTCTTGGCCCACTCAGCCTACTATTACTTGCAACCTGCCCACTGAAATGGCAGCGTTGTGTGAGAAGTTTCGGTCACATTATCTCGGAACCCATACCGGTCGGAGGTTGTCCTGGCAAACTAACATGGGGACAGCAGATATAAAAGCCACTTTTGGGAAGGGTCAAAAGCATGAGTTGAATGTTTCAACGTACCAGATGTGTGTCTTGATGCTTTTCAACAACGCTGATAGGCTTAGCTACAAGGAGATCGAACAAGCCACTGAGATCCCTGCTTCAGACTTGAAAAGGTGCTTGCAATCAATGGCGTGTGTGAAGGGAAAGAATGTTCTCAGGAAAGAACCCATGAGTAAAGATATTGGTACGGATGATGCATTTTTTGTCAATGATAAGTTCACGAGCAAATTCTACAAAGTGAAGATAGGAACTGTTGTTGCACAAAAAGAATCAGAACCCGAAAAGCTCGAGACACGACAAAGAGTGGAGGAGGACAGGAAGCCGCAGATCGAAGCTGCAATCGTTAGGATCATGAAATCAAGGAGGGTGCTGGATCATAACAATGTCATAGCTGAGGTTACAAAGCAGTTGCAGTCACGGTTCCTGGCGAATCCAACGGAGATAAAGAAACGAATCGAGTCTCTTATAGAGCGGGAATTCTTGGAAAGGGACAGCGATGATAGGAAATTGTATCGGTATCTAGCCTAAAGACAGGGCTTCAATAGATCTCATCTCATGTTTCTTTCGGAAAAGTTAGTGTTGACAAATGAAATTGTGCCCCGGTTGGCAAGTTTAAATTTGTTTTACATACTAAGCAAGCTCTATTTGTTTGAACTTTGAATGGATATCTATCGGTAATCGGTTGGTTTATGCTTTTCCCATTTTATTGCAATGCCCTGTATCTTTAGTTCAGAATGAATACTTGGATACTATAACCTAGGGGAAGAACCGGGCCCTATTGCTATTTCCACCTTAAACTTGTGAAGTTTTATAAGTTTTTATTTGGGTAAAATTCCACTATTTCAGTTCCTTACTGTAAGTGCATGTATGTATTCTCGCACCTAAAATTTTAAATCATTTTTTATAATTACATTTAAAATAAAATACAATTTATTAAATTAAGTTAAGTTGTTGAACTTAATTAACAATTATATTTGTATATAATTTTTTATATTAATGTAATTAAGGTATATTTACTATATTTTATAAAGAAACTATAAAGACTGTATATATATGGATAAGTATTCTATACACATGCGGTGGAAACTAAAGGTTTTTATAAGCGCCTTAGTTTTAGGGTATAGGGACTTAGTTTAGGGTATAGGGTTTATGGGTTTTGGTTCAAAATTTAGGGGTAGTTGTTTAAATTTAAGGTTTATGGTTATAATTTAGGGTTTGTAGGTTAAAACCTAAATTCTCACCATACTACCCTAAAAATTAAACCCTAACCTATAAGCCCTAAATTATAACCCTAAACCTTAAATTTAAACAACTACCCATAAATTCTGAACCAAAACCCCTAAACCCTATATCCTAAACTAAGTCCCTACCCTAAAATTAAGGCCCTTGTGGAAATTTTCAGTTTCCACCGCCAGTGTATAGAATATTTTTCCAATATATACATATATAAAGTTATAATTGTTTACTTTTGTCCCGCCGTTGAGGATGCAGGGTGGAGGGCGGCAATGTTGGATTCTCTTCGTGGCAAATATATCATCGGGCCTTCATTGGCAAGTGCTTTGGAAATCGTTTAACCGTCACAGATGGCTCACGTTTTGGTTTTGTTAGGATGACGAGTGAGAGAGATGCAAATAGAGTGATAGAACAATTTAATGCGTTTAGATTGTACATATCGAAAATACGGGTGATAAGGGCATAATATAGGATTACAGATTTATATAGGCGACAAAAGAAGAGTGTTTCGGTAGGAATTGTCATGGCAGAAGGTGAGAGTGTGAATCAGAAGTTAGAGTTCGAAAGAGGAAAGAATTAGGGTTCAGGCAATCGAAGAAGAATTAAGCAAAGAGTACCAAACGACAGTGTTTCGACTATTGTCAGTCCTACATTAAACGACCGCGTTTTAGTTGAAGACAAACTGGATCTGCACGTGATTGAATGAGCTGGCAGACCGTTAGAAAAATACGTTTTTATTGACACTTGTCTCTAAATAATAATGTGTCCTGAGTTTTGGTATATACAACTATTAAATGTACTAAAATTTCATATCGAGATATTAATGAAGTCAGTTTTCTCCTCATTCTCACTTTCTTTCCTGAAACCATACTATCTTTTCTTCAACTTTCTTAAGAATCACAGCTGAGCTGTGACAACTTAGTATCGAGAGCCTTAACCGATCCCTCCCCGCAAATCTGGGAAAGCCAAAAAAGAGTCAGCAGATGACAGAAAGCTTAGACCTTGCCTCTATGCAGAAACAACTCAATGAACTCCAGGATCAACTAAAAAATTGGATGACGAAAATATCACTCCTAAGTGGTGGGACAAACAAAGGAGTGAATAGGAATGAATGTTTAGTGCGTTGGAAACCAGGATGAATACCACGCAAGACTATTCTGAAAAGATTTTCAACATTCTGTCTACTAAAACTGAAGGATTAAGCCCAGGAAGTACTGCAACTTCCACTCCTGGACCATCCCTAAAAAAAGATACAGGTAAACAACCTACCACTATTACAATCATTGACGAGCATGAAAGATATACGTATAAGCATGGTGAACCTAGGATTTTAAACCCCAAACCATCACAAAACCCAAACACTCTGTATACACCCCTAAATCTAAACAAACAGAAAATGAGAGAAAAAGAAAAAGAGGAACCTTACCTGTTTGAAAGAAATACTCATCCAAATACTTGCACTGAATTTAAAGGAGTAACTTTTAGACCAAAATTGAAGTTACAGATGTTTGATGGAACTAACTCTAGAAGTTGGGTTAAAAAATGTGAGAAATACTTTGCTTTACTTGAAATACCTGAAGAACAGAGGTTGGATGTGGCTTCTATACACCTTGTGGGCAGAGCTGAGGTTTAGTTCGATGGATACATCACTCAAAAACATCAACTTTTATGACGAGAATTTGCAGCTGATATGTGCTACAGGTTCTGTGATAAGACCTACACTGACATCATAGAGGAGTTCAATAAGTTATTTCAAAGAACCTCAGTTGAAGGCTACCAAGAGAAATTTGATGAGCTGAGACCTTACATGATGCAGCTTAACCCCCTACTGGATGAACAATACTTTTTGTCTAGTTTCATCAGTGGCCTAAAAGAAGAAATCAGACACAGGGTGAAGATCCACCTACCCCAGACACTAGCATAAGCTTATAGACAAGTCGAATTATATGAACTATCTCTGGAGTTTGAAACTAAGAAAATCAAACCTGCCTATAAATATCCAACCTACCCTACCCAACTGACCCCTTAAAAAACCCCTACCCTACCCATCACAACTCAAAAAACACCAACCAAACCACCACCAAACAATCCTTATGGAGTATAGGAAACTTAATAACCTATGTTTCAAATGTGGAGACAAATTCTCTCCTGGGCCTCAATGCAAACTCAAGCAACTAAATTCTATGGAGGAGGACGAAATTCCATTGGAATTAGAAACAGAAGTTGAACATGAATCATATCCTATTGGGAAAAAGAATGCAGATGATAGATTGAAAATATTCATTAATGCACTGACTGGGGGTGTTGGGCACAATACACTAAGAATTAAGGGCAGGCCATTAAGCATTCTTATTGATAGTGGCAGCACACACAATTTTGTTAATCCTAACTGCGCAAAAGAAGGGCTTGAAGTCATACCAACTGCTCCACTAATCATTACAGTTACTAATGGTGAAAAGTTGTATAGTGAAATTAAGTCCAAGCAACTGGTGTGAAAAATGCAGGGACACCAATTTGTTCATGATTTCAGGGTTTTGGTCATGGGAGGCAGTGATATTGTTCTAGGTGTTGATTGGATAAAAAAAATATAACCTTATCAGCTTTGACTTCAACCAAATGACACTAAGCTTCTTTAAGGACAATGAGCTAATTGTCTTGAAAGGTAGCCACAAAAAACCCTATATTAAAGTCATTAGTGGTGAGAAGTTTTAAAAGCTCACTGAGAAAGATTCAGACCTCATGAGAAAATTTTACCCCCTAAGCATTGAAGGAGAGGAACATGAGCACCACCCTGAAATAAAGGTAGTTTTAAATTCTTTTGAAGATGTATTTCAAGCTCCTCAAGGGATGCCTCATGCTAGAAGTCATGATCATGCTATAACTCTTAAACTTTGGGATCAACCTGTGAATCTTAGACCATACAGAATTCCACATCACCAGAATTGGAAGTGGAGAAATAGATTGAAGAAATGCTAGCTGCTTCTATAATTAAGACCAGCAAAAGTCCCTTTGCTTCTCCTTGTTTGCTAGTTAAAAAGAATGATGGCTCTTAGTGTTTATGTGTGGATTATAGACAATTGAACTCCTTGACTATTAAAGAAATTTTTTATTTCAGTTGTGGAAGACCTGTTAGATGAACTACATGGGGTAACTTACTTTTCCAAAATAGATCTAAGATCAGGCTACTGGCAGATCAGGGTAAAAGAGGAGGACACAACTATTTTTCGCACTTATCAAGGGCATTATGAATTCAAGGTCATGCCATTTGGTTTGACCAATGCCCCTGCTACATTCTAGTCACTCATAAACACAATCTTTCAACCTTATCTAAGGAGGTTTGTTCTAGTTTTCTTTGATGATATATTGGTCTACATTAAGAGTTTGCCTGATCATTGTAAACATTCAAAATTGGTTTTGGATATTTTGAGGACTAACCAATTGTATGCAAAGAAATCAAAGTGTTTCTTTAGGCAGGATCAAGTAGAGTACTTGGGACATATTTCTTTCAAAGGGGTGGCTACTGATCAGTCTAAAGTGGAAGCTATGAGCCAATGGCCCTTACCAAAAACTCTAAAAGCTCTGACAGGATTTTTTGGGGCTCACTGGCTACTTCAAGAGATTTATAAAAAAAAAATTATGGCAGTATTAGCAAGCCCTTAACTGACATGCTCAAAAAAATATCTTCTTTTGGACACCTGCAGCTGAAGCAACCTTCTTAGAATTAAAAGATGCAATGTGCAGAGCTTCTGTTTTGGCACTCCCTAATTTTTATAAGACCTTTTGTTTAGAAACATATGCAAGTTCAAGGGGCATTGAGGCTGTTCTGTCACAGGATGGTAGACCTGTAACATTCCTCAGCAAGGCTCTAAGTCCTAAACACAGAGATACTTCAGTCTATGAAAGGGAATACCTAACAATTCTTCTAGCAGTTACTAAGTGGCGCCATTACATTGAATGTGGTTCATTTATCATAAAATCTGATCTTCAGGCTCTTAAACATCTTCTTGAGCAGAACCTCACTACTTTAATTCAGAAGAAAGGGCTTACTAAGTTATTAAGTTTGGACTATGTAATTCACTACAGGAAAAAAAATACAATGTGGTTGCTGATGCTTTGTCTAGACAGGACCCAAAACTTTTCCAACTGACCACCATAACCAATATTCCAGCTTGGGTTACAAAAATTAGACTTATTCTAAAAGTATTTTAAAGTATAAAAGAGGGTCTATGTGGGCCAGCATGGCAATTTGCGAGAGCAATTTCTTTTTCAATTGCATAATTCTCTCCTTGGGGGTCACTTTGGTATACAGGGCACCTATCAGAGACTTAAACCCTATTTTTACTGGCTGGGAATGAAGAGAATGGTTCAGAATTATGTCAAACAGTGTGACACTTGTCAGAGAATTAAGGATGAACATGTTCCTAAGCTTGAACTCCTATAACCCTTACCAATTCCTACACAGGCCTGTCAAGTCATAACTATGGATTTTATTGAAAGTCTCCCTACATCCCCAGATTCAATATCATTTTGGTCATTGTGGACAAATGCACCAAATATGATCACTTTATTCCTTTGGCACACCCCTTTACAGCAGCTGATGTGGCTAAATTATACCTAGATCATGTCTATAAATTGCATGACAGTCTCAAACTTGCAATTTCTGATAGAAATAAAGTTTTTACTAGCATATTTTGGAAAGAGCTTTTGAAGAAGCTGGGAACCAACTCATTGTTCAGCACATCCTACCATTCAGAGACTGATGGTCAGACTGAAAGGCTTAATCAGTGCCTTGAACAATATTTGAGAGGATTTTGTTTCTTGAAGCCTAAGGCACGGGCTCAGTTTTTATCCAAGGCAGAGTGGTGGTACAACACCAATTTTCACACTGCCTTAGGCCTCACTCCATTTGAAGCATTATATGGCTATAAGCCCCAAGAAATGGAGTGGTTTACTGACTCGCCTATGCAGGGAGTAACAGATATCCTATCTTCTAGAACTATGATTGCTAAGCAACTACAAGATAACTTATTCAAGGCTCAGGCACGAATGAAATAGAACGCAGATAAAAAGAGATCCGAAAGGGAATATTCAGTGGGTGATGAAGTCTACCTCAAACTCCAGCCTTATCGACAATCTTCTGTTGCATTTCGAAAGCATCTGAAATTCACAGCTCGCTTCTACGGACCCTATAAGATCATCAAACGAATTGGTCAGGTTGCCTATCAACTATAACTTTCCCCCTCAACCAAAATTCACCCAGTTTTTCACATTAGTCTGTTAAAGAAAAATATTGGGGATAAAGTTTGTATCTCTGTGGATCTCTCAACCGTTAATGACGACGGTCAGCTCAAAGTGTATCCCTTGAAGGTTTTGGACAAGCGTATGGTGAAGCGAGATAATCGTGTCGTAACCCAACTCCTCGTGCAATGGGTCAATATGGGTGCAGAGAACGCCACTTAGGAGGATTTCACTGTGCTTCAATCGCAATTTCCGAATTTCGATCCTTGGGGAAAAGGATTGATTGGAGAATGGGGTATTGTCATGGTAGAAGGTGAGAGTGTGAATCAGAAGTTAGGGTTCGAAAGAGGGAAAAATTGGGGCTCAAGCAATCGAAGAGGAATTAAGCAGAGAGTACCAAACGGCAGCGTTTCGGCTATTGCCAGTCCTACATTAAACGAACGCGTTTTAATTGAAGACAAGCTGGATCCGCACGTGATTGAATGAGCTGGAAGGCCGTTAGAAAAATGCGTTTTTATTGACACCTGTCTCTAAATAATATTGTGTCCTGAGTTTTGATATATACAACTATTGAATGTACTAAAATTCCATATCGAGATATTAATGAAATCAGTTTTCTCCTAGTTCTCTCTTTCTTTCATGAAACCCTACTAACATAAATGTAATTGGATGGCGAATGCTTCTCGAAAGGTAAAAGGGGTAATTGATATGGATAAAATTGAGATCCTAGAACACCGTGTGGCGGGTTGGTGCAATCAAGCATGATCTGTTGTGGATTTGGAATCGAAGTGAAGTGGATTTTATTGATGTTATTACAGCATTGATTGAGATTAGATTGTGGGCTTGGAGGTGAGCAACAGATTATGGAACGAGTGGAATCTTGTATGCAGATTTTTGTTTAATTCTAATGGATTGCTTTCGAGTGTAACTTTGCAAGCAGTGCTGGTAATAGTTTGGGGTACGAAAATTGGCTCCATGCTGGCTAATGGCTATGTTTTGAAGCTTTGTGTGGTTTGGTGTAGTGCTAGTTTTCTAGCACTTGTTTCGTGTCATGTTGGTTAGCTGCCAGGACGTGTTTCGATGGTGAGGTGTTTAGTGACTGAGTTATACTTGCTTTCAAGTTCCTCACTTTTTTTATATTACCATATTGTACTCTTTTATTTTAATTAAGATTAGAGAAATTTTTAACGAGATATACAATAATGAATGAGCTGTATGACTTTACACTTAATAAAATTATACGTACACTAATCAATATATATATTTCAAAAAATAAAATATTCAAAATGTTATATAAAAACATATTGAGTTGAGCAGTTCGAGCTCAATTTGGTCAAAATTTAGTCAAAGTTTTTCTTTATAATATGTTAGTTTGGTCGAACAAGACCTTAATGAGTTTAGTCGAACAAGACTTGACTTGAACTCGTACTCAACTCAAGATCTTAACGAGTTGAGTTGAACAAGACCCAACTCGAGTCGATATGTTCTCCAACAATTCATTATTATTTTTTTACATGTTAGTTTGGTGTATTTATGGATTAATACTTTGTAGTTTATATTTTGGAATTATTTCACACACTATTTTTTTTTGTTAATTTATGTTTATATTTTGCTCTATATTGTATCACTAGATTTTACAAAATATATATTTTTTAAAAATAAGTTAAATTTTTTGGCCAGCTTAATGTTCAAAAAGTCAAGTCGAGCAACGAGTGTTTTTAACAAACACAAGTCAAGTCAAGCAACGATTTTTTTAACAAACACAAATCGAGTCAAGCAATGATTTTTTTAACGAATATGAATCGAGTAAATTTTTATCAAGCTTATTGAGTATCGAATGAAGCACTAATCGAACAGTTCTCGAATCAAGAACTCTTCAGCCTGTGATTGTCTCGCTCAATAAGAATCTTAATTAATACCCGTAGTGTAAATAATTAATTATTTGATCCACCGTTTAAGGCAAATAAGACAATGACACCAATGACAGATCCATAATTTTTTTTTACGATGGACACAAGTAAAAAAATTTTAAGGTTGAACACAAGTCATAAAAATCCTAAAATTTCAAGGTGGACACAAATTATAAAATTTAAAGACCAATTCATAAAAATTAAAAAAAATTGAAATAAAATATAAAAAATTTAAAAAATTCAGAGTAAACACAGTCGAACATGGATCCGCGGGTGAATGACACAATGTTTGTTCAATTGGAACTCAATTAGAACAAAATATTTTCTTTTAGATTAAATGTATCTTATGTTGGACAAATAATTGTAAATTAAGATAAAAAATTTAGGCATAATACTTGATTGATCATATCTATCTATTTTTTATTTTTTTAAAGTATCTATCTATTTTCTATTATTTACAGCCAATACTATTTCCCTCTATTTCGAGAGAGCGGTAAAATCCTAAAAGGGAAAAAAAGAGAGAAAAGCTTAATATATTTTGGCGCAATTGAATTCCCAGGAATAGACCGGCGCGCTCAAAAAATGAAAAAAAAAAACGCTTGAATTTAGCGTCTCCCGCCAACTCCGCCAGTTATATTTCTTCCCGCATTTCTCATTTTCATAAAAAAAAAACTAACAAAGTCTTCGTTCTCTCCGCAGAATCATAAAAGAATCAAAGAAAATACAATAACGGTTTCGGGGCCAAGATGGATCTGTCAGATATAGCGAGAAAGCTTGGTCTCTCACAACACAAGATGCTGATCCGAAAAGCGGCGGAGCTCCGTCGCCTCTGCGATGTTCAGTTCGATTCCTCCATTATCGGTGTCGTAAGTACTTCATCCTCTAGTCATTTATAACTTTAACCCCATTGGAGTTCAAGTTCGAGGTGTTAATCCATTATTTTCTCTTCCTCTTGTGTCGTGTTTGTAGGGAGAGGTTTGTAAAGCTGTAATATGCTTAGAAATTGCTGCTACAAGGTAAGATGCGTTAACTTCGTTTTTGAATGCATTCTAAATTTTTGGATTAGGGTTCTTTTTTAATGTGTAATGGTTATGGAATTTGTAGGTTTGGGGAGGTTATATTCGAGCGGCAGAAAGCTGTCAAGTTAAGTGGAATGTCTGAAAAGGCTTACAATAGATCTTTCAATTCATTGCAGAACGGTCTGAATATCAAGTGGGTTTATCCTACTGTTCTTTTCTTTTTCATTGTAAATTTGAGTTATTACTGTACTCAGATTTTGACTAATTTTGGGGGAAATTGGTGTTTCAGAACAACACTGGATATCAGAGAATTGGGGATTCAATTTGGATGTGTTAGGCTCATTCCTTTTGTGAAGAAGGGTTTATCTCTGTAAGATCCTTTTCCATTTCATACAGTCTTTGATTTTTAGTTTATTAAGTTGTGTTTCCTTGGCACTCATGTGTTCACAATAAAGCCTGAATGAGTTAACCCCAAAGTTAGATGATCTTTGTTGTGCTTAGAATTGTTAGGACTTAGGATTACAAATCCGTGACATTTTTCGTTTGATCATTGGGTGAAATCTTATGTTCTTATACCATTCTTTGAATTGTTTAAGTGATATAATTGATGTTCATGTCAGCTACAAGGACCGGTTTGTTGCATCGCTGCCTTCTTCTAGGCAGGCGAGTGCAGATTTCACCAGGCCAGTGTTCACTGCTGTGGCATTTTACTTATGTGCAAAAAAGCATAAGGTAATGCACACTCAATCAGTCTATTTAATGCTTTTATTCCTCCGTTCTACTTGTTTTTGACATAAATTCTCTACTTTACAGCTAAAGATTGACAAGGATAGGTTGATTGAGGTTTGTGGAACCTCTGAATCTGAGTTTTCTTGTGTAAGTAACATGTTTTTTTCTACACAGAATCTACCTATTGTTAATTTGTAAATGTTTAGTGCCCCGATCATTTATTTGGAACTTCTAATACAGGTCTCTACCTCTATGAAAGATCTGTGCCATGATGTTTTTGGAATCTCAAATGAGAAAAAAGATCCCAAGGAAGTGAAAGGAAACCGAGGTAGTTGTTCATTTTGACTTGTCTTATGCATTTGATGCTACCATTTACAGTACAATTTTAATACCGAATGTTGATTTTCAACACATAGGGAATAACTTGCTTTGATCTGTCTGCAGAACTGCTAGATGTGTTGCCTGAGAAAAGAAAATTTGATGACGGTGGTTATTTATCTGATGATGAACCAGAGGTAATACCGCAGCATCTATAGAATTGGTTTACTGAGTGTCATGGAAGTTGGATTCATTGTTTTCTAGATATGAAGCCTAGTGATTTGATTGTGCAACATTACCTGACTATTTAATTGGTTATGATATTTTGCTATGCACATTCACTTATTGTCTTGTGCATCAAGTAGTATAGAACTAACATGAGCAGCCTCCTGCAGTTTTCAAGTTACAAGCGGAAAAAGAAAGAAGAGAAAGTTGCATATGAAGAGTGGAAAACAAGTGTTCTATCAACTGTTGATGCTTTCGGTGCAAGTGGAGTACTTTTGGTGCATTATTGCACCACTTGCACAAGTGGTGTAATAATGCACCACTTTTGGTGCATGGGAAAATTAATTTTTGGTCCCTAAACTTTAGGCTATTTACAAGTTTAGTCCTTAAAGCTCAACTATAAATAGGCCTAACCTTTGCCATTTGAAATCATCCCAAATCATTCTAACCTCCTCTCAATACTAGAGAAATTAGAGAGTTTTCATAGAGTTGTTTTCTCCTTTTTATCAAGAGAGAATTGTCATTGTTTTCTCCTTGTTAGATTGAGAGAAGTTGTAATTCCTATTTTCTCATAGTGAAATTCTTCTACCTTTGTCCGTGGTTTTTACCCTATATTATTTAGGGGTTTTCCACGTAAAATCTGTGTCTCTTTTATCTTCATTATTATTTTCTCAAATTATCAGTTGCGTTTTTGCTCTATCCGACGACCGCATTCCGCAACAATTGGTATCAGAGCCAGATTTGGGTGCGTATATCTACTTACCGTATTCTCTGTTGGTTGCCACTGAAAAGTGGATCCTCCATCATAAGAAAGTAAGTTAGATATTACTCATTCATTGAAGGTGGTGGGCACTATTCACGTCAAAAAGGTGAAATAGTGGGAGCTATCTGAAATAGAAGCTATGGCAACGAAATTTGATATTGAAAAGTTCAATGGGAGAAATTTCTCACTGTGGAAATTGAAGATAAAGGCCATCCTAAGAAAAAACGGATGTCTAGCGGCTATCAGCGAAAGGCCGGCAGATTTTACGGATAACAAGAAATGGAATGAGATGGACGAGAATGCTATTGCAGACCTTCATTTGGCATTAGCAGATGAAGTACTATCAAGCATCGAGGAGAAGAAGACAGCCAAGGAGATTTGGGATCACCTCGCAAAATTATACGAGGTCAAATCGTTGCACAATAAAATTTTCCTTAAGAGGAAATTGTACACTCTTCGGATGTCAGAATCTACTTCAGTGACAGAGCACTTAAACACGTTGAATACTCTATTTTCTCAGCTTACATCCCTAAGCTATAAAATAGAGTCACAAGAACGTGCTGAACTTCTGCTTCAAAGTCTACCTGATTCGTATGATCAACTCATCATCAACTTGACAAACAACAACCTTACAAGTGATCTAGTCTTCGATGACGTTGCAGCTGCTGTTCTAGAAGAAGAAAATCGGCGCAAGAATAAGGAAGACAGACAAGGAAATCTGCAACAAGCAGAGGTCTTAATGGTGATGAGAGGAAGATCAACAGAACGTGGCCAAAGTAGCAGTCACAATCATGGTAGATCAAAGTCAAGGAGTAAGAAGAATTTAAAGTGCTACAACTGTGGAAAGAAGGGTCACATGAAGAAAGATTGTTGGAGTTTACCTAAAAACTCCAATCCTCAAGGAAATATGGCAAACACTTCAGATGATGGAGATGCTCTCTGTTGTGAAGCAGCAACAGCCATGGAAGGCAGAAAAAGATTTGCAGACATATGGCTTATTGACTCGGGAGCCACATATCACATGACCTCAAGAAGAGAATGGTTCTATAATTATGAACCTATCTCAGGAGGATCTGTGTACAGCTGCAATGATCATGCCTTGGAGATTGTTGGCGTTGGAACCATCAAACTGAAGATGTATGACGGGACAATCAAAGTTGTTCAAGATGTGCGACACGTGAAAGGCTTGAAGAAAAACTTATTATCCTACGGATTGTTGGATAATAATGCAAGCAAGATTGAAACACAGAAAGGAATCATGAAGGTGTTCCATGGAGCGCTTGTGGTGATGAAAGGTGAAAAGATAGCTGCAAATTTGTACATGCTGAAGGGAGAGACTTTGCTAGAAGCTGAAGCCTCTGTTGCCTCATGTAGTTCAGATTCTACCATGTTATGGCATCGGAAACTTGGACACATGTCAGAACAGGGAATGAAAGTCCTCGTGGAGCAAAAGCTACTTCCGGGTTTAACAAAGGTATCACTTCCTTTGTGTGAACATTGTATTACAAGTAAGCAGCATCGATTAAAATTCAACACATCAAATTCTAGAGGTAAGGCTGTTCTAGAATTGGTTCATTCTGATGTATGGCAAGCACCGGTTACATCCCTAGGCGGAGCAAAGTATTTTGTCTCCTTCATTGATGACTACTCTAGGAGATGTTGGGTGTATCCTATCAAGAGGAAGGCAGTTGTGTTTTCAACCTTCAAAGTTTTCAAAGCGCGGGTGGAACTTGATTCTGGAAATAAGATCAAGTGTTTCAGATCAGATAATGGAGGTGAATATACAAGTGATGAATTTGATGACTTTTGCAAAAAAGAAGGCATCAAAAGACAGTTCACAACAGTATACACTCCTCAACAAAATGGAGTGGCAGAGCGGATGAACAGAACTCTTTTAGAAAGAACACGAGCAATGTTGAGAGCTGCAGGGCTAGAAAAAGCTTTCTGGGCAGAAGCAGTCAATACCGCCTGTTATTTGGTGAATCGGGCTCCATCAACTGCAATTGAGTTGAAGACACCGATGGAAATGTGGACTGGTAAACCAGTTGATTATTCAAACCTCCATATATTTGGAAGTATTGTGTACGTGATGTACAATGCCCAAGAAATTTCAAAGTTGGATCCAAAATCCAGAAAATGTAAATTCTTGGGGTATGCTGATGGAGTAAAGGGGTATCGCTTGTGGGATCCCACTGCCCGCAAAGTGATTATCAGCAGGGATGTTATCTTTGTAGAAGATAAGCTACAAAGAAAAGAAGAAGATGATAGCACTGATAAAGAAAAGCCAGAGACTACACAGATACATGTTGAAAATGAGTCTGAACAGAGAGATTGTTCTGAAGCAGAACCAGAGCTCGAGGAACCAGAACCAGAGAATTATGAAGCTCCAACAACTCGTCAATCAGATCGTGTGAGAAGACGCCCCAATTGGCACTCAGATTATGTTATAGAAGGTAATGTTGCATACTGCCTTTTAACGGAGGACGGTGAGCCATCATCATTCGAGGAGGCAATGAACAACTCAGATGCTTCGCAGTGGATGGCGGCAATGCAAGAAGAAATCGAAGCCCTTCATAAAAATAATACATGGGAACTTGTGCCACTACCACAAGGAAGGAAGCCAATTGGTAACAAATGGGTCTTCAAAATCAAGAGAAATGGTGACGATCAAGTGGAGAGGTATCGTGCAAGACTGGTGGTCAAAGGATATGCTCAGAAAGAAGGTATTGATTTCAATGAAATCTTTTCTCCTGTGGTTCGACTAACAACGGTTCGAGTTGTCCTGGCAATGTGTGCTACATTGAACTTACATCTAGAGCAGCTAGATGTTAAAACAGCTTTTCTTCATGGAGATCTTGAAGAAGAGATTTACATGCTCCAGCCTGAAGGTTTTGAAGAAAAAGAAAAGAAGAACTTGGTTTGCAGGTTGAACAAATCTCTGTACGGTTTAAAGCAGGCGCCGAGGTGTTGGTACAAGAGATTTGACTCCTTTATCATGAGCCTTGGATACAACAGACTTAATGCAGACCCTTGTGCTTACTTCAAGAGGTTTGGTGAAAACGACTTTGTTATATTGCTGTTGTATGTAGATGACATGTTGGTTGCAGGCCCCAACAAAGATCATATTGAAGAATTAAAGGCACGACTGGCTAGGGAATTTGAAATGAAGGACTTGGGACCAGCAAACAAGATTCTAGGGATGCAAATTCACCGAGACAGAAGTAGTAGGAAGATTTGGCTTTCACAAAAGAATTACTTGAAAAAGATCTTGTCACGATTCAGCATGCAAGATTGTAAGCCAATTTATACCCCTCTTCTTATTAACTTTAAATTATCCTCCAGTATGAGTCCTAGCAGTGAAGAAGAGAGGATGGAGATGTCTCGAGTACCGTATGCATCAGCAGTGGGAAGTTTAATGTTCGCTATGATTTGTACAAGACTAGACATTGCACAAGCAGTGGGAGTGGTTAGTCGGTACATGGCGAATCCAGGCAGAGAGCATTGGAATGCTGTGAAAAGGATCCTGAGATACATCAAAGGGACCTTAAATGTTGCATTATGTTACGGGGGATCAGACTTTCTTATCAGCGGGTATGTCGATTCTGACTATGCAGGAGATTTGGATAAAAGCAAATCTACAACAGGGTATGTGTTTACAGTTGCTGGTGGAGCTGTAAGCTGGGTTTCAAAACTGCAATCGGTTGTGGCTACGTCAACAACGGAGGCAGAATATGTAGCAGCTACACAAGCCAGTAAAGAAGCAATATGGTTGAAAATGCTATTGGAGGAGCTCGGGCACAAACAAGAGAATGTCTCTTTGTTTTGTGACAGTCAGAGCGCCTTGCATCTTGCAAGGAATCCTGCTTTTCACTCAAGAACAAAACACATTCGGGTCCAATACCATTTCATTCGTGAGAAAGTGGAAGAAGGGACGATAGATATGCAGAAGATCCATACCGATGACAACATAGCAGATTTCATGACAAAAGCAATCAACACTGATAAGTTTACTTGGTGTCGATCTTCTTGTGGTCTGTTAGAGACGTAAGCAACATAAATGATACAAGGTTGAAAGAATGGAGTGAAGATATGATTGTTCCAATCAAATCTTCAAGTGGGAGATTGTTGATGCTTTCGGTGCAAGTGGAGTACTTTTGGTGCATTATTGCACCACTTGCACAAGTGGTGTAATAATGCACCACTTTTGGTGCATGGGAAAATTAATTTTTGGTCCCTAAACTTTAGGCTATTTACAAGTTTAGTCCTTAAAGCTCAACTATAAATAGGCCTAACCTTTGCCATTTGAAATCATCCCAAATCATTCTAACCTCCTCTCAATACTAGAGAAATTAGAGAGTTTTCATAGAGTTGTTTTCTCCTTTTTATCAAGAGAGAATTGTCATTGTTTTCTCCTTGTTAGATTGAGAGAAGTTGTAATTCCTATTTTCTCATAGTGAAATTCTTCTACCTTTGTCCGTGGTTTTTACCCTATATTATTTAGGGGTTTTCCACGTAAAATCTGTGTCTCTTTTATCTTCATTATTATTTTCTCAAATTATCAGTTGCGTTTTTGCTCTATCCGACGACCGCATTCCGCAACATCAACTAACAAGAAGAGCACAAAAGGTAATGAAAAACCCTATACACTGCAAAGATGAACCTAGCATAACTGATGTTTTTATGCATGTTTGTATATTTTGTCCAGCACCTTGCAAGCGGACCACACAAACCAGTCTAAACTTTCTCAAGGAAGGTTGTGAGACTAAGGAGTTAAAGGCTGTATAGGAAGCATGTATTTGTTGTTTGAGCTCATCCTGTTGATGTTCATAATAGAAAAGAAAAGAAAAGTTAGCTGCTAATGGCGCTATGCCATTTTTGTAATATCTATATTTTGAGTTGTTTAATGACCAGCCTGTTAATAATAGTTTTTCCTGATATGCATTTTGGATTTGGTTTAATTCATTCATATAGGCCACTGTCGGCGAGGCGAAAACGGACCATTGTGTCGTTTTCATCTTTTTCATTTAATAACCTGCCAACCAACATCCCTATATTTGTTTTTAACATGACAGCAAGTCATTTTGATGAGTCGATTTAGAATAAGATGGTAACATAATTTGATCCAGAAATATGTATACTTTCGAGTGGTCCAACTGAAAAGGCACAACTTTTATCCCTATGTTTTTCACTTTCAGTGCAAATGGACATGTAGCCAAACATTCTCACAGGATTATGTGATGTTTTCATCATTATGTTCTTCCATGGTCGTATTCTTATCTTATGTACCTACCTTTGCCTTTCCAATTCATTTCTCGATTTCCTTATGCACATGGCTGGCATTCTGCTGTTACTTCTCTGCTGCCCCATGGGCAAAAGGACAGTGAAGTTTTGGTTAATTTCTTCCTATTGAATTAACAATATAAATATTTGAATTAGGAGGAATGAATGTCAAAGTTGGTGAATAGTGGCTAGTGTCATGGACCAATTTATTTATGACTTGGTTGCACAAGTAATTGCGTTCCTATTGCACAGATAGGTGCCACAAAGGTGATCTTTTAAGTCTTAACTACGAGTACCCAAACTATATTTTTCTTTTTGCAATAGGTGTTTAAAGTATTTTTTGATTGGAATAGGTGCTTAAAGTTTTATTTTTAGCTTGTTTTAAAGTTAAACAAAGCACTTACTTTGTCACTTATTTCAACTAAAAATGAAATTTTATGCACATATTTCAGTAAAAAAATGAAACTTTAGACATATATTTCAACAAAAAATACTTTAGGCACTTATTGCAAAAAAAAAAGACATCCACCCCAGTTGAAGTGAAGATGGGTATAAATTTAGTGGGTAGTGGGCGGGTGTGGATGTAAAGAGTCTTACACGTCGTGGGTAGTGGGTAGGTGATGGGTTTTAGACCTTACCCGCCTCGCATCCGTCCACTAACTACCCACCATATGAATTTTGGACCATTTATGTTTGTAGACTTTGATTATGTCTTTTGTTATGGTGTTTTATGTAGAAAGATATTGGTTTGTTTTAAAATGTACGTTAATCTTTAAATTTGAAAAAAATGATGGTCTATAACCAAGCTTGAATTTATTGTTTACGGTCGAGGTTGAATTAATCAGGTTTTGTAATATGTGTGGTTAAGTAGAATTTATACAAGTGTAAATATGTTTTAGTTAAGTTAGTTATAGTTAATTAGTTAGCTGTAGTTAAATAAAATTTATACCGGTGAAAATGTGCTTTAGTTAAGTTAGCGATCGTTAGTTAGTTAGTTAGTTGTAGTTAAATTTATATCAATGTAAATATATTATATATATACACACTTGATAAATCAATAAAGTATGCGAAGTTGTACTGTTTTTCACGAAAGTATATGGTTATTTTTACATAATTCGATATTAGCGGTAGCTTGTAGGCGAATACGGGTTGAGTGGTGGACCGTGGATATCCAGTTGGGTAGTAGGTGTGGGAATGGATTTGAGAATGTACTCACGCGGGCAGGTGTGAATTTAAAAATTGTACCCGCCGTAACTAGTGGGTAGGCGATGGATATGAAAATTTTAGGTGGGTATGAGAATGAAAGAGGGGTATCCGCACCCGTCCCGCCCGTTTGTCATCCCTAACAGTAAAACTGCTACATCAAACATCCAACCTTTACAAACAAGCACAATCTATCAGCCCCATTCTATACAATTAAACCCCAATTATAGAGATGGATTTTTCTCTGAAATTTTCTCTGAGGCGGTTATTTTCTTCTCACCAAACTCTTTCGATTTCTTTCGATTGTTTCGTGATTAGAATTGAATCTCTTCGTAATGGAAGTTGCATGGATCTATTCCGAGATGTATGCAATGGATTTCAACAATCATGGATCACTACAATTCAATTTGTAGTGTTTGACAATTTATGGGAAAATGGTGTTCTTGAAGTTCATGATTTTCCTTACGCATTTGGCCTGGATTTTGGACAATTTAACTTGTTTTTGGATGGATCTTCACCAAAGGAATTGCTTCTGATCAGATCCGAGTATGATTATCATCTTGTTTGGAGAATCGAAGTTGGTTACTTTGGTAACCGCCTCTTGAAGGTAGTTACCTTCTTCGTGGATGAGGCAAAATTCCAGATTTTGAAGGCTGAAGGTTTAAACACTTCAAGTATGCTGGAATTATATGGTGATTATTGTGCTGTTATGGATTATATCACAAAATTAAATTCTGGAAATTCAATTCACGATATTGGATGGTGGTATTGGACGATTTCTTGGCAGTTATCTTCTTTCTTTTCTTCAAGCTTCGTGTGGCGAGGAACACGTCTCTTTGAATTTCTGGAAATTTTAATTAAGGAAATTGTGGACGAATCATTGGAGATTCATGAGATTTTCAATTTTAATTTCCAGATTTCAGCATGCTTCGTGAGGCAACGCTCACGTCTTTGGAATTTAATTTTAAATTCTATAACAATTGTGGACATGTCATGTATGAACATCGAGATTGTTAATGAATTAAATTATTTTTCCATAATTTTAGTATTGCTTTTGATCCGAATTGATGATGGAATTCTGGATTTTGGTGTTGTTGTTGATTTACAACCGTTGGATCAAATGCGGTTGCAAGGTAGATTGATGCACCGTTGGATGGATGGTTCTAGCGGTTATGGGCGGTTTCATTGCATATGGTTGCATCAGATAAACCATAGCGCTCATTGGCTTGTGAGCAGATGGTTAACTTCGACCGGAAGGGTATGGACCTGGGTGCGGAACATGAGCACCTTGGTGCAAGTTGGTCTGGTCAATGCGACGGTTACTAGCGGTTCAAGGCAGTTTCATGGCTACCGGGCTGACTCAAAGACGGTTGCCATTGAGCTATGTCGGATGGCCACGCCCGTTAGTACGCACCATGAATTGGTGCTGGGTGGATTCGATCACACATCTCCTGGTGTGATCGACATAGGGAAGGCCCCATTGGGAATCGACCTTGTGTATGGCTCACCTAGCGCTGCTGCTGTATCTACTTGGATGGTATCTATTGGATTCGAACCCGGGTCTGGGTGGTGCCTTCATTATAGCTATCTTAATAGTTTGGATTGGAAGTGGATTGATCCCGGGACCTTTGTCTCAATCCATGTGATGATCTATTTGGGTCCGTCGGATGATATTGATGAAAGTTTACTTGTTATTTGGAACCGTCCGATCAAGGATTGTGTTTGTTTGTGTTTCTATTATACAATCCGGGTTGGAATTTTATATGTGATAAGCACAGCAGCTTATCTTCACTTCAGATTTTTTGGGCGGTTACCCCTCAATGGCCATGATCTCCATGGTTGTGATAGTGGACGGTTTATTATATGCTATGTGTGGACTCTTCAACCGCCGGCTGCTTGTGGCTATATAAGTGCTGCAACAACTTCATTTGATTCTTTTACTTCCACTGTTTTTCCTATCAAATCCTCTGAATTATATTCTTTCAAGATGGCTGCTAACTTACATGCGATGATAGCAAACCTCCGGTTAACTGAAAAAGAGAAGGCGGCTGTGCTTGAGAGTTGCCCTTCCGATGAAGTGTCTATGGCTGCGGACGTGAAGTATGGGTTAGTTGGAAAAGTCATCACTCCGAGGCTAATCAATGCTAACACTTTCATTAGAGTGTTCTCAAGTGTGATGGCGGACGAGCATGTTGAGATTATGTCTTTGAAGCCGGGTATCTTCCTCTTCAAGGTACCTACCGAAGCTAACCTTGAGAGCCTTATCAAGCGTGGACCTTGGATTTATGATGGTGAACCGATTGCTATGAAGATGTTTCAACCATCTTTGTCCTTGGAGGAGTATCGATTTGATACTATGGCTTGGTGGATTCGTGTATACGATCTACCGTTGGATAAGATGACAATGGCGATGGCTCGTAAGATTGGGGCTTGTTTTGGTGAATTGGACCACGTGGACTGTCGCCAAATTAATGGGAACTTGAGTGAGCATTTCCGAGTCAAAGTTGAACTCAACATCAACCAACCTCTTTTGAGGATGGTAATATTACCAAACGGTGATGACGGCCCTAGAATCTGCCCTATTCAGTATGAAAAGCTCCAAAAATTCTGTTACTTTTGTGGAATGCTTGGCCACGAAGTTGATTTATGCCCCCAAGAGGTGCCCAAGAATGAAACACTACCGTATGGCCCTTGGTTGAGTGTTCCGTTTGAGACGAGAATGCCACGATCGAGGGCAAGGAGAGGCATTGTTGCTGCTAGGGAGATTGCCTTACCGAGGGTTCCAAGTGGACCTATGCTACCAGCTCCGGATGTTCCTTCTTCGAGTACTATGGCTCCAGCACCTATGGGTGCAACTTCGTTGAATGCTACTGTTTCAGCACTAGTGGGTACACCGCAGCAGAGTGCTACTGCTCCAGCACCGCTGGATGTGCCCCCATCATGTGTGACTGCTCCAGCACCCTTGTGTGCTCCACCATCGAATGCAGCTGCTGCAGCACCTACGGGTGCGAATGTTATTGCCCCAGCGGCACCTACGAATGCGGCGGGTACGTTGCTGATGGGTGCTGGTGAAGAAGGGATGACCATGGGGGAACTTGAGGCTCTCGATATTGACCTCCCAGCCTTGGGAGATGACCCGGTGAAAACGGCGGAAATAATTTCCGAGTTACTTGGTGATGATGAGACTTCGTTGTCTGTTAGGGAGGGGGCTGCCCTTCCTATTGCTGCTGATGTGAATGTGAATGATGGTAATGGCAAGGCTAATCTAGCCGAATCATGTGTGAAAGAATTGGAGGGCAAGGCTGCCCATGATGATCCGATTGGGAAAGAGGTTGGCAAGGCTGTCCAAGCCGAGACTATTGTGAAAGATGCTGTTGGTAAGGCCGTCTATGCCGAGCCAAAAGATGATGCAACGAGACCGCCTATGGCAAAGGCGATACCGTATGATGCTGTCAAGTTGAAGACAAGCCGTCCGAGTGATCGTGCGGACGAGGGTGCTGCCAAAGGCAAGCCGAGAGCTCTGTTTGACCGAGCTGATCGAGGCAAGATGAAGGCCACTTCTGCCGAGGGCCTAGACAAGAGGGCTGTTCGCACTTTGGCTGAGGACAATGTGCCCATTGGGCAGATCCTACGCAACCGTGAGGGTTCGAATACAAAGGGATCTTATGACTCCTTAGTGGCTGCCAAGGCAGCGGGCGAGAAGCTTGCGCAAGCTGGTGATACACTTGAGGGTGCGGGACAGCGCACTCCGGGCACATTTAGACGCAAGTCCTTGCCGGGGCGTGTTGAGCCCAATATTGCTGTTGTTGCCGAGATGAATGCGGATGAGGCAAGTCATGGTGCTGACCGTGACCGTTTTGAGCTGGTGCGCAAGCCTAAGCGCAAGGATCACTCCAAGCACCGCCCAAGCTCCCATGCCAAGCGATCGAGGTCCGGGGCAGAATTGTGCACTTCCGATGCTACCGTTTCCACAACCGAATCAGCGGAGGCTGTTGGACAGCCCCGCCCGGCAAATTGAGAGGCTTAATTTGGAATTGTCAAGGGCTTGGGAACCCTTGTACAATTCGAGCGCTCAAGCGCATTGTCGATCTTCAAGCTCCCGACTTTATTTTCCTTTGTGAAACTAGGTTGAAGAAATCCCGCATTGATCATGTTAGGCGGGTATTAGGATTTGAAGCTTTTTTTTCTGTTGATAATGGCCAATCGTGTACCGGTTTGGCCCTACTATGGTGTAATAAAATCAGTTGTGTGCTTTCATCGTATTCGAATCTCCACATAGATGTTTCCATCACAAGCAATGGATCTACTTTCCGATTCACTGGTTTACACGGTTCTTGCACCAACAAACAACATACTTGGAATCTTATTTCACGTTTGAATGCAACATCAAACATGCCTTGGCTTCTAGGATGGGACTTCAATGAAATCCTCCTAGACAATGAAAAGCAAGGCGGGCGTAGACGGCCGAGAGGTGACATTCAGCAGTTTCGGGATGTCCTTGACGCCTCGAACCTTTTTGATATACGACCTGCTCGGGGTTGGTTCACTGGCACAAAAGTGCACCTGCCATGTGCGAGAGGTTGAACAGATTTGTTGCATCATCTGATTGGTTGGCAAGCTATGGTAATCATCGTGTATTTACAGAATATTCTGAAGCTTCTGATCATTGTTTCTTGGTTATTGATACGGATCCGATCGTGCACTTGCCTGCTAGCAACCACAGTGATTATTTTAAGTTCGATGCTTGTTGGGCATCGGAAGATGCTTGCCGAGAGCAGGTTGTCCGTGGATGGGTTGGTCTTGATGGATCAACCCTTTCTAAAATTCAACAGGTGGGCTGTACTTTAAACTCATGGCAACAAGACAGAAGACATCAGTCACAGGGGCGTATTAAGGCCCTACGGAAAAACATTGCAGAGATTCTTGCACATACCAATGGTGATGCTGATTTATCATCTTTGTCTGCCGCAAAAGCTGAATTAAAAGCTTTGCTTGATAAAGATGAAGCTTATTGGCTTCAGAGATCACGTGTTCAGTGGTTGAGAGATGGAGACCGAAATACCAAATTTTTCCATGCTCGTGCTTCCGGGCGGAAAAAGAAGAATTTGGTACGAGGTCTAACAGGTGATGATGGCCAATGGTACGACCGACGAGCTGACATGCTTGGCATTGCCGAGGATTATTTTCATTCTTTATACCGGTCGGATAGATGTTCTCCATCCTCGGAGATCTTGGAGTGCATTGCACCCACTATTACATCATCGATGAATGATGTACTACTTGCCCCGTTCACTAAAGAAGAGGTTCACCAGGCTATTATGCAGATTCACCCCTCCAAGGCACCAGGGATAGATGGTTTGCCATCGAGCTTCTACAGGAAATATTGGGACATCGTTGGGGATGATGTTCTCAACCTTTGCCTTGACATTTTATATGACAGAGTTAGCATGTCTGATGTTAACAAGACTGTCCTTGTCCTGATTCCGAAAGTTGATGATCTGGCATACATGCGGCAATTTCGCCCAATTAGCTTATGTACCGTTGTGTACAAAGCCGTTTCCAAAGTTCTTGTCAACCGCTTGAGACCGCTGATGCCTATTTGCATTGATGAGGAACAAGCTGCTTTTGTTCCGGGAAGACATATTTCAGACAATATTCTTATTGCTCACGAGATCTTCCATTATATGCAATCATCAAAAAATGGCCCTAATAAGGGTGCTGCTCTGAAGCTGGACATAGAAAAAGCATATGATCGCGTGGAGTGGTCATTCTTGGAGGCTGTTATGCTTCGTCTTGGGTTCGCCCCTCAGTGGGTCTCCATCATTATGAGATGCATTACGACAGTGTCCTACCAGGTCTGTCTTAATGGGGTTTTATCAGAGGTAATTGTTCCAAGCCGTGGCATTCGACAAGGGGATCCTTTATCCCCATTTCTTTTCCTCTTTTGTACACAGGGGTTGTCAGCACTTTTGCATCATGCAAAGCAACATGGTACTATACGAGGCATACGTACTAGTATGCATGGTCCGAGCATTACTCACCTTCTCTATGCAGATGACAGCCTGTTGTTTGTAAAGAACTCAGTGAAGGAAATTGTTCGTGTCAAGGAAATACTTGATCTTTATTCTGAGTCTTCTGGGCAGAAAATCAACTACTCAAAGTCCATGATTTATTTTAGTCCATCTACTACACAGCAGAGTAGAAGCAGATTTCAGGAAGCCTTTCCCATTACTGAAGTTGATGATCCAGGACACTATCTCGGGATGCCCCTAATCATTGGCAAAAATAAGTCAGTGAAGTTGGGGTTTCTTCTAGATCGGGTAGCAAAGCGTGTTCGTGGTTGGACGAAGAACCTTCTTTCCTATGGAGGTAGGGAGGTTTTCCTTAAAGCCGTAGCTCAAGCTTTGCCGACATATGTGATGACTTGTTACTTGTTACCGGACTGCTTGATCACTCAAATAGTAAGCGTTATGCGAAACTATTGGTGGTCGGGTAGGATGACGGGTCGTGGGTGGCCGATGATTGCTTGGCAGAAACTATGCACACCGAAGAGAGCTGGTGGATTGGCATTTCGAGATCTTCACCAGTTTAACCTAGCTTTGTTGGGTAAACAGGTCTGGAGGCTGTTAACTGACCCTCAGTGTCTTGTTTCACGTGTTTTGTCATGCAAATATTATTCAGGAAAATCTGTGTTGGATGCGAGACTTGGTGACAAACCATCCTATGCTTGGAGATCTATTTTTACTGCTCTACAGAAGCTCCGCGAGGGTTTCTTTTGGCAGATTGGGATGGATAGCTCTGTTCCTATCTTTTCTGCTCCTTGGGGTGGTGCACAGAAAGTTACTTTTTCCGATGCATATGTGGACAGCATGGTTTCCCCGATCACTTGCGGAGAGTTTATGATTCCATCCTTCAACGGATGGGACGCTACTAAGGTGAGACAAGTCTTCAGTGCGGATGATGCTTCTGAAATTCTAGCATGTCCTATTGCTAATAGGATTGGAGACATCCTTGTTTGGGGTAATCACTCTAGTGGTACGTATTCCACTAGATCAGGATATGCTTGGCTTATGCAGGAATTTCATGGACCGGACGTTCCATCCAAGCTTTGGCATAAGTTGTCGAGGCTTAAAGTTCTTCCGAAGATCCGTATTTTTATATGGAGAGTTGCACACGAGGCATTACCTGTTTATGGACGGATTGGGGTGCTTAGCTCTCCGGATGGCATATGTCCTCTTTGCCAATCTGGTATTGAGACCGTTTTGCATGCTTTACGGGATTGTCCTATGACCAAGGAAGTGTTGCATTTGATTAATCTTCCTGGTCGTCTCATTATGGATAGATCTCAGTCTTTGATTGATTGGCTTGAGCATTGTGAGTCAATTCTCCCGGTTGATAGGTTCGCTGAGTTTGTTGTTTTGCTATGGAACGTGTGGAACAGGAGGAACACACTTGTTCATGACCGAAAATTCCAGCCTGCATTCCTTATAGTTGAGAATGCACAGCATCTGCACCGTGAGTTTAATGGGGCTACTATTACTGCTATTCCTTCTGGTTTTCCATGTCAGCAGACGAGAGCAAATTGGATGAAACCGACCGCAGGTATGATTTCTATTTTTGTTGACGGAATGTTCCAGGTGCAATCCAAATCTGGAGCATTTGGTTTCCTTGCTCGTGATCACCATGGACTAGTGCTTGGCGGTTGTGCACGCATGCTGCCGAGAGCGGAGTCAGCTGAGATGGTCGAGAGCCATGCCTTCTATGCAGCCATGTTGTTTGCTATTGACCAAGGCTGGACGAGGGTTCGAATAGAGGGAGATGCTGCCAATGTGGTCAACCAGCTTGCTAGCCGTGATGATGGAAGATCCTTACTAGCTCAGAGCTTGGCGGAGGCAAGACAGACGTTGCGCGCAAACCCCCAACTTGAGGTCGCTTTCATTCCCCGATCGGCAAATGAAGCGGCACACACCTTAGCGCATTGGGCATTTACTGAAAATCATTGTATTTACTTTTATGATGAATGTCCTAATTGTATTGAAAGCATTGTAATTCTTGACGCTATTAATGGATAATGGGGGTAGGTACTCTTTTCCTCCTTAGGATTTAGGGGAGGTTTTTAACGAGGCCTGCTTACCTTTTTTCTTTCAAAAAAAAACCCCAATTATAACATAATTGTAAATCTATCCTATTTCTTGTTGTATGTATACCCTTCCCACTTAATCTCGTAACTGTATATAAGAAAAAATGTCATGGAAAGCAGAACCAGAACCAAAAATTTATGGTTCCTCGCTTAAAAACAAAGTAAAGAAATGCACTCCAAACTTCCATATCAACATAACATCTTGGCAAAACAGCAAGCAAAGAAAAGATGGTTAATGGTCTCATTAGCATTACCAACATAGCAAAGAGATGAACCTGTCTGCTAAGGATAAGCATTCAAGCTACAACTGCATGAGCATGACGATGTATATGTAAATTGTAATAGAAACCAAATCAATCGATGCCAATAAATCTTTTACCTGGGAGACTAGCAAGCCTTTTTTAATGAAGAAAGAGAAGTTTAACACCAAATCTGATGGTTTTCATAGCTGGAACTACAACACCTTTCTCCATTCAATACAATAACAAACTAGTCTCATAACAGAACTTTACACAAACCAGCTCCAACTACGTAATTCCAAGCTACAGCAGATGAGAAACTTGTGATGGCGAATGGGAATGAGGAATGGTAAGGGACCGAGCGCTGAGCATTCGCGGCGCTTCAAAACCAACTCGAAATCTCGTCACCGACATGTACGAGTCCGACACACGCCGCATTCTTGGGTCTAAACCCGCCTTCTGCACATCACCCGCGATCTTAACCGCTTTCGAGCTATTGCACCCCAACAGACCGCTAGAACGCGGCCTCTGGACACGAAACTCTTTCTTGATTTTCGTTGGAAACGTTTTTATCGGACTTGATAAACCCGTCGACGGCCTTCGTTCATCGTAGTCGGCTGCACTTGCGGTGACCACACTCCACTCTATACTGGCCTCGCTGGGCGCGTAACACTGATTCGGCTTCCCCGTTAAGCTCTCAATCTCGAACAAATCCGAACTCGCATCACTCTCCGTATCATTACAATTATTATTCTTAGTTTCTTCAACTCTTGGAATTGCATGATCCCATGATAACGTTTTACGCCTCCTCTCGATATTCAAAGACTTGTTCCGCCTCCCGATTCCGAGCACCGGAGAGCCGAATACCTCCAACGATTTCCTTCCGATTTCATCCACATCTCCTCGCGACGGCACTTTAATCGGCCCAACACCCACGGTTGAATTCATGGTGGGGAATGTGAAAAGGTCTTCTTTAACGGCGGCCGTTGTTTTATTTTGGTTGCTTTGAAGAACTACCTCGCCGTTGGGTCTTTTGAAACTTATTTCACCAACTTCGATATCAATGGAGTTTGTATCGAAACAGTAGCATTTACAGGCGGCGAGAGAAGAAAGGAAACTCTTTCCATTTACAGGCTTACCGGGTTTTGGCCGATGAGGGTTTTGGACAACACTGTTATGAAGTAATGGATTCTGGCTGTTCCAGCTTGATTCTGAACGGATGCTCGGAGCTAATGGCTTCATTGGCTCTTGATTGATCACTTCGTGTTTCTTGAATTCCAACTTGTTTGAATCTTTTTTGGTTGGTATTGGACAACCAGAATCGACCTCTGTTGCTCCATTGAAGTATTTTTCAGCTCCGAATACTCCAATTTCTCCATCTTCACCACTGTTTTTCCCCAAGGTTGATGTAAATGTAACCATAGCCATGGAGTTGTCGAAATTCAGCTGACAGAAAATGGACAAAAAGAGAAGGACCTGATAAAAGCAAAACCATACAAAATCGGGTACAAGACCAAGTTCCCTCTTAAGACAACAAACAAGATGTTTGTGAAACCAAAGACTGAATCTGAAACTATCTGAGAGAAGAAACAAACAGAACAGAGCTTTTGAGTTCAGGGACTGCTTGGCTCTACACCTATAAGTAGGCTTGGAACTTCTGCAAAGATATGTTAAATTCCGTAGGACCATATGCTTTTGCTAGTGGCTTGACCAAAGCCTGGTTATTATTATCTCTTCTTCCCCCAAATATGGGAGCTCTGAATTGTTTAAAAGTTTGCTTTTTTATCTTTTGCAATGAAGTGAAAAACTTAGAATTTAATTGTTACCTATGCAATCATTTTCAAGAGTGTTTCTTTCAAAAAGAATAAAATTTTAATCTTAATCTTTTTAAGATATTATTGATTCTAACAGAGACTTTCTTCTTAGGGTAAGGGCACCCATTTTCTTTGTTCTTTAAAGAAGAAAAGAACTTGACAACTCACTGACAAACAAGAAATCCTGCATTAACTTCTCGAGCTAACATTTTGCAGATAAGACCAAAACTAAAAATATAATGCAACTTTGGATGCATCATGCATATACGCTTTCAAAGCTGTCTATTCATAATTTAATACAAATGAACCCACAATGATCGATATTGGTCCATAGTTTGTTACGGAAATTGCCTCTCTATAACCGGAACAATAAAGCAGCAAAAGTTTTCAGGCCGGCCGCAAACTTTGTGTAACAGAGAGCATTGGCAGCTCAGCGCACAGCACAAGGTTTTGAAGTCTGCTCTCCTATGCCGGTCACTCTGCGGCTGTTGAGTTTCCACCTACAACCCAATATTGCTTAACAGCAACCAATATCTTCTCAGGAACCAAAGGGCCATCTTCATGGTCAACCATCTTAGTGTCCCACCTCATTCCTGCTGTTATCTTCTTCACTTTAATAAGAACATCCACCTCGTCCCGGAATATAACCGCACCTTCTGGCCGTAAAATTCGGTCCATCTCCAATAGGATGTCCTCCAGATTACATCTGCAAACATCAGATCAAATATATGAAGTTCTAATGATAAGAAATGGGATGCCAATAGCTCTAACAATGGTGAGCTCTTTGGCGAGCATTTGCAGTCCAAATGTGACAATCAAAATAAAATGCAGGTAAATAGAGCAAAAGCATGAGAACAAAACTCCTGCTTTATTTGCAGAGTATAAGCAATATTCACAAGTATTGCAAAACAAATCACAGTTAGAAAGTGAACTCACTCAAACCAATCAATACTGGGAAAAAAGAAAAAGGAATCCATGCATATTAGAATGCTCAAAAGAAATGGAAAGCACGTTTAACTAGGATACTTACTTGTCTTGGTACAAACTGAAAAGACCATGGGCATGAATGAGATCATATGTCCTCGGGTATGTTGAGAAAGCTTCACACCTGAACCAGAGAAAGACAACAAAACCAAGTTAAACTTATGCCACCATATTAAGTGAACCAGAGCGATTCAAGGTACACAATGCTGGTCTAGTTTCTTATATAGCTTAAATTTCCATTGCCTGACCGCTCTCATGTTTCAAAATAGATATATGCAACATAACTTCTTTGTACCTCTCTTTCTCATTACCTAAAAACTTCCATATGGACAAAAGAATATATCATAACATTTGAACACTAAAAGATGAGTATGAAGAAAATTATTTATAGCCTTACCAGTCATGGTAGATGCCAATTAATCCACGCTCGTATATGACACCCAGGGTATCTTTCTCTGCTATGGTGGGCATGACATTCATAACCCACAATTTGGAAGAATCAAGGGCAGCAGCAAACCCTCCCAACCCAGCATTCATGTCCAAAATATTACGATACCGCCCAGAATCTATAAGCCTATTGATTTTCTTATAAGCACTAACATGCTTCTTCCACTTCTGGTTGTCCTCTTGGTATGTCTCAACAGAAACTCCAGGAACACTTCCACTAGAAATTCTAGGAGGAACTGCGTATAGCCTCTCTGGGAATGGCTTCAGTTTCCCGCCTGAAACTTCTTCCGGGATACTAACATCTGGATAAGGAGTAACACATGCATCCATTTTCTTGTACCTAGCAACCATCACAAGAGAAGCTGATTAAAAGGAAATTTAAGAACTAAAAGAAATTAGCTTACGGGGATCCAATGCAATGCCCGTACAACATAAAGTGTAAAAATATATCAGGTGGTTTTAGAACCCCAAAAGGAATGCAAGATACAAACCCTGAAACTAATATGTTTCAGATCCCACATTGACCCACAGACTTAATGAAATAGCTAAACTGCTAGGCCTGAGATATAGGTTCCAAGTCATGAGACATGCATAGCAGGTTTCAACTTCTAATGCTTGCAGGGATGAGGCAACTTCTATTACAATTGACAAGATGAACTTTGACATAAGTGAACAGGTGTGAAGCTAATTTGAACCCCAAGCTTAAACACTGCCAGAGCAGAGGCAATCTACTTGACTGCAATTTTACCAACACACAACTGTTTTCCTGCTAGTAACTTAAACAAGGAGTTCAAATAATGTTTCTATTGCAAATTGTATTATTTTAAAAGTTTCGAGCACAATTCATACCAGACATCATTAGCTTCTCCAGCCTTGCAGAAACTAGAATCATCTCGCCTACCACGACAAGCTTCATCATTGACCCTCTTTTGCCAAATGGCGATTTCACCCTTCTCATGTTTCTTCTCCCAGCAAAGAAGTTTGGCAACGTCCTCAATCTTTTGTTGTTCCTCCTGAAGCTCCTTCTTGGGACGCTGCCATGCTTTGTAATTGTTCCTCCAATTGATCGGTGGACCTGAAAGTACCCAGTAACCACCAGGTCTAAGAACACGATCAACCTCTTTCATGTACATTCCATCTGCAAATAGATAAAATCATAAGGATGCATCAGTCATTCAACTCCTGCTACACAAAGTTCTCACTAAAGCAACATCTACTCGGACAGAATCTACTTAAAATACCATAACTTTGTAAACTTAGCAGGATATACAACTCACCATTTGCTCCCCATGGAATCAAGCAACGAGAACAATGAGCCATATCAAAAGCTCTAGATGGATATGGCATCTTTATGGTTCCAAGAACGCCAATAACAGCAGGTACACCTCTCTCAAGAGCAAACTGAACCTGTGCTTCATGTGAATCTCTTGGAGCAAACGACATGGCAATAACATTTCTACTCCAAAGGTATGCACCCCAGCTCGCAACCTACAAAAAAGAAGCAAATATTCGATTCAGCACCTACACAGATCACAAAGAAACACACTTTAATAGTACAAGTGAACAGATGAACTGAAAAACTTTCAAGAGCATGGACATACACCACAACCAGTATCGAGTGCAGTCCTAACTGTCCCATTAGTAATTGGTATGACCGAAGCAAGCTGATCAATATAGTTGTCCGCCCCTTGTGGAAACTGCGTTCCTCCACCAGGGAACCTAAACACATTACCCTCATATTGGATCCAATTCTGAATAGCCTTCTCAACCGTCAAAGCCTTGTATGGGGCATTAGCATAAGGCACATAATCACGACTCTTAGGCCAAGGAAACGGGGTCACATATCCTTTAGGCGCCGGGATAAGACAATGCAACTTCTCCTCCTCTCTGGGACAATGCCTCTCCCGATAAATCATGTTGTCCCTAGGAAAAGTCATGGCGCGCCTTTGATCTTGGCAAGGCGTGTAATCAACGTAACGAGGTTGACAGGGCTCGAAAGATTTGGGCTTCTCGGATTCATCGACGTTAGCGGCTTCGCCGGCGTGGTGGGTTTCGAAGTTCAGGTTGGGGACGATGTTGCAATCTGCACTATGTTTGGTCATTTCTAAAGCTATACTATCCCCTTTACCGAAACCACTTCTTTGCCACGCTCCCAATACGTAGAAGAAACAACACAATCCGACAACAATGAATATTTGAATCCAACTCCTAGTTCGCGCCTCAGCTGAATTCGGTTTCAGTGCCATTTTCTTTCTTCTTCTTTTTTTTAAATATCAACCTGCAATTAATTCCCAGATTTTAGATCAATGTAAAACAAGAAACCAAAATCTTTAATTTCTAAATACTATCAAAGACAAAGATGAGTGGATTTAGCGTTGGCTTTACACAACTAGCTAAAAGAGCTCATTTGAGTACATTCTTTGTTTCTTAAGAAGAAAAAAATGCAATCTTTAAATCGGAGAAAAAGAGAGAAAATAACAAAAGAAATGTCAGATGACCTACCAATCGCATTAATGGTTCAAGATCTCAAAATGAATTTTTTTTTGAATAATTTAATGATAATGCGAGGAGAGGGATTCTTATAGGCTTATAGCACTGAAACGTTGGAGACCGAGGTGTGAATAAAACGCTGAAAAGAGAGAAAACCCCTAAACTCTCGCAATTGAAGTAGATAAAGGAAATAAAGAATCAAAGATGAAGAAGATAGACCATCCAATTCATAATGGCAAAATCACAAAAGATGCCCCAGGTGTGTATGTTTTGTCATTTGGCCCCTTATTTTTTTGTCTAAATATGCCACTAACGTTGGTTTGTTTTGTCATTTGGCCACATATTCTTTCTTTTGGTCCAAATATGCTTCCAACGTTTTATTCATAGTCCAAATATGTCCATGTTGGATGTAAACTGTCAATCAACTGACGGTTAACGGCTTATAAATTTTTTTTGATGTGGCATCAACAGATCTTAATACGTGGCAAGTTCAGTCAGCATCAGCTGTTGAACGTCAGTTGACTGACAATTTTCATCTAATGAGGGCATATTTGGACTAAATTGAAACGTTGGGGGCATATTTGGACTACGAATGAAACATTGGTGGCATATTTGGACCAAAAGAAAGAATACGGGGCCAAATGACAAAACAAGAAAATGTTGGGGCATATTTGGACCTAAAAAAATAGAGAGTCAACAAAACATGCAAACGTTGGGGGCATCTTTTGTCATTTTGCCATTCAAAATTAAGCACAAAGATGTTGTGCTCTGTACGCAATTCGGCATTTTTTTGTGATTTCCAGAATTTGCCTTGATTAATTCGGACAACGTGTCGCACACTTAATTTAGTGGTGAGTCTCCGATCGAGATTTTTTTTGTATATATAAGATCTCGAATTCGAAACACGCTTAAGTGATATCAAACTACTTACTGCTTGGATCAACTATTGTTGGCATTTTTACTTAAATGGTATATTTATTATTATTATTTATCAAATTAACATAAAACAGAAGTATTTATGAAAATAACATGTACAAATTCAGTAGGTGTGTCTTTGTCTATGTGGTGTTAAAATTTAACAAAGGTGTAAATGAGTGAATGCATCTTTATAAACAGTGTGTAAATAGGGGGAAAGAAGCTTTGTGACCGTAGGATGGGTAAGTAAGGTGCATCAAAGTCAAACGGTGTGTAGGAAGATGAAGAATAGGTGAATTAGGACATAGATTTGACAAGTACTATGGAACTGGTTTGGTTTCATTTGGGTTTGAGCTTTAAAAAAGTTAACATTTGGGGCAAAGATTCGGAGTAATTAAAAAAAAAAGGAAGGAAAGTGCTTGTAAGGTAAATGTGACTTGTTTTCTACAATTTTGTAATGATTCACTTGCTTTTTTAAAGGAATTTTAATTGCTGGTCGTGTTGTTGTTTTCACGTGATAAAGAAATTCTAGATCTGAATTCTGAATGCATCATTTCCTAATACGTCAAAAGGAATCTCATTTGAAAAACTAGTAATTCTTGATCTTGTAATAGTGGTGATTAAAGGGAAATTATAAAATGAGGCAGTTTAGGGTGAAGTCAAAATGAGTCCCAGTATAATTTCTGTTAGGGGAGCAAAACTCGACTCGACTTGAAAAAATCGAATAACTCGACTCGACTCGAGGCGAAAATACTCGACTCGTCTTAATTCCACTCGAAATTTTATAGACTCGACTCGACTCGTAAAAATTTCAAATAAAATTTGAGTTGTAAAATAGAAATTCGAATAACTCGAAATTTTTAGTAATTAGTAAATTTATTTTTAAGTTCAAGACAAGTCCTTCAATTTTTAATAATATATACATACCGATATATAAAAATATGAAGAAATATTGTCACATATAAAAAAATATGAAGAAATATATATGCATATCTTATATGATTAGAGAAAGCCGTTTAAATTGGAATCAAAACGTACTATAACATGATAAATAATTACAATTAAATTTTTATAAGAACTCGAAAATTCGACTCGACTCGACTCGAATCGAAAAAATTTCAAATAAAGTTTGAGTTGTAAAATATGACTCGTCAACTCGAATAACTCAAAATTTTTTTACTCGACTCGACCGAACGCTCACCCCTAATTTCTGTAACTACATAAACTTTTATTATTTTTGTCAAAATTTATAGGGGTGTTCCAAAATACTCGAATCGAATTACTCGACCCGACTACTCAAACACAAATAATTAGATATTTATCCGAATTTTTTTGTTCGGGTTGGGTACCCGGTCCACCATTTTTTGGGTAGGATCTGGGTCAAAATATTATGAATTTTTTGGTACCCGATTTTTTCGGATACCCGAATATATTTAAAATTAATACTTTTTTATAATCAATATATATATATTAAACTAATAAAAATATTAAATTATTTTATATTTAATAAATACATATTTTTATTTTAAACTAATAAATATATATTTTTATATTAAACTAATAAAATATTTTTATATTTAAAATATATATCTATATATTTTTAAATTTTCGGGTAACCAAATACCTGATTTTTCGAGTACCCGCAATTTTTGGATACTCGACTAACGGGTACCCGCAATAATCGGGTCGGGACACGGGCCGAAGATAGTACTACCCGACGATCTGGGTACCCGATACTTCGGGTACCCGAATACCCAGATTTGAACACCCCTAAAAAATTTGTAGAGGAATGGGTAAGAATTTGTTTAACTACATAAATTCTTATCAACTTAGTAAGACCAATATTTTAGTAAGAATTTGTGTAAATCCGCCTAATTTTAGCCTCACCCTAGAATCACCCGGTGATTAAAAGAAAAAAGAAATTATGTTCATTTTTTTCGAGATTCGTAGTTCTCTTTTCTAATATTGTCATTTCTAAGGTTCAAACTCGGTCTGTTTATTTTTTTAATTTTTTGATAAGTTATATACTTTGTAGCTAAAATTACTTGAATTTGGATCTCTCAAGAAGAACACCATCATCTTTTTCATTGGAACCATTCCTTAAGTTTGGAATGTAACACACTAATTAGATGCAAAATAAAAAAGGCTTAAGTGTATCATAAGCCCTTGAATTTTTGAAAAAAATAATTTAACCCATAAAATATTTTTGCACTCGGTTAAGCTCTTATACTCCAAATTTTCATCAATTCGCCCCTTTGACTAATGTTATCTGTTAAATCTAACAGTTTTTTGGATCAATTGACGCAACATTCTGTGTTACAGTGTTGTCATTTGTCATTTTTTAAAAATATTTTATTTAAACAATTCTTTAAAAATTCTAAAAATTCTAAAAAAACTTATAAAATTAATAAAAATATATGTTTTTAAAATCTGTAAATATCACATGACAGAACTAGTGTGTCACGTGACAGTAATATCTCAAAAAATTGCCAAAAATTAATGGTCAAAATTGATCAAATGGCTTAATTGGTCCAACTTATTGGTTCAGAGACTTAATTGGGGTATAAAAAATTCAAAGATCTAATTAATTTTTTTTTTCTAAAAAATTCAAGGACAGCCAATAAAATATAATACAGTTTATTAGTAAACATCAATGTATAACGTTAAAATCATAAAATAATATAATATAAGCAAACAAAATATCAAATTGAATTGTGGGTCTAGAAAAAAGAAGGGTTGGGACTCAAGTTGGTGCATGATGTACATGAAAGATGAATGAACATCTCAAGAGTGAGATATTATGACTTTTAATTGACACTGCCAGCTCTCGTGTATTTAAATAAATATTCTACAAGTAGTACCAATAATATATTTGTACACGCCCATAGTTAGAAGTTTTATATAAAAAATAAATTTAATAGTATTTTAAAAGATTATTTATACCATTTTTAAATGTTAACATCGTAAAAAAGATTCTTAGCAAAGAGTAATCGACTTCTTACCAATTTGAAGAGAGTTAGGAGGCATCTCGTTGTCCAGTTTGTCAAATTTTACGCTCTGCATCAACCTGGAACCGCATTGTCCAGGAATTCAATGCCTCGCCGTTTGATGTGTGGTCAATTTGCCATGGATGTTGCTGCATGGGATTGCCTATTTCCTACGGTTTGTTGGCAGATCTAGAAGAGAAGATGTAGTCTTGTGATGGACTCGGCATTTGTTGATTTAGAGGACTTGCTCTATTAGTGCATTAGAATGGCGAATGAGTTTACTATGCGTTAAAGCTAATGTGGCTCATCGTCATTGGACTAAACCAACTCGGGATGGGTTAAAGCTAATGCGGATGGAGCTTGTAACCTAGTTACTAATGGGGTGGCAGCGGGGGAGTTATCCACGATGAACATGGTAATTGAATTTTTGGCTTTGTTCGAAGTTTAGGGGTCTGCTCGAGCCTCGTAGCTAAAATATGGACGATCCACAATGGTCTTCTGCATGCATGGCGTCTTGATTTTCGTAATGTAGAATTGGAGACGGATAGCATTGAGGTGGAAAGAATCATTCTTGGCACTTCAAAGGTGTTACCTGGCAATGCAATTGTGAATGAAATCCGCGATATGTTATCGAGGGAGTAGGGTATTGTTGTGCGTCAAATATCAAAAGAGGTGAATAAGGTGGCTGATGCGTTGGCTACTCTATTCCGGGATCACCCAACTAGGGTGTTATTGTTTGATAGTCCACATGCTTTTATGGTGCAGCTTGTCATCACGAATCAGTAGAAAGATACACATATGTGGCTGATATTTGAGCTATCGTTCTCTATTTGTTGTTGTTTCGGTTAATTTTTTGTAATACTATATAAATTCTATCAAGTGAATATTTTTTTCTTATTTAAATTTATAAAGTTTTTTAAGGAGGCATTTGGTAGAATTTCCCTTGATATATATAAAAAATCTAAGATTAATGTGAGTTTAAATTGAATCATATAAAATGTATTGCTGTGTGACATTGAATGATGTTTATGGGAGAAGAATGTAAATTAAGATGATAAAGGAATGTGTTCCTTGCAAGAATCATGAGGTGACAGGTGTATTATTATTTATTTGACACGTCCATGGACATGATGGAGAGTAGGCCCCACCATTAGTTTTGAAAGTGTTGTAGTGCGCAGGCTGTTTCTTACACGATTACATGATGCTCCCTATTGGTGGGGTGTTTTAGTAATTAGATTTAGGCCATCTGTGTGTATATATTAGATCTGCTCCCCCTTGGGTTTTTTTAAAGACTTTAGATCAGATCAGGGATCTCATCAACTTGGATTTGGGTTGAGGAACATTTGTTTATTATTGTTAATACACTGAATTTAGAATTAAGAAAAGAGTTCATGTCATCAATGTGGGGTTAAGTAGTGGAGTAATGAGTTTGCTGTCCATGTCCTTCCAAAACCACATCCCATTTACTTTAATTATACACTTAATCAACATCTTTTTTGAGGCATAGTCAATGGTGGGTGCAGTTTTATAGATTTTGTCTTGTTGGGTGGGGATATGTATCAGTTTTGGTGGGTAGTGACTAGTGAGTGAGTATAAATATAAATAGTTATATCCGTCGTAAGTTGTTGTTAGGTGATGGATTTGAGCCCTTATCCGCCCGCATACACCTGTCCCGCCCACTAACTATTCACCATATGAATTTTGAACCATTATGAATTTAGAAATAAATTCACAACCTATTCTGTAAACTCCTAATTAGAGTGCTTTTATTAGAGGAAGAAGTATTATTGACAACACACTCTTAGCTTAGGAATTGGTTAAAGGTTATGGCAGAAGTACACTTTTCCCTCGGTGTACGTTTAAAATTGATCTTCAAAAGGCACTTGACTCTGCCAGTTGAAATTTTTTGCTTCTCGTGTTAGAGGCAATGGGGCTGTCTGAACAATTCATTCAGTGGATAACTGTGTGCCTCACAACTGCTCGTTTTTCAATTTCTCTTAATGGAAGACTCACCGGCTATTTTGCAGGTGCTAAGGGAGTCAGGCAAGGGGATCCCCTCTCCCCTACTTGTTTGTGTTAGCTATGAATGTCCTTTCGAGAATGCTTGATGTGGCTGTCGAAGGTGGTGTTTTTCGGTATCATCATAAGTGTCACAAAATTAAACTAACGCATCTTTGTTTTGCCGATGACCTTATGATATTCACCAAAGGGAACCTCGATTCAGCCGTGGGAGTGTGCTGTGTGCTTGAAGAGTTTTATAAGATGTCGGGCTTGAAACTTAGTGCTTCGAAAACGGAGTTCTTTGCTTCAGGTATCCATGATGATGATCTTGACAACATTGGGGAAGTTACTGAATTTAAATTGGGAGAACTACCAGTGAGATATCTAAGAGTTCCTTTGGTCTCGAGGAAACTATCCATTAAAGATTGCACGCAATTGTTGGAAAATATTAAAGCCAAAGTTCATTATTGGTCTACTTTGCATCTCAGTTTTGCTGGCAGATTGAAAGTCATCAAGTCCACAATTTTCAGCATACATAACTTTTGGTGTCGACGACTGGTTTTGCCGAAGACCATCATAAAAAAGATTAGTCAATTGTGCACCAAATTTTTTAGAAAGGGAAGGATGTTAGTGCTGGTGGGGCTCGGGTGAGTTGGGATGCAATGTGCTCCCTCAAGTCTGAAGGAGGGCTTGGCTAACGTGACTTGTATAGCTGGAGTGATGCTTGCTTACTACAGTTAATCAAGAATATTTTGGCAGGGCAGGGATTCATTTGGATTGCTTGGGTCCAGACTTATGTTCTCAAGGGAGTTAGCTTGCTGCAGATTCAGCTCAAAAGCTCATTGAACTGGATTTGGAAGAGACTTATCAAGGTGAGAGATCACTATTCTTCTCAAGGGCTAGACCTTCTGGACAGTACTTTGACAAATACAGTGCAGACTTGGAGGGTGATTCGTGTGCATCGTGATAAAGTGCCTTGGTACAAGCTCATATGGTTTCCACTCAATATACCCAAACATGCTTTGATATCTTGGATGGCCATCTAATGTAGGCTACCTACTGAGGATAGGTTACTCAGCTGGGGGATGACAATTGATGAGAGATGCATGTTGTGTGATTGTGAACCGAAAACTAGTAGATTCATTTTTCGAATGTTCATTTTCGAGAAATATTTGGAAAGGAATATTGGAGCTCTGCAATATCGCTCGAAATGTTTATGATTGGAGTAGAGAGGTTGAATGGGCCATCATGTTTCTCAAGGGAAAGTCACTTCTTACTGTGATACTTCGATTGGCTTGGTGTGCCTTTATCTAGTTTGTTTGGAAGGAAAGAAACTACAGGCAATTTCGTCGTTCTTGTTCGGATGGACAAACTATTTTACAGTCTATTAAAGAAGTTATACAAATTAGACTAAAAGAGAAGAACATTGTCAAAATTGATTTTGTGAGATTATGTAGTAGTTGGGGTATACTTGTATAAAGAGGATACTTGACAGTTTTGGTTGGGTTATACAATGTAACTCAGTTTACTGTAACATATTTTTTGTTTTTGGATAATAAAAATCAATTATCCAAAATAATCTTAAGTGTAAACATTCTTTACAATTATCTTCCGTCGTTAGTTAGTTAGTTACGTAGATGTAGTTAAGTAGAATTTATAACAACGCAAATGTACTTTAGTTAAGTTAGCTATAATTAGTTAGTTAGCTGTAGTTAAATTTATACATGTGTATATGTATTATATATATGCACTTGATCAATTAATAAAATATGAAAAGTTTTACTCTTCTTTACATAAGTCTATAGTTTGTTTTTACATAATTCGATATTAGTGGTTGCTTGCTAAGTGGATACGGGCGAGTACGTGTTCGACATCCAATTAGATAGTGATGTGAGGGAGAATTTAAGAATGTACTCACTTGGGCGGGTGTGGATTTAAAAAATAGTACCCGCCGTAGATGGTAGGTAAGTGATGGATATAAAATTTTTAAATGAGTATAGGAGCGGAGGTATTCGCACTCGCCTCGCCCAGTTGCCACCCCTAATCCCATTGGGTTAAATAATAATAATTATAGTCTTTTTCATTTGTCAATGATTTGAAAATAATTAATTTTAACTCCAAAGTGAACAAACACATTTGATCAGTTAGTCAAATTATTTATTTTTATTTTTTCATTTTTTTTTATTTTATAAGTTTTAAACCTATTAAAAAAACTAACTTTCTACTCTTAGAGTTTCTTTTTCTCATCCTTCTAAGTTAGAATTAAGATTTGTCTCTAAAATAGAGTCGGAGGAGTTGGAGTAGGCGAAGAATGAAATCCAATTTCTTTCGGGCCCAATTCACGTGGGTTTCCACTTTCCACCATATGTCTCGTTTAAACCTTATCCTCTACTTCGCCAGAACACACACACACACTTGTGCTGCTTGAAATCCTAAGCTCCAAACAATTGCGACGATGATTACAAGTGTAGCTCAATGCTGTCTCTCTGCTTCGTCCGGAACTTTTGCCAAACAAGCTCGCCCCGCTATTCTTCCCAACAGATTGAAGTTCCCCACTTTTACTTCCAGCCTAACTCCGCTTACTCGGAGGAGACTGCTTCCACTTTGCTTCTTCAATCCTGGAAAAGACAATCCCAATTTCCAAATAAGGTCAAATATTTGTACCCAAACTATTTTTACTACTTACCCCAAACCGCTAATTTTACTACCCCCCTAATTCCCAGGAAGAGACTGAATTGGAGTGGCCAATACTCAAGCGATGGGAGGTTCCATGAGAGTGGCAAACACTTTCATTAACTTCACTTGCCTGTGGATTAAGGTGTTTTCCCCCTAAATAAAGATTCTAAAATGATAATCTCTGTTCTGGGAATTCTTTGTAGCCATTGTTTGTTTGGGTATACGGTATACCTGGTTAAGAATGAAATTAAAAATTTTTCCAGGCAGTTTTCTTTTGACAGGATTGTTGGAGACGGCAGCTATACCTTATCTAGGAATTAATACGGAGGAACTAAGTTTGGACGAGAAGGCTGAGATACTGTTTGTGGATCAAAGGTATGCATCATCACTAGCCTGAACCGTAGCATCATTGCAGTGAATTATTGTAGATGGTGTCCAAAGTGTTTTGGAATTAATAGTTATTATCCGCATCGCCGGTTCATTTTTTCTGAATAGGCAATTGTTGACTATATACATATTGTGTTATAATTGTTGGTCTTTACTTGATTTTATGATGTGCTATGTTGAAACTTAGTTCTCCTCATAGTGCTGAATTGTAGAACCTGCTTTATTATTATTATTTTTTCAGTTTCTGTCATGTTGTAGGTACAGAGTATATTGTATGAACGGATTTACTTGCGCTTATATTATTGTTTTTTGAACAGTCTGGACCGATGGAATTGCATTGTAGGGGCTTTTCTTAAGATTAAAAGAGTGTGTGATTCTTGTTTGCTGTTGTTTTTCGCAGAATTACAACTATAGCTGTACTTGGAGTTTTGTATGGCATATCCAACACCTTTGGGCCCCTTCCAGAAGACCTATTCCGCTATGGTATCCATTCTGCAAACCTCTTAATTGTTTTATCCCGCCTAGAAATATGTTATCTTGTTCAGTTTGGTCAGGTCACATTTGAAATTGCATTGCCTCATTCTTTTAGCCTTCTAGGTTATATGAGCATTTGCATGAAAGGCTGCTGATCAACCTTTCTGAATGTTTCCAATGGTAAATTTGAAAAACTTATGTTGATGCTAAGTAAAGGTTTAATAAAAGTCTAAAACCAAATTTGACTGTAGCGCTCTGAGTGTTGTTTCCAGATTTCAATATGATATTTTGGTATATTCTTTCAGATTTGAAAGAACCTTTCAATCTAAAGAAAGGATGGCTCTTGTGGGCAGTGATTGGTCTTGTTGGTGCTGTTATTGCTATTGGTTTAACAGGGGCTGCCATGTCCTTGTTTCGTGGTGAGGAATCTCCAAGGGAGGTTAGAAATAATTTCAAACTATTTGTTATTAACAAAGGATAATCAAGTGAATTCCACTCTTCTTTCTTTTGATTATAAATTTTTTGAGAATGACCTAGATGACCAAGGAATTTAGAGTGGTGTCTGTCTTGTTGGAGCTAAAAATCACAGTAATCTAACTTCATTTGCTTTCTAGCATGTAATGGAATCTTTATAAACTTTTGGAGCTAAAATCACAGTAATCTAACTTCATTTGCTTTCTAGCATGTAATGGAATCTTTATAAACTTTTGGAGCATTTTTTTTAGACTGATGCCTTAGTTCGCTTGCTTCCATTGATTGGATCCTCAAGTATCAGGTACTTAGGAGTTTTCTTCATATTGTGATTGCAAGTTGGTTAGGATGATATGTAGTAACTTATAGGTTTGAGTATTATTATGCACGTGAAACTCAAGTTGAAATGATCAGGTTGATATCTATTGTAGCACTGCTTGCTTGGTGGGAATCACGGGTGTTTTGGCTCCAGTTCTTGAGGAGACAGTATTTCGAGGGTTTTTTATGACATCACTGACAAAGTGGTATTTTTCTTATCCCCATCTTAATAGATTATATGAAACACTATTCCTAATTCTACTTTTTTTCTTTACTCCGTGGAGAATGAGCAATTTTTAAGGACTTAAAAAGCATTTTCTTGGTTAAAAAATACACCCTTACTTTCAAAGATGTTATTAACCCTATAAAAAGATTTGCCGAGAAAGTAGTAGAAAATTTAGTTCACAGTGGGTGGTGGAAGCACCAGAAGTGATTTTAAAATGAATTCATGCTCTAACAAATGGCTTCAGTAATAAGCATAATATGACCCCGATATGTGGCACTATAAAGGTCAGGAACACAAGAAGAAGGTGGATCTAGTCGGTAAGAAAGACGTGTTAGTTGCCAAAGTGTATATGTGGTCATTTAAGTGTAGATACAAAATAGTATTTGTAGAATGAAATATATTTAGTTTGAAACAATGCTTGATTGAACATATTAGGGTTGTTAATTGCAAGATAATGGAGTATATGTTAAACAAGTCTATCTTTTCTCTTCTTTCTTGAAAGTTTTGTTGATCAGAAATACACAATTTGATGTTTTCCCCCTGTTCTTCATTCAGGGTTTCCACACCAGTTTCTGTAGTTATCAGTGCAGCTGTATTTGCACTTGCACATCTCACTCCCGGAGAGTTTCCCCAATTATTTATACTAGGTAACATATGTCAAGGATTTGTTGATAAAAATTTCCACCCGAGTTCGCTCTTCACAACCGATAAGGATACATCTGAATAAATCCATATTAAACTATGGGCATTTTCAGTGGACATCAAACCAACACACTTCCTGGTATTTGTAGGGGTTACTTTGGGATTTTCATATGCTCAAACTCGCAATCTGGTGACTTCTATTACAATCCATGCTTTCTGGAACTCGGGAGTGATTTTACTTCTTACCTTTCTTCAGGTAAAATATACAGTACGAATGATTATATAGAAGTTTGCTTGATGACCATGATTTTGACAAGGCATCCATAAATGTCACAGGCAAAAGTAGAAACTGATATATGTCCTGTTTTCCGTGTTTGTGCAGTTGCAAGGGTATGACATCAAGGAGTTGTTACAAGCAACCTGATGAGATTCTGCGTTTTTCCACCCGCCGATGGCTTGGATAATGGAGCTTTATGCAGGTTTGCTTTTTCGAAAATCTATTTTTAGTGTAAAATGTCCGACCAAGCAGCATGAATATTGTAATCACATGCATGTGTAAATTGATCAGTTAACTTGCAGTAAGCAAAAGAAATGGTATGAGCATAGATTCTTCAATGGAACTGTTTAAAACCGTGTAACTTTGACCCCTTCATACTGCACAACACTAACAATTTTAAAGGGTGGCGGTCTGTTGGACGACTTCCAACATTAGGTGTGAATGCGATACAAACTCCGTTGAGCAAAACTCGATTTTCTATCAGCACTCTAAGGTGAACTTAGGGCTTTGCCGAAATGATTCATTCATCGATGTCACTCTATGCAGAAGATTAACTAATTTGCTCAAACGCATCCAAAGCACACGTGAGCAAGATGTCTTATATTATAGAAACCATGATTTGTCCTTTTCTTTACACTGGGAAAGATACAAAGCCACGTGCTCACCTACTGCCCACTTGCATGTTTTGAATTTCATGCTATAAATTAGGCTTAACTATAAAATAAGTGCCTAAAGTATAACTCTATTTTACAACTTGATTGAATCCTTTGCTATGAAAATGCCCTCTTCCCCAAACAACCATAGGGGGCTAGCTTGCTTCCATTGGTGGCGGGCAGGCGAAGGGTCCAAAGGACGCGTAGCTGGGGGAGAGTCAAAAAGAAAAGAGTTTCATTTTTCGTCTTGTTCATTAATAAAAAATCAAGACAAACCGGGCACTACGGTAAAACGTGAAAACACCTGATCTCATTCCGACCTCAATATGTGGAATCGCCTTGCGCCATATGTACTGCGATTGTTCGAGAGACATGGTAAAAACACGGTAAAGAAAGATAAATTAATAAGATAGCGGCGCAAATAACATTTTTACTCAGTATGTTATTTCCCACGCGAACTACATACCGGAGAAATCATTTGCAGGACAAATAACTACAAAAAGTGTGTACTTTACAGACTCGGACGCATAGTAACAAAGGAATCAATCCCGTAGCAGGACTTTAGCCTTCATGGGATCCATCACGTTAACATGTATTTTGTTTACGCCACCTTCACTACAAGATTCCCGATACAACCTACGCGGGGCAAATAACTAGAATACTCTAGTCTATTTTCTTTCTTTTTTTATGCAACTCGCTAGGTGCTTATTGTATTATTTTGGCTCGTTTTAAAGTTAATCTGTTAAAAAAATTTCTCACCCATTTATAGCTTGATATGTGACTTTTATTTTTTTATTTTTATTTTCAGAAATAAACAGAAAAGAAGATAAATTAAAGATATCTCAAAATTTTAAAAAATCACAAAACAATCTCAATTCTCTAAAATCTAAAAATTCACAACATTGTCGCCGTTGATAGTCTTGTTGGACCCCACCACCGTCCGTCGGAGGTCCCCACTCATTTTCCCTAACCACCTATCCTCGGTAACTTACGGGAGGCTTGTCAATCGAATATCGAATGACGAACGTGAAAGGTTCCTACCGTTCAACGGTCGATTGACAAGCCTTTCGTTAATTATCGACGATGGCTGGTTGAAAAAAATGAGTGGGAGCTTCTGATGACGACGATGGTGGGATCCGATGAGACCATCGTCGGCTGCAATGACATAAATTTTGAGGTTTTAGGGATCTTAGACTATTTTGTGATTTTGAAAATTTTTGAATTTTTTTTTAAATTTCAGTTTTATTTGAAAAAAAATAAATTAAATGACATGTCAATTTTTAATGGGGGATGAATGTTTTTTAAACGATGCTACTTCAAAAATGTAACAGAATGAAATTTTAGACATTTATTTCAACTAAAAACAACATTAGGTACTTTGTAGAACTAATGTTTTGATATAATAATTGAAAAATGTTTTGGACTAATTTGAAAAGAATTTAAAACTTGTTTTTAAGTCCAAACAACTTGAAATTATGTTTGAGGTATTTTAAGAGGTTTTTTTGGCAAAGATTTTTCATGTTTTTAATAGCCAAACTTGTGTTTTCAAAGTACCAGTACCGATACAGTCTTACCCGTATCGATACCTTTTTGCCCCAGTTTGGCCACTATCAAAACCCGTATCGATACAGGCCTTTGCCGTACCGATACGGATCGGGATCGTTTCGATACGCCAGGTAAGCGCACCGATCCCCTTTCAACCACCCCAACGGCTATTTCCCAACGGCCATTCAAATATGAACCCGTACCGATACGCCCTCAAGCGTATCGATACGCCTAGGCTGGCAAGAGCCCAACGGCTAGTTTCTGATGAAGGCCGTACCGATACGGTTCCACGCGTATCGATACGGATAGCTGCAGAACAGCATTTATGAAGGGAAATAAAGTCCTCAACGGCTCCAATATGATCCCAACGGCTAGTAACGACTACAAACTCATTTGGGAGTATTAAAGGGACCTCCAAGCATCAAGAGAAGGCTAATGCTCATATTGTCAAACATCAAATGATCAAGAAATTGTCTTAGTGCTTAATTTGTCATTTCTTGTATAGACAAACACTAGTGAGCCAAAATTGTCAAATTTGCTCAAGTGTTTTAGGTTTTGGGTGAGTGCTTAATTGTGCAAACAAACACCTATTAGAGGGTTTTAAGTTTGCTTATTGTTTCTCTTTGTAAAAGAGGGTTTCAATCAAGGCTTTGGGTAGAAAGCTTGATTGTGTATAAGGGTTACCTCCTAATCCTAGAAAAGGGGACGAATCAATAGTGGATTGATTGAGAAATCCTTAGTGGGGAGCTAAGGTAGTGGATGTAGACCTTGGTTAGATGGTTGAACCACTATAATTCATTGTGTCTATTTCTTTTTAGCTTCCTAAACCCTAACACCCAAATATCCACCTCTCCACCACTTGGTGAGCAACATTGGTTGATCGAATCGAGCCCCACACATCTCAACAATTGGTATCAGAGCTTGGCTCAATCGAAGGGGATTCACATCCTATTGAGAAGATTCGGCAAGCTCGATCACTATTTCATCAACCGGCTCAAATGGCACAATCAATCGACAAACCGCCTTTCTTTGACGGAACCCACTATGCCCATTGGAAGACAAAGATGAAGTTCTTCATCAAATAATGAGATTACAAGCTATGGGATATAGTTGAAGATGGTCCATTCGTGCCTCAAAGAAGCAAAGCGGAGTGGAGTGCCGAAGATCGCAAGAAGATGGAGCTTAATTGCAAAGCCTTGCACATCTTGTTTTGTGCTTTTGGCCCAACCATCTATGAGAAGATGTCTTCTTGTGAGAGTGCCAAGGAGGTATGGGACAAGCTTGAAGTCACATACGAGGGAACCGATGAAGTCAAGGAGACCAAAATTGGGCTCCTAACCTTAGAGTATGAGAACTTCAAGATGGATCCGAAAGAGAACATCGAGAAGATGTTTGATAGGTTCTCCACCATCACAAATGGTCTTAAAGGTTATGGAGAAGCCATCCCGGAAGAAAAGCTTGTCCGAAAGCTCATCTACTCACTTCCCGAGTCACGGGACTCAAAGAGGACCACCATCATCGAAGCCAAGAATTTGAAGACTTTGAAGCTTGATGAACTCATGGGGTCACTCATTACTCATCAAATCATGAAGAAGAACAAAGATGATGAGAAGAAGAGGGAAGAAATTAGAGCTATGAGAGAGAAGAAAATCAAAGGGCTTGGCATCAATGCTAGTGTCATGGCTCTCAAGTCCTCTACTTGCCATCATGTCTACTCAAGTGAAGAGGAGGATGGAGATGAAGAGATAGTTCATCTCTTCAAGAAGTGTGCCCCGTTCATGAAGAAAGCTTTGAGAGAGCTTGAACGAGAACCCAAGAGAAAGGAGAGGGCAAGCACTTCAAGCCATAAGAAGAAGGCACATGTGGCTACTTGGAGTGATGAGGACTCCACCGACGATGAACAAGCCAACCTTTGCCTTATGGCCATCGAAGAAGATTCAAGGGTAACTTCTAATTCATCTACTTCATTTTCCTATTCCTTTGATGAATTACAAGATGCCTATGATGATTTTGTTTTAGATTTTAAAAGCCACATTTTGAAAAACAACAAATTGATTTCAAAGTTAAAAATTCAAAATGATTTGCTTTCTAAAACCAAACTTGAACTTGAAGCAAAACTTGAAGAGTTTGAATTAAAATGTTTTGATTTACAAAAATTGCTTCAAAAAGTTCAAGAAGAAAAGGATTTGATTTCCAAAGAGCTAGAAAATAAAAACAATTTTGGAAAATCAAATTTCTATGTTAGACAATCTAGTGCCCCTAGATTTATTAAAGGAAAATGTTTTAGAAGTGTTTGGGTCCCAAAAGGACTAACCACTTCAATTAAAAAGGATGACATTGAAAAATGGATTCCTAAGGGAACTAAAATTTGTGCTACTAATGTTCATGGATCCAAAGCAATTTGGATACCAAAAATCACTTGATTGTCTTTTGCTAGGTGTGATGGAGATGTTCAACAAGTCCAATCAATGATGGGGAGCTTCATGCACACAAGGAAGAACACTTGAAGAAGGAAGGCTTCACATCCTCCCTTGAGTTCAAGTGTTGGTAAAAATCTAGTTGCTTTTGATGTTATTTGTTTTATTTTCTTTTATGTCAACTAGATGATCATATATGATGGACTAACATCTTTGATGATGCTTTGAGTAAGGGGGAGCCATTTTTAAACCAAATTATTATTTGTGTCAAGGTTTTTATCTCTATTGTTATTTTGAACTTAATGTCTTAAATTCTTTTTGATATAACAAAAAGGGGGAGAAATGGTTTGAAAAATTGAATTTTCAAATGAATAAGGAGGAGCTTTATTTGATTTTATTTCTTTAATCTCTTATTCACATTTTTAAAGTTAAAGGGGTAGAATCCCAAACAAATTTTCAAGATAGTTTTATTATATCAAAAAGGGAAAGATTGTAGAACTAATGTTTTGATATAATAATTGAAAAATGTTTTGGACTAATTTGAAAAGAATTTAAAACTTGTTTTTAAGTCCAAACAACTTGAAATTATGTTTGAGGTATTTTAAGAGGGTTTTTTGGCAAAGATTTTTCATGTTTTTAATAGCCAAACTTGTGTTTTCAAAGTACCAGTACCAATACGGTCTTACCCGTATCGATACCTTTTTGCCCCAGTTTGGCCACTGTCAAAACCCGTATCGATACAGGCCTTTGCCGTACCGATACGGATCGGGATCGTTTTGATACGCCAGGTAAGCGTACTGATGCCCTTTCAACCACCCCAACGGCTATTTTCCAACGGCCATTCAAATGTGAACCCGTACCGATACGCCCTCAAGCGTATCGATACGCCTAGGCTGGCAAGAGCCCAACGACTAGTTTCTGATGAAGGCCGTACCGATACGGTTCCACGCGTATCGATACGGATAGCTGCAGAACAGCATTTATGAAGGGAAATAAAGTCCTCAACGGCTCCAATATGATCCCAACGGCTAGTAACGGCTACAAACTCATTTGGGAGTATTAAAGGGACCTCCAAGCATCAAGAGAAGACTAATGCTCATATTGTCAAACATCAAATGATCAAGAAATTGTCTTAGTGCTTAATTTGTCATTTCTTGTATAGACAAACACTAGTGAGCCAAAATTGTCAAATTTGCTCAAGTGTTTTAGGTTTTGGGTGAGTGCTTAATTGTGCAAACAAACACCTATTAGAGGGTTTTAAGTTTGCTTATTGTTTCTCTTTGTAAAAGAGAGTTTCAATCAAGGCTTTGGGTAGAAAGCTTGATTGTGTATAAGGGTTACCTCCTAAGCCTAGAAAAGGGGACGAATCAATAGTGGATTGATTGAGAAATCCTTAGTGGAGAGCTAAGGTAGTGGATGTAGACCTTGATTAGAAGGTTGAACCACTATAATTCATTGTGTCTATTTCTTTTTAGCTTCCTAAACCCTAACACCCAAATATCCACCTCTCCACCACTTGGTGAGCAACATTGGTTGATCGAATCGAGCCCCACACATCTCAACATACTTATTGAAAAAAATATAATTTAGGCACCTAATTTATAATTAAGCCTATAAATCATAATGCATCGTTAATCTTTATCACTCTTTCATCTTTTAGATCCGAAATTTCGGATATTTAAATTTTTTGGATTGGTAATTTAGTGATCGTATTCCATCTGAAAAAAATGAATATTAGATTTTAAGATTGGATATTCGAATATTTAAAATTTATGACTTGATTTAAGTATTTTTTTTTAATTTGGCGGTTATATCCATAAAAATTTTAGGTTTTTCGAATATAAAAATTAATAAATTATTTAAATAACAAGATTTGTATTCATGGAAATTTCAAATTTTCATATACAACAAGTAAAAAAATCAAATATAACAAGATTCGTATCTATAAAAAAATTTGAATTTTCGGATAATCGGATATCCGATCCGAATATAAAATAATCATCCATATCCAATCTGAAATTTTTGAATATTCGATCCAAATTATCCAAAAAATAAAAATTAAGCGAATATCCAAAATTTTAGATCGGTCCCATCAAATTTTTTACACACTCCTAGTATTTACCACTCAAAGTAACAATCACTGTGATAATTATGTCCGAATCAACCATTACAAAGCACAGTCAGATTGATAATCAAAATACATTTAAATCTAGACTAAACCTAGACTTTCTACTTGCAAGGCTAAAAAAACAACCGGATTTGTATTGGTTTTTCAATGGAAGTGATTTTTTTTTTGTTCGCCTCTCGGTTCATCATAGTTGTACTCTGATTAATATGGATCGGTTAATATCGTACATTTGTTTTTGGTGAATTAGTCATTCGACGAGAAATTTTAACATATATAAGACCTCGAATTCAAAATAATTTTAAAGGTAAACTATCTGTTTGACCACCAATCTATTGGAAAAGTTTTAAAATGATCACCATAGAAAAAAACGCGTCATTTGACTACCCAAACTATTAAAATGGGATCAATTTGGCCACCTGCCGTTAAGAGGCTAACGGAAGGTGACGTGGCAGTTAAAAAATTAAAGGTATAATTACACATTTCGTCCTTACTATTTACACATTCTTTCAATTTAGTCCTAATTTTAATCTAATAAAATAAATTAATTAGGTGGTGACACGTGTCAACACCTTATTGGAGGAATTTAATTATTTATATTTGATTAATAAATTTATTTTCATCCCCCAATTAGGTGGGGAGGAGAAAAACAAAGTTAAGCACAATTGCCATCCATGAGAATCGAACCTGGGTGGTGTAGGTGCAAAAACAGTGGCTAAGCCACTGCACCAAGCACAATTTTGTACTTTAAAACACCAAATTCAATATATATTCTTTTCCAATCGGGTTCTAAATGCAAAACCAAAGCTAAAACTGTTGAAAGTGAAGCTACTACATAAACCAAAAAAGCTGCCAACATAAACATGCGAGAAAGAACAATAATCAATGACTCGTGATGAGTTTAACAACAAAGAAGAAAAAAATATAAAGAGCCAAACCCGGTTGTGTTGCTAGAGTCCAAATGTGTTGTACAGAACTTGGGGTTTCCTCTTGGGGTGCATGAATTACAATCACCACCGAACCGACAATGCAGGACACACAACCTACGATTCTCATTTTCTGAATCCGTTCCTTTAACAGAAAATGTGCCAGGCAAGCACTGATGAAATTCATAAAACTCGTAAGCTATTAAGATTTTAGAACATATAAATATACTGATTTTCAATAATATCTAAAGAAGCTTACCTAACAATTATACTTAGAGCACCAAGTGGGGTAACTAGAACTGCAGGAGCATAGATATATGCTACAAAGTTTGCAATCTCTCCAATGATCACTATTCATATGGGAATCAGAACGAAACTCGATAATTAATTTAACACGGAACATGAACTCATCATGCTTATATGTTTGGAGAAACGGAAGATTGTAGCGAGTAAATAAATTAACTCGTTATAAACATGAACTCATCATACTTGAGATTTTTTTATGCAAAAGCAGTGTATAATGATGAAGCGGAGATCAAACCGTTCGCACAAGTCAAACAATTGATCTGTCTCTTCCTTAGTCCATTTCTAATTAACAAGGGGAGAAAATAATTAACCAGACAAACTGAATCAACGGAAGCACGAATGCATGCCTTGATTTTACTATCTAATTCGACTATTTCAAATTTTCATAGACAAAAATGGAAATAACAATTGGCAGAAAAATAAAAACAAGAGCTGCAACCTCAAGTTGATACATACAGGATCAGTTAAATACTTTCCATACTCCTCATCAGACTGCACCACACCAGACAAACAAACAAACATGTTCAATTGCATGAACAAACAAATGCATAAAAACATAACGATAAAGAAAAATAGATATAGCATGAACTAGTTTGCAGTAAGTATAGTCAGAGCAAAAAAATGAACTAAAAAAATTTGTGCATACCTTGTTATACTTAGCAAAGGAATAATCCCCTGTTGGTGGAACACCATTTACGACTCTCACCTGAAAGGAATAAGTGAGACTAAGACCTTAAGAAAATACTCACTTAGTTAAGAGGTAGTTTTATCTAGAAACAGATACTTACCCAGTGATAAAGTTGCAAGTTATCCTTTCGGGCGGAGCTGGTGATAGGAAGCCACCGATTGGAAAAAGATATATATTGAATTTGGTGTTTTAAAGCACAAAATTGTGCTTGGTGCAGTGGCTTAGCTACTGCTTTTGCACTTACACCACCCAGGTTCGATTCTCTTGGATGGCATTTGTGCTTAACTTTGTTTTTCTCCTCTAATTAGGTGGTGACACGTGTCACCACCTGATTGGGGGATGAAAATAAATTTATCAATCAAATATAAATAATTAAATTCCTCCAATAAGGTGTTGACACGTGTCACCACCTAATTAATTTATTTTATTAGATTAAAATTAGGACTAAATTGAAAGAATGTGTAAATAGTAAGGACGAAATGTGTAATTATACCTTTAATTTTTTAACTGCCACGTCACTTTCCGTTAGCCTCTTAACGGCAGGTGACCAAATTGATCCCATTTTAATAGTTTGGGTAGTCAAATGACGCGTTTTTTTCTATGGTGGTCATTTTAAAACTTTCCCAATAGATTGGTGGTCAAACAGATAGTTTACCCTAATTTTAAATGAAACTAAGCTGCTTAACACTTGGATCAATTTCGTTAATAGCAGAAGTGGACTTTCAATTTACATGATTGTAACTAATAAGGGGGTAAAAATTTAAAAAACACTTAAAAATTAAATTTTAAACCTTAAGCCTAATTTCCACGTCCTAAACCCTAAACCCTAAAAAATATATTCTACCCTTAATTCTCTAAACTCTAATCATAACCACTAACTTTAAACTTTAAACTCATTATTTTAAAGTGAAAGGGACATGATAAAGGGACAAACGATTTCCATCCGAAAAAAGATGCAAAGAAGGTTGGGTTTGAAGAGTTAGATTTATTTATTTGTTTTAAAAGCAAGCCCAAGGTGAAGGAAGAGACAGAAAAGGTTCCAACCGAGGGCTAGATTTGGGGAGGTTCACTGAATTTTGGACTCCCAAGTTTTGCATTTGACTCAGTGAACTCAACCCATCCCCACACCACAACACTAAATTCATGATGCTAAAACTAGCCACATGCCTGCCAATTACTAGACAATTTTTATTACCAACTTCTTAACCACGTGAAAAACTGGATTTTTTTTAAGGGAAGGTTCAAAATTCATCTTAGTTTCCTTCAGATTCGACTTAATTACAGTAGTAAAAAGCAAGAAAATTGATGAATTCTATAGCATTTGGTTTCCCAAAGCTCACTAAAACAGAGGGGGAAATTGCAGTAATTGAAATTGACTTTTACCCCCAGTTTCATTTAAACTTCATTCACCTTGTATTTAATTAACATAAACCCTGCTTGTAAGTTGTGCAATGTATTAAGTGTAATCACCCTTCATTAGTGACATAAAGTACACACAAAATATTACTTTGAATCTTAATCCATGTATTACGTGACATTAGCACTTATATCAAATGTCTTAGATTTGACTTCCGCATAGTAATTAAATCGACCATTAGATTCTAAAGTAACTAAAAAAAATGAAATTTGTATTTTTTTTGGATACATTAAATTTTGTTTCATTAAAAATTGCAATTTGTAAGGCTTGACCTCTAAAAATAACATATTGAGTTTTCATGTAACATTGTTTAGGGTTTGACTAAACTCTAAACAATGACAAAATCTCTTAATTTTGTTTTTTTCATATAATTTTGTTATGCATAGAGTCTTCGTGCTCGAAGAAATTTAGAAATAACCCTTAAGATTTTCGTATTTGGTGACTTCGAAAGTGCCCCCAATCAAACAACCTCTCTGGAAGCCTGAATAGTCTTAGGAATAGACATTATTAGATGTTATATCACTCCACCCACTTGACCGTACTGTATAGCTTAGCACTTTAAAGTTGTGCCTATATCTGTCAACTTGTCTATAGGCTGTTACTAAGCTTGACACCGTCCAATCATTAACAACATCAAGGGATTATAAGTACCCGTGCAACCAAAGAAGGATGTCAGACCAAATTAATCGGCCAAGACTCCTTTTCTCTTTTTCCACTTTTGAGCTCCGACTTTCTTATTGTTTTTGATTCTCCGCCCCAAATTAACCAGGGTGCACCGTCTGAAATCTTATCAATCATCGTGTTCTTTGTCTCCACCTCCCTTATTTGGTGTCTGCTTATTTTATGCATCAAACTTAAAGTCTTCGTTAAGGACGTCAAAATTTTTCCTATTCAATTCAACATGTATCGATAAAACACATTGTATTTAGAATCTATGATATTCAAATTTTGGGTGAGTGTATATTTAAGAAAGGTCATAAGTCAACAATATCTACATCAGGTGGTTAAAACTCTCAGTTGACACCCTTCCCTTCCCTTCCCTTAAGTTGTGGTTCAAGATTCAGTAGGAGCAAAATTCCTCTTTCATGTCCCCTTAGGTAGAAATTGTTCAAAAAAGAAAGGTCATAGTGTAGTTCTATAATGAGCCTCTACAATACTACTACTCGATCTAAATTAGTCAATCAATAGATTAATTATCGATGATCATACAAAAAACCATATATTCGAATTTATTTCTAACACAAATGTGATATTTTTAAAGGGTTATATTTTGATAGACAAGCTGTGTAATTTTTTTTGCAAAACCCTTTTATAAAATTTAAAACCTAAATATCAAATCCTAACACCCTAAATCCTAAACCTTAAACTATAAAATTTAACCATACATATAAACCTTGAATTCTACGCCTAACACTAAATCCCTAAACCCTAAACTCCAACCTAAAATCCTAAACTCTGAAATTAAAAAACTTAATTAACATAAACTTGTGTATCAAAGTTTTTATTTTTAAAATTTGAAAATGCAATCAATAACATATTAAAATTACCAAGAGTGTACGTGTGATCACAGGATAATGAAGATTATTTCCTAAGGCCTTTGGTCTTAATACTTAATTTTAGCCTACAGAAATAGGATCCAGAAAGTCAAATGATTTGGTTTTTAGGGGTTTGAAATCACTAACTCTGAAAGAAAGGCCAAATTTTCACAAAAAAAATGGTCAACAAAGATATGTTTGGTGTTAGGGCATGCAACTTGCAAGTGGTCCCAATTAATTTGTGCATTGAACCTGATGAATTATCACACTGATTTGTTACTATATTATTATTATTATCACTGCACAGATACAAAATACTATATATTATAAATCTGACAAGTCAGTGGAATAGAAGCTCTGGGAATGGAATAGAAACTGAATTTTCGGATTCTGAGAAACCCTAAATTTCATTAGATTAATAACATCTGCATAGGAACTTTACAGTATACTTCATTTAATATATGTATATGTATTTCATGTTATTGAATTGTGTGTATTGGGAGTTGGTTCGGGTCCATGTTTCTATATAATTGTTCAAACCAAAGACCATGAAATTTTTTATGTTATTTTGGATTTCTTTTTGTCTTGACTTGAAACTGGGTTGGCAAAAAATAGCATGTGGGTTTGCATTATAAATTTGAATTTATTAGTGATGGTATTCACCATGTGTATTAACTAATAACATTATAAATATAAAGAAATCAAATCATAGAATTTTACTAGTGGTTTCAATGAAAAAAATGTTGTTATTTTAAGAAAATTTTTATACGAATAATTTATCTGTAAGAAATGTGTCTTACTAAAGGGCTAAAGAAAATGAACTATTACTAATATGAGATCACACCAGATGTTCAAAAAAAAAAAAGATTGACCAACAATCAGTTAGTCTAGTATGAGAAGACACTATATCCCTTAAACAATGTTAAAGATTTAAATTTTGGCGTTGTGAACGAAGCAAATTAGTTGAGAGCGTCGTCCACATAATGTGTTTATGCAATACCTAATCTGAGTATAATAAAAGGACCAAAACAATAATTTAACATTTTAGATTGTGTCAGACAAAAATATAGAGATAAAATCTAAAATTTGATTACAATAAAAGGACCAAAACAATAATTTAACCTTTTAGAAAAAGTCTAAAATTGCCAAATTACTACCGTTTGCCTCGCAAAACACAGAGCAGAAAAGGCGGCTGATACTTCGGGGGAAGACCCTTCCCCAGGGAGCATATATTGGCTTCAAATCAACTGAAACTTAACTCTCAACTTGCTGTCTTTGAGTTCATTTCTCCGCTCCCTTGTTCCTTTAAGCATAGTTTCTCCCATTCAAGATGGTGGAAAGACATGAAAATGATAAAATGGAAGAGATAATGCTTCCAGGGTTCAGATTTCATCCAACTGATGAAGAACTTGTAGGGTTTTATCTGAAAAGAAAGGTTCAAAACCAACCTCTCTCCATGGAGCTCATCAAGCAACTCGACATTTACAAATATGATCCATGGGATCTTCCAAGTAAGTTAACTTACACCATATATTGCACTCTTTAAAGCTGATCTTATCTGGTGTGGAAAAACTGACATTTTTTTACGAAGAACTGGCGACGACCGGCGAGAAAGAGTGGTATTTCTACTGTCCGAGGGATAGGAAATACAGAAACAGTGCAAGGCCTAACCGAGTAACCGGAGCTGGGTTTTGGAAAGCCACTGGAACCGACCGCCCCATATATTCCTCGGAAGGCAGCACCAAATGCATTGGCTTGAAGAAATCTCTTGTTTTCTACAAAGGCAGAGCAGCCAAAGGGGTGAAAACTGATTGGATGATGCATGAGTTTAGGCTGCCTTCGCTTGCTGATTCGGTTCCTCCGAAGAGATTCTTAGACAAAACCATTCCGGCCAATGTAAGTACTTAGATGACTTTTGTATTGTTTTATGATTTTATCCTCTTTCTTTATTGATCATTTTACTTGCAGGATTCATGGGCGATATGCAGGATATTCAAGAAGACCAACTCCACAGCTCAACGAGCTCTTTCTAATTCCTGGGTTTCTCCGGTACCTGAAACATCATCGTTGTCTGATATGCCGAACATTCCCTTGTCAGAAAAAACCAGTTTAAACCTTAATGTTGACATGTTACAGACATCTAATTCTGTGTTCCCCACTTTAGACTTTGTCCCCTACAAACCCATCACTCATATGTCAAATGGAGACCTCACCAGCGTTATTGCATCTCTTGGCCATACTCCATCAGCTTCCAAATCTTCTGTTGATGTCACTTCAATGTTGCTGAACATGTCATCTTCCATGCTGCAAGATCATTACCGTAAGGCCTCGGATAGTTTACATTTCAGCGGCGGATACTCGGGGACGACGACTTTGCCACAGGAGATGCAATGGAACAAGTACAACATGATGAGTAATGGGGATCAGGAAAGTTGCTTGAATGTTAGCCATGGTGATAATGACCACTGGGACCATACTGTTCAGTCCATTGGAGTTCCGTTTAGTAGTTTGCCTTTGCCTATGAATATTGTGGGAGATGCTTGGAAGCCAAGCTTGGCTTGGGATTCTTCATGTCCTACTGAGATGTCAACAAGTTTTTGCTCCACCAAGTGTTATACTTGATGTTATTGATATACTGTGTGAAAAAATCATTTCCCAGTTTAGAAATTAGGCAGCAAGTTCTTGTTAGGGGTTAAAAGAACAGAACTTATGTTTCAAAATGCAGAATCCTTTTGTAGGCATAATATTAAATCATTTCATTATATTTTAAGAAAAGAAACTTCTGCAGTTATAGTTAAAGGTCTTAATCAGTCAAATACAGCATATATATTATTAATGTGTGTATGCAACACTCACCATTTAAACATTAATATAGTCACATATATACACATTTCGAATACCACTATTATATGTACATAATACAAGATTATTTAAAAATGTGCATTAACGTAGACTAGATGAATACTTGGGAAAGATTCTGAGGTTGAAAGTTGCATAAAATTTTGGCCATATATTTTAAGAATATCGCTTGTTTAACCCATTTTCTCAACAACCTTGGGGACCCCTTGACCCTTAAGTCTGGCTTTCACAGATTCAGTTGGTGCCATATAACTGGGTACTTTTGGATTGTTATTAAACCCATTTGCATAATTGCATGATTATTAATTTTTGCAGGGAAAGAAGCTCTTCTTTGGTTTGTTTTTGAGCTCTCATCACTGACCTGCTCATCCTCTGTCACTGACATGTGCTCAATTTTACCATTGTTTACAGCAGGAGGCAAATCAACTGCAGGACAGACATTAGGGTCATCAAGGTAAGCATTCGATAGTGTTGCAGTCACATCTCTCACCTTCTCAGCATGTTATGTGTAATTAGTTACTCAAAATGGAAATGAAAGGGAGGTATAGTTTGATAATTTGATTTTCAGATAAACATCCTGAAACAAAATAATCCTTTATTATTATATCATGGTTACTCTATCGCTGCCCATGTTGACATTGATATAATCACAAAAAAATACCTTTATTCTCATAGACCTTTTACATAAACAACTAATATAACTAGGGCATACAGCTAGTGTTTACACTTTTTTTTTCCAGTACAGTACGAAGAGACAAGCCATCATCTGTTCATGGTAAGAAAATCACCTGAAGCAGTTTTAGATGTTTTTCCTGTACTTCAACGGCAATATCTCAACATCTGACCTTCTGACCACGAGCTAGTGCTTATCTTAGTGTTATAGTGTGTAAGGGAATTTAAATTTGTTTTGCTTGAAGTTAGTAGATCGAATCCTATTAGTGACATTTTTTATTCTCGGCTCCCTTAATTTTCAATTCCTGGCTTCCCATACCTATTTTTATTAATCAACAAAGTAATCATGTTGGACTAACCCATACATTGCATTGTATCGCACTGCTAACAAATAATGGGTGGTGAATCAATGAGCTAAGTTTTAGATTGGCGTAGCCAGGGCATTACTATTTTAGAGACGAGGAAAGGGTGCAACAAATAGCATGGATTGAATTAAAACAAAATGAAAATTGATTTAGTTCCAAATCAAACAGTTCCACTTGTTACATCATTAGGCTCCATGTCACTGGCAATGGTTGTAGAAATTGCACCAGCTTAAACTCCTTGTCGGAGATTGCTATGCTTCTTAATTAAGTCTGCAATGGATTCTCAGCACTGTTTGCACAACCTTTAGATTTGAACCTGGTAAATCTTAGCTATGGCAAAACTCAAAAGAAGAACATTTCAACGATATTAGCCAAAATAATGGATATTCAACACTTTCACATACAATATCAGCAAACTTATGAAAGAATTTTTTACTTGACCACCTCTCAAACTGCATTGAATTACATAAAATAATAGTTAAAGAAGTTTACATAGTACTGGGAAAGCCTCCAACATTATTTTGATGCAGCAGAGCAGTGTCAACTATCTCCTAGAGTTCCCCCAAACACTTCAGTAGGACAAGATTTTCTGAGTTAATAGCCCACAATGAAGTGATCAGAGGAACTCCAGGGAACACCAGACATTCCCTTTCTCATGCTCCACAGTTTCTTGATATATTTTTGCACAGAGGGTTCGGTGTATAAATAGGCAAAGGTATTGACAGGGTTTGAAATGGTGATCCATGGTGGGGAAGTGAAATTCATAGGTCTCATGTAGCTTCTGCAATACATGAAAAATCATGTTTCAGATTCTGCTTAGGAGCAAGCTGGAAAGGGACATTTGGTTGATTGAACAACAATCAACAGACACCGCTTGGATTCTTTTACCTCCCATTTATCCCATAGTTGCGTCTATGTTCACTTGCCACAGACTCCTCTTAAAATGCAGCAATTCCACTGAAAAAAATGTGGAAGATATCTCTCATAACAAGTTTCCATAAGGTTAAAGCACTTTGATGAATTTTGAAATAGATTGCCTAATCTTCTTAAACATGATTATAACACGGAGAAATATAAAAACACTGTATGAATATACAGATTGCTAGGTTTTCCTTTATCAGCCAGGAGAATTATTCCTCTTTGCCAGTTACATTTGTATGTGTAATAGAGATCTTATGGCTTGATTATAGCTTCCTGGCCTTGGCTGTTTCATGTGTGAACAAAGATGCTTGGATATTCCCATAGGAAAGATTAATGTAGACGCAATAACAGACTACATGGATCCTTGGGAAAGATGTTGAGGTTAAAGGTTGCATAGAATTCTAGCCATAGGTACTTTTATTCTCCATCCACAACATAGAATCTAAGTAGCTGTTTAACATATATTCAGACAACTCCTTAACGAAGTGACTACGGGAAATGTGTATAACAGTTTTCGAAACTACGACAATGACAGAAGTGTGGGGAGAACTCAACTCCACTCAGCTCAACAATATTCTCTATCTCATCATCTATAATCCCCCAAACCCCATAATCATGGCTAGGTTCAGTTTTGGTAACCTATCCTGCGTGGATTTTGTTTCATATCCTAACCCAGGTTCGATTGGCGCAACACACGCATATAGAACCTTCACTTATAAGTAGGTAGGTTAGCTTTCTATTGCTTAATCATCTAACCACAAAGAAGAAATAGAGAGTCGGTTGTCCTCTGGAGTTCCCTTGACCACTTCACTGTAGAAAGTCAAGCAATGTGGTGGCAGCCAAAATTGAAAATGGGAAATTTCAATTTTGGCAGGTGCAGCCAAGATTGAAAAATGGCATGGGAAAATCACAATTTTGGTCCCTAAACTTTAGGTTATTTATAAGTTAGTCCCTAAAGCTCAACTATAAATAGCCTAGCCATTTGCCATTCTTACACATCCCAAATCATTCTAACATCCTCCCAATACTAGAGAAATTAGAGAGTTTTCATAGAGTTGTTTTCTCCTTTTTATCAAGAGAGAATTGCCATTGTTTTCTCCTTGTTAGATTGAGAGAAGTTGTAATTCCTATTTTCTCATAGTGAAATTCTTCTACCTTTGTCCGTGGTTTTTACCCTATATTATTTAGGGGTTTTCCACGTAAAATCTGTGTCTCCTTTATCTTCATTGTTATTTTCTCAAATTATCAGTTGCGTTTTTGCTCTATTCGACGATCGTATTCCGCAACAATTGGCATCAGAGTCAGATTTGGGTGCGTATATCTACTTACCGTATTCTCTGTTGGTTGCCACTGAAAAGTGGATCCTCCATCATAAGAAAGTAAGTTAGATATTACTCATTCATTGAAGGTGGTGGGCACTATTCACATCAAAAAGGTGAAATAGTGGGAGCTATCTGAAATAGAAGCTATGGCAACGAAATTTGATATTGAAAAGTTCAATGGGAGAAATTTCTCACTGTGGAAATTGAAGATGAAGGCCATCCTAAGAAAAAACGGATGTCTAGCGGCTATCAGCGAAAGGCCGGCAGATTTTACGGATAACAAGAAATGGAATGAGATGGACGAGAATGCTATTGCAGACCTTCATTTAGCATTAGCAGATGAAGTACTATCAAGCATCGAGGAGAAGAAGACGGCCAAGGAGATTTGGGATCACCTCGCAAAATTATACGAGGTCAAATCGTTGCACAATAAAATTTTCCTTAAGAGGAAATTGTACACTCTTCGGATGTCAGAATCTACTTCAGTGACAGAGCACTTAAACACGTTGAATACTCTATTTTCTCAGCTTACATCCCTAAGCTATAAAATAGAGTCACAAGAACGTGTTGAACTTCTGCTTCAAAGTCTACCTGATTCGTATGATCAACTCATCATCAACTTGACAAACAACAATCTTACAAGTGATCTAGTCTTCGATGACGTTGCAGCTGCTGTTCTGGAAGAAGAAAATCGGCGCAAGAACAAGGAAGACAGACAAGGAAATCTGCAACAAGCAGAGGCCTTAACGGTGATGAGAGGAAGATCAACAGAACGTGGCCAAAGTAGCAGTCACAATCATGGTAGATCAAAGTTAAGGAGTAAGAAGAATTTAAAGTGCTACAACTGCGGAAAGAAGGGTCACATGAAGAAGGATTGTTGGAGTTTACCTAAAAACTCCAATCCTCAAGGAAATATGGCAAACACTTCAGATGATGGAGATGCTCTCTGTTGTGAAGCAGCAACAGCCATGGAAGGCAGAAAAAGATTTGCAGACATATGGCTTATTGACTCGGGAGCCACATATCACATGACCTCAAGAAGAGAATGGTTCTATAATTATGAACCTATCTCAGGAGGATCTGTGTACAGCTGCAATAATCATGCCTTGGAAATTGTTGGCGTTGGAACCATCAAATTGAAGATGTATGATGGGACAACCAAAGTTGTTCGAGATGTGCGACACGTGAAAGGCTTGAAGAAAAACTTATTATCCTACGGATTGTTGGATAATAATGCAAGCAAGATTGAAACACAGAAAGGAATCATGAAGGTGTTCCATGGAGCGCTTGTGGTGATGAAAGGTGAAAAGATAGCGGCAAATTTGTACATGCTGAAGGGAGAGACTTTGCTAGAAGCTGAAGCCTCTGTTGCCTCATGTAGTTCAGATTCTACCATGTTATGGCATCGGAAACTTGGACACATGTCAGAACAGGGAATGAAAGTCCTTGTGGAGCAAAAGCTACTTCCGGGTTTAACAAAGGTATCACTTCCTTTGTGTGAACATTGTATTACAAGTAAGCAGCATCGATTAAAATTCAACACATCAAATTCTAGAGGCAAGGCTGCTCTAGAATTGGTTCATTCTGATGTATGGCAAGCACCGGTTACATCCCTAGGCGGAGCAAAGTATTTTGTCTTCTTCATTGATGACTACTCTAGGAGATGTTGGGTGTATCCTATCAAGAGGAAGGCAGATGTGTTTTCAACCTTCAAAGTTTTCAAAGCGCGGGTGGAACTTGATTCTGGAAATAAGATCAAGTGTTTCAGATCAGATAATGGAGGTGAATATACAAGTGATGAATTTGATGACTTTTGCAGAAAAGAAGGCATCAAAAGACAGTTCACAACAGTATACACTCCTCAACAAAATGGAGTGGCAGAGCGGATGAACAGAACTCTGTTAGAAAGAACACGAGCAATGTTGAGAGCTGCAGGGCTAGAAAAAGCTTTCTGGGCAAAAGCAGTCAATACCGCCTGTTATTTGGTGAATCGGGCTCCATCAACTGCAATTGAGTTGAAGACACCGATGGAAATGTGGACTGGTAAACCAGTTGATTATTCAAACCTCCATATATTTGGAAGTATTGTGTACGTGATGTACAATGCCCAAGAAATTTCAAAGTTGGATCCAAAATCCAGAAAATGTAAATTCTTGGGGTATGCTGATGGAGTAAAGGGGTATCGCTTGTGGGATCCCACTGCCCGCAAAGTGATTATCAGCAGGGATGTTATCTTTGTAGAAGATAAGCTACAAAGAAAAGAAGAAGATGATAGCACTGATAAAGAAAAGCAGAGACTACACAGATACATGTTGAAAATGAGTCTGAACAGAGAGATTGTTCTGAAGCAGAACCAGAGCTCGAAGAACCAGAACCAGAGAATTCTAAAGCTCCAACAACTCGTCAATCAGATCGTGTGAAAAGACGCCCCAATTGGCACTTAGATTATGTTATAGAAGGTAATGTTGCATACTGCCTTTTAACGGAGGACGGTGAGCCATCATCATTCGAGGAGGCAATGAACAACTCAGATGCTTCGCAGTGGATGGCGGCAATGCAAGAAGAAATCGAAGCCCTTCATAAAAATAATACATGGGAACTTGTGCCACTACCACAAGGAAGGAAGCCAATTGGTAACAAATGGGTCTTCAAAATCAAGAGAAATGGTGACGATCAAGTGGAGAGATATCGTGCAAGACTGGTGGTCAAAGGATATGCTCAGAAAGAAGGTATTGATTTCAATGAAATCTTTTCTCCTGTGGTTAGACTAACAACGGTTCGAGTTGTCCTGGCAATGTGTGCTACATTGAATTTACATCTAGAGCAGCTAGATGTTAAAACAGCTTTTCTTCATGGAGATCTTGAAGAAGAGATTTACATGCTCCAGCCTGAAGGTTCTGAAGAAAAAGAAAAGAAGAACTTGGTTTGCAGGTTGAACAAATCTCTGTACGGTTTAAAGCAGGCGCCGAGGTGTTGGTACAAGAGATTTGACTCCTTCATCATGAGCCTTGGATACAACAGACTTAATGCAGACCCTTGTGCTTACTTCAAGAGGTTTGGTGAAAACGACTTTGTTATATTGCTGTTGTATGTAGATGACATGTTGGTTGCAGGCCCCAACAAAGATCATATTGAAGAATTAAAGGCACGACTGGCTAGGGAATTTGAAATGAAGGACTTGGGACCAGCAAACAAGATTCTAGGGATGCAAATTCACCGAGACAGAAGTAGTAGGAAGATTTGGCTTTCACAAAAGAATTACTTGAAAAAGATCTTGTCACGATTCAGCATGCAAGATTGTAAGCCAATTTCTACCCCTCTTCCTATTAACTTTAAATTATCCTCCAGTATGAGTCCTAGCAGTGAAGAAGAGAGGATGGAGATGTCTCGAGTACCGTATGCATCAGCAGTGGGAAGTTTAATGTTCGCTATGATTTGTACAAGACCAGACATTGCACAAGCAGTGGGAGTGGTTAGTCGGTACATGGCGAATCCAGGCAGAGAGCATTGGAATGCTGTGAAAAGGATCCTAAGATACATCAAAGGGACCTTAAATGTTGCATTATGTTACGGGGGATCAGACTTTCTTATCAGCGGGTATGTCGATTCTGACTATGCAGGAGATTTGGATAAAAGCAAATCTACAACAGGGTATGTGTTTACAGTTGCTGGTGGAGCTGTAAGCTGGGTTTCAAAACTGCAATCGGTTGTGGCTACGTCAACAACGGAGGCAGAATATGTAGCAGCTACACAAGCCAGTAAAGAAGCAATATGGTTGAAAATGCTATTGGAGGAGCTCGGGCACAAACAAGAGAATGTCTCTTTGTTTTGTGACAGTCAGAGCGCCTTGCATCTTGCAAGGAATCCTGCTTTTCACTCAAGAACAAAACACATTCGGGTCCAATACCACTTCATTCGTGAGAAAGTGGAAGAAGGGACGATAGATATGCAGAAGATCCATACCGATGACAACATAGCAGATTTCATGACAAAAGCAATCAACACTGATAAGTTTACTTGGTGTCGATCCTCTTGTGGCTTGTTAGAGACGTAAGCAACATGGAAAGTACGAGGTAAAAAGAATGATGTGAAGATATGATTGTTCCAATCAAATCTTCAAGTGGGAGATTGTAGAAAGTCAAGCAATGTGGTGGCAGCCAAAATTGAAAATGGGAAATTTCAATTTTGGCAGGTGCAGCCAAGATTGAAAAATGGCATGGGAAAATCACAATTTTGGTCCCTAAACTTTAGGTTATTTATAAGTTAGTCCCTAAAGCTCAACTATAAATAGCCTAGCCATTTGCCATTCTTACACATCCCAAATCATTCTAACATCCTCCCAATACTAGAGAAATTAGAGAGTTTTCATAGAGTTGTTTTCTCCTTTTTATCAAGAGAGAATTGCCATTGTTTTCTCCTTGTTAGATTGAGAGAAGTTGTAATTCCTATTTTCTCATAGTGAAATTCTTCTACCTTTGTCCGTGGTTTTTACCCTATATTATTTAGGGGTTTTCCACGTAAAATCTGTGTCTCCTTTATCTTCATTGTTATTTTCTCAAATTATCAGTTGCGTTTTTGCTCTATTCGACGATCGTATTCCGCAACATTCACTTGGGTTATGGTGTCTGATCCTCTCGGACCCTGGAGAAAAGGGAGGTCCTTGATGACCTACTGAAGTGTTTGGGGGAACTCTGGCTGGCCCCTGACACTGATTAGAAAGACGAACATACGAAGGCCTCAACTATAAAGATAAGGCTGGTGGATATATAATCTTGTTTCTTCAACGGGCGCATATTATCATGTTTATTTTACATGCCATGCATCAGGATTTCTCGCATTAAGTCATGCATTGCCATTTTTTTATATGTTATCGGAGTTTCATGTAACATTGTGTTCAGCAAATCAGCAGTTCCAATGTGGACTAACTTCACCTCTAAGATGTCTAAAGAGCCTATGTCTTTGCATTGTAGCCCAACTTTCACAAGCTTCTGTAACTTCTTATCTGACTCTGCCTTGTCCATTATTGAAGCTAGGACGAGTTAGGTTTCTCTGGACCATACCATAAGTTGTAGAGGTAATAATACGGAAAGTGATGAGGTCAGAATCTGAAAGTGATAGAAAAGAAGCAGTGGCCATCAGCTACATATTCGCAACATAGCAAAACTGTGACAAGTCATGAAACCAAGATCCTAAATATTCGTAACAGGCCATCAGCTCTGAACAAGAAGCAGTGGCATACATCAAAACCATTCATAACTAACAAAGATCTCATCCATATTAGAGAAAAAGGAGCAAAGAGCAGCACTACTCCTTCCATGCAAAAACATTATTTGATTTTCAGACAAGTATCTTGAAAAAGGAGCAAAGAGCAGGACTACTCCTTCCATGCACCCACATAGAATCTAAGTAGATGTTTAACATATATTCAGACAACTCCTAGTTAAACATAGTTTTGATTATTAGTGGCAGATGTAACGAAGTGACTACGGGCAATGTGTATAACAGTTTCCGAAACTACGACAATGACAGAAGTGTGGGAAAGGTGTGGGGAGGACTCAACTCCACTCAGCTCAACAATATTCTCTATCTCATCATCTATAATCCCCCAAACTCCATAATCATGACTAGATTCAGTTTTGATAGCCTGTCATATGTGGATTTTGTTTCATATTCTAACCTAGGTCCGATTGGCGCAACACACGCATATAGAGCCTTCACTTATAAGTAGGTAGGTTAGCTTTTGTTTGCCCAATCTTCTAACCACAAAGAAAAAATAAAGAGTCAGTTGTCCTCTGGAGTTCCCTTGATCACTTCACTGGGGTTATAGTGCCTGATCCTCTTGGACCCTTGAGAAAATAGAGGTCCTTAATGACCTACTGAAGTGTTTGGGGGAACTCTGTATGCCACTTTTAGCTTGCTAATGTTAGTTCCATGATTGTATCAACTATTTTTCTCTGGTCCCAGAAAGTAGTACTGTATTGAGCTTTACCCATGGGCATCCAAGCTTCCCTTGCATGTGCTCATAAAACCACAATCTATATCCTGCTTAACTTGAACCAATTTCCTTTTCTATATTTTTCCTCTTCAATAAACTTATTACTCAAATTATGACAACAAATACCTTATCAAGTTTTCAAATTACTTTTCAACTTGAACCAATTAAAATTCAATATCACTAATCAGCCCCACCAAGCCTTAGCAGCATCCACAGAAGCACCTATGGATGCAACACACAACCTTTCTTCCAGTTCTTCCCTAACAAATCTAAAGCTCGAAATATAAAATACCATCATCAACGTAATTGAGATAAAAGGCTCAATGCACTTAATCAACCAGTTTAATAAAGATCAATTCAGAGGGTTGTCCTGTGAAAAGATCATGATAGTATGAGTTTATTGGGCTCTTGTTTGGGTATATTTCCACATGCATTTGATGAAATGTATATAAATTCATTGGCATCAATATGCAAATATATGAATTCTAGGCTTTTAGCATCAATATAAAGACCACATTTCTCAAACTATAGAAGACTTTGAGCTCCATCATCGAACACATTCCATTATAGTTGAATTGATTGTACAAAATAATCTTCGACAAGCTGAAGACCAACTTGTAAAATATCTGTTCCCTTTTTTGGTATCAAAATGTCAATATCTATCTATATATATACAAACTGAAAACAAGTATAGTGGTGCGGCAGTGGAGGCCACTGTTAACATGGAAACAATGTAAACGAGGGCTCTATCTCTATCTTCCTGCTACTAAAGTTAATCCTTTGTAACTTCTCAAGACACCAAACTAACTGATCCTTGTTTATTTTCGACATGTTTAATACTCTCGAAACCAATTTCAGTTCAACGTGAGCGATGAACAATGCATGATCTAATAGAATCCCCTGATGTTGTTGCCTTTGGAACTTATTTATTATACAGTTTGTGCCTCTCTGAATTTCCTTAAGCCTTTTCTCCTTCTGCAATATGGGAATGAATATTTAGAATTCCGATCAGCAAAAACATGAAGAAAAAAAATGGTATTCAAAGAGGTTTAGTAAGCAATTAATCGGACCTTTTGAAGATCTGTTCTAACATCCATCAAGAGATCGAAATCGATAGGGTCATGCGGAACAACCTGCGATTGAAATAGAGCCTTGGAGGTCGAGTTTGGTTCGTCTTTATCTGCTCGGAGGAAAGCCCAGAAAACATGCATTGATTCCTCAATGATGTCTCTTAACACCTCACTTGAGACTGCATCTTCCTTGTACTTTGAGCAATCATCTGCAAGAGCATATTCTATGTGCTTTGTTTAAACATATTTATTTTAGGAGTTAAAATTAAAACACATGTTGGAGATTATATAAGTTACCTTTGATAACCGGAACTTGAAGAAGATGTCGAACTGAACGTTGGTAGTTGACATAATTTTCGACTCTGGACCTGGTTCGAAACGGTTCATCCTCTAAAAATCTTTGCAGAAGGACTTGAAAATGTTGGAATTCACCAGAAACCTGGTTATACTGATGAACACGAAGGGTGTCACAATCCAGCAACTTCTTCACTTGTCCGAACTGCCAATGGAGTATTGCCCAAGAAACGCATATTTGTCCAACATAGACTGTCTCGAAGTCCTTGTGCAAATCTCTAATCAACTTCTTTGTTGGGTCAACTTCAGCTTTTCTTTGTCTGAATGACAATGCTTTATGAAGTGACTTAATTGCTGGTGCTGAAGATTTTGCAGGTGTGCTCAGTTGAATTGGGACATCTTTTAGTTGAAGTAAACCTAAGATCACATTCAACAAGGGATTTATAATCTGAAGACATGTTTTTTAGGGTACTTTAGAATCATGGAAAGACATGTTTTTTAGGCATTGTACAAACAATTTGAAAACTTAAACTAAAAACAAAAAAGGGGTTAATACTTACTGATTGCATGCATGGTCTGAGAATTCAGAATGTCAAGTTTTCTCATTTTATCAGAGTAGCTCTTGTAAACCTTTTTTATTTCAGCAATGTGATCTTTGTGGTCATATTTTTCATTAATTTGCAGTGGCCCCAGCATCATCTTTGGGGACTCGAAATCTTCTAAAATAGTTGGAAGCCCCCCAGTTGTAGCAATTTTCACTTCCGTTTTCAGCCGCTCGATCAAATCATCATCGTGTTCTGAACGAAACTCTGAATCTTCATCTTCTTGCATGTTTTGTCCTTTGGTTTTGTCTGGGGAAACCATTGATTCTGTCTCAATGCTTAAATCTTCTTCATACTGTGTTTGTTTCTCTGCAACATGTTGATTACCTTCGAGGTCACGGTCACCTCCTTGCTTCTCTAGAATCTTTTCATTAATGCAGTTCTCAACAGATTCCTTTGTTGTTTCTTCGAACTTATCTTCTGTTTCAATCTCAGCGATGAAACACTCAACAGATTCCTCTGTTTTTTCTCTAACAACATCTTTGATATCTTGTCCTGTCTGCAAAATAGCTCTTTGAAGAAGTGAATCCCCGACATAATCCTGAACCGGCTGTTCTACTTGAATAGCTTTGATATGTTTCTCAAAGTCGAAAATCTTTTCAAAGGAAAACCTTAGAGCACATTCCTCTGTTTTGTCTTCAAAAACATCCCCCATTTCAACTTCGATTTTCCCATAATCAGCACCGAAAGAGTCCGAGGAATCAAGAATTCCACCATTGAAATAGGCAGCGTCATTTGAACCCATATAGAGCTCATGCACAGTAAAGCTCTTTGTTATTGGTTCTTCAATGAATCCACTAATACTTTTCCCAAACAAGAACTCATACTTGCCGCCATGGCAGAGCTTTCTCCTTCTCTGTTTCCTTGATCAACAACATGATCATTGCCATGTCTTTCGCTGAACTCATCGAAGTTTGTATCCAAATCTTCAAGGTACGGATTGATTGGAAGCCTGGAAAAGACTCAAACAAAGAAAGAAAAACATTAACTAAAAAGGAATAAAAAAGGTTAAAAAAACATAAAACAGTGTGTTATACTTATACCTGAAGAATGATCCAATGAACTTGAAGAGAAAAACCCAGAAGGGATTAACGACTCGTAATATGTTTCGAAACCCAAAAACGAAATCAAAATGGGTGTTTTTCAGCATGATGAATCTGCTGGCACCCATTGATTCAATCAACCTTCTCATTTCTGGATCTGAAGCAAAGCTACAAAAGTAGTAGGACGGGCCACTTGTTTAGAAAGTAGAATCTTTGGAGTGGAGTTGATTGACGAAAGGCGATAACTTTGGCCAGGACATTTATTTTAGACAAGTAGAAAAAGAAACTTGCTTGTTTTTCATTAAAGAGAATTAATGATTTCGACCAAGATTTTTATGTTCGTTCTGTAACTGTAGATTGACTGATATGAGACGTTTTAGCAGGTGCTAAGTCAGGGTAGACAGCTAAAATGATAAAATTATAAGAAGAAAAAAATCTCATGCACAACATTTTAATTTTAGATTAATATCTTATACACAAGCGGTAGAAACTTAAAGTTTCCGCAAGCGCCTTAGTTTTAGGGTATAAGGAGTTAGTTTATGGTATAGAGTTTAGAGGTTTAGGTATAAGGGTTTAGAATTTAGAGATAGTTGTTTCAATTTAAGGTTTAGGGTTATAATTTAAGGTTTATAGGTTAGGGTTTAGTTTTTAAGATAATATGGTGAGGATTTAGGTTTTAACCTATAAACCCTAAATTATAACCCTAAACCTTAAAGTGAAACAACTATCCCTAAATTCTAACCCCTACACCTAAACACCTAAATTCTATACACTAAACAAACTCTTTATACCCTAAAACTAAGACGCCTGTGTATAGAATATTTATCCTTTAATTTTAGGGTTTAAATATTTAATTTAGAATTTATGGTTTAAAGATCTAAATATAAAAGTTTAATTTTTAAGATAATATGGTCAGAGATTTATGTTTTAAATTATAAACCACAAATTATAATCACACTCCTTAATTTAAAACTCTTAGATATAGACACTAAACCCTAAAGATAATCTTTAAACTTTAAAATTAAAGCATTTTGTTTCCACAAATCTTTTGTGTATAGAATAATTATCCAAAATTACGGTATATAAATTCTCAATAAAATATAGGGTTTATATTATTTAATACCTTAAGATAATAAAATGCTAAATATTTTCACTAGAATCTATAATCGATTTCATTCCTTAATTTCAGTGTAAAGAGTTGAAAAGAGTCGAATTGTGGTTGCTGTTAGAGCTCTTTGTTTGAGCGAAAGGGTCTTTCTTTTTGTCAAATTATATATGGGACTTGGTCGGCAGGGCCGTCCCTGGGCATAGGGGTGCCGAAGGCTTTTTTTTTTTTTAATATTTATAATTAGGTTTTAATATTTTTTAATATTTATTATTTAAAATTTAATTTTTTAATAATTGTTATTACAGATTCTATTTTAAAATGTATTTTTTTCTATATTTGTTATTTGGAGTATAATTTTTTTAATACTTGTTATTATAGGCTCATTTTTCGAATACTTGTAATTAGAAGCCCATTTTTTTTATTGTTATTTTAATACTTGTTATTAGAGTACAAATTTTTCAATACTTGTTATTATGAGGCCAATTTTTCAATACTTGTTACTAGGGTCTTTTCTAATATTTGTTATTAGGACCCTAGTCTTAAATTTTTTTCGATACTTGTTATTACGAATCTAGTTTTTTTTCAATACTTGTTATTTGTGGTTTATTTCCCTAATATTTGTTATTACATGCATACTCTTAAATTTTTAATTTTTCAATACTTGTTATTAGGGTTCTATTTTTCCCTATATTTGTTATTACAAGAATACTCTTAAAATTCATTTTTTTCAAAATTTGTTAATAGAGACTCATTTTTTATTTATCACTTGTTACTAGGGTCTAATTTCAAATTTTATTTTTTCCAATACTCGTTATTAGGGGAAAGGGTGAGTAAAACTCAACTCAACTCGAAAAAACTAATTTTTTTGACTCGAAAAAAATTTCAAATAAAGTTTGAGTTGTAAAATAAAAATTCTAATAACTCGAAATTTTAGTATATAGTAGATAAATTTTTAAGTTCGAGTCGTAAGGACTCGTAAACTCGCATAACTTGAATTTTTTTACTCAACTTAACTCGATCGAACGCTCACCCTTAATTAGAGGCATATTTTTTAAGTTTAACCATGGGCCACCAAAATCTAAAAAACGGGCATGTTTGGATCAGCCAACGTTTTATCAGGTCCACCAGCAAGAACCGGTGCCAGTGCAGCTAACTGCTGCTGGATGACTTTAAGTCGCGCGGCTTCCGAAATCATCTCGATACAAACTATAAGCGCATGTGCAATTTGCTTATTATCACCGAGAAGATGTGTGTAATCGTTCAGGTTCTCGGTCTGTTAGCGTAGTTGGACAAATCCTAGAGGGATTTGATCTCTATTGTTAACTTTTGCTTTTGTTTGGAGGGTTCCATAACCGCCATCGAATTTAAGATCGGTTCTTGTAGTGCCCTGGAAGAACATATTTTGTACGGCTAGGGGAACGTCGTTGAAGAAGTAGGACGATGTTTCGACTCCTGGTCGTTAACCTAAGATGTACACAGTGGTGGCATTGATAACAAACGAGACGATTCTGCTCTTATTGGAGACTTCCACCACAACATATCGCTTTGGATCAGTAAATGGTCGGTGTTTGGAGTTAAAGTTTCAGTTTCTTTTCTTTAAAAAAAGATGTAATTTTTATAAACATTTATAAAAAGTATAAACTAAATGACCCATTATCATTTTTTAAATTTTAGGCATAAGGTATAGGCATAATTAGGTTAATAATCCAAATTGGGTTTATATTTTGGTTTTTAGGGTAGTTTGAGGGAAATTTTGAGAAGTAGGTCAAAAATTACAGTACCACGCCACCTCATTATGGTGTGGTCACTTTGAAGGCCAAGCTCGCCACCTCCTCCTGGCGAGGTGCCTGGTGGCTAGCTGGTCGGCTCACATGGTGGCTGGAGGAGCTGCTTCAACAAAAGGAAGGCTGACCACACCACTTCCTTATGGCGAGGTCACATGGCCCATGAGTTTTACGTGGCATAGATAGGGTTCATGCATGATATGTATGGTTTAGAGTTTAGGTAAATGTTTAGGGTGGTAAAATTAAATACACAGACTCACAACATCACCTCGCCATAAGGACATGACGAGGTCACTTTTTAACGTGGCCAGCAGCCTACATGCATGCCCTGCATGAGCCATCAATTCTGTTTTAGGGTAGGTTAGTGTAGGGGGTAGTTAGATCATTCACATTGAATTTATTACTGATGATTGTTCAAATTATCATACACTCGTTCAAATTAGGGTTTGATTTCATGGTTTAGAGTTTGGTTTTAGAGTTTGAGGTTTTAGTTTAGGGTTTATGATTTTATAGTTTTATGGTTTAGGGTTTGATTATAGTTTAGGGTTTAGTGCTTAATGTTTGGTTTATGATTTGGTTTAAGGTTTATAGTTTCAATTTAGGGTCTGGTTCACTATTATTTGACATTTTACTATTATTATGTTCAAATATGTTTAAGTTTTAGTTTTTCATAGTTCATACAAATATTATTTGTATGAAATTTCTTAAAAAATTAATATAAGTAGGCTTGTGCGAAATTTTGGACAATTGACTAAACTCTCTCAAATTTATTTTAAAAAATTTTATTATAGTTTTGGACAATTCCCTACAGTACCCTACCTTATCCCTGCCCCTGCATGCATGCCATGCATGCCAACATGCTGCCCACGTGAATTTATGTGACCTCGCCATGTTCTTATGGCGTGGTCACATGGTTGAAGCTCATGTTGTCGTGCTGACGTTACTGCTCCTGCATACATGCCATGCATGCCAACCTGCTGGCCACATGAATTTAGGTGACCTCGCCATGTCCTTATGGCGTGGTCACATGGCCCTACATGCATGCGACACTGCTGCTGTGCTGACCCCCTGCCCATGCATGCATGCCATGCACGCCAACCTGCTGCCCACGTGAAATTAGGTGACCTCGCCATGTCCTTATGGTGAGGTAGTGTCTTTTTTGGTTTCTACAAATAGCCGAAAGATTCTGTGTATTTTTGCAACTTGAGAAGGGAGAAGATAAAATTTTTGTTGTTGAAAATTTTAGAGAGTTTTAGCAGAAACCATAATTTGTGAATTTTATATTTGAATGATAATTGTTTTGCAGGCCTTGAACTAGAAAATGGAATTCGAAGGAGTTTTGATGTACTGTGACCACGAGCACATTTTCTCTCATATTCACGAAGAGGGGGTAAGTCGGGATCGTGTAATTTTTATTTACTACTTTAATTTAGGATTAACAAATTCTTTATTTACGATTTTTATTATAATTATAGGGTGTGGAGCATATTATCCGGCGTCGAGGACTGAAGATTAAGGAACCTGATGAACGCATAGTTTATTTTCTGCAGCGTTCAGGTTTTTATAATGCTTCTTTTCTCCATAGATTTAAAATCATCCCTGGCTTGATTACCACATTGATTGAATGGTGGAGACCAGAGACACACACATTTCATTTTCCATTTGGTGAATGCACAATAACTCTAGAGGATGTAGCACTACAACTTGGTGTCCCAACAAATGGGAAGCCGTTGGTAAGACAAAATTTGCGTATAACAGATGACCTTTGTTTGCGGTATCTGGACAAAATTCCTCCTCCAGTGTGTGTGGACGGTCTTCGTATCAAAATTTCTTGGTTGCAGCGGGAATTTACATTAACAGATGAATCTGATGACCGAGAACTTGAGTGTGCAACTCGAGCGTATATACTCCAACTTATTGGTGGGGTATTGATGCCAGATACATCTGGTAATATGATTCACACTCAGTATCTTCCGTTCTTGGAAAATTTTGACACAACTTCTACATACAGTTGGGGATCTGCAATATTGGCATTCCTGTACCATGAAATGTGCAGAGTTGCAATTATGTCTGGTTCGAGAAAGTTAACAGATATGGGTGGATGCCAAATTTTATTGCAGTTCTGGGCATGGTATAGACTGCCTTATCTAACGCCAATGGTGGAAGTACTCGTACCGATGGAGTTTTCGCTTGCCGGAAGGTACTAATATTGTGTTTACAATTGTATATTAATTTTATTGATTAAATATTTTTCTGCAAAGACTTAGAAATATATGTTTTAAATCTTGGCAGATGGAGTCATAGGATGACAAATGCGGGAGTGGTGCACAACACTGTCAGAGAAATAAGACTAAAAATCCAAACAATAGAAAAAGATCAGGTATCATAATTTTATTTTTTGGCTTTGTAATTTATTAAAGTAACACGTTTGTTTGTGTATGCATATTCATAATTGTGTTTTGCAGTTCTTTTGGTAGTCGTACGTGAATAACACAATCTGGGATATTATACCACTAAATTTTCGTCAATGTCAACAATCTGGGGTGCGGTTGTGCCTTTGATACATTTTTCTATTGTTGAGTTCCATTGCGCTGACAGAGTGTTGCGGCAGTTTAACTACCATCAACCCATTCCTAGAGCCCCACCTCAACAAATTTATATTGTTCATAGAGGTCGATTCAACGAGAATTGGATTGTCAAGCAAGCGGGGTTCATTCAATTGTGGCGGGAAAGACGGAGGCATTGGGATGCCAACTTGATTCGAATTCAAGCCGATGATTTTGACTTTAATTCAGAGTACTATTCGTTGTTTTCATCAAATCGAAAACCGTTCATAGTACCTCTTGAAGAGGCAAATCAATGGCTTCAAGATTCGCGGTGCTCAAGACACGTACATCTGTCGTACGCGTTTGGTCAGAGCTCTCATCAACCAAACTTGGAGGGTTCAACGAGTTGGCATTCTTCGGACCAATCCCAACCACCATTTGGTAATGTTTCGGAACAACCACAGTTTGGAGAAAGCTCATCTTACCAGTCTGCTTACAACGATGATGGAGGATACATTCCACAATTTCAGTATCCTCAAACACCCTTATATGGGGAAGGTATGACTGTTGGTAATATGACATCCTTGTTGTCGACTACCACGATCAGTAGCTCGCCATTAGATCTGCAAGGCATGTATAGTACTCCACCTTTTATGCAAATGATAGGTGACCAATGTGACAACAATGAGCAGACTCCGAATCAACAACAAAAACAAGTTCGACCCCGCAGTTGTACGATCAAACATCATCCTTCCACCGACAGGTGTTACCGATGACCCGTAGGAAATAGATTATATTTATTTAATTATAAAATATTTCTATTTTTGTTATAATATTTTCACTGTGATATGTTATGTATTTTCATATGAATTTGACAAGTTTTATATTTATTTATTTATTTAATTTTAGTTATCGTATCCGAACTCATTTAATTATTTCGGACAATAAAATCTGCAAATATCTATAAATTCATCCAAATTTAAAATTTAACTTAGATATTATAATATTATAATTGAATTAAAATACTAAAAAATTGACATGACCCAACGTTAATTTATCTTAGTTGTAGAGTAAAAACGATTATTTTTTTAAAATTTCAATTTTCAGTTAATTCGGTTCAAAACATATAAATTAATCGAATTAACACGCCTACCATACCCATAATATAATTCAAAACACTAACCTTAAATTTCACTTCTTAAACCATAAACCCTAGATCCTAAAAAATACCCCATACCCTAATTCTTTAAACCTTTACCACAATTCGTAATCTTAAATCGTAATATGGGGTGGAGAGGGATGATTATCTCTCACGTTTTTTTTTAACTTTGTCATTCTATATAATTTTTATAAAAAAATTAATTTATGAATTAATCTCTCACTTTTAAATATTAATATTTTGTTCGTTTAATTTTTATAAAAAAATTAATTTATGAATTAATTTATCGAATTCAAGATTTAGACTTTAAAAAGTTTTTAACGTTACTTCTTATTTTTTATTGTCGATTTTTTAAATATTTTTTTATGTTTTTAAGTTTTAGAATTAGAGTGTTTTTTTTACTTTTCTTTTATGTGATTTTATTTGTGGTCTGTCTTCCTAAAGACATTAATTTTCGTATTTTTAAAAATATATTCGAACCGAATTCGAGACGTTGTGTTTTAACAAAAATAGTGAAAAAAACTCAAATTATATATATATATATATTCGGTTTAATATATATATATATATATATATATATATATATATATATATATCATATATGTGTTTAAAATACTTTTCAGTTTAAGTAGATGTGTAACGTTTTTATCGTTACCATTTTAGGTGCCTCACCGTTAACATTTGTTTTTAAAAAAAATTAACCAATCAAAACATGCACATAATTTTGATTTTATTTTCGATTTTTATTTTTTAGCTTAATTTACAAAATAAACCTAAAATCTTTAGATCTTCAAATCTGAATTCTGTCGTTGCCTATGTGAAAAATGTATAGTTTGAGCATTTTTTCATTATTAAACCTAATAATAATAATATGATATGAAATTAGAGTGTTGAATTTTTTAGTTTTAGATAGATTCAATAGGAGTGTTTTTTTAACGTTTCAAAAACTAATTTTTTTTATTCAAGGTTAGTTTATTACGTATACAATAAAATCAACAAAATTTAAACTTTTAGGACGATAACTGATACCGATATGAGAAGCATGCACCAAGCCTAATAGAGATTATTTGGTGGTTCAAAAAATAAATTCTCATTAAAATACTCTTCCTTAACCTTAAACCCTAAACCTATACGTAAAAATAGGTACGCCTTGACCGCAAATTAGCCCCAAACCCTAATCCACACAAATCCTAAATCATAAACCAATACTGAAACCCTAAACCACCCTAAACATTTACCTAAACCCTAAACCATACATACCATGCATGAACCCTATCCAGGCCACGTAAAACTCATGCATGTAGGGCCATGTGACCTCGCCATAAGGAGGTGGCGAGGTCAGCCTTGCCTTTGTTGAAGCAGCTCCTCCAGCCAGCCACAAGGCAACCACCATGCACCTCGCTAGGAGGAGGTGAAGAGCTTGGCCTTCAAAGTGACCACACCATAAGGAGGTAGCGTGGTACTGTAGTTTTTGGCCTACTTCCCAAAATTTCCCTTAAACTACCTTAAAAACCAAAATAATAATCCAATTTGGATTATTAACCAAAATCACCCTAAGGTATAAGACGTTATAAAAATTGAAATATTTCAAAAGGACCAAATTATTTAAATCCATCTCGATTCAATCTAATATTTTTCTTACAATAATAATATGTGATATCTTTTACAAATAAATTTTTTAATCTCTTAACAAAGGTTGTCGTTGTTGCTATTGTTGTTATGTTGTATGTGCAATGTTTTTTAATAGGTTACAAATAGTTTAGCTGCACATACCCATTCTCTTATAATATTTTAACATTATACTAAATTTAGATTTCTTTGTCGGTGCCGTGAAGCAAGAAATTTTCACATTTTTTTGATCCAAATAAGAGAATTTCATTATCAAACAAAATTACAAGTACATTAGAAGACTTGGGGGAGCGCCCCCCCCAAAAGGTTTGGACTTGTAGTTCCCTAGCAAGATTAGCAAGGCGGTCAGCTGCTTGATTACAAGACCTAAGGATAAAAGAAAAGGAACAAGAAGTGAAAGATTTGGCTTTGTTCATGATATCCTCTTCGACAGCCGAAGACAACTAATCAGAAAAGTATCCCGGTCGAAGTTCATTAACAACAGTTTGGCAATCAGTTTCAATAATGATATGATCCAAATTATTCAAATAGGCTAAAGATAAGCCCGGTCTGATAGCCAAGGCATTAGCCGTCGCTGCGGACGAAGCAAGAAAAGGTGTCGAGATTCCTTGTACAACGGATCCCGACCTATCCCGTGAAATGGTTGCCACCGTAGCCTTTCTAGTGAGGCAATCAAAAGCAGCATCGTAGTTGATTTTGAAAGTTTCTGAAGGAGGAGGATCCCGGTGTATCGAATCATTGTTTCGGGGGAGAGTTTTCCTTTGAATGAGTTAAGGATTCCCGAGCAAATTCCTGGAAAGCACGTTCATCACACATCCAAACCTCCCAAGGAAGATCCTTTATGTTTTCAAAAACAAACGCATTGCGCGATTTCTAAATTACCCAAAACAAAAAAGCAATGAGGGCACATCCTTCTTCGAAATTTCCCAGACTTCTAAAATCATTAATTTTCACCCACCATTTTAAAAAGCTTGGGAATCCGGAAAAGGATGGAGAATAGTTGAAACCTGATCCTTTTCAAACCGCTTGTGCAAAAGATCAGAAGAATAGAAGGTGTTCAATGGTCCCCTCTTCATTCCCACATCGTGAACAACATTTCGAGTCCTGGAATTTCTATGGAAATGAGCCGCTAGGATTCCTTTGGTAGGAATAATGTTATGACAAAGCCTTAAAAGAAAAGATCGGATCTTTGACGGCACTTTCAAGCCCCAAATGGATCTCCAGAAGGTTTTGTTTGTGCCATGTTCCTCGCTTGTGGAGGGATCAGAAGACGTTTCAAGATTGTCCTCGATGAACCGATAAACCGATTTAACGAAATAGTCTCCGTTCTTTGTCCCTGCCCAAACGAGAGAGTCTTTGATTTCCGAACCCCCAATCAGAATAGTCATAATCGCTCCAGCTTCAACTTCCGAGAAAAACAGATCGAGCTTTGATTGGTTCTAGGATCTTTGATCAGGGTTCAGGAGGCTACTGACGGATGGACCAAGACCATGAGGAGGTGGTTGTGATAGGATTCAGAATTTGGGGAGTTTGGGAACCCAGTTGTCCTTCCAAGTAGAGATGCTTCTTCCGTTTCCTACCCTTCATAGAGATTCTTCTTTGATTACTTCTATCATCTCTCGAATACCTGTCCAGGTGTAACGGGGTTTTTTTCGCACCGCTACTTTTGAAAAATATTTCGTATTCAATTTGATTTAAAAAAAGGGGGGAGTTTTTAAAAAAATTGATTCGGGTTTGGAAAATCCCTTTTTTTAAAAAAATCTTTTTTCCTTCGGTTTAGAATCGCCACCGGCCACTGAGGTAGGCCAGACACCGTAAAAAACAAAACCAGAGATTCTTTTGAAAGGGTTCGGGAGTTGGTTACGTGTGGGGAAGGGTTAGCACCCCCATCACGCCCGGAAATCGGTACCAAAACAATTGTTGCCTTTAAATGATGGAAATTATTCAAAATTTAAAAAGACTTTAATTAGGGGTTCTTAATTGAAAACCAAACTTTAATTATATGAGCTCTATCCAAGTTGGTGGTGTCAAATTAATTAAACATTTAATTAAAAAGGATGACAATACACCGGACCAAAGACTAAACCGACATCAAATAAGACTGACTGCCGTGTTAGTTTATGGTTCGGATCTCGTACGTCACCTTTATGCATGATGCAGGCAATTAAAGGATGATGATATGGTTTTGTCAATTTTTAATTACGGATTTACCTTTAAACGATTTAAATTAATCCGAATATTCGCGGGACATCCAATAAGTTAGGCTAGTCGACCCGAATACGCGAATTAATAGATATCTCCTTTTTTCAATTAAAATTAATTAATGCACAAATTATAATGCTAAAAGTCACATGAAATGACATCATAAATGCATGTCACAAATATATTCGAACGACATTAAAAAACATACAACAAATATATATTCGAGTGACATGAAAGCAATAGGCATGCAACTTTAAGAACATATATGCACAAACTAACATAAACAATATATACATTCGATGTAAACATATATTCGATACAATAGGTAAAATGCATGGATGACAAAATTATTTAACACAAACATAATGCTGAATTAATGGTTAATAAAAAATGTAAACGGAGGGGGACTGAAACTGTGAATCTCCCATATTAAAAAAAATAAAAAGGCGAATTAGGGACTAAATCGAATGGACACGGAAAGCCACAGGGACCAGGAAGGGAATTAACCTGTCCAACCATCGATCCGAAATGAAACGGTGACCAAATTATAAAGATTTGAGAAATATCAGGGATCACGGGGGTGGTTTAAAAACGCGGAAGCCCTCCCCGCATAAATAGAGTAACACGGGAGGGCTTAAAACATGATTAACCCAATTTTAAAATAAAAAGACATATATATACCACTTAAAATAATTTCAGCCCCCCTTTTTTATCATTTCTTCAAACCCTAAATGAGAGAGCTCTCCCTTTTTCCTTGTTGCCCCGGCGCCGCAAAGGGGTTCCGGTCGCCGTTGCCGGCGCCGGAACCCTTTAAAAAAATTTCTCCCCTTTTCCGAAACCAAAACAACCGAAACTCCCTTTTTTTTTGAAACCAAAATTAAAGAAAACCCCTGTTTTCTTTTAGATCTAACCCAAATCAAAACAAAAACACGTTTTTTTTTAGATCTATTTTTTTAGTATTTGCTCCTTGCCGACTCACCGCGTATGGTCTCGCAGGAGACCCAAGGGCTTGTCGCCGGCAAGGGAAACAAAACGGAGAAGGAAGAAATACGAAGGTAAACCCTAACCCTTGCTTTTTTTATTTGCCTCTGATTCGACTGAAATCAAAAGTGGGATACCTCTGAAAATATGTTTGCTTGTATTCTCTGAGATTTTCGATTACACTTGTTTTCTCTGAAATTTTCAGATCTGAAAATTCCCCTGAAAATCCGAATCGGGGTCTCCTTTACATTGCTTCTCCCTTCGACTTTTATAGTCGATCATACATATTTCCCCTTCTTTTTTGATTACACATAGTGCTGATAATTGCCGTTGATTCCGCATATTGTGGTATTTTTGCCTTTGCTTTTATTTCTGTCTGCCACTTTGCTTTGTTTTTTTTTGTTGCATGTGACCATGGTGGGGCTCGAGTCGGCCGGGGAATCCGGAGGGTCGGAGAGGCTTGGGCGTGGACTACACGCGCAGCGCGTGAAGAAGATGAACGGTCGTCTGGCGTGGGCGTGCACTCCACACGGCAATCCAACGGTCACGCCATCTTTGATCTGGACCGTCAGATCACTCCTGATCCAATGGGTGAGGCTGCGCGGCGCTAGGGTTTGTGCTGGGGCATCCTAGGGCTTCATCTCCCGGGGCAATCTGGACCGTTGGATCTCCTCTCCAGATCCAACGGTTAAGATGGGGCGGCTGCAACATAAGAGACACCCATTAGGGTTTTTTATTATATCAGACTAGGGTTTATTTATTTGGGCCAAGTGGGCTATGTAATATATTTATTTATTTTTTTTGTTTTTGCAAATGGACTTTAATATTAATAATGGGCTTTTATTAATTTTTGCTTTTTTTAGATTTGATTACTAATAATAATAATGATAAATAATAGTAGTAAACATAATAGGATAATAATATTAATTATAACAGTATATTACTATAGCATGACATAATAAATACTAATGATAATAGTAAAAGATAATATAATAGTAAACGGTAACAACATAAATAATAATAGTGATAATAATCATGATAACATAGTAGTAGTAATGTGTAGTGATAATAATAGGATTAATGAATAATGATATTATAGTGTACTCTAATAGATAACATATATATTGTTTTTTCCTTTTTGTTTTTAATCACAACATATATAAAAAAAAGTATCAAAGCCCATTAAGAAAAGAAAAGAAAACGGGTTTAACACCCCGGACAAAATTAGTGATTACAGTTGCCCCCCTTTGCTTATACTTGTAGAACAAGGATAAAGCAAAGGCCATAAGCACTAATTTTGTCCGACTTCCCTGTTTGGATTTCGAGTCGCCATGCACTTGAACTACTGGCGGTTCGGAAGTCGGTACCGGAAATGGCAACGGTCGCGGAGACCTGAAGCTGTTTTTCTCATTTCAACATTCTTCAACCCTTCGAGGTCCGATCAAACAGATTATTAGCAGAAGCTCCATTCTCCAAATGCCCGAACGGATAGGCGGGTTCTATTCTCCGAAAGCTTGAACGTACAGGCGGGTTCCCTTCTCCAAGAGCCTGAACGTATAGGCGGGTTCCATTCTTTAAGAGCCTGACCGGATAGGCGGGTTCCATTTTCCAAGGGCCTGATCGGGTAGGCGGATTTCATTCTTCAAGAGCCTGATCGGATAGGCGGGTTCCATTCTCCAAGGGCCTGATCAGATAGGCGTGTTCCATTCTTTAAGAGCCTGACCGGATAGGCGGGTTCCATTCTCCAAGGGCCTGATCGGGTAGGCGAGTTTCACTCTTCAAGAGCCTGATCGGATAGGCGGGTTCCATTCTCCAAGGGCCTGATCAGATAGGCGAGTTCTATTCTCCAAGAGCCTGAATAGATAGGCCGGTTTCTATTCTCCAAGAGCCTGAATAGATAGGCTGGTTTCATTCTTCAAGAGCCTGATCGGATAGGCGGGTTCCATTCTCCAAGGGCCTGATCAGATAGGCGAGTTCTATTCTCCAAGAGCCTGAATAGATAGGCCGGTTTCATTCTCTAAGAGCCTGATCGGATAGGCGGGTTCCATTCTCCAAGGGCCTGATCAGATAGGCGGGTTCTATTCTCCAAGAGCCTGAATAGATAGGCCGGTTTCATTCTCTAAGAGCCTGATCGGATAGGCGGGTTCCATTCTCCAAGGGCCTGATCAGATAGGCGAGTTCTATTCTCCAAGAGCCTGAATAGATAGGCCGGTTTCATTCTCTAAGAGCCTGATCGGATAGGCGGGTTCCATTCTCCAAGGGCCTGATCAGATAGGCGAGTTCTATTCTCCAAGGGCCTGAATAGATAGGCCGATTCTATTCTCCAAGAGCCTGAATAGATAGGCCGGTTTCATTCTCTAAGAGCCTGATCGGATAGGCGGGTTCCATTCTCCAAGGGCCTGATCAGATAGGCGAGTTCTATTCTCCAAGGGCCTGAATAGATAGGCCGGTTTCCTTTTATGGGGAAAGCTTTAAAATACCTGTCAAAAATAGGTAAAAAAATATGATGATGTGAGTTAGCATGCCCCTAATCCTAGGGATGCCTAACTACAAATGATGCATGAATTATGACATCAAAATGCTCAGATGCTTCTTCTCTCCGAGTTGGTCAATCTCGACCTTCTTCTTGTCTCTTCTTCTTCTCAATCTCTTTTGGCTTTCTTATCTTTGCCAAATCTCGATCTCTTGGTCTCTTCTTCTTCTCAATCTCTTTTGGCCTTCTTATCTTTGCCAAATCTTGATCTTTTGATCTCTTCTCGAAAGGTGATTGTTGACTTTCGCTGGTCAAACTAGACATAGCACTTCTTGTAATGCTCGTTCTCAAAGCATTGCCCCCATTCAAACTGGGTGCCCAACCATTCTCTTCGTCTTAACTCAACACGACAACTTTTTCTCTTCTTTCAACAACAGGGGAAGCACATGCCCCCAAGTCCCTGAACTTTTCTCTTTAGTTCATTTTTCTGAAGTGCTCGAACGCTTTCACTCTTCAGAATGGTCCATATTGACCTTCTTCTTCTTCTCTTCTTTTTTTTTAATTTCTTCGGGCTTTTTTCATCTCTGCCAAATCTCAATCTCTGGTCTTTTCTCGAAGACGACTACTGACTTTCACTGGTCAGGTTGGATATAACACTTCTCGTAGTGCCCGCTCTCAACTCATTGCCCCTTTCTCAAACTGGGTGCTAAATTATTCTCTTCGTCTTAATTCAACATGACGACTTTATCTCTTCTCAATAAATGGGGAAAAACATGCCCCCAAGTCCCTGAACTTTTCTCTTAAGTTCACCAGGGTCTAATTTCATCTTCCGAAGCAATCGAAACATTTCGACAAAAAATTTGCTTCAAGTCCCTGAACTGTAGCATGTAGGAACTTATTACAATCTTCACCATAGCCACTGACAAGCTGTCATTTGTATTCACGGCATTGCATTCTAAACTTTATCCCCGAAGCAATGGGAATATTTTTGTGTTCAAACAAGATTTAGGTTGCATCTTTTAAATTTCAAAACGAGATGCGTTTTACAAAAACTATACTTTCTTTTCAAATTAGGGATATATCAAGTCAAATTAAATCCCCCGAATATCAAGTGCACGAATGACACTATTATGGCTCACCACAGATTGCCTCAAGCAACATGTGTCTAGGAGACCTCGAAAGCTAAGCTGATGTCTGAAAATGTGACATACTCTCTAAGTTATTTCGGCTTTTAATCAATTAGATTTATCTCCTGTAGGCTTCGCCTTTATCAATTCTTTATAATTTTGAGGAAGTCAACTCATCACATTCCTTTGGCTCGAGAATAAAGATGGAGCATACAACGATACCCCGAGTTACTCGGCAATGTCATGATTTGAAAATATTACCATCACTCATGTAGCTAAGGTGAATGGTGCATAGCAACCTTATTGGTCTTTTGCTACAGCGGAGTGCCCCAAAAATTCCACACTCATATCCGAAGATGCCTATTACCAGGCTTCGAACATTGGAGTGCTTTTGTTAGGCTTTCAGTATTCTCTCTTCCGTTTTCTTTTCCTTTTTTTTTCTTTTTTTTTTCTTTTTCATTTTTTCCATTTTTCTTTTTTTTAGCGTGGAAGATTTTCGGTTATTCTCTCGAAGTCCCTTAATTCTATGTGTACTTAATTAGATGACCAAATTAACTTGGAGTGTAAGCCACATATTCATCATCTTCAAAGCTTTCGATTTCCACTAGACAAAGGCGGCTCGAAGTCAACCTTTGGGGTCAAGGTCAATGTCCCTTGTGCAATTGATACACGGGGACTCAATAGGCAAATATATACACACAAAATGAAAAGGTAATTGAAATGTAATGCATCCTTTCATTGAAATTTAAAAATGCAGCCTGCGGCCCCAAAAAATCTTTGCTACCTTCGGGCAAAGGGTAGCAAAGTGGATCCCACACATCACTTCAAGGCAAGATTAAAATGTAATGAAATGAAAACAAACTTGGATGCATAAAACTCTTAAATACTTCGGAGTTGACCATCCATTCCACCCTTTTAAGCTTCCTCGAGGAACTCAACCTCCCGATTGTCCATCAATTCCTGGACTAATTGCTTAAATTCTAGGCAACTTTGAATCTTATGCCCCGCAGTCTGATGGTACTCGCAAAATGACTCATGGCTGTCATATGCCTCATTCGGACCCTTCTCAATTAAGCCCGCTGCGCACAGTTGTTCGTACACCCAACTCAAAGGGGACTTGATTTCTGACACCTCCATCCTCACCTTCTTCGTATCTACCACTTCGAGGGCATTCACGCTCCGACCCTCATGTTTCGGAAGTGGGTTGGTCGTCACATTGGGCTTCTCTAACTCGAGGACCCCGTTGTTAATCATGTTTTGCACGAGCTTCTTGAATGCTAAGCAATTTTCTATTGTGTGTCCAGGTACTCCGCCGTGGTACTCACAATGCGCCTTCTCATCGTACCATATAGGGTAAGGCGGTTGGAAGGGAGTAACATGATACGGGCGGACCAGATCAGCCTCGTATAGGTGTTTGTATACCTCCTTGTATGGTATAGGTAGAGGGGTAAAGGTCATTCTCTCTTGTTCCTTCCTGGGAGCCATATTCTCTCTTCGATTCTGGCCTTGCGCATTCCCGACTACGGCTTGAGACGCTGAAACTGTGAAGTGCTTAGAAGCCTCGTAAGTACCAACGTTGTTCACATCATGGTCCTTCTTCTTAAACTGCTTTCGGGCATTCTCGCCTCCATCAATCCTACCACTCTTGATGGCTGCTTCAATCCGTTCACCGGTCATAACCATATCTGAGAAGTTACCGATAGGGTTGCTTATCAGGCGGTCATAGAGGGTCCCTTTCAAAGTGTCAACAAACATAGGGGAGATCTCATTCTCACGGAGTGGGGGTTGAACCTGTGCCGCCACATCTCGCCAACGCTGAGCGTACTCACGTAGGCTCTCATTGGGCCTTTGCTCCAAACTTTGTAGCATGAGTCGGTTCGGAACCATGTCGGTTATATGTCTATACTGATCGGTGAAAGCTTTGGCCAAATCCTTTCATGACCTGATCTGAGCACGAGTTAACTGATTATACCACCTCACTGCGGGCCCCGCTAAGCTGTCTTGAAAGCAGTGAATTAGCAACTTCTCATTGTCGATGAAACCCGTCATCTTTCTACAAAACATGGTTATGTGAGCAGTAGGGCAAGTTGTCCCGTTAAACTTCTCAAACTCTGGCGTCTTGAACTTGGGCGGAATAATCAGATCCGGAACCAAGCTGAGGTCTCTGGCATTCATCCCGTATGCCCCCTCTTCTTCCTCCTTGATACGGAATTTCTCCTCGAGGTCCTTCCGGGTCTCCTCTAGTTGTTTTGAGAACTCGGCCTTTATTTTGTTCAGATTCTCAATCTCATCCAAGTCTGGGACACTATCCCCGACATTTTCTACATTAAAGACCAGACCCGATGGAGCGTGGGTAGAGGCGCCCGCCTGATGCGATGTTGCCCCATCTCCTTGAGTAGCCGTTCCTTGCGAGGGCTTAGGGGTATTGGTAACAAAGCCGGGAGAAAACGAGGGGTCTCCCTTATCCTGACTAGGGTTTCCGGCAGCACCCTTTCCTTTCAGATTGGCTTGTAACAACTGAGATATCTCGCTCATCATATCTTGTTGGGACTTGATGATGGTGTCCCTCAACTCTTGCTGGGCTCGCTCCAACTGACCTCTCAAATCAGCTTCCAACTTAGCAAAATTCTCTTCCATTTGCTTCCTTTGATGGCGAGTAAAGTGTGGGTGCGAAATCTTCGGTAATCACGAATGCTGCCATGACCCCGAACAATTAGATCCCATGAATTAATGATGCAATGCATGAAATGTGTATGCATAACTAAAACAAATGAATGATGGCAACAAATAAAAAAATCAAAATCAAATGCAAGGAAATGTTGATTCAACGAACATCCTTATTAAACAACTTTCCATAATGGAGATCAAATCTCATTACAATGAGGTAAGAAAATAGATACACATGGTACGATTTTTTTTCTCTTTTTTTCTTCGTCTCTTCCCTTCAAATTAGGGTCCCTAAAACTCCGTTGTTATGGACCCTTTCTCCCATTGTGAAAGTTTTCAAAAATTTAGACTGTTCTCGAGTCAACACCTCGTATGAAAATGCGATGAATATGCAAAGATAAGCAAAACAAGGAAAAAAGGCAACTGAGTTAGTAACACCAATAATGAATACTGAATGAAACAAGCAAAAGGAAACACATCAAAGCAAATTAATGATGCAAGACCTAATAGCATGAATTCTAATTCCACGGTTATCTGTATGGCTCTAACTGGGGTAGGATTCTTATATTCTCACTCATGAGGTTCAGTTCTAACAAGGGTACCCAAACCTATCTTATCACCTACTAAGGCAATAAGAACCCCAATTCTGGCCCATTACAGGCTTGCGAATTGGTTTCGGTTCGAGGGAAAGCACGACCTAATGACGTGGAGGGCTACTCACGTGTCAAAAGGCGTGGATTCCGAAAGTGAATTACCGACCCGTAGAGGGATACTCACGTGGGTATGGGCGTTTCACTCTCACTTAAAAAGGGTAGCTCGGGTATAGAGCTTGATGATCATGATGCAACACATGTCAGTGACTCCTTTGAAATTAAATGAAAAATTAATTCAAGACCACCAATTATCAAAGCTCGTGTAACTAAAATTCTATTTTCAAGGAAGAACCATCTTGCTAAAGTCAAATCAAATTTCAAAAAATTTCCATCATTAGAGGCAACAATTATTTCTTTGGCCTAACTCTCATTTTGTTTTGAAAAACAAAATTTGTCCCCAGCGGAGTCGCCAAGTTGTAACGGGGTTTTTTTCGCACCGCTACTTTTGAAAAATATTTCGTATTCAATTTGATTTAAAAAAAGGGGGGAGTTTTAAAAAAAATTGATTCGGGTTTGGAAAATCCCTTTTTTTAAAAAAATCTTTTTTCCTTCGGTTTAGAGTCGCCACCGGCCACTGAGGTAGGCCAGACACCGTAAAAAACAAAACCAGAGATTCTTTTGAAAGGGTTCGGGAGTTGGTTACGTGTGGGGAAGGGTTAGCACCCCCATCACGCCCGGAAATCGGTACCAAAACAATTGTTGCCTTTAAATGATGGAAATTATTCAAAATTTAAAAAGACTTTAATTAGGGGTTCTTAATTGAAAACCAAACTTTAATTATATGAGCTCTATCCAAGTTGGTGGTGTCGAATTAATTAAACATTTAATTAAAAAGGATGACAATACACCGGACCAAAGACTAAACCGACATCAAATAAGACTGACTGCCGTGTTAGTTTATGGTTCGGATCTCGTACGTCACCTTTATGCATGATGCAGGCAATTAAAGGATGATGATATGGTTTTGTCAATTTTTAATTACGGATTTACCTTTAAACGATTTAAATTAATCCGAATATTCGCGGGACATCCAATAAGTTAGGCTAGTCGACCCGAATACGCGAATTAATAGATATCTCCTTTTTTCAATTAAAATTAATTAATGCACAAATTATAATGCTAAAAGTCACATGAAATGACATCATAAATGCATGTCACAAATATATTCGAACGACATTAAAAAACATACAACAAATATATATTCGAGTGACATGAAAGCAATAGGCATGCAACTTTAAGAACATATATGCACAAACTAACATAAACAATATATACATTCGATGTAAACATATATTCGATACAATAGGTAAAATGCATGGATGACAAAATTATTTAACACAAACATAATGCTGAATTAATGGTTAATAAAAAATGTAAACGGAGGGGGACTGAAACTGTGAATCTCCCATATTAAAAAAAATAAAAAGGCGAATTAGGGACTAAATCGAATGGACACGGAAAGCCACAGGGACCAGGAAGGGAATTAACCTGTCCAACCATCGATCCGAAATGAAACGGTGACCAAATTATAAAGATTTGAGAAATATCAGGGATCACGGGGGTGGTTTAAAAACGCGGAAGCCCTCCCCGCATAAATAGAGTAACACGGGAGGGCTTAAAACATGATTAACCCAATTTTAAAATAAAAAGACATATATATACCACTTAAAATAATTTCAGCCCCCCTTTTTTATCATTTCTTCAAACCCTAAATGAGAGAGCTCTCCCTTTTTCCTTGTTGCCCCGGCGCCGCAAAGGGGTTCCGGTCGCCATTACCGGCGCCGGAACCCTTTAAAAAAATTTCTCCCCTTTTCCGAAACCAAAACAACCGAAACTCCCTTTTTTTTTGAAACCAAAATTAAAGAAAACCCCTGTTTTCTTTTAGATCTAACCCAAATCAAAACAAAAACACGTTTTTTTTAGATCTATTTTTTTAGTATTTTCTCCTTGCCGACTCACCGCGTATGGTCTCGTAGGAGACCCAAGGGCTTGTCGCCGGCAAGGGAAACAAAACGGAGAAGGAAGAAATACGAAGGTAAACCCTAACCCTTGCTTTTTTTTATTTGCCTCTGATTCGACTGAAATCAAAAGTGGGATACCTCTGAAAATATGTTTGCTTGTATTCTCTGAGATTTTCGATTACACTTGTTTTCTCTGAAATTTTCAGATCTGAAAATTCCCCTGAAAATCCGAATCGGGGTCTCCTTTACATTGCTTCTCCCTTCGACTTTTATAGTCGATCATACATATTTCCCCTTCTTTTTTGATTACACATAGTGCTGATAATTGCTGTAACACCCCCTTCCCGGCCTGGTAGAGAACCGGGTCGGAGAGTGCTACCGGAAAACATAACGGAGATCGGAGACATAAATCTTTTAGTGACATAACATATTAGAGATCAGAACTTATTCCAAAGTTCAAAAATCATTTCGGCATATTTTATTAATCTCTTTTAAGACTTAACACTTAACTTATTAACAACTTATTTGAATTGGGGTCAATTTTAAACTTTTTCAAACTCAGGAACTAATTTGTAATTTTTACAAATTGGGGGTCCTTATCTGAAATTCGTAATATTATACTGAAATTAAACTTACTAGTTATTAGCCTGTAAAATCTCATTACTAACAGAGGTCATTTACCTATCTGATTAGACTAGGTAATGTTCAGTGACTATTTTGTAAAGTATTCAAATCTATTTCTTTTTGAATTATCTTACTAAAATTCTTTACATATTTCAATGAGCCTAACAACTCACAAAAATCATAGAGTCCTTTAATCAATGTTTTACTACCAATTATGTCAATTTTATTACTAACTTAATAGTCTATATAGCTTTAAAATCTTATATAAAACATAGGCAAAATTTCACAATAGTAGGCCTACAAGATTAGTATAATTACTTTAACTACTTTGCCACCATACTAGGAGTTCATAAGGACAAAACACATTACTCTTTAATTGTAGTGACTTGCCAACCTTCTAACTAATCTCGATCTCGATCTGTTACTTTCCTTAACCTGAAATGTTATGCAATGAATGCATTAGACTTACATAGTCTAAGTGAGGTAGCCAATGACAATGAATGATCATATTATGTCATGTAACATGCTTCCAAAAATGAATGTCATGTTAATTATGCAATAACATGGCATACTTCATATTCATAACAAAACATAATATCATATCATGAGCATAACATAGCATAATGTATCAAACACATAATATATTGGTACCATTTCTTGATTTGTGCGTGTCATCCTTGCACAGGGGCCATGCTAATCTTGTAACTATTTCAAGTAATCATTGATGCAACAATAACATCATACTTTTATATTCATTTATACAACAAGTATCGATCAAACATTATCATATACAACAACAAGCATCATTTAAAAGCATTAGCATATACAAGACAAGTAGGCATATCAATCTCATTTCATTGGTACTTATCATTTAAGTACTTATCTTTCAAGTCATGTAACTTTTAAATATTTTGCCTTGGATGATTAATGAACAAGGTAATCGAGTCTTCATGTAACATTAGATACTCAAAGTATCCATTTCTCATTTCAACATATAACAGGGGATGCATAGGCATCAATGGTGGCTTACCACCATTCAATTATCAAGGTGACTAACCACCTTATCAGGTTTATAGGTGACTAACCACCATCCTGTAACAAAGATCAGGGGAGCTCAACGACTCTAAGGCATGCCCTTCTACCTATAGACACTAATCAAACCAAGGACTTTACTTATCTTTCTTTATTAACAAGATCATTCACTTGCCAATCATTCATAATTTCAAAGGCGTTTAACCATTTCAATAGGCATACACATATAATCAATCAAGCATCATGGTAATCTAAAATTCCAGCAAGCACATGAGATCATTTTCATTTTATAATCATCAACAATTAGTAGCAAAGCTTATCATTTAGTCTCATTTCACATAGCTCAAGCAATCAACACATCATAGCAACTAATCATTTTTATGCTAAGCATGCTTATCTAACAAGCAATACACATTTAGGTCAATATTCTTGCCTTTAATCCTTCTTCCTTATCATTTTAAATTTTACCAATCATTATTAAATTCATTACATGTTCCATGATTTTCAGATCATATCATATTAAATAACGAGATGAGCCGTAGCTCCATATCAGGTAGCATTTCATATTATTTTCACATACATGTAGCATATCATAGTCATATTCAAACATATTAAAGTAATGCAAGGCACTTACAAAATTTGCCATTCGAACATAGTTGCTCTACGTGAGCCCTTAACAAATGCAATTATAATCATAAATAATGCAACGGAACGGCACCGAACCTATCATTTGACACAACTACACTCACATATCATAACATAAAACAAATATCGGAATGACACCGTGTCACCCGAGACAAATGCATCTACACTCACATATCAGAACATAAAAACAATGATCGGAATGACACCGCGTCACCCGAGACAAATGCATCTACACTCACATATCAGAACATAAAAACAATGATCGGAATGACACCGCGTCACCCGAGACAAATGCATCTACACTCACATATAAAAACAATGATCGGAATGACACCGCGTCACCCGAGACAAATGCATCCACACTCACATATAAAAAAACAATGATCGGAATGACACCGCGTCACCCGAGACAAATGCATCCACACTCACATATCAGAACATAAAAACAATGATCGGAATGACACCGCGTCACCCGAGACAAATGCATCCACACTCACATATCAGAACATAAAAACAATGATCGGAATGACACCGCGTCACCCGAGACAAATGCATCCACACTCACATATCAGAACATAAAAACAATGATCGGAATGACACCGCGTCACCCGAGACAAATGCATCCACACTCACCTTGATCCAAGCTTAGAGACATTTTCCTTATTCTCCAACTTTGTGGTTTCCTTCATTTCTACATCTTTTCTAACCAAACATTAAAGAAACATATCATTTATTACATTAGGCAGCTTGCATTGTCCTCAAAGAAATATTTATATAAAATGTTCTATAACTCAAAATCTGATTTCGTTTGTCTTAAACGAAACTAGACTGAATAACCTTTTAAACCATATAAATTATACCTTTTAATTCCTCTTATACAATTTATAATGAATTTTTAAAGTCACTGTTGATGCAGATTTAGGGGTAAACTGTTACCCTATTTTCATGACCTTTACTTACTCAAGAATTCATATCTTTTTACCCACAACTCCAAATATGGAGTTATTTACCATTCTGGAAAGCTTATAAACACACCTTTATAACTATGTATGGCATATAATTTTATCATTTCCCTATTAATACAGTTTATTATTTGAACATAAGGCATTTTCAGAAACCTAATCTGTCTATGCTTAATTTGTGACTTTAGTGCATTTATAACCTATGTTTCACTACACTATAAATCTTGAGCTTTTAACCATGTTTACATGAATCTTATAACATTATTTTTATAATCCAGCAACCTCAAAAATAGGACATGTAAGTCCTCAATTTATCAATTTCCACAAAACAGTCCCCTTTTTATTCTTTAATAATCTTATATGTGATCTAAATGGATTTAACCTACCAATTGAGACTTAATTCAAGCTTGGCCATTTAATTTCATTCATTTCATGACTCCCCTGTTTCGAGTATAAATTTCCAGAATTTTATTGGCATTATTTAAGCCCCTATAATTTTCGAATTTTACAATTTAGTATAGCAGATTCTAGATTTATTCAGTTTTAGTCCAGTAACTTCTAACAACAATTCCGAGACCTATACTTAACATTTTTGAGCAAATCATACCTCTATTTCATGTAAAATTTTGTCCTCTACAACTTTGTAGAAGAACCCGTTTTCCAGAAATGACTCTAACATGCTCAAAAATGCAGTTTTCTACAGGACAGTTTACAAATCCGAATTTCTTTATTCTTTCTAATCTTTTAATTAATCCAATTTCATGCTTAATATATATACTAATATCAAATTAAAGATAGTTGAGACTCTAATCTCAACTCTAATTTGTTTCACTCACCTTGACAGATCGGTACTTTATTTTTATTTCTTGGGCTTGACGGTTGTTCCAAATCGACCTCGTGTACTATGATAATTAATAAAAATCAATTAGAATAATAAGACAATATCGAATAAATATAAAAATATTTAGCAAATTCGATACCGAAACTTATACCAACTAAGGATTTGAGCTTACCCCGACGTCGACAGAAATTCGATATTATTATATCGAAAATATCGGACAACCAATCGTACACTGAACCACCTAATTACTTGATGTATCTCACTAATTTCTTTCTTTCTTTCTTACTTGCCGTGAATGGCTAATGTCTCTTGCCCCTTATTTATACTACTATGGCTGGCACCCCCACCCCTTTTTTTAATGTATTTTCAATAATAGTAGTATATCCATTAAATGCATTATTTTTCCACCCATTCCTTATCCTTTAATTGTTTTCAATAATGCTTTCCATTTGTGGAGTGGTTGGCTGGCCTTCATTTTCATTTCCAACCTTCACGTGGTTCTTTTTTAGCCACATATAGTGCTAATTTGCCACTTGACTTCTTTAATTGATTTGTGTGGTTCAATTGATAATGGATTTGGTGGATTTGCTTTCTCATTTTTAATTGAATGAGTGGATTGGTTACAACCGTCCACATCACTTTATATCCCTTTTTTTTTATTCAATTATTTCCAATAGTGGTTTAGTTGGCCAATTATTATTTATATAAAATTAAGCAAGTGGCCATTTGTGCCCATGTGTGGTAGGTTTGTGTCTCATCATCCCACTTTCTTTCTCTTTTTTTTATAATAATAATACTAATAATAAACTATTATAAATTACCCCAAATAATATTTATTGGTTCAGATAAGATCGAATAAATTATTCAATCAATAAAAATATTCGGTCACCGGAATTTAATTCCGACTAGACCGGTTTTTGGGATGTGACAATTGCCGTTGATTCCGCATATTGTGGTATTTTTGCCTTTGCTTTTATTTCTGTCTGCCACTTTGCTTTGTTTTTTTTTGTTGCATGTGACCATGGTGGGGCTCGAGTCGGCCGGGGAATCCGGAGGGTCGGAGAGGCTTGGGCGTGGACTACACGCGCAGCGCGTGAAGAAGATGAACGGTCGTCTGGCGTGGGCGTGCACTCCACACGGCAATCCAACGGTCACGCCATCTTTGATCTGGACCGTCAGATCACTCCTGATCCAATGGGTGAGGCTGCGCGGCGCTAGGGTTTGTGCTGGGGCATCCTAGGGCTTCATCTCCCGGGGCAATCTGGACCGTTGGATCTCCTCTCCAGATCCAACGGTTAAGATGGGGCGGCTGCAACATAAGAGACACCCATTAGGGTTTTTTATTATATCAGACTAGGGTTTATTTATTTGGGCCAAGTGGGCTATGTAATATATTTATTTATTTTTTTTGTTTTTGCAAATGGACTTTAATATTAATAATGGGCTTTTATTAATTTTTGCTTTTTTCAGATTTGATTACTAATAATAATAATGATAAATAATAGTAGTAAACATAATAGGATAATAATATTAATTATAACAGTATATTACTATAGCATGACATAATAAATACTAATGATAATAGTAAAAGATAATATAATAGTAAACGGTAACAACATAAATAATAATAGTGATAATAATCATGATAACATAGTAGTAGTAATGTGTAGTGATAATAATAGGATTAATGAATAATGATATTATAGTGTACTCTAATAGATAACATATATATTGTTTTTTCCTTTTTGTTTTTAATCACAACATATATAAAAAAAAGTATCAAAGCCCATTAAGAAAAGAAAAGAAAACGGGTTTAACACCCCGGACAAAATTAGTGATTACACCAGGCCTAGGAAGGATTGTTGCACTTTGGGGCTTCAAAGATGTTTCCATTTGGGTAGTAAATTCCCCGAAGAGTTTGAGCCAGGAAAGATTCCAGGTTCTTCAGAACTTTCTACGCTATTTTAGCAATAAGGGCTTTATTGAAAGATTTGAGATTTCTGAAGTCTAGTCCGCCTTGATCCTTGGGCCTACAAAGGTTCCGCCAGTTAAGCCAATGTATGCTCTTCTTCTTAAAACCGCAATTGTTCCACCAGAATTTAGCCACTAGCGAACTGAGATCATCACAAAAAGCGCCAGGAAGGAGAAAACATTGCATCACGTAAGTGGGAATGGCCTGGGCGACTACTTTAATGAGAACCTCCTTTCCAGCTTGGTTAAAGAATTAAGCTCTCCAGTCCTGGAGCTTGTTCTGAACCTTTTCCTTTATAAATGCCAGAGCTTCCTTCTTGCTTCGTCCCCAAAACAATGGCAAACCAAGGTACCTATTGTCTTCCTCCATTGGCCTAAAGCCTAGAATATTGGAAAGGTGGCTTTTGAGCTGAGTGCTGACATTTGGAGAGAAGAAGACTGAAGATTTCTGGAAATTTACCGTCTATCCCATTGATCTATGAAAAAATTGTAGGATACTTAAGGCGGCATGACAATTTCCTTCATTTGCTGTGGAGAACATTAGAAAATCATCTGCAAACATAAGGTGACTTAGGATAGGGCATATTCTCCTGATTTGGAGTCATTCCAATCGAGAGGACTCAACCTCCTTTTCTGTTATCCAGGACAAAATATTTGAAATGAAGGTGAAAAGGAAGGGTAAGAGAGGGTCTCTCTGTCTAAGTCATCTCTCAGGTCGAAAGTCACCATATTTCTCCCCGTTTAGGACTAGAGAAAAGATGCCAAAGAAACACACTTCATAACTCTGTCAATCCACCAATCGTAGAAACCCATCTTGTTCATTGTAAAACGAAGAAGATCTCAGTCAACTTTGTCATGGGCCTTTTCAAGATCAATTTTAAGTGACACGATTCCCTTCTTTCCTCTCTTGGCTCGTTTAATCGCGTGAAAAGCTTCATTGGCAAGAACTATATTGTCATGGATTGATCTGCCTTGTACAAAAGCTGATTGATGGTGATGAATGAGATTAGGGAGGAAGCTCTTGAGTCTCGAAGCCAGGATCTTGGTAATAACTTTTAGGGAGAAATTATATAGACTGATTGGTCGGAAATGGGAGACTTCGCAGGGATTAGATCTTTTTGGGATAAGGACTAAGTTAGTTTTGTTCAAGTTGTAATCCAGAAAACCCTCTTCGAAAAAAGCTGAAATCATCTCAATAAGATCTCCTTTTATGGTTTCCCAAAAGGTTTGATAGAAACACTCGGGGAATCCATCAGGTCTCGGAGCATTGGTCGCCCCCATATTGAAAACTGCTTTCTTAATCTCCTCTTCAGAAACTTCTTTGCATAGCTCGGAATTCATCACGTTAGTCACGAGATGTGAAATATAGTTTTCCAGGCATTGAAATTCAACGGCTTGGTCCTTGGTGAAAAGATTCAGAAAATGTTATTGCAATAAGTTAGCTATGTCGGTCAGTTCCTCGAGCCATGTGCCATAATCTTTTTTTATCTTTAGAATGTAGTTGATTCTTCTATGCTGAAGGGTAGTCGCATGAAAGAATTTAGTATTTTTGTCACCCCATTTCAGTCAGTTTACTCTGGAGCGTTGGTGCCAGTATTTCTCTTCACTTTCCCATTCACGATCCAGATCTTTTTTGAGTTGTTTGTATTCTTCCAACTTCGAATCTATGAGTTTCCTTCCTTGAAAGTTTCTGATCCGGGTCATCAGGGTTTGTTTTGTTTCATTTTTTGTGTTTGGACTTTAACTTACTCAACTTTATTAAAGCATCTCTTATTTTTCTGATTTTCCTCCCAAAACGATGAGAGATATTTCCATATGTAGGAAAGCCCCAGCATGTACGAATAGTTTGGGGACATTCCTCATCCAAGAGCCATTTTGTTTCGAATTTAAACTCCTTTTTGTATTTCTTAGAAAAACCCTGAGGGAAAAGGAGAATCGGGACATGATCTGATGCGAGGGCAATGTCCATCACTCCCAGGGCTTTGGGAAAGGAAATACTCCATTCCGTGGAACATACAATCCTGTCGAGTTTCTCCAAAATAGCCTCTTCCTCACCTCTCTGGTTATACCATGTAAATGAACCCCTTTTGATAGGCAAATCCATAAGCCCAAAAGAATCCACAAAGTCCATGAAACATTTAGCCTCCTCCGAATTGATTGGGGCTCCTCCTTTCTTTTCCCCCTGACAAGTGACAATATTAGAGTCGCCCATAACAAGCCATTTTGCATTTGGTGATCTTCGGAGTTGACTTAATTCCCTCTAAAAAGCTTGTTTTTCTTCTCTATATGGTGGACCATATATAAAGGTTCCGAACCATTCCTCGCCTTCCAGAAGAGTCACTTTAGTATCGATAAAGTTCTTGCAATGCTTTAGGATGGTTAGTTTTGCTTCATTTGTCCACCATAAAGCCAGTCCACCGGCAGTTCCTTGTGGTTCCACATAGAATGATGACTCAAATTTCATTTTCATTTTGATCTTCTCTAGGTATTTGATTTTTTGTTTAGTTTCACTCAAGAAAACAATAGCCGGCTTGTGCTTCGATACTGAATTTCGAAGAGCTCTTACAGTTTCCCTGTTTCCCATTCCTCGTACATTCCAAGCTAGGATAGTCATCACATATAGTTAAACCTATTGCTCCACGACATTAAGGAAGCCGGAGCCAAAATCAAAGAAAACGACAGCTTGAACAACTTTCACAGTAGAACCAGAACAATAAATTCGTCAATAAACGAGAGAAAATTCAAATGCAAGAAAACAACACTAACCGGGTACAAAGATCAACAGATTACAACCAAAATACAACGACAAAAATCAGGAAAACCATTGCAAATCAACGAAGACCCACATGAATAAGATAAAGCAGACCACAGAGGAACAAGAGTGGAGCAACCAGGAACGAGGCATGTGGAAAGAAAAACCAGGGGAATAAAAGGATAGGTAACCAGTGGTGGGATCAGCAAAAGATTAGTGAAGACAGAGGGGTGAGTAAAGAGAACAAAAAAACTCACCCAGCCTTTGAAAATCGTCCGGCGAAAACCCTCGAGAAAACAAGGGATCCCCGTCTCGCTCTCGTACAAGAAATCCAGAGATCTTACCGCCGATAAACCCACAGACTAAAGCTGGAAACCGACGACGTCACAATGGAGGGAAGCAAGCCACCAACCAAGGTGAACGTACGAGCAACAGACCAATTTACGTGAACGGTGTCGGGGAAGAGCTAGGATTTGTCGAGAGAGAATTGGGTATTTTTCCTGTTATTTCTATTTAGCTACAACAAGAATTTTTCACATAAACTCTTGTCACTTGTATTGTACAATCATTATTATTTATCATTATAACTAACAATAATTACAATAAATTTTTTTAATGAAAAAAAGCCTAAGTTATGAAATCCGACATTAACGATTTTACAATAGAGAGGACCAAAAGTGTCCTGGAAATAACACCGTATAAAGATGTCGGTGGAGTATCAAGGATAGACGTCTGGAAAGAATAAGATGATGGTTAGGGGAGCTTTACGATCTGATCAGTAAGCATATTACATTCACAGGGATATTCGTCACCTAGCTTTGCAATCTGATCACCAAGAAAATTACAATTTAATTATTTTTTAGAGTAAAATACCTAAATCATCACTCAATTTTGTTCTCTAACCTATTTTGGTTATAGAACTTTCAAAATGATCAATTTACTCACTGGACCATACTTTCTGACCTATTTTGATCATTCTAAATTATTTTATTAATATTTTGATATGATGTGACATATTTTATTATTAAAGGTCACTTTTGCCCCTGTAGTACTCCCTATAACACCAAAAAATTATCCAATTTTAAAAACCCTAATTTTGATATCTCTAATTCAAAAACCCTAACATTTGGGAATTTTAGGTTTAAAACCCTAATTTGAATTGTGGATTTAATTGGGCAAAAATCAGATTTTAGAAATTGATTTGTATTAAATTCATAACTTTTGTGACCATTATATCAATTAGGTAATATTTGGTGCCTTTTTCGTGAACCTTGGAAATCTCAAGGTCATGCCTTGTAGTTTACCCTTTGAGTAGGGTATTTATACCCAATTATAAACAAAAATAAAACCATATTCTAATTTTATTTGCAGTAGTCGCATCCCTCTCTTTCTACCTTTGGAAATAAATAATGTCCCCTATCGCCATTTCCGGCGAAGCTACGATCGATTCTTCATCGTCGTTCTTGCCGCGCACTGCTTGCACCGTTGTGACACCTCCTTGTTTCGAGCAAAACCCACCCAACGGTTTACCCTCGTTGTCTTCGTTTGCCTTGAACGACATAGAAACCGTTCGGTCTTCCCTAGCGCCACCACTCATCATCGTGTCCTCCACCGTGGTTTCACCGTTTTTGTGTGGGTAAGTTATTTTGGTCTCTTTAGTTTTTGGTTTAAGCCTTGTTCGGCTTTGTCTTCATGTCTCTTGATCATTGTTTACCTTGTCGTAGAGTCTGACACGTGTCGTAATGTGTCAAGAATAATTTCCTTCTTCCAAATAAATAAATAAATAAAGGAATTAAACTAAATATAGTTAGGGAAGTAGGAGTCGAACCCACAGGGACTTAGAACTTTCCTTGTCGCGCTTTTTAGTTTCTGAACCAAGAATTGTTTATGGAGCTATGTTGATGTGATTTAGGTGGGGTGGTTTGTTTGCAATGAAATGTAATTATTTAAGAGAGTAAAATGAAGGTTTTAAAAGACTTGAAAATAATATAGAGATTTTCAGCCTCAGGCTAAGCTTTGACTTGTTCTACTCGGTTCATTGGTGGAGATTTTAATTTCGAAAAACTTGTTGGCAAAATTACTTCAAGGTCAGTCCTTGAGTTTTTGTTTGTAAACTGAATTTCCAAAATCAATTTTTGGTTTCAGTTTTGATAATTTGTCTAAACCAACTCAATGTTTGAGAAAACAAATTCTTTAAGCTCGTAACCAAATCGAAAAGTCATTTCTATAAAAACGTTTCGATCTCAATTTCCCTTAGTAATCTATTTACTAAGTGTGTTCCCTGGAAGTCAGATTTGTTTCAATAACCGATCCTCCCTCACACTTGATAGATCAAAACAATTGTTTTTCTCCAAAGTCAATCTTTGGGTTTTAAAAATCATTTTGATTTAGAAAATAAAGTATGAAGAAATTGAGAGAAGTTTTCGCAATGTTTGTAGCATAGTTTCAAACCTCGCCTTGAGAACACGTCATCGCATAAGCCTTCGGCTTAAAAAGATCTAGTCGAGTATGGTTATCAAATTAGTCATGCTCAACATTTAAGAAATAATTAAAAGAAGAAAAATAAGAAAAGAACTTAAGTAAAACTAAGAAGATAATAATTTCCAAGAGAAAGATGAAATGATATTCAATTGATAATTGATTGATGACACGCCTTACCCCAAGAGGGGGTATTTATAGTGTTTCAAATAACCTAGATAAACCTAAAATGATAATTAAAAATTAAACAAAATAATTATCCAAAGTTTAAAATTTAAAATTCAAAAATCTGGAGATAGGCTATCTGATAAGCGGCTTGATAAGCTATCACTATTACTGGCGTCAGCTTCTAGAAGACGCTGACGTAGCGGCCAGTCAGCATTCATGCCCTGATTCATGCCCATGACTCCAGTATTTTCTGCAGCATTCCAGCTCATTTCCAGCATCACGTCCCCTGCATGAAAACATCATAAAACAACCCAGTTAAGTCCCTCAAACTTATATTTAATTGAAATAAGGACCAAAAACACAACCAAAATAAATACTCATCAGAGTCCGCATCGTGGCCGTTGTTGTGCTTGCGCCATCATTGTCGTTATCCGTTTGCATTGTGGCGTCGCTATAGGGCGTGTAGGTGTTCCCTTTTTGTAAGAGTGCAAGTGCACACTCTTGCCGAGTTATAGTATAAAAGATGTCAAATCCCATGAGGATTGGACAACTTGTTTCGGATTGTCGTTCCTGCACAAAGGGAAAGTAAATTGCACAAGTAAAGTGATTGTTGAGAAGAAAAGTAAGTTAAAACGCAAGTAATAAAAGAAGTGATCAAGTTGAAAGAGCGGGCATGGTTATGCTGCTCCTTAGTGTGAAACTGCGTTGTATAGGCTAAGTTGTTTTGCACTGCCCCGATATGCTGCCTCGGCGGGTACTGGCGGATTGAGGCTGTGACCCTTTCGCTGCCACAACAGATCTCTACTCCTGCAACTTTCGTTGTCTCGGCAGGTGGAATGGAGAAAAGTCCTGACGGCAAGTCTAGCAGATACTCCAAGTTCGGCAGAGCAATTCTTAATTGATCCTTTCTATGTCTAGACAAGGATTCTGTCACCACATGATGTAGGCAATACCTAGCAATCTAAGCGTAAACCTAACACAGGCATCCGGCGTTTGGTTGCTCCTTTTAGTCGCAGAAACTCAAACTTATGTCTAAGCTGAATTAGTCAACACCTCGACTGTAACCCCCTCGTCCCGGTCTGGCCGAATGACCGGTCCAAGTGGGCCACACGGGGAAAACCGAGCGAAAACCAATTAAGGTTCCCCCTCGGTTAGCAACCCTATATATTTGTTTTTCTTTTCTTTTCTAGATGCTTGTATTAAATCCTATGTGAGGGGACACGCAGCGAACAAACACGGACACAAAACTCACAAGCCTGCAATTAAACAACCAAATTTTCCATTTTAAGTAGGACGTATCAATACACCTACATAGGGTATCGATACGCCTTGACCAAAGTCAACCCTCTCCGTCGACTCAGGGAAGACCGTATCGATACACCATTAAGCGTATCGATACGCACCTCTCGGTCAACATCACTCGGTCAACTATGTTGAACCGTATCGATACACTTCACCCCGTATCGATACGCCCTGCACTCTACAACTCCCCAGGATTTCAGAGAGTTGGGACCGTATCGATACACTCCTGTGTATCGATACGCTCAGCCTGATTTGAATCTCAGAGAGTTGAGACCGTATCGATACACATGGGTGTATCGATACGCCCTGCTTTACAATACTCTGTTTTCAGCAAAAACACATAAGGCACACACTAAATATGCATAACTAAACCTCCCTAGACCCAAACAACACACAAACAACCTTTAACAACCAAGATGTCAACACACATGGCATTCAAACACACAAGGATCATGCATCTCAAGAATTCATACAACAAGGCACCTAAGCATTTAAAACATACCATCCCCTTAACATTCATCAAAGTAATTCATGCTTTACAATCCAAAACATCATATATAACAAAGAGTTATAAAAAAAGCTTATACAACAACCCTTTTTGCCACATTGCTAACTAGTACAAAATTACCACCGTACTTGAGTTACAACACTTGGAAGCCCTTCTTGCCTTGCTCCGAGCTAACGCCACACTAATGATCTGCATTGTTGAACATTGGGAGCGTAAGCTATAAGCTTAGTGAGGGTGCTCTAAAACGAAAGCAACAACAATGCAGGGTTCAAGCATGTAATCCCTAAACCTCATATCTAACATGCATAGGCAACATCACAAGTAGTCCTAGCCAGTCCATCAAGTGGCATAATATGGCATATTACCTCATACTAAGCACCAAGCATCAATAACAATAGTCATGTTTCAACACCATATATCACCATATATGAATAAGTTAATTGGCCACTTTAAATTACCCCGATTGTGCGGATTTGAAACTCAACAACACTTTACCTCGGTGGGATTTCACTCATCACCGGCCTTGCATGGACGGGATTCCACTCATCGCCACATGCCCTACGGATGGGATTCCACTCATCATCACGTAGAAATGAATAAAAGCTTCCGGTAGAATATTACATTACCGTACTCCTCCTTGGTGCCTCAACGCCACCAAGGCCACGTACGTTTTGACTCAATTTGTGTGCACACTAATCCTAATGATCGATCATTTACAACCGGTAATTATTTAGTGCCAATTATCATTTACCACATCACGTTTTCCATCAATCATAACTCATGCTCATCACATATATATACACCTCATGAATATACATGTACAAAACCACCAAGATCACAAAAGCATAGTTAAGTAAGCACAATAGCATATATGGATATCAACGGATAACTAACAACTCGAATTAACTATAAGTGGCCTACCAAGCACACTTTACACAAGCACACTACACATACTCGAACCAACTTTAGGATAAGTTTAAAACCACTCACCGCCCTTCCTTTGTCAATCGAAACAATCCTCCTACGACCTCGTATTCGGCTCCAAAGCTCCTTCAACGTTTCTTCTTGCTTCTAACCAAACAAAACACACTTATTACACCATAATTCAATGCTAAAACTCAACTAACAACTCACTTCACAAACATAAGCCATATTCTTCAATTTCTCAATCCACAATCATCCCAAAAACTCAATTTTCGTACTCCTCAAACACCTTGCTGAAAACTCCACTTCCAAACACCCAAATGACCTCTAACACATCCCAAATCACTCTCATATCATACCCTAACCATCAGCCCTTAGTTTTCAACATAAACTTCACCAAAAACCAAGTTTTAACACCTTAAAATTTACCCTATGAGTTTAATACGAATTTTCATCCAAATTTAACCAAATTGACATATAATGTGTATTTCATCATGATTAAGCTAAATCCCAACTCAAAACATTAAAACAATTTGGAAAACCACCTAAAATCCAAACTTTAACATAAAACCATAATTTTTCAAAGTCTCATATTTTTGAATTTTAAGACCAAATATAGATAGAGAATAAGGAGGAGAGTCGGAAAACATAATTTACCTTTCAAAACGATGTTGAAATCAAGTAGTATGACCAATCAAATAGTGAAAAGCTTGAGAGAGTTATAGAGATGGTATTTTCACGTTTGGAAAGAAAAAAATAGAAGAGAAGAAGAAGATGATGACTTATATTTTAATAGTTATCTTACTTTAATTAAAAGTTTTGGGTAAAATCGCAACATAGGTCCCTCCCCTTTTATTAAAGCTCAATTACACCACAACTTAAGTTGAGTTGACTCTATTTAAATTTTATTAACTCGACTATAAACTCGGTTTACTCCTAGGCCCAAAACACAGGTGTTACAACTCTCTCCCACTTAAGAAATTTCGTCCCCGAAATTACCTGGTGGAAACAAATACGGAAACTGCTCAATCATATCTGCTTTTCTCTCCCACGTGGCCTCTTCTACACCTCTATGTCTCCACAACACTTTGACCAACTCTATGGTCTTGCCACGCAACACCTTGCTATCAGAAGCAAGTATCTCAATGGGTTCTTCAGTATAGGACAAATCCGGATTTAATTCTATCTCCTCAACGGCCATCACATGAGAAGGATCTGATCTATATCTCCTAAGCATAGACACATGAAAGACATCATGGATCTTCTCTAACTCAGAGGGTAACCTCAAACGATAAGCTACAGGCCCAATCCGCTCAACTACCTCATACAGACCAATGAACCTCGGACTCAGCTTGCCCTTTCGGCCGAATCTCATTACTTTCTTCCAAGGAGATACCTTCAGAAACACTTTCTCACCCACTGAGTACTCTATCTCTTTCCTCTTCAAATCTGCATAAGATTTCTGACGATTGGAAGCTGCTTTCAAACGGTCGCAAATCAGCTTTACCTTGTCGGTAGTCCCCTTAAGCAAATCTGGCATAGGTAACAATCTTTGACCTGTTTCAGCCCAACAGATCGGAGTCCTACATCGTCTACCATATAAAGCCTCATAAGGAGCCATCTGAATACTAGATTGATAACTGTTGTTGTAAGCGAACTCAACCAACGGTAAGTGCTTCTCCCAAGAACCCTGGAAGTCAATCACACAACAACGAAGCATATCCTCTAGAATCTGTATTACTCGCTCTGACTGCCCATCAGACTGTGGATGATAGGAAGTGCTGAAATGCAAACGGCTACCTAGGGCACTATGCAAACAACCCCAGAACCTCGAAGTAAACCTAGGATCCCTGTCTGAAACAATAGACTTCGGTACTCCATGAAGTCTCACAATCTCACGGATATACAAGTTTGCCAACTTGTCTAAGGAATCCGTAGTGTTCACTGCTAAGAAGTGAGCACATTTAGTGAATCTATCAACAATCACCCAAACTGAATTCTTCTTTGAAGGAGACAAGGGTAATCCCGTTACAAAATCCATGGTGATCCTCTCCCATTTCCATTCCGGAATCTTCAAAGGCTGTAACAAACCTGAAGGAACCTGATGTTCTGCCTTCACTCTTTGACAAACCATACAACGGCTCACATACTCAGCTACATCTTTCTTCAAACCAACCCAGAAGTAATCATTCTTCAAGTCACAATACATTTTGGTACTACCCGGATGCATAGAAAAGGGACTCGAATGTGCTTCACTCAGAATCTGACGTCTCAACTCAACATCTCCTGGTACAACAATTCTATCCCTAAAGCACAACAAGCCCTCACCACTGAAACTGTAATCGGTCGGTCTTCCTTCGGCTATGTCCTGGACATGAGGAATTAAACTCTCATCTTGCATTTGCTTCTCTCTAATCAATTGTATCAAAGAAGGCTTCACTTGCAACTCGGTGATCAAACCACCATCATCGGACACACTCAATTTAGCAAACATAGCCCTCAACTCTATGGCCACTTTCCTACTCAAAGCATCGGCGACTACATTCGCTTTACCCGGATGGTACTCGATGGTCAAATCATAATCTTTTAGCAACTCAAGCCATCTTCTCTGTCTCAAGTTTAACTCCTTCTGTGTCATCAAGTACTTCAAGCTCTTGTGATCGGTGTAAACAATACACTTCTCACCATACAAGTAATGACGCCAAATCTTCAATGCAAACACAACTGCGGCTAGCTCGATATCATGAGTAGGATAGTTCTTCTCATGAACCTTCAATTGTCTAGAAGCATAAGCAACAACCTTTCTCTCTTGCATCAGAACACATCCTAAACCTACGTAGGAAGCATCACTGTAAATTACAAACTCCTTACCCGAAACAGGTTGTACTAACACTAGAGCATTTGTCAAAGCTTCTTTTAATTTCTCAAAGGCTTTTTGTCTTGCCTCTGACCATTCAAACTTAACTCCTTTTTGCAACAGTTTAGTCAAAGGAGCAGCTACTCTAGAGAAACCATCAACAAATCTTCTATAGTAACCGGCTAATCCCAGGAAACTCCTAATCTCTGTCACGGACTTAGGCTGTTTCCACTCAACAATAGCCTCAATCTTCGATGGATCAACACGGATACCTTCGGCCGAAACAACATGACCAAGAAATACCACTTCTCGAATCCAGAACTCACATTTACTAAGCTTAGCATACAACTGATTGCTCATCAATTTCTGTAAAACAACCCTCAAGTGCTCGTCATGTTCTTCTTCCGTCTTCGAGTACACAAGTATGTCATCAATGAAAACAACTACAAAACAGTCTAGATAGTCTCTAAAAATTCTGTTCATCATGTCCATGAATGCTGCAGGTGCATTCGTGAGCCCAAATGGCATCACAAGAAACTCATAGTGACCATATCTAGTCCTAAAAGCTGTCTTCGGCACATCACACTCTTTCACCTTTAACTGATAGTATCCGGATCTCAAATCTATCTTCGAGAACACTGAAGCACCTCTCAACTGATCAAACAAATCATCTATGCGAGGTAACGGATACTTGTTCTTCACAGTCAACTGATTCAATTGTCTATAGTCAATACACATACGCATACTACCATCCTTCTTTTTCACGAATAACACGGGAGCACCCCACGGAGAACTACTAGGCCTGATGAATCCACGGTCTAATAATTCTTGCAACTGGTTCTTCAACTCTTTCAACTCCTTTGGAGCCATACGATACGGAGCTATCGAAACTGGATTAGACCCTGAAATGGTCTCAATCACAAACTCAACATCTCTGTCAGGAGGTAAACCCGGCAACTCTTCAGGGAATACATCCGGAAAGTCACACACTGTCCTGATATCTTTTGGTCTAGCTTCATTCATATCCGGATTCATAACATAAGCTAAATAAGCCCCACATCCAGAGTCCATCAACTTGTGAGCCTCTAAAGCTGACACTACATTAGACAAGAACTTAATGTTCTCGCCTACTACTACTACCTCGTAGTCATCAGAAAGTTTCAGAGAAATTCTCTTTGTTTCAAAATCCACACTAGCCCGATGCTCAACCAACCAATCCATACCCAGAATTATATCGAAACCATAAAAAGGAAGTTCCATCATATCAACTGGAAACACATAACCCTGAATCTTCAGTGGACATCTCCTATACATACGTCTAACCACAACTGTCTCACCAAAAGAGCTAGTGACATGCATACCTACATCTAAGATCTCAACAGGGATATCTAACTTCTGTGCATGCTCACTCAAAATGTAGGAATGCGTAGAACCCGAATCAACCAAAGAAAGCAAAGACATAGACCGTAACTCGAAATTACCTGCTATCACATCAGTGTCGTTCCCAGCCTCTCTCTGAGCATAAACTCTCGCTGGTCCTCTTGCCTCTGGCTGCACTGCCACAACATGAGCAAGATTCCTCTGAGCATCCACCCTAGGTGCATCTATCCTAGGTTGGAAGTAGCCACGACCGCGCCCACGGCCTCTCTGAAAATCATTGGCTCTAGCAGGAGCCTGTGCTGCTGCCTGTCCCACTGGATGTGGACAGTTACGCCTCATGTGGTCTCTAGCCCCACAATTCCAACAAGAATGGAAATTTCCCCAACACTCACCGGTGTGGTTCCTCCCACAAGTAGCACATGTAGGCAACTTCCCACCAGCCTTCTGGTTTTGATGGCCTTTACCGTGGTTACCGCCACCACGCCTATTATCATAATGAGGTTTGTTGTCTCGATGCCTCTTGGCATCATCTCTATCAAAGTTACTGGATCTCTTACTCGAACTAGATCCACCTGACCGCCTGGTCAGACTCAAACTGTGCTCCAAGTCCTTGGCCCTCGAAACCAAGACATCAAAATCAGTGTAATCTGTAGCTAGAGTATATGTCTTGATTTCTTCATTCAATCCATAACGGAACCGGTTACAACGTTCCACCTCAGTAGGAACAAGTTCAGGTGCATACTGGCTTAGTCTGACAAATCTAATCTCATAGTCTGTCACGGATCTAAGTCCCTGAATCAAAGCCATGAACTCTCTCTTCCTCTCGTCGATGTATCGTGGACCTAGATATTTCTTCCGGAATGCTGACTCAAAGAACTCCCAAGTGATCTCAGCATCATCCATACTTGAAGTAACAGTGACCCACCAAGTGTAGGCATCGCCTTGAAGCAAGGACTCAACACAGCCCAACTTGCGATCACCAGTACACCCTATCTGAGCCAGGATACGAACGGTCTTCTCAAGCCATAACTCTGACCTCTCCGGAGTAGACCCCCTGAACTCTTCAGCCCCAAGACCCCGAAGTCTCTCTAATGGAAATCCGGTGCCCTCACCATGATGATGTGTTGCCTGTCCTCCAGCTACTGCAGCCTGAAAAGCCCCGGCTATCGCCTGAACCAACGGAGCTAAGTCAATCCCTGCCGGTCCTTGGCCACCCTGACCTCCTAGTGGTCCCTCTCCTCCGGCCTCAGCCTCGCCCCCAACTCCCGGTGGAGGAGGTGGTGGTGGTGGAGGTGGTGGAGGAGCTCCAATTCCAATCACAGGCTCTCCCACTTGAGCCTCAACTCTAACCACTGGCTCTACTCCTGGAGCCTCTGCCCGTGGTTCCGGTCGAAACCTCCTAGGCCTCCCACGTGGTCTCATGGTACAGCTATCAAGGTATAAACTACAACAAGAAACATATAAGGATTTCGTTAGTCAAAGCAAGGGTCCAATAGTGCTCAAGTACTCCTCTTTTCAAAAATCTTTGTAAATTAAGTAATAGTAGCAATGGGCACACACTCTACACCAGACACATCAATTCATGCTTCAAAACATCATGCGAACAGTCAAATATCAAAGATTCATGGCAAGGTATGCATCGAACAACACAATTATTCAACATAACAAGTTTACCTCACTTACCTGCCCGAGGTCTCGATAACCTCAGGCTCTGATACCAACAAATGTAACCCCCTCGTCCCGGTCTGGCCGAATGACCGGTCCAAGTGGGCCACACGGGGAAAACCGAGCGAAAACCAATTAAGGTCCCCCCTCGGTTAGCAACCCTATATATTTTTTTTTCTTTTCTTTTCTAGATGCTTGTATTAAATCCTATGTGAGGGGACACGCAGCGAACAAACACGGACACAAAACTTACAAGCCTGCAATTAAACAACCAAATTTTCCATTTTAAGTAGGACGTATCGATACACCTACATAGGGTATCGATACGCCTTGACCAAAGTCAACCCTCTCCGTCGACTCAGGGAAGACCGTATCGATACACCATTAAGCGTATCGATACGCACCTCTCGGTCAACATCACTCGGTCAACTATGTTGAACCGTATCGATACACTTCACCCCGTATCGATACGCCCTGCACTCCACAACTCCCCAGGATTTCAGAGAGTTGGGACCGTATCGATACACTCCTGTGTATCGATACGCTCAGCCTGATTTGAATCTCAGAGAGTTGAGACCGTATCGATACACAGGGGTGTATCGATACGCCCTGCTTTACAATACTCTGTTTTCAGCAAAAACACATAAGGCACACACTAAAGATGCATAACTAAACCTCCCTAGACCCAAACAACACACAAACAACCTTTAACAACCAAGATGTCAACACACATGGCATTCAAACACACAAGGATCATGCATCTCAAGAATTCATACAACAAGGCACCTAAGCATTTAAAACATACCATCCCCTTAACATTCATCAAAGTAATTCATGCTTTACAATCCAAAACATCATATATAACAAAGAGTTATAAAAAAAGCTTATACAACAACCCTTTTTGCCACATTGCTAACTAGTACAAAATTACCACCGTACTTGAGTTACAACACTTGGAAGCCCTTCTTGCCTTGCTCCGAGCTAACGCCACACTAATGATCTGCATTGTTGAACATTGGGAGCGTAAGCTATAAGCTTAGTGAGGGTGCTCTAAAACGAAAGCAACAACAATGCAGGGTTCAAGCATGTAATCCCTAAACCTCATATCTAACATGCATAGGCAACATCACAAGTAGTCCTAGCCAGTCCATCAAGTGGCATAATATGGCATATTACCTCATACTAAGCACTAAGCATCAATAACAATAGTCATGTTTCAACACCATATATCACCATATATGAATAAGTTAATTGGCCACTTTAAATTACCCCGATTGTGCGGATTTGAAACTCAACAACACTTTACCTCGGTGGGATTTCACTCATCACCGGCCTTGCATGGACGGGATTCCACTCATCGCCACATGCCCTACGGATGGGATTCCACTCATCATCATGTAGAAATGAATAAAAGCTTCCGGTAGAATATTACATTATCGTACTCCTCCTTGGTGCCTCAACGCCACCAAGGCCACGTACGTTTTGACTCAATTTGTGTGCACACTAATCCTAATGATCGATCATTTACAACCGGTAATTATTTAATGCCAATTATCATTTACCACATCACGTTTTCCATCAATCATAACTCATGCTCATCACATATATATACACCTCATGAATATACATGTACAAAACCACCAAGATCACAAAAGCATAGTTAAGTAAGCACAATAGCATATATGGATATCAACGGATAACTAACAACTCGAATTAACTATAAGTGGCCTACCAAGCACACTTTACACAAGCACACTACACATACTCGAACCAACTTTAGGATAAGTTTAAAACCACTCACCGCCCTTCCTTTGTCAATCGAAACAATCCTCCTACGACCTCGTATTCGGCTCCAAAGCTCCTTCAATGTTTCTTCTTGCTTCTAACCAAACAAAACACACTTATTACACCATAATTCAATGCTAAAACTCAACTAACAACTCACTTCACAAACATAAGCCATATTCTTCAATTTCTCAATCCACAATCATCCCAAAAACTCAATTTTCGTACTCCTCAAACACCTTGCTGAAAACTCCACTTCCAAACACCCAAATGACCTCTAACACATCCCAAATCACTCTCATATCATACCCTAACCATCAGCCCTTAGTTTTCAACATAAACTTCACCAAAAACCAAGTTTTAACACCTTAAAATTTACCCTATGAGTTTAATACGAATTTTCATCCAAATTTAACCAAATTGACATATAATGTGTATTTCATCATGATTAAGCTAAATCCCAACTCAAAACATTAAAACAATTTGGAAAACCACCTAAAATCCAAACTTTAACATAAAACCATAATTTTTCAAAGTCTCATATTTTTGAATTTTAAGACCAAATATAGATAGAGAATAAGGAGGAGAGTCGGAAAACATAATTTACCTTTCAAAACGATGTTGAAATCAAGTAGTATGACCAATCAAATAGTGAAAAGCTTGAGAGAGTTATAGAGATGGTGTTTTCACGTTTGGAAAGAAAAAAAATAGAAGAGAAGAAGAAGATGATGACTTATATTTTAATAGTTATCTTACTTTAATTAAAAGTTTTGGGTAAAATCGCAACATAGGTCCCTCCCCTTTTATTAAAGCTCAATTACACCACAACTTAAGTTGAGTTGACTCTATTTAAATTTTATTAACTCGACTATAAACTCGGTTTACTCCTAGGCCCAAAACACGGGTGTTACATCGACATGATGAGACTGTACTTAATTTTTTCGTGAGTTTAACACTCTCGTACCCGACAAATGGATTTCTTCAACTGAACTTTTGGAACTAATTGAAGAAGTGAAGATCATGAATTAAGTAAACTTGAAATATTTTATCAAAAACAACTCAAAAACATAATAAAATCATTTTCACAATTAAATTACAACATAACCCCAAACCCTAGGGAAGTTTAGAACATGGCGGTGGCAGAAAAGCCTAGCTAAGCCTAAAGAAAACCCAAGATGATTTGAACTAGGAGTACATTGAATATTTATAGACAAATAGCTATGGCAAGTCCTCCTTAAAGTAGAAGTCCTTAAAAGTAGCTTTCCACATTTAATGTGACTTTAAACTCTGACTTCTTTGAGTTGAATGTGGACTTTATCACGTTGCCTTAGCCCGCAAGCAATCTTGAGATTTTACTTCGGCGGCTCTGCCTGCTGCTACAGACATCGGAAAATTAAGTGGTCGGCATCGATAGAATCAGGGTTTTTGACTCTACAAATCACACACCGATTCTCCAACTCCATAGTTTGCTGTCATGGGCAGCAAGGTCGGCGGCGGCAACACTCGAAAGGTACTCGGCAACTAATGTCTTTGGCTGGAACTGCTTCAGTACAGCTCCATGGTCCGCTGCCTCATCATTGCATCCTCAGCTCCTCTTTCTCTTTGTCAGTCGTTAGCACCTAAAACCAAAAATACACTAAAACAATACCTTCTTCATCAAATAAAGGATAATCTTATGGAAACAAAGTAAAGCGAAGAAATACTGTAAAATGCTATGCATGATCCTTGTAGAGTGTCTAGAAGTTCTATATTTTATGCACATTCCTGCTCATATTATTACTGTTCTCAAGCACATTTAGTCATGTTTAGCTGCATATCATGCATTATACAATATTTTCTTTTCAGTCATGCTTTTATTGAATATTATACGTTTTGGCCAAGAAAAGATACAATTTTAGTTAGTTTTCTATTTCAGGTGCTGGTTGCTGATCAGAGGAAGAGAGGACAAGAAAGAAGGGAGCAGAATGAGCTGTACTGAAGCAGTTCCAGTTGCCGCCAAAGACGCCGCCACTGCAAAATGCTGCCCAGACGGCAATACGCCAACATAGTCAAGATGAGTCTCGTTTGATAGAGGACATTTTTCTTAGTCCATTGAGCCCAATCTTGCATTTTTCTGAGGCCTGGAGCAGTGTATAGAGCTTATTGAAGATAGATAAGCAATGTGGCTTATACTTACTTGATGAACAAGTAAACATCCGAAGGAGTCCATATTTAAGTCAGAATTGAATGAAGCATTAAATGTTAAAGTTATTTTATCATCAATGAAGACTTCTACTCCAATAAGGACTTAACCTTAGGCCAAGCCCTATATATACCCATGTATGTGAGGGTATATGGGCACAGAGATAGAGAGAGAGAGGGAGTCAGCTATGTTCTAAACTCCTTAGGGTTTAGGTTTTTGCTTGTAAAGTAGTTGTGAGAAACGATTTTAAAGTTTGTGAGTTTATTTTTACAATAAAATATTCCAAGTTTACTTAATCTATGCACTTCATTCTTTCAATTAGTCCTAACCGTCAGTTGAGAGAATCCATTTAGGGGGCACGAAAGTGTCAACTTCACGAAAGGGTTAAGCACGGTCACAACGTGCTGAGGCGTGACTAACTTGGTTTCAAAAGTTCCCAAGTTTCAACGGCTAAAAGGGATCGCCAATCGATTTTACTAGCTTGTGTTAGGTTTACGCTGAGATTGATTGGTATTGCCTACGTCACGCTAGCTTTCGAGCATCCTTGCCTAGAAATAGGGAGGATCACTGTCGACTATCCCGCCAAGCTTGGAGTATCTGCCATATTTGCCGATGTTGGAATCCCTTAAATTAAGCAGATTTTCTACCTTAGTTCTAGGAATTTCCTTGTACTATTAGCTATAATCTAATTACTAATTTTTAGGGATAGGCTAATTTCTAGAGATTATTTCCTTTTTTATTTTTTCTGCTATTCTTTAAAAGGATGTAGTTAGATTAGAAGAAATAAGAATTATTCTTCTTCCTAAACTCGTTCATGGCATCAGAGAATTAGGAATCCAGTTGATCCTGCTCTTCCTTCTCTTTTCTTGTTCTGGTTTCTCTGGTTGAAACCCTTCTCCCATGGGTGACACCGAAAATTCCTATGAGACTGAGATCTTACAAATAACTCAAAATCACAACCAAGGAATCTCTCAAGGTGACCTTAACTCTTCTCTTATAATCACAAATCATCGATTAGATGGAAAAAATTTCCTGCAATGGTCACAATCTGTCCTTATGGTTCTTCGTGGCTGAGGAAAAATTGGGTACATTAATGGAGAAATTCCTCGACCAGCATCAACAGACTCTAGTTATGCAACTTGGGAGCTTAACAACTCAATGGTTATGGCTTGGCTTATAAATTCGATGGAAGGTCATATAAGCCGAACGTATCTTTTTTTCAAAACTGCCAAAGAAACGTGGGATGCAATCAAGGAGAATTACTCGGATCTTGGAAATGCTTCCCAAGTATTCGAGATCAAATTAAAGTTGAAAGATATTCGACAAGGAACACTTAAAGTCACTCAATATTACAACAACCTAAAGATCTTATGGCAGGAGTTAGACATGTATTATGAAGCTGATTGGGGCGAGGGCTCGGAACACACCAAGTTCATGGATCATCTTAACAAAGAGCGTCTCTATGAGTTCCTAGCAGGACTAAATCGTGATCTTGATGAGGTCCGAGGACGAATACTTGGCAGAACCACACTGCCAACCATAGGAGAAGCATTTGCTGAAGTAAGGAGGGAAGAGAAACGGCGTCTTATTATGTTGGGAGACACAAGAGAACTGAAACCAGTCCATAGCTGGTCATCGTCCCCCCCGAGAACTCTGCCCTTATTTCAAGAGGCCCACAATCTCAAAGGTTCAAGGCTGGAAGTGATTTTGGTTCAAATAGGGCATGGTGTAGTCACTGCAACCGGGTTGGGCATACCAAGGAGAAATGCTTCAAACTCCATGGCTATCCTGGAAAAAACCAGAAAGAAAACAAGGCAACAATGATATCTACTACTGAAAAAGATGCTCAAGATGTTCGGCTAACCAAAACTCAACTTGAGGCTCTTCATAAACTACTTGGGACTCCTACAGCCAGTGGGTCATTAGATATTCAAGGTACTGCCTTAAATACTACACACGAACCTATCAAAACTTCCTGGATACTAGACTCGGGTGCATCCGACCACATGACATGTAATCTAAGTTTGTTTCACACCTATTCACCTTGTCATGATCACTCTCGGGTTCGCATAGCTGATGGATCTTACTCACCGGTGGCTGGAATGGGGACAGTTAAACTTACTGAAAACTTTTCCCTTGATAAAGTTTTACATGTTCCAAATCTTTCCTGTAATTTACTCTCAATTAGCAAGCTTACCAAGGATGAAAAAGTACTTGCTGAATTTTCTGCTTTCGGTTGTGTGGTTCAGGAATAGGAATCGGGGAAGATGATTGGCACAGCTAAAGTTGATGATGGCTTATATGTTTGGAACAAAAACAATCCACAAGAAAGGATGGCCTTATCTACATCAAAAGAATATTCTGTCATGCTATGGCACCGTAGACTAGGACACCCAAATTTCATGTACTTGAAGAAACTGTTTCCTCTACTATTTCTAAATAAGAAAATAAGTTCCTTGAACTGTGAAGTTTGCCAACTGTCTAAACATACTCGTGTTCCTTATCCTTTGAAACCTTATGTTCAATCTCAACCTTTCTCTTTAATTCACAGTGATCTATGGGGAGCCAGTAGAGTAAAAAACATCACAGGGGCTAGGTGGTTCATAACTTTCATTGATGACCACACTAGAGTTTGTTGGGTCTATCTCCTCAAAGAAAAATCCGAAGTTTCTAGAGTCTTCCAAAATTTTCATTCAATGATTCGAACCCAATTCAATTCCAATATTCACATCCTTAGAACTGATAATGGGAGAGAGTACTTTAATTCTATCCTAAGTCCTTATCTTTCTGAGCAAGGAATCATACATCAAAGTTCTTGTCCTGACACCCCTCAACAAAACGGGGTTTCCGAGAGGAAAAACAGACATCTTGTAGCCGTGGCTCGTGCCCTTATGTTCACTATGGGTGTACCAAAGTATTTATGGGGAGAATCTGTCCTTATTGCTTGTTATCTTATAAACCGACTCCCATCAAAGGTATTAAACTTTCAAACACCTTTACATACTCTTCAAAAAAATTTCCCCTTGTTTCGTGTTCCTAATCTCCCAACAAAAACATTTGGTTGCAAAGCGTTTGTCCACAACCATCAACCTAACCGATCTAAACTTGATCCTAGAGCCCACACTTGTGTTTTTATTGGTTACTCACCTACACAAAAAGGGAGATGAGACCTTGAACAATCTTCTCATTATACCTCAAGACTCTATCAGCCCTACCACCACTACAAAACCTGCTGAAAATCCTACAGCCATTGTTATTCCTATTATCAGCCCTACCACCACTACAAAACCTGCTGAAAATCCTACAGCCACTGTTATTCCTGTTATCAGCCCTACCACCACTACAAAACCTGCTGAAAATCCTACAGCCACTGTAATTCCTGTTTTGGACCCTGTTTTTCCTATCTCCATTGTGCAGCAACAAGAAACAAGGGTGATTAACCATACTAATGAAGAAAAACAGCCTTTTCATTCTGAAAAACAACAAGAAAAAACTTGGGGGCTTCGTGTATACTCTCGGAGACATCAGCTGCCCGAGACTGAAACAGCAGTGCCAATGCCATCTTTACTCGAGAACTGCCCTGGGGAAGAAGTCTCACCTCCTTCACCTTCCATCTATCTTCCAATTGCAGTAAGAAAGGGCACTAGGAGCTGCACTCAACATCCTATTTCTCGGTTTGTATCTTATGGAAACTTGTCTAAATCCTACAATGCCTTTATTTCTAATGTTGACTCTGTAGAAACTCCAAAGAACATAGAAAAGGCTCTTAAGTCAACCAAATGGAGGCAAGCTGTGTTGGAAGAAATAAAGGCTCTTGAAGACAATGGAACTTGGGAAATATCTAAATTACCTATTGGGAAGAAGACCGTGGGTTGTAAGTGGATTTTCACCACAAAATTTAAACCAGATGGGAGCTTTGATCGATACAAGGCTCGACTTGTGGCCAGGGGTTTCACTCAAACATATGGGTTGGACTACGAGGAAACATTTGCACCGGTGGCCAAACTGAATACTATTCGAGTGCTTCTCTCAATTGCTGTCAACTTAGAATGGCCTTTGATCCAATTGGATGTAAAGAACGCTTTTCTCAATGGAGAATTAAAGGAAGAAGTCTACATGGATTTTCCGCCTGGATTCGAAGGAAGCAAGGGCCAAGTATGCAAGTTGAAGAAGTCCTTGTATGGACTAAAGCAATCCCCTAGGGCTTGGTTTAATCGTTTTGCCAAAGCCATGACTAGTAGACATTATATTCAAGGTCAAGCTGATCACACCTTATTCTACAAACACACAGATAATGGGAAGTGTTGTATTCTCATTGTCTATGTAGATGACATAATATTGACAGGGGATGATTCTATCGAAATTGAAAGACTAAAAGAGTTCTTAAGTCTTGAGTTTCAACTTAAAGACTTGGGGAATCTTCGATATTTCCTTGGAATGGAGGTAGCAAGGTCGAAGGCAAGTATTTCAATCCCTCAAAGAAAGTATGTTCTTGATCTATTTTCTGAAGTCGGACTGTTGGGCTGCAAACCAGCCGAAACCCCTATGGAACCCAACCTTAAATTAGGAACTGATAAGGATGGAGAAGAGGTAGACAGGGGGAGATATCAACGGTTAGTGGGAAAACTTATCTATCTTTCTCACACTCGTCCAGACATAGCTTTTGGAGTAAGTGTTATTAGTCAATTTATACATGCTCCTAGGGAGAAACATTTAGAAGTTGCCTACATGATATTGAGATACTTAAAAAGGACTCCTGGTAAGGGGTTGCATTTCAAGAAAGATGTAAATCGAAGCATAGAAGTCTACACTGATGCAGACTGGGCAGGGGCAGTTAATGACAGGCGCTCCACAAGCGGTTACTGCAGCTATGTTTGGGGTAATCTCGTGACATGGAGGAGTAAAAAACAGTCTGTTGTGGCACGCAGCAGTGCTGAAGCTGAGTATCGAGCTTTGTCTCACGGTATATGTGAAGGAATGTGGTTACAACGGCTAATGGGAGAACTAAAATTATCCTATACAAAACCTATAACATTATACTGTGACAACCAGGCAGCTGTTAGCATAGCTCATAACCCTGTACACCATGATCGTACCAAGCATGTGGAAATTGATCGCCACTTTATTACAGAGAAAATTAACAAAGGGGAAGTTTGTGTTTCATATCTACCTACAAGACAACAAGTAGCAGATGTGTTAACCAAAAGCTTGAGCAGAAAAATGTTCGAAGAAATTATGGGCAAGCTGGGTTTGATTAACATCTACACTCCAGCTTGAGGGGAGTGTTGGAATCCCTTAAATTAAGCAGATTTTCTACCTTAGTTCTAGGAATTTTCTTGTACTATTAGCTATAATCTAATTACTAATTTTTAGGGATATGCTAATTTCTAGAGATTATTTCCTTTTTTATTTTTTCTGCTATTCTTTAAAAGGCTGTATTTATATTAGAAGAAATAAGAATTACTCTTCTTCCTAAACTTGTTCAGCCGCCAAGACTTATTTCCATTCCACCTGTCGAGACAACGAAAGTTGCAAAAGCAGTGACCCGCCGCGGTCGCGTGACAAGGTCGTAGCTTAAAACAGAAGGTTTCATCTTTTTTTCATCCTACGAGATGAATGGGTGGTGACGCCAGCGAGGATGACGCTAGTGAAGGTGAGAGAGGTTTGGGGTGTTTGAGTTTTATTTTTTGTAATTTTTGTATTTAATAATAAATAAAAAATATATATTATTTTTATTTTAAATTATTTTTATATTCAATAATAATAAAATATGTCACGTCACTCCAAAATATTAATAAAAAATTCAAAATATTAAAATAAGTCAAAGTAAAATTTAGTGAGTAAATTAATCGTTTTAAAAATTTAATCACTAAAATAAGTCAGAGAACAAAAGTAAGTGATGATATAAGTATTTTACACTTAATTTTAAATAGAGCTTTAAGAATATCTTTAGCTAAATTCGACCTTAAAATCGTTACTTTATCTTAAGTTCCTTTAAGCAATGATTAATTTTTAATGTAAAGTTATCAATTATATCCTTCCTTTCTCTATATGGGCGTCATTGGGATTCTCAACTCTCAAGTATGGTCCAAAATCAATTCTCAAATTCACTCAATTGAACCATGTTAGTTGGTGTATTGTAACGCCACTTTGGGTCATTTCTTGTTTTCAAATTCAATAAGAAAAGCCACAAAATTACCAAAACTAACACAAGCATGCATGTGTGTTAGCAAATGCCATTTTTCTTAGGATTTTTATCCGCAATCATATAAATTTAATTATATTTGAAGCTAAATTGAATCGGACTAATAGGTGTGGATAATATTCACTTTGATATTTTTTTTAATAAATCTTAATTTTAATCTTAATCCTACTTAGAAATGAGGGGAAATATGACTTTAGGAGAAAGGAAAGGGATATTTCAAGTAAATCTAAAACTCATGACTTAAGAAAAATGAAGGAACAAAGGTGGACAGGTTGGCTTGGGAGAATTGTTTTCCTCGATAACAAATGTCCATCACTTGCAAAAGATGCCGAGTCTCTACCGAATCGGTTTATAAATTTTAATCTTTTAATAAAATATATATATCATATAGATAAATTACTTCAATCTGAATCATTTAAAGATAATAATATTCTTTTTACTTAAATTATTTGATGAGATTATAAAATAATTTTTTTACTTAAATCTGAAATAAATTAATTAATCCGAACAGATTATCCGATCCATAACCAGGTTTAGTCAGCACTCGCGAACATTATCTAGTCATTAAATCCCATCAAAATGCTGACTTTCCTCTGTTCAACTTAAATTGCACGATTAAGGTAGGTGTTAATTGTTATTTTCTTCACAATTTACTCCTTTTACAAATTAATTTTCGAGTACTTTTTGACTCAAATTCCGCTTAAGATTATTTGTCTAATTGTCTTTTCGATATAAATATACAAACGTCATGGACAAAATATTTTATTTGTATTTTAATTTCGTCTACAATAGAATCTCTATAAATTAATACTCGATAAATTAATAATTTATAAAATAATAATTTTTTTCGGTCTTGACTTGAACTCAAGGACTAAATTAATTATTTCGATGAATTAATAAGATAATAATTTTTTCGGAAGACCCTTATATAAATTTATGGTCCATTCAATATTATAAATTAACAATTCTATAAAATTACAAATATAACTAGGACAACTTAGTAAAATATGATTCTATTGTTGTTTGTTTCTTCTTAAAATTTAAATCCAGTTGTATTTCATCTCTAACTTTCCTTACTGCATCCAAAAGTTCTGGTGTTGCGTTCTCATACTGCAACAAAAAATTATGAAGATTTCCTTACCATACATGAACTTGCATTAAGTTTTAACTGGTACTACGTACTACAATAAGCTTTTTTAGGGGTATGTATTATATTTAATTAGTCACATTGTACATAAACATCATTTAATTAGTCAATACAAGAATAATGTAGTTCTATTGAATCATAAAAAAATCTCTTTAAATTAATAAATTATCAACTTAGCGATTAATTAATACCTCTTTAAATTAATAAAATTACATGGTCCAGAAATTATCAATTTAGTCATGAAGTTAATCTCTAATTTATATTGTCAAAATTTGATTTTTCGTATTTTAGAAATTTAAAAAATTAATCTCGTTATTGTAAATACATGAACTTAAATTATTATTTTTATTACTTTATATATATAAATTGTTCAACTACTAATATTTAAATTGAAAATTTAATTTATTCAAAAAATTGACAATTTTTATTACTTTTTATATATAAACTTCTTAATTTTTGTACCTTCTAATAAATTAAAAAATAATAAATATGTTGGGCCTAACGAATGCTTTGTTTGCTTAATTTAGGCTTACATAGTTTTGAAAACATTTAAAGAATGTTGGGCCTAATCTCACAGTACTTCCCCAACCCTCTCCCCTCGGCCTTTGCTGCTTTTTTATTTCCAAAATTGGTCATTCTTTCTTTTATTTATATGAATATTTGTTAAAATTTCTTATATCGCAACACTTTAGAAGCTCATAAACACCATGTTTTATGTTGATTGGGTATAGTTCGATTGATATTAACGTTGATACAAATACAAGAGAACGTAAAATCGAGTATATTTTTATTTATATGTGATAAGAAGTCTGAATATTACATACATTATACACTGAATATTCAAAAAATAAACACGATGCTTTGTTGGTGCTAGAGAATAGCACTTCTTCTTTTTTGATTATATGCATGTCCGTCTTACGGTCTATGTACGGGGTGCGTGGCTGCCCCTCCCAACAATGTCGTCTCCAAAGTTTGAACTCACGTCCTCTCCTTGGGAGTGCAATGTGCCTTACCAATGCACCCAACCCTTGTTGGTAGAGAATAGCACTTCTAAGTTACAATTAAATCACTTTTATCTATTAACCGACTAAATCTGTATTGGTTATATCAATTCAATTAAGGCATAGAACTAAAAAATATACTTTCAATGTTTGATTGAATAGTCACTTTTGCTCTTATTATTTTTTTTTTTGGAGCAATTCAACTATCAATGTTTTATTTTGACTGAATAATTTTTTTAACAATTTTTATCCGCAAAGGGGTCTTGCTCCAAAAAAGGAATATAGGTTAAAATGACGTATTTTTCGACTTTATGCCTTCAATTAAATCATTTTTATCTATTCAAGTAATTTAGTTTGGTTTTATTAGATTATGATCGATAAATTATTACTATATGTGACCAAATAAGCATCTTCTTTTTGTTGCTTATCATCATTAGGCAAAAGGATCAAAGTATTATTTTATATTTTCTTAACTAATCAAAGCATGCTTGCCTTTAAAGATTAGATAAGTAATAGATAACATACAAAAATAGAAATGTTCAAAGCTATATCTTCAACTAACACATCAAATTAGTAAAAAAAATGGAAAACGACAAATGTAAAATAATAAAAAAAAAGTCAAATGAAAAGGGTAATATATAGGTGGGAATAAACAATAAAATAATGAAAAAGATTAGGGGTTTAATTCATTCAAGGTATACCAAACTCAAAGGCAGAGATAGAACTTTTAATCTTTGAATAATACCAACTTTCAAAAGTGCAAAGATTTTGCTGCAAAAGCCAGTAATTCTCCATAAATCTGTAAAAGACAAGAACACTACTTGCATGTTCAGGACATCACCTAATCTGATAATACCCACAATTTGAACAAAACCACCAGCTTTTGAACAAATCAAGACAGATTTAACCAAAGTATGGAAAAGAAAGGCAACTATCAACTCTAAGCTACAAGACAAAGAATCATGTTATAATATGTCTAAAGAGTAACAATTAGTAGATATATTTAACAATGACAAAAGTAAACTATCTTCACTTGTTATCCTCGCAAGTCGGATCGAGCAATAAGAAATTCGATGTTAATTAGTATGTATGATAAATATTCTAAGACCATGAACAAGTTTTAAACCAAAAAAAAAAAGGAAAAAGGAACAGCAACAAGAACAGCAACTAAAGCTTGTTGATTTCTATAAAATTTTGCAGTTAAATTAAGAAGCAGAAGAAGACCCATTGTTAGTAACATGAAGCTGAATACAATACTCATTGTTATTGGAATCAAAGCTATTTCCAGCATTGGCATCTTCGTTGCTGTTGTTGTTGCCATCAAGATTGAGATTACCGACTGTTAATATGTCTTTCTTACCAAAAGTGTTCTTGTTGTTGTGCATCCAGACCTTGAGAACCCCTCTGTCGACCCCAACTTCATTGCAGAACTCTTTTAGCAGCTTTTCTTCTCCTCTCGGCATCCTCCAACCGACCCTCTCTGCAAAAGCTTGCATCTTTTCCTTCTGTTCCTTGCTGAACTTTGTCCTTGACCTCTTTTTCCTACTCGTGTTGTTTTTGTCTGTCACTCCGACCATGGGATTAGAGTTGTTGTACTCATCCAGCGGCACCCCCGAGTAGCCGGTGCTCAAGGCCAGCAGCATGTGGGGTGCAGAAGAGTAGTAAGAGTAAGGGACGGGAGAGGGTGGAGTATGTGTTGGGCTGGGGCTAGTGCTGTTCGTTGGGCTTGGACTTGAGCTAGGAGGATTATTAGGCGGTGGCGGTGGCGGTGGCAGGTGATGGATGAAAGCAGGAGCGTCGTAAGGGTCACGGCGGTGGAAGTTCCGGTGGCAACCACAGGCTGCACATTTGAAGGAGCCAGGGTCAGATGGGAAAGCAGGCATGAACTCACCACAACCATCAAGGGCATGGCCACCCAAGCTAGCAGCATGGTTTTTGAGGCACTCCTTGTAGGAAACAACCATTGGGTGGTGGTGCTGATGGATGAGGAGCGATAAAGACTTGGTCTTGCTGGTGTTGCTGTTTCTGTTGCTGTTGGGGTGAGTCTCTGATGAAGACTCGGATTGTGCGTATGGGGTGGTTTTGGTGTTGTTGGTTAGCTCCATTTTTTTGTAAAAAAGGTGAAAGCTTTGATGGGGGTGAAAAGGGGGGACCTTTTAGTGGGGTTAGGGTTTTTTGCTGCTCTAAATGTGGTGAATATAGAAGAGAAAGGATGATGTTTTAAGAGAGAGCTGTGATTGTGATCTAATTATGATGATGGATTGGTGTAATGAGAAGTTATTGCACTCTCAGCCGAAACTAATACAGTGTTAAAATAAAATACTTGTATTATATCTATGCCTATATTAATATTTTAAAAATGTTTGAGGTTTATTTCTAAGAGATTCATATTAGAGTACATATATTATTGGTTAAAAAGGTATAAATAAATACTATTATGTAATTACACCAGTATATCTTGTTCTTTTTCTCTTATGTGAAATTTAATCTCTTTATTTTGGGTGTGTTTGGGTCACGAAATGTAAGATTACATTACCTTGTTTGGTTTATTTGTCAAGAATGTAAGATTATTGTGTAATTGTGTTTGGTTGGAGGAATATAAAATTATCTAGAAGTAAACTTTATATAATTGTCCATATGTTATATTTCCTTTTTAACATGATAAAATTTTAATATAAATTAATAATATCTACATAAAAATTATAAAACTATTTTTGTTATATTATCTAAAATTTGCAAAAAACTATATATTTATCATATTATTAATATAATTATTATATTAAACAAATTATAAATATATTTTGTATTTGCATATTCTTATTACTCTCTATTAAAATAATTTTATGGTTTTTTAAATACTAAAAGTTTAATATGTTCAATTTCTTAATTTTTTTATTACTTATGAAAGAATGTCAAATAAATTAAAGAAAATTATAAAATAAATCTAAAAGTTATAAAATAGTGATAAAAATTTTAGATTATTAATTTAACCTACTAAAATATTTTATAATACAATAAAAATCTTATAAAATCAAAGAATAATTTTTTTGAAAGCATCATGAATATATAACCTACTATAAAAATACATTAAATATTAAAAACAATATTTAAATATGTACAACACCATTTAATATTAAATTAATATTTAATAACAAAATATTTAATTAATTTACACCACACATAATTAATAATCTAATTAAAAATTCAAATAAAAGATCTATATAAACAAAATTTATTAATTTAAGGGCATTGTGGTGCAAAGGAGTGAGAATTTACAAATACCTAAGAAATTGATGGAATGACATTTTCACCATTTAAAGAGAAAGTGACACAATTGAAAAAAAATTATTACTCCAAAGAGAGAATACTCTTAAACCAAACATGAAAATATGATAATAATTTTTTCTGTGAACTAAATGTCATTTTTTTCTACTCTTTTGATTCAATAATTAAAGTCCAATCGGTAATATGTTATATTAGATCCTATAATATTTCTAAAAAAATCACTCATTTGATCAACCATGTGAGCACAACAAACAAAAAACATCAACTTTAACTTCACTTCTTTGTAGAGATAAAATGAGGTCAAATATTGAAAGAAATAATAAACGTATTATTTGATTAATATTTAAATTAAAACAAACTTAAAATATTATTATACTAAAAATTTAAATAAAGAGTGATTACGTCCATGCATTTTTACAGTTTATTTTAAAAAAATCAAGAAGCAGTGGTGAAGCTATATGTAGAAGTGGGGTCAATTACCTCACTTGATTTGTTAGAAGTGTGGAAATTTCAAAGAGGTAAATAGATTTTTAAAGAGTTAATGTAGAATTTTTCATAAGATATAATAAAACTGATCTCACTTAATTTGTTAGGGTATAAAGTCAATAATATTTATTGTGATGGTATAAAAATCCTCGTAATTCACACTCTACTATAACTCCACTATATAATAATTTTAGCTCCGGTATTGTTAAGAAGTTGCTGGTAATCTTATTGTCAGTAACTTTATCTTATATAAGATTAACATTGTTTTTATCTAAAGTTTGAATCTTGTTCCTCTTCTACAGAATTGTTCAAAAGGTAGGGGCCATGGGAAGCAAGGGCGGAGCCACCCTTTCAATTGGGGTGTCTCATGACACCCCAAAATTTTTTGGAAACCTATTTTTCTTATATAATTTGTATAGAAAAAATTAAAAATATGGACAAATGACACCCTTTTTATGAATAAAATGATACCCCTTTATAAATAATTAATCCTGTTTAAATATCGTTGAAAAAAATGACACTCCTTAACTATATTTCTAGCTCCGCCCTGATGGGAAGGCATCCTCTTGATCGTGAATCAATCTCCTCTGCTTCCACGTGTTAAAGGAAAAACAAAAGCAAGACAATGCAGCAAGCAAGCAAGAGCAACAAGCCATGTTTTTATTATTACATACCACTATTATAATAGGTTTTCTTTCCCAATAATAAACCTATTCTAATCCTTTCCTGGCTTTTAGTGACGAATTTGTCAATTAACACAACATGCATGTATCGTGTCATGTTTTCATCCCTTTCCCAATAATAGGCGGTGCTTCTTTCTCCCTTCCAAGTTCCATCCATTCACTCATGGTGGTGAATATTTACTGTTTGAATTTTATGCTCTTATGTTTAAAAATTAAAATTGTTGATGTTAAGATGAAAAGGAATCAAATAAGTAGATGAAGACCACAAATTTTTGTGGTCGTAATCGTTTCAGACAGTTTATTCCTTGTAAATTTGAAAATGAGAGCTACAGTTAATACGATAGTAGGGGTCGAAGAGACATAAAAAAGAAAAAAAGAAAAACAGTCTCATGTACAGATGTCTTGCAGATATTTCATGCCCCTCTGTTATCGGACGTATAATTTATACACTTCAGTATTGTTGGTGATTAGACGGTGTCAGACCCTATGACAGTCTATAAATGAATTAACAGAAATAAGTTTAATTTTTAAATATTAAGCTTTGCATGCCAGTCAATGTATATTCTCAAAATGATTTGTGTAGGAGTTATACGAAGGCAAACAATTTAGGTGTAACAAAAACATAAGGACAATTAAGAGGATTATAATCTCATGCTACGATCCAATTACGAGAATTATAAATTAGCTGTTCATGAACAGAATAAATTCATGAACCAAGAGTAGACCATCACAATTAAGTTAAAACGTCGGCAGGAGAGGGATGGTTTGGTCGGGTCCTTTCCTAACTACAACATGTAGCAACAGTTGTGGTCTGTTTTTGTCTTTTATGTTCTGCAACTCACCCTAATCTTTCTTCTTCAATCATGCCTTTTTATTTATATTCCAAGAAACAAATCTAATGCCGTAATCCTTGTTCTTCAATCAAATCTCTTATTTGTAGAATTTCGACATTATTACATTAATTGTTTGCTCGTCTTAATCACTTTCCCAGCACGAAAAATGACAAGACTTTGAGTTCTAAACATGAATTCAATGTTCAAAAGACACTAATATTAAGCTATAAAAACAATGTCTTAATCATAATCATGTCATAATTCTTCAAAGAAGCACGCGCATTAGTATACTATTGAAACAAAGACTTCCATTCAAGCTTTGGTTTTTGTCAGGTTCCTTCCTTGTACATTCCCCCCCACCCCCCACCCCCACCCCCAAATGATTCGAATCGATTATTGAAATACTTGAATTTGACTAATTCTAATTGTTTGAACTCGAGTCTCAATCAAATTCGAATCAAGTGAAATAACTTATAAATGAATTCTTTCAGGCCCTGCAACTGGTGTTTATCAGAACAACCAACAAGAGGATTATTGTCCCAATAATGGGGCATTTGTTACAATGTCCTAACAGAGGGGAGGAGGGTTGGTTTTAAGGACTCAAAGTGCCCAAATTCAATGCCTATGACAGCAAGTAGGAGTAGAAGAAGTGGTCCTTAATTTCCCTGCAGAAACACCTCGTGTTGTATCAATCATCACCGCTCTTTTTTAATCTACAGAACCAGATTCCATGGTCCACTGCCACTGTTTTTTTAAAGCCATTGGGACCCCCCACAAAGACCCCCTGTTTTGTATTTTATGTATCACCATCCACCACAGTTAGAGGTGACAAACGGGTCATCCGAATCGGTTTTGGTTCAAATTATTTTAAGTTTGATAGTTTGGTTTTAATTCAGATCTGTGGTGATTTGATTCAGATATCGGGTCAGGTCATTTACATCGGTTCGGTTAATTTTAAGTCGGACTAATATGAGATCAACTGATTTCAGTTGAGTTTTCAAGTCATGTCAATTTTTTACACCCCTATATAACTTTATAAAACCAATATATTTGACTTTTTGATGACTTGTGCGAAAGTTCACATCTCTATCTTTTTTATTTCTTTTAATATATTTTTCTTTATTTCAGGTTATCTTCGATTTAAGCTACTTTTGGTTCGAGTCCACTCGACTCGGTTGAAAATCAATTCGGATCCATTTCGGTTCAACTAAAATTCAAGTCAATTTCGTTTCGTTTTAATTTTTGGACTATCAAGTTCGGGTTGATATTGGATTTTAGATCAAATAAATCAATTCAGATATCTGATTAAGTTTGTCCGGTCAAACCACAATTTACAAAGTCTTTTATTTTGGGAGATATGGGTGGATCATCAGCATCCACCTAATTGAATTTATGTGCTTCTTTCGACTATTTACTCAACAAGATAAGATTTTTTTTTCAAAATTAAAAAGTAAAAAAGAAAATATCTCCATAGCCTGCCAAAGGCTAAAAATGAAGTAATGGTCAAGAAGAAAACCCCTTCATGATTAGGGGTAAAAATAAGACATTGTACACGGATGATTCTGAATATGCGCAGTAAGAACAATCGATAACTCGAGCTGAAGCACGGTATGTTTAGATGATGTGAAAAATGAACCCAAATTTTATAAACAATGCATTAAAACAGGAGTTGGTAAAGCTCCAAATCATCTTCAACAATCTATTTGGGGAGAACAAAAAAATAATGGCTTTTACAAGTTTATTGATTGGGGGAACTGTCCTCACTTGCTCGTAAACTACCAATGTAATGTAATGTCAGTGCAGGAGTTCATCGTTATCTCCTATAAGTTAAACATTTTCCTGGTGGGGAGTCACGGCAGGTGCCGATGCTATCGCAAAATGCATGCCCCTACTTTGCCCAGATTGTAGTACAAAAGCAACCTGGGTTGCAGCCAATGCCGCTGCTTCCTGGTACGGATAATTTACGAGTTTCAATAACAAGGTCCGAACAAAAGCAAGAAGGATCTATAAAATGAAAAGAAAAAAAAAAACAGAGTCTTTGTGAAGTAATGAGATGATAACCTGTCTTTGCCTTCGTTGTTGTAATATACTGATTGCCCAAGCCATGATGTAGCATGGTAAGAGAAACCCAGCGGCTCGAAGCAAGAAAAACTGCAAGAAACCAAGCAGTTTTCAGAAATATATGGCTCTATGATACGATATCAGTAAGCTAAATGCTTATGAAGTACATAGGTGAAATTGCAACTCTTTTAAGTATAAACTTACAGAAAAAAATGAAGACACATCATCATCCGAATCGGCATCGGGAACAGTCACTGCATGCCGCAACAGCAGAAGTGCCATTAACTGGAATAATGGGAAAAAGATAAATCATCTCCAAACTCAACTGTTAATTTTACTTGTGTCATGTCATGTAACAAATGACCTTTTTTTTAATTATTTTTTAAGAACTAACCAAAAGAAGTTGTTGACATGAAAATTTTCTAAAGAGTGCTTATGGCTGAGGTAGAGCTGAGAGGATGGTAGAAGATAACATTTGGTCCACCCACAGAATAAAAGAAAAGGAAAGTTGTTGACATGAAAATCGACTGAGATGGCCACTGCCATTGTGGCCTAAGTGGAATAGCAACACTGCTGCTATGGCTCAAATTTCACATGATGAGAGGAGGGAAATTGGGAGTTAAATCCAAAACAATTGCATAAAACTGTAAAACTATGTTTCCCCTCGATTTAAGCAATAACCATTTCCAAATGGGGAAAATGACAGTAGAACCGTCTCCTAAGAACATAAAATTTTTCCAGTTAAAAGTTCATACACCTTAGCAGAGCTATTTTCTCCAAATTAATATATCAGAATGATTCCTTGAGCATGGCTATATGTATTTATACATTGACTTGATGGTGGTCCAACTTTATGGCAAAAATGTTAAAACCCACTTAAATGAGGTGTTTTAGAGTATGTGCTAAACTAAACATGGATTGAATGAAATTCAATATAACCAGATGATTGATTCGTAGCTAAATGCTTACAATTACAGCAGCTGAACGGCAAAAAGCAGCTCCAGTGGCACTTGATGAAGCATATTCATCATACCCGGTTTCCAAAAATTGGCGTTCCGCCTCCGCAATAGCCAAAATGCGAGGATCACGCAAATCCAGAGGGGTGTCAGAGATTGTCCAGCCTCCACTACAAGACAGATATGCGATCATTATGATGGAATCTTCCAAACAGATACTACAAAATTGCTTTCTAGCAAGTTTAGATCAAGTTTTCTACCGGACATCATGCTTTTCAATCGTATGGCATACACTCAATTTTACCAATACAAAAAGTCCACCAACCATCATTTCATAAAGAAACTGATACAGGCAAGAAAATAAAAATTACCCAATATCAATAGCTGTTTCTTCAGTTCGGCGACAAGGTGGAGCAGTGTAATCAGGTTGATAAGGCTGCACAGTAAATTAAAGACAGACTATATCAACGAGGAGCCACAACAACCAAGTATCAATCATACCATTTGTAAATTAGGATTAAAAGGACAAATTTTGAAAATAATAGATAATCCCTAAACTCGGAATGATTCATTTTTATGCACGAGGAGGGAAATAACAATCTATCCTACAAACACACTCCAAAATTCATTTTCTTTCCTTTTTTCACTCTACCGAGCTCATCATAAAAGCGAATGAATGAACGAATGATTCACAACTACTAACTCGAAATTTGTAACTTCCAATTCTGTAAGGAAACGAAAGGCCTAAAATTCTATTTCAAAATATTTTAACATAAAATGATATCGAGTAGCAAGTAAGCCGATGCATATGAAATCAAAGGATTAACGGAAGTAGATACCTGATGACATATCTCACAAACTATATCTCCTTTCTCATTGCACCAATGCTGCACACACTTCCTATGAGCATACTGCAATTCAGAACATATAGAACTCAACAATCTCTATCATAGAAATATTTCATACATCATTTAATATACCAAAGCAAGTAACGCTGATTGAGAAATAGCTTAGTTTATAAGGTTTATTAAACTGAAAGTCAAATGGCTGAAACGCACTTTTTATTCCTTTAAAAAAATTTGATCAATTTACCAACAGAATAAAAGAAATGAATTACCTTGAGGCTGCCATTGCAGGCACAAGGAGTCTCAAGATTCTTAATGGAATCTTCCTCCTGACAAATGCGGCACTCCGCCGCCTGAATAAGCGGGTCCTCCTCTTCGCCTCTTTGGACAACCTCCTTTTCTTTCTCCTTCTCCTTTTCCTCCACCGAGAACGACGGCGCCGAAATCCCCGTCGAGGGACCAGCCTCCGATTCCACCGGATGCACGGGAACCGGCCTCACCAGACGATCCACATACAACACCAGGTGATCACTCATAATTTCTACAAAATTGACAAAAAAAATATTTTCTTTCAGTTGATTCAACCAAAAATAAAGCATCAACATGATACGGGAAGCATAATTGTAAAAAGAGACCCGAGATCGCACTGAGAAAGAGCGCCGGGTCGGAGGTTTCCGAACAAATGAGAGAATGAAAAACAAAAACAAAAATGAATCTGATAAGAGAGCAACAACAAATTGAACCAAATCATAAAAACATTTACCTTATAGCTAAAAAAACTGGGGATTTGTGCTTGCTTGCTAAATGAACAAAGAAATATATGACACAAATTTCTAATTAAGCTTCTTCTTATTCTTGGTTTTTTTACTGCAAACGCGTTTTTGCTTGAAAATTTCCCGACGATAGGAGTTTTTTTATTCAAAATTTAAAGAGTTTGGCTATTTATTTGGTTTACTACTAATTTATTATAATAAAATAATATTTATATATTTTTTAAATGAAGAGTTCTGTGTAATATTCGACGACAATGAGACATGTGCTGACGTCTGTCCAAACGGCTCCAATGGTAATTTGAAATTCACACGCTTTAACTTTTAATTCTAAAAATTTACTTTTAGATTACCAAATTTAATTTATCACCCACATTTAGGTTAAAAAAACTAGTAACAAAATAATTTATTGAATATGGGTAGAATGATATCTCATTTGATCTTTAAATAATAAATTTTATTATATTTAAAGATTATATAAAAATAATAATATTTATTCTTTTAAAATAAAATATTAAAATAATACTTTATAAAAAAGAAGTTAAATTGCAGTTCAATAAATCTTAAAAATTCAAATAAATCAACTCTTCTTTCAAAAAAAGTAAATCAACTCATTTGGCTTAATTAAATTCTAACGAAATTTATAAATCCATTAATCATGAGAGAAAGTCGCTTCTGAAAATAAATGCATCTCCGGTACATTAATCATTTAATATAATTATTCGGATGAGTCTACCGTCTGCGACGAATATCACTGAACATCACTAATGCTGAACACGTTAAATACCATCAAATTAATTAATAAAGATTTAAAATCTCAAAAACTCATCAAATAATTAATAATTATTTTAAAAAAATTAATTAAATTACTTTTTTATATATATTAAAATTTTGTTTTTTAATAAGGGTAAACTATATATTTAGTACCTCACCTGTTTTTGTATTTCTATTGAACCCTTATTATTTAAATATTATTTCAATTTGACCACATTCTTTATAAAAAAATAATTTAACCATTAGCCCTCAACTTAAAACCATAAATTATTAAACCTTAAACCCTAAACTATTCAACCTAATTAAACCATATTCAACCTTAAACCCTATTCTTTTTGAATTCATGCTCATTTTTTGGATTGTTATTGTTCAGATTTTATAGTCAACTCTTTTATTTATTTGGTCAAATTGAGTTTGGGCAGGTAAGGAAAGAAAAATAGTTTACAGGTGGGTTTCAAGTTCAGTCCATTTTGCCACCCCTGCCTACAAGCACTAAATTAATCTACAGTTTATACACGAACGAACAATTTTGAAGGCATGGTGCTACTACTACTAATTTCCTTTCTGGAAGTATGCAACATATTATAATTGGGACGTAGGCTTTTTCCTAATCAATTTTAACAAAAGTAAGATAAATAAAGTCCAATTCAATCTCAAAATTTGAGATAAAGTTGAAAAACAATTCAAAACAGAAAACAATAATGTTTGTTGCAGATTACGTAATGTTTAAATGGAAATAGCAAATTTGAATTGTTAGCCAAACTACACGACAGTTCCTCAAACGCATTCTCAAGATTAAAAGTGTGACAACTGCAGATAATGTAAATGCAATGGCAAAATTTTAAGGGTTTAAGGTTTAATAGTTTAGGGTTTTAGGTTGAGAGTTAAGGGTTAAATTATTTTTTATAAAGAATAGGGTCAAATTGAAATAATATTTAAATAATAAAGGTTCAATAGAAATACGAAAATAGGTGAGGTACTAAATATATAATTTACCCTTATTAAAAAATAAATTTTTAATATATAGAAATAATTGAATTGAATTTTTTAAAATAATTATTAATTGTATGATGAATCATTGAAATTTTAAAATTTTATTAATTAATTTAATAGTATTCAGCGGTGATCAACATTAATGGTGTTTAACAGTGTTCGTCGTAGAATTTTTCTAATTAACCTCGAATCTAAATGAGGAGATGACAAAATTTTTATTTAATCAGTAATCAAAGATTCGATTCTCACCCTATCATAAAATAATTCTAAATTTTGTAATTAAAATTTACCTACAATATAGACCAAGCAATATTAGGTTTTAAAAAAATCACTTAAATAAGTCTCAAGTACTAAAGTTGAGTGTGTAACACGAGTTTGTGCGAATTAATCAAAGTAAAGTCTTTGAAACCAGAAGGACAACCGAAAAAATAACTGAACTCACTCTTAAAAAAATTATTTTTATTTAACTTTTATTTATATTTCTAATTTTAAATATATAATATAATATTAAAATTAACCATATGAGGCACTCACTTGTCGTCGAGATAACACAAAAGGAAACTCCCCCTACAACATTCCTTGCATGTTCCTATCGTATAGGCAAGTGGTAATAAACTAAAGGGTTTTGGTTCCCGGCTGATACCAATTGGGAATTCTAAATTAATATTTTGATCCTACTTCCCCGGCCATGAAAATGTTACAATAAAGTTGTATGTCGGAACTCCATGATATCCATCTTACATTTCCCACCGCCGACATGTTGCTCTTAAGGTGGGGCAGATACCAAGGAAGCATGCCCTGGGTTCAAAAATCATACGCTTCAATCTCCTCTGGACAATGATACATCAGCTTCTACCGATACTGCGTAACTATATATCGTCCTTTCTCGAGATCATAAACGGTCTTCAGCTGGGGTTTTCTCCATTTCAATATAGACCAAGCTGTGAACATCAATATCACGGAAAAGGCAATGACGGGAAGTAGTGTTGAATCGCTGTTGATAATATTAGTTATCCACTCGGTGTGCTCCACATCCGAGTTGCTTGTGCTTTGCAATATGAAAGCTCCCAAGGCCCAATCTAACGGTATATCATTAACTTGATTAGCAAAGCTGATCCTGTTCAAGATTGAATTTCAGTTCAGAGAACGAATAAAACTATCAGCAAACTGCCAATTTAATATTTTCATACAGACAAAAGCCACGGTGCCCTAAATGTCATTGATCTAACATGGTCTGTTTTCTTTTGAGGACACTGAACTAGCAGAGTAGGAAAGATACCTGTCATCATCCAAAGCAATTTCAAGGCTATCGTGAAGTAAAGCCACAATATATGCTGAAGAAAAACAGTAGCGCAACAGATCTTGCTCATCGAGTGATGGGTGTTGCTTCTTCAATTTCGACCAATCCTCTCCACAGAAACGTTGACCCGCCATAATTAGATCGGAAAGACAGCCCTTTTGGTGCAACCTAAAGAACTACTCCAGCATATATACAAAGAAATGTAAGGCGTTTCAAAAAAACCATAAATTAAGTGCACCCAAGCATATATTACATAGGTTTAGGATGTCACCTAAAGGGATCATAATTATACCTTTGAGGTATAGAAGAAATTTTCTGTAGCCAAAAATTTGCCTTGAAGCTTGGGCATGAAAACTGACCCCAAGTAACAGCGATCATAGGAACATTTCTCTGCATGTCAGAATATATTTAGTGATTATTATCCGGGGGCATAAGGTAATGTAATAAGTGTGGTGGTTCTAGGATAGTTTGTAACCTTTTCCTTTTTGTAATAGCATTAGTGCAGCAGATCTGCACTCGGAGAAGTTACCCCTACCTTGAAATTCAGAAACATATTTACTTTTTTCAGCCGTAGAACCAAATGAAAGGTTTGATGACTCGGGCAAGTATCCTTTAGGTGTACAAGGATCTCTATACGTTTCCTTGTGAATAGACTCAGCAGCTGCATTAAAGTACGAATAAAAAAACAATAAAGACATAATAACTTAACTGACTATTAACTCCACACCATCTCTATCAACGGCTAAATGCTCAAAACTGTAATATACAAGCAGTGTTCATACACAAATTTAGATCTCTTCTCAAGCTTTAACATTGCAAGAGTCGAGAGATGACTTAAGTACAAATCTGTGACAAAAATTCCTATTTTGAGTTCAAACATCAAAACGCAGTTAAAATATTCTAAGACTTCTTCAAGCACTTCTAAGCCGGCAAGTTTTAACAGAAAGCAAATGCCTTGAAACATACCTGGACTGAAATCTCCATTAATAAGTGATTCCCTCAATGACTCGTGCGCAACATTCTGGAAAAATCACAAAAGTTTAAAACTCCTAGATTAAGTTTGGATTTCTTGATAGAATCAGTAAAGAGATACTGCAAAATAATTGCAAAACCATAATGAAATAGTACTACCACCAATATTAATTAGAAGTTAGATGATCTGCAAATATTATTATTATTTTCAAGGTTTGAAGAAAAAAAACACTTTGGCTATCTACTTTCAGAAATATATATGCTCAATCCATTTAATAACTAAGCCGTTTTTGTTGAATAAGATGTCTAAATTTAGAACACGTGCATAACAACCATAAAAAGCAAAATAAATAAATAAATAAATAAAAGAAGCTAATGCATGCAAAAGTTACCTGCCCAAAGTGAAGAAAGCTGTGACTATAGAGACTGTAAGTGAAATTCCCGAACTTGATGGAGCGAGAGAATTCAGAAGGCATGGGCTCACTTGAGAAAAAGGCTACCTGAAATATAAGTCGAGCAGCTAATTTAATGATAAACTTAAGCAAAGGACACATATTACCTTAAATGCATTTGCAATTAATTGAAAAGTATTGCTTCTAGAATTATCTGAATATGCACATAATTATGTTGTTTTAAGTATACGCAAGAAAAGGAACTCTAGTAAGTGCTGTCACTAATTAGAAGCTTGAACGACTTGCAAATTCTGACGCGGAAGAATCCATTTTGGAAATATCTTAACAGAAAGAAAGGATTTAAAAAAAACCAGAAGCAATGAAGAATAAAGATTAAAAACAAACCTGAGCAGATGCCCCGCCGAGTTCAATAATTCCAGTTGTATGTAGAGGATTACCTCCAAGAGTACCAAGGACATAGTTTGCAACAACCCAAGCATACACTCCCTCATCAGAGCCTGAAACAGTCATAGCATCCGAAACTTAGCTTCAAAATATGGATCATGGATCAGGAACTACAATACAACCATAAACTGAGGATCTACAACTACAACAGCTTATTTAATGAGCAATTATACTCATGGACGAATGACTGGGACGGGTTGTTGCCCTCCTAAATTTTTCGGTATAATAGTGTTTTAGGTCCTTTTAGTCGAAATAAGGCCTTTGCCCCTCTCGATGTTTGACACTAACTTCGTCCCTGATTATACTACCTACATCCAATTAGTATTTCTAGGCGACTAGCCCTGTCCATACAACATGTCAACTTCCAAGTATACTGCCTTTTACTACTAGAATAACATAAAAAATTCCCCCACATTGTCTGAATAAACTTACTCAAGCAAAGCAAAGCACATTATGTTACCTGTAATAACCGAAGCCCAGACGTCGCGAAACTTAAAACCAGACACCCTAAGCACCTTCCTGCACTGCTCCAAAATCTTTTCCTGCACCTCATTGTCCAGCAATCTCAACCCCGCCGTCGCCATTAACCTAACCTCCGTCTCTCCCCATTGGCTTTTCGGAACTTTCCTTCTCCCGAACTCCAAAAGTTCTTCCAAGGAATCTGCAGCTCCTTCCAGATCCTCAGCGTACGCCGACAATCCTGGGTTAACCTTTAAACTCTCTAATCCTTGTTTAAAATCGAAAACCGGGTTTTTGTCTCCGTCAACTCTGTACCTAAACACGTGAATCCTCGTCCCCGTGCTTCCCCCATCGATTATGATGCTGTACTTGACGGAATCCTTGGAGGAGAAAAGGAATATGTAAACAGAAACAAACAAAGCAATAGAAATGGCGATTGAAACTGCGATGAAAGAAGGGAGTGGCTTGGTTTGACGAGGGTTTCGGGAGAAAAGAGCGGTGGATCGGGAATTGGATCGGATTTGGAGCTTAATTGGGTCCATTTTTTGTGAGTTGATGGTCGATTTGGATTTGGATTTGTTTCGGGCATGCGACCGTCGCATCAAAAGATCAAACTTTGGTGGAGAAGGAGCATATGGTTGTGAACACTGCACAAACTCAGTTTTCTTGCAATAAAGGAAAAATGGAAATTTCAAAAGAAATTGAATGAAAGAACCGGGATATAATGGAAAGAATAAAGAAGAATTTTTAGGGTTCTTATTCCTTGGAATTGGGATGAACCTGTTACCTGTAGAGGGAGAGAGCAGGTTTGAGCCCTCTCTCTCCTGTCTGAAAAATCTTTCTGATGTTTATTCTTTCTTTTTTTTTTAAGTTTTGTTTATGAGTCTGTGTTCCAACATTCAGCACCTTTTACGCCTTCCAAGGAGCAGGGAAACACCTTCGGTTCGGTTCGGTTCGGTCCGAAAATGGGCCAAACATAGAGTATATTCCAAATGGACCCAGTCTAGTTTTAATATTAAGGCCTAAATCCCTCACAGTTTTATCTGTATTTTAATTAAGCAATTGGTTTAATTTTTTTTAATACGTTGGTGTGATTACAAGGTAGCATTTATTTAATTTTTAGCCCTTTAATAACGCGCATATACCGTGTACACATGGTGCTCGAACCCGAGTCACCTGAAAGAAATATGTCATCATTTACCACTGTGACCATTCCACGAGTTCAACATTTTTTACCACTTGCTCTAGAGAAATGGAAGGTGTCAATTGAAAGCTTCTAACCACTTGCTCTAGAGATTGTTAGCTTGTAGTTACAATGTTAGAGAATACCCATTAATGTTTTTAAGATTTCTTTTGGTAATCATATTCTTTTCTTACTGATCTCTACAGGTTTTGAGAATCCTCATCTCAGAGATTAACAAAATATTTTAATTTGCAATGGTGTTCTTTTTTCTCAAAATAACAAAAATCGACAATAATGACAAGTTTAATATCACAATATATGTTTACTAATAACACTAATCGCAATCAAAAAACATTTCAATCAAGACACCAAATTTTTAAGTGAAAAAACTCCTTTAAACTAAGGGTAAAAGTCACGGAACTTTAGAGTCTGGTCAAATGCTACAAAAGAAACTAGTTAAAATGTTTTTCTAACCATATAAGGTGGTATTTCTAATCCAACTTATATAATTTATGACAAATTTTTAATTCAAAATATTTTAACATAAAATGATATCGAGTACCAAGTAAGCCTATGCATAAAATGATATCGAATAGCAAGTAAGGCCCAAATCCCTCACAATTTTATCTGTGTTTTAATTAAGCAGTTGGTTTAATTGTATACTGCATCAGGGGTGGTAACGGGACGAGTGAAACGAAAACAATTATGTATTTTTTACTTCCTTTACAAGTAGGAAAAGATGAAATTTACTTCTACTGGGTCTAAAACCTATAACTAAAAAAAAATGTGTCAACTGAGAATTTTTAACCACTTAATTTAAAGATTGTTAACTTGTAGTTACAATGTTAGAGAATACTCATTAATATTCTTAATTTTTTTTTGGTCATCATATTCTTTCCTTACTGATCTCTACAGGTTTTAAGAATCTTCATCTCAAAAAGATAAAACATTTCAATTTACAATCGGTATTCTTTTTCTCCCAATAACAAAACTCGACAATTATTACAAGTTTAATATCACAATATATGCTCACTAATAACACTAATCGCAATAAAAAAAACATTTCAATCAAGACACCAAATTTTTAATTGAAAAAAACCCCTTAAACTAAGGGTAAAAGCCACGCAACTTTGCAGTCCGGTCAAATGCTTCAAAAAAAAACTAGATTAAAATGTATTTCTAACCATATAAGGAGGTATTTCTAATTCAACTTGTACAATTTATGACAATTTTCTAAAGTTACTGTCTAAATTATTATTAGTAGTATGATCCTCTGTCTTTCTAACCATATAAGGTGGGAGATTATATATATATTTCGGTAAACATCAGCATTGGTCACTAAACTATTCATGTTTATCTGTTTTGGTCATCAAATTATTATTTTGTGCAAAAGCATCACTAACGTTACATTTTTCTTTTTTTATTTTGGTTACTAATGTTACTTCTTTTTCCTGTTTTGGTCACCAAACTATTACTTCTTTCCTATTTTTTCACTAAACTATTCTCGTTTTCTTATTTTTCTGCGAGTTTTTTTAACAATGGATAGCCAAAATAGAAAAAAATAACATTAGTGATTATTTTGTTAAAAGTAATAATTTGGTGATCAAAATTAAGACATCATATTAAGAATAAAAATAAAAACCAGAAGCTGATATATCAGAGAATGCTGACCACAGGCTACCAGACATTGCTCAGCGCCATTATAATTGGAGTGATGTTATGTAGGTGGGGATGACTAGATATACACAAATGACAGATTCAAAATGCAGGAAAAGAGAACTCAGTAGATGGTCAATAGGGTTTTGATTTTCTACCCTGAAAATCCTGCAATGTTGACATACCAATTGGACTTCAGATTCCACTATCTTTGAATTATTCAAGATGGAATTCAAACAAAAACTCAAAACCATTATTTGCAGTAAATACCTCACCTTTTCCTTTCCATTCACATTTGAAGTCAAACAATTCATGACAACATCTATCATGATCTTGTTGTAACTCATCAAGTACAATACAACCTACTCAAATTCAAAGACGGTTATTGTTGCGGAATGCGGTCGTCGAATAGAGCAAAAACGCAACTGATAATTTGAGAAAATAATAATGAAGATAAAAGAGACACAGATTTTACGTGGAAAACCCCTAAATAATATAGGGTAAAAACCACGGACAAAGGTAGAAGAATTTCACTATGAGAAAATAGGAATTACAACTTCTCTCAATCTAACAAGGAGAAAACAATGACAATTCTCTCTTGATAAAAAGGAGAAAACAACTCTATGAAAACTCTCTAATTTCTCTAGTATTGAGAGGAGGTTAGAATGATTTGGGATGTGTAAGAATGGCAAATGGCTAGGCTATTTATAGTTGAGCTTTAGGGACTAAACTTGTAAATAGCCTAAACTTTAGGGACCAAAATTGTGATTATCCCACTCCACTTTTTTCAACCACTTTCCACCCAATTTCCACCCATTATTTTTGGTCACTTTCGGTGGCACCGAAAGTGGAAAGTGCTTTCAACAATCTCCCACTTGAAGATTTGATTGGAACAATCATATCTTCACACCATTCTTTCTACCTCGTACTTTCCATGTTGCTTACGTCTCTAACAAGCCACAAGAGGATCGACACCAAGTAAACTTATCAGTGTTGATTACTTTTGTCATGAAATCTGCTATGTTGTCATCGGTATGGATCTTCTGCATATCTATCGTCCCTTCTTCCACTTTCTCACGAATGAAGTGGTACTGGACCCGAATGTGTTTTGTTCTTGAGTGAAAAGCAGGATTCCTTGCAAGATGCAAGGCGCTCTGACTGTCACAAAATAAAGAGACATTCTCTTGTTTGTGCCCGAGCTCCTCCAATAGCATTTTTAACCATATTGCTTCTTTACTGGCTTGTGTAGCTGCTACATATTCTGCCTCCGTTGTTGACGTAGCCACAACCGATTGCAGTTTTGAAACCCAGCTTACAGCTCCACCAGCAATTGTAAACACATACCCTGTTGTAGATTTGCTTTTATCCAAATCTCCTGCATAGTCAGAATCGACATACCCGCTGATAAGAAAGTCTGATCCCCCGTAACATAATGCAACATTTAAGGTCCCTTTGATGTATCTCAGGATCCTTTTCACAGCATTCTAATGCTCTCTGCCTGGATTCGCCATGTACCGACTAACCACTCCCACTGCTTGTGCAATGTCTGGTCTTGTACAAATCATAGCGAACATTAAACTTCCCACTGCTGATGCATACGGTACTCGAGACATCTCCATCCTCTCTTTTTCACTGCTAGGACTCATACTGGAGGATAATTTAAAGTTAATAGGAAGAGGGGTAGAAATTGGCTTACAATCTTGCATGCTGAATCGTGACAAGATCTTTTTCAAGTAATTCTTTTGTGAAAGCCAAATCTTCCTACTACTTCTGCCTCGGTGAATTTGCATCCCTAGAATCTTGTTTGCTGGTCCCAAGTCCTTCATTTCAAATTCCCTAGCCAGTCGTGCCTTTAATTCTTCAATATGATCTTTGTTGGGGCCTGCAACCAACATGTCATCTACATACAACAGCAATATAACAAAGTCGTTTTCACCAAACCTCTTGAAGTAAGCACAAGGGTCTGCATTAAGTCTGTTGTATCCAAGGCTCATGATGAAGGAGTCAAATCTCTTGTACCAACACCTCGGCGCCTGCTTTAAACCGTACAGAGATTTGTTCAACCTGCAAACCAAGTTCTTCTTTTCTTTTTCTTCAAAACCTTCAGGCTGGAGCATGTAAATCTCTTCTTCAAGATCTCCATGAAGAAAAGCTGTTTTAACATCTAGCTGCTCTAGATGTAAATTCAATGTAGCACACATTGCCAGGACAACTCGAACCGTTGTTAGTCGAACCACAGGAGAAAAGATTTCATTGAAATCAATACCTTCTTTCTGAGCATATCCTTTGACCACCAGTCTTGCACGATACCTCTCCACTTGATCGTCACCATTTCTCTTGATTTTGAAGACCCATTTGTTACCAATTGGCTTCTTTCCTTGTGGTAGTGGCACAAGTTCCCATGTATTATTTTTATGAAGGGCTTCGATTTCTTCTTGCATTGCCGCCATCCACTGCGAAGCATCTGAGTTGTTCATTGCCTCCTCGAATGTTGATGGCTCACCGTCCTCCGTTAAAAGGCAGTATGCAACATTACCTTCTATAACATAATCTGAGTGCCAATTGGGGCGTCTTCTCACACGATCTGATTGACGAGTTGTTGGAGCTTCAGAATTCTCTGGTTCTGATTCCTCGAGCTCTGGTTCTGCTTCAGAACAATCTCTCTGTTCAAACTCATTTTCAACATGTATCTGTGTAGTCTCTGGCTTTTCTTTATCAGTGCTATCATCTTCTTCTTTTCTTTGTAGCTTATCTTCTACAAAGATAACATCCCTGCTGATAATCACTTTGCGGGCAGTGGGATCCCACAAGCGATACCCCTTTACTCCATCAGCATACCCCAAGAATTTACATTTTCTGGATTTTGGATCCAACTTTGAAATTTCTTGGGCATTGTACATCACGTACACAATACTTCCAAATATATGGAGGTTTGAATAATCAACTGGTTTACCAGTCCACATTTCCATCGGTGTCTTCAACTCAATTGCAGTTGATGGAGCCCGATTCACCAAATAACAGGCGGTATTGACTACTTCTGCCCAGAAAGCTTTTCCTAGCCCTGCAGCTCTCAACATTGCTCGTGTTCTTTCTAACAGAGTTCTGTTCATCCGCTCTGCCACTCCATTTTGTTGAGGAGTGTATACTGTTGTGAACTGTCTTTTGATGCCTTCTTTTCTGCAAAAGTCATCAAATTCATCACTTGTATATTCACCTCCATTATCTGATCTGAAACACTTGATCTTATTTCCAGAATCAAGTTCCACCCGCGCTTTGAAAACTTTGAAGGTTGAAAACACATCTGCCTTCCTCTTGATAGGATACACCCAACATCTCCTAGAGTAGTCATCAATGAAGGAGACAAAATACTTTGCTCCGCCTAGGGATGTAACCGGTGCTTGCCATACATCAGAGTGAACCAATTCTAGAACAGCCTTGCCTCTAGAATTTGATGTGTTGAATTTTAATCGATGCTGCTTACTTGTAATACAATGTTCACACAAAGGAAGTGATACCTTTGTTAAACCCGGAAGTAGCTTTTGCTCCACAAGGACTTTCATTCCCTGTTCTGACATGTGTCCAAGTTTCCGATGCCATAACATGGTAGAATCTGAACTACATGAGGCAACAGAGGCTTCAGCTTCTAGCAAAGTCTCTCCCTTCAGCATGTACAAATTTGCAGCTATCTTTTCACCTTTCATTACCACAAGCGCTCCATGGAACACCTTCATGATTCCTTTCTGTGTTTCAATTTTGCTTGCATTATTATCCAACAATCCGTAGGATAATAAGTTTTTCTTCAAGCCTTTCACGTGTCGCACATCTTGAACAACTTTGATTGTCCCGTCATACATCTTCAGTTTGATGGCTCCAACGCCAACAATTTCCAAGGCATGATTATTGCAGCTGTACACAGATCCTCCTGAGATAGGTTCATAATTATAGAACCATTCTCTTCTTGAGGTCATGTGATATGTGGCTCCCGAGTCAATAAGCCATATGTCTGCAAATCTTTTTCTGCCTTCCATGGCTGTTGCTGCTTCACAACAGAGAGCATCTCCATCATCTGAAGTGTTTGCCATATTTCCTTGAGGATTGAAGTTTTTAGGTAAACTCCAACAATCCTTCTTCATGTGACCCTTCTTTCCACAGTTGTAGCACTTTAAATTCTTCTTACTCCTTGACTTTGATCTACCATGATTGTGACTGCTACTTTGGCCACGTTCTGTTGATCTTCCTCTCATCACCGTTAAGGCCTCTGCTTGTTGCAGATTTCCTTGTCTGTCTTCCTTGTTCTTGCGCCGATTTTCTTCTTCTAGAATAGCAGCTGCAACGTCATCGAAGACTAGATCACTTGTAAGGTTGTTGTTTGTCAAGTTGATGATGAGTTGATCATACGAATCAGGTAGACTTTGAAGCAGAAGTTCAGCACGTTCTTGTGACTCTATTTTATAGTTTAGGGATGTAAGCTGAGAAAATAGAGTATTCAACGTGTTTAAGTGCTCTGTCACTGAAGTAGATTCTGACATCCGAAGAGTGTACAATTTCCTCTTAAGGAAAATTTTATTGTGCAACGATTTGGCCTCGTATAATTTTGTGAGGTGATCCCAAATCTCCTTGGCTGTCTTCTTCTCCTCGATGCTTGATAGAACTTCATCTGCTAATGCTAAATGAAGGTCTGCAATAGCATTCTCGTCCATCTCATTCCATTTCTTGTTATCTGTAAAATCTACCGGCCTTTCGCTGATAGCCGCTAGACATCCGTTTTTTCTTAGGATGGCTTTTATCTTCAATTTCCACAGTGAGAAATTTCTCCCATTGAACTTTTCAATATCAAATTTCGTTGCCATAGCTTCTATTTCAGATAGCTCCCACTATTTCACCTTTTTGACGTGAATAGTGCCCACCACCTTCAATGAATGAGTAATATCTAACTTACTTTCTTATGATGGAGGATCCACTTTTCAGTGGCAACCAACAGAGAATACGGTAAGTAGATATACACACCCAAATCTGGCTCTGATGCCAATTGTTGCGGAATGCGGTCGTCGAATAGAGCAAAAACGCAACTGATAATTTGAGAAAATAATAATGAAGATAAAAGAGACACAGATTTTACGTGGAAAACCCCTAAATAATATAGGGTAAAAACCACGGACAAAGGTAGAAGAATTTCACTATGAGAAAATAGGAATTACAACTTCTCTCAATCTAACAAGGAGAAAACAATGACAATTCTCTCTTGATAAAAAGGAGAAAACAACTCTATGAAAACTCTCTAATTTCTCTAGTATTGAGAGGAGGTTAGAATGATTTGGGATGTGTAAGAATGGCAAATGGCTAGGCTATTTATAGTTGAGCTTTAGGGACTAAACTTGTAAATAGCCTAAACTTTAGGGACCAAAATTGTGATTATCCCACTCCACTTTTTTCAACCACTTTCCACCCAATTTCCACCCATTATTTTTGGTCACTTTCGGTGGCACCGAAAGTGGAAAGTGCTTTCAACAGTTATAAATTAGACTTGTTTTTAATAAGTTAATAATACATGGCAGTTAATTTAAGTAAACATAAGTTTATAATTTATTAATACGTAAAATTAATTATGTTAATTATGTATTAAATGATACGGGGTTTTAGTATTAATTTAAGTTAATTACTTATAATTAATACTATTAAGTTACTTATGTATTCTATATATAAATAGCCTTTGAGCTATCCAACAAATAGAGTGTGGAAAATAAAAGAAGAATTTTAATAAAGGTCATCTAATTAACTTTTCTTCTTTTGTTATTTTGTGTTAGTTCACAAATTTATTTTCTAACAAAGTGGCATCAGAGTTAGTAATGGAAAAACGTTCTCTTCCATTCCATTACTTTCTTCTTACGAAAGGCACTATGATAATTGGTCTATTCGTGTAAAAGCAATTCTTGGATCACAAGGTGCTTGGGAGATTGTTTCTAGTGGGTACGAGGTGCCTAAAGATGAAACGTGTAACGCCCCGATTTCGGGCTTGGAAGTTAGTCGGGTTTGGCTAGACGGTTCGGGCGAACCAGTCTAGACTAGTTTCGGGAATAAATTGGTTTAAAATATTTTTAGCGAAATAAAATATTGAAAAATGTCCTAAAATCCTAAAATAATATTTTGAAGGTTTTGGAGAGTTCAATTTGATAAAATTAGACTGATTTAATTGACATTTTGGAAACGGTGACTAAATCGTAAAAATTACAAAATACGTTTTGATGACTAAATTGAAAAGAGTCAAGGCTTAGAATCTTTAGGCAACTATTACACCAATGTATTATCAGCATTTTCCCTTATTTTGAATATTTTTAAAGATTTAATAAAAATGTTTATTAAATGGTTTCAAGAATTTTAAAAAGGCTAAACATTTTCTTATGTAACTTTTCGTTTTCTCTATTTTCTCACCAGCCAAACTAAGATTTCCACATCAAGAAAATGAAGAGTCCATTCATTTGATTCTATTTTTTGATTTCCTAAACTCCATCCATCATTCTTACTTGGATTTCTTGAAGGATTTCATCAACACTATTGCCAAACAAGGGAAAAGCTTGTGTTAAAGGTGAACTTCTTAATTCTCCTCTAATCAAAAGTTCTTTATTAAAATCCCCAAGTTCTTGACTCTAATTGATTTGAGTTATAAATGATGATATCTTGCTTTAATTAAGCTTTAAATGGAGTTAAATTGATGAAATTGGTTGGGTTTCTTTTTAGACTATATTTATCGGGTTTTAGATTGATTTTAATCATAATCTTGATTTTAAATAATGTGGTAAAGTGAGTTTTAATAATAGAATCCTGAAACTAGGTGAATTGCTAGATTTATAGGTTGAAATCTTTGGGATTATGACTTGTTTATGTGGTTTAATGGTTGCTGGTGGTAAAAGGATGTTGAGGTGATGTTTTTAGATGTAAATTGATGTTGTTTAATGGTTAATCTCGTTGGGTGTTGGCTGAAGGTTGTTTAGAGTGTTTTCGTCGATGTTTTTAGTTGATTTCGGATGTCGTTTGCTTGGTTTTTGTTAGAGAAGATTGTAGAGTTAAGTTGCTAGAGGTTTTGATGCAAGAACGTGCATTAATCATATGTTTTGCTTTGGTTAGAAGTAGAAGAGATTGATCCGATGTCTTTGGAAGAGGTCTTGGTTACTCCAGAGGCTTGATATCGCTTCGGCAAGTGGAACGAAACTTTGTCGGTAAGTGAAAATGATTTTAAAGGCTTTTCAAAGGTTTTTAAAGCAAAGTTTGGGGGTTTAAATTAAGCTTGAAATGCTAATCTAAGCTCGGAAATAAGTGTGGAAGATTTTACTCTCGGTTTATCGATTTTTCTATTGTTTTGATTGATCATGCTCATGTTTTAGAAAGAAATTTGTTACCCATTGTTTATGCATGTTTTGAGCATTGAGATTTGATGATTATGATCCCATGAGAATTGATTTATTATTTGAAAGAGTTTATGACTTGTTGAGAAAATGCTATGCATGATTTATGCTTTTAGAAATGGGATGAGACTTGATTTATGTTTGTGCATTGGAAATAGTAGGGTAACATGGTTTAAAATTGTATATTAACAAAGTGATGAGACTTAATATTATCGGATATAATTGGTCGACCAATAGTATGAGAAATGCACTATAATATACAAAATTTGTACGTGAGACAAATTCTTCAGTTACACAATAGGGGTAGATTCTATTATGTTGCGAGTGATAGGGGGAGATTCTATCACCACGGGCAATGGGGGTAGTGCCATCCCGACCGAAGTGAGATAATGGTGAGGGTAGATTTCACCATGTGACTTGATGGGGGTACATTACATCAAGGTGTCCGCATATCATAACTTATATGGATATGAGTAGTGCTATCCAAGGATGGGGGTAGATTCCATCCGTGTCACTTTCAATGCCAATATATGGGATTACATATATCATAGTTTTTAATGGTCTTGTATAATGAGATTTATACATGAAAATTTATTTTGAGATATGTTTTATGATACTCAAGTATGAGAAGCTTGTATGAGATTTGCATTGTGATAAATGCATGAGATTGATGATGCATGTTTTAATAGATGATTATTGATTTTAATTTGGAAGAGTTTTAAGGCATGAGTTGTATATGAGCATGATGATAAGAGATTTTTTTTGAGAAATGAAAGTGCATTGTTGTTGGTTTTTAATCGAGCGACCCTCACTAGGCATGCTTACGCTATCTTTTTCCAACTATGCATAGAAATAGTTTAGTTTTGCCAGCAAGGAATCAAGAGAAGATTCCAAAGGTGCTTCATAGCTCAAGTATAGTTTTACGTTTACTAAATAGTAATAAGTGGTCATGGGAGGATGCCTTAATGTTTTGGGAGGTTGTGTTTTGAAACTCCCTGATTTGTGCAAGTTTTAATTGTCCATTTGGACTTGTAAATGGCCTTTACTTGCCGGTATTTGGTTTGATTTGTGTTTTGGTGTTCAAATGGTCATTTTACATAAGAAGCATGCCTATAGTTTGATAATCATGATGAGTTAATGTTGGAAGCATGCTTTGGTGTTTATTCCCTTTGGATATATGTTTTAAGTGGTTGATTATGTCTTAGTAACATGTTGGAATGGTTTTAGATGAGTTTAAGCATGAAAATCAGCATTTTGGGCATTTCTGGCCTAGGTGTATCGATACAGTCGAAGGTGTATCAATACAGGTATGTGTACTTTTGGACCCCGTATCGATACGGGTGAAGGTGTATCGATACGCCCCCTTGGTTAAAATGGTTCTGGAAAATTTTGTATCAATACGCTATCGGGACTATATCGATATGCCCCCGTGTATCGATACACTATGGAGCCATATCGATACGCCTGGTAGGTAAGTTGGTTATTTAGGTTGTTGAATATTTTGATTTCTTTCGTTTTGGTTCCTGAATGTTATGCAATCAATTGAATAAGTTCGGATAATCAGTTTGAGCTGAAATTTGACATGTGAGCATGAAACATGATTAATTAAATAATGGTAACCTTAATTTCACAATAAATCCTTGTGTTTTTTTTTTATATTTTCAATTTGGTCCCTAATTGCTAAACGGTGTAATCAGAAGTTGATTCGATGCCCGATTGAGTTGAGATTTCACTTGATGAATGTATGATCACCTTAGGAAATAATAAGAGCATCTAGACAAGATAAAAGAAAAAATATGGTCGTTTATTGAGGTAAATATTCACTTGTTTACTTCAATATTCCCTGTGTAACTCACTCGAGTCGGTAAAATGGTTAGACCGGGTCAAGGGGGTTACAAAATGACCTTGAATCAAGGTCAAAAGGATGCTCTAGAAAAGAATCGAAAGAAGGATCAACATGCCCTTTCGATAACCCATCAATGTTTGGATAACTCGACCTTTGAAAAGGTGGCGAATGCAACAATGTCAAAGGAAGCGTGGGATGTTCTTGGGAAGTCCTTTAAAGGAGTAGAGAAAGTGAAGAAGATTCATCTCCAAACATTAAGAAGTGAATTTGAAGCACTTCGAATGAATGAATCAAAGACCATATTTGATTAATTTTCTAGAGTGCAAGTTGTTGTTAACCAGCTGAAGAGATACTCGAGGTCTGAGTAATTGAAAGATTCTCTGCTCTTTAAATCCAAAATTTGAGCACATTGTTGTTGCTATTGAAGAATCCAAGGACTTGGAAACTGTAACACCCCATTCTCGGCCTGGCCGAGAACCGAGTCGGAAGGTGCTACCTATGAACAGTACAATAATCGACGCGATAAAATTTCAATCAATAAACAACATATGATCAATTTCATATTAATAAAACATTATTGAATATATATCTTAGTCCAATTTACTCTTTATGAAACAATGATTAATCATTTATGACCAATTCGTAGCTATTATAGGATTTATGGACTAAACTGTAAATCCGATAATTTAGGTGTCCTTCGATGCAATTTATTATACCACAATGAAATTCAATATTTTAACAGCAAGTCTTTAAATTTGCATACTATTTGATGTTCATTTACTCATCCAATTGAATCATCCTAAATTCAGTGACCAAACTGTGAACATTGTAAACCTTCAATTTATGTCTTTTAACCAACTTAACTAACCATGTATCGAAACACCTTAATTTCGTTTCAATACGGGTGTATGATGGTGAACCTGGGTTGACTTTGCCCATACCCCGTATCGATACAGGTAGGCCCTATTTAGGTACGGGTTGACTCTCGTTGACTTTGACTATTGACTCGTTCCGATACAGGTTAGGCCCGTATCGAAACAAGGAATTCCAGTGGCAAAACGTTCAGTACAGATTTTTGCTGGTTTTTAGTCAAACTAACCTACCAAACAGTGTTCAAATGAAATGAAACTTTACACACAATGTTTCAATGCTATAAACTATTGGCATGCCAAATTTTATGATCATTCGAATATTTAACACATCAAATTCATCATTAACCCTTGGATTGAACCAAGATAATGGATATGCGAATTCCTACGCCTCGCCAAATTAATGAATGGTCTAGTTCCTCTGCTTCGCCAAATTAATGAATGGTCTAGTCCCTCCGCCTCGCCAATGACCAAGTACAATACACATTCCTCCGCCTCGCCAAATCAATATAGGTCGTAGGCTTAGGACCGTAGTCCACCAGTACACTGAGCTCATGAATTCTATGGCATGCCAATTGTATCCAAGGTTCGTTCAAATCCAAGGTTTCAATGACAATATCCATATTCAATATTCAATGTTATTACTAGTAAACCATGTTTCAGTGTCAATGTCCAATGAATCATTTACAATGTTTCAATAACAATAACTATGTCGATAACAATGCACGATGATGGTGTCAATAACTATGTCCGGTGTTCATTACCAAACTTACCAATACTTACCAATAGATCCGTTTAACAATCCAATGCAACTTTCTTAAAAGAAATGTTAGCTATTTGATCGAAATCAACAATAATGAATTCGGGAAGGCTCTGATAAGTGCCCAAAAGTCCTATACTTTTACCCCTTTTACATGGCAATTATCACTCAATCTACACCCATTTGAGCTGCATTATGGCCCCTAATGTATTGATTTCATCATTTATGCCTTTGATCTTTATATGTTGTTTATTCTATGAAAAAGGTACTGTTTGATGCATGTTTGGAAGTTTTACAGATTTGTACGATGCAAGGGCAGGAGATGTTGTGACGGAAATGAAGAAAAAGGAAGGATGAGGCAGAACTAGCTAGTAACAGACCTTGATTGAGCCAAGCCACAACTGACAGCTTCTACTGAGGGAAGCTGATTTATTAAGAATGAAGCCTTGCGGAGCAGAACCAGTCACAGACCCGAGATGAGGCAGCAGAACGCCATGTCGCGGCAGTGTACTACTCAACCTGCTGGAGGGAAAAACATGCAAAGTGGTAGTCGATTTGTAAAGCTTTAAATGCCAGATTTTTCTACACACTTTGCGTGGCAGTTGGAGCTCTCAAGAGCTCCAAGACGAAAATGTGGAAGGAAGGAAAAAGTTGGACTTTTGGCCAAAAGTGAATAATGTATTAAATTAAAGAGATTCACCTCTTTAATAAAGTTAAGTCCAAGTCCAACTTAACTTCCTCTCCAAGAAGGATTTGTGCCTACACCTTCCTCTATATAAAGGAGGTTTGCTGCCATCATCACTCAATCTACACCCATTTCAGCTGCATTATGGCCTCTCCAAGAAGGATTTGTGCCTAAACCCCTTTTACATGGCAATTATCACTCAATCTACACCCATTTGAGCTGCATTATGGCCCCTCATGTATTGATTTCATCATTTATGCCTTTGATCTTTATATGTTATTTATTCTATGAAAAAGGTACTGTTTGATGCATGTTTGGCACTTTTACAGATTTGTACGATGCAAGGGCAGAAGATGCTGTGACGGAAATGAAGAAAAAGGAAGGATGAGGCAGAACTAGCTAGTAACAGACCTTGATTGAGCCAAGCCACAACTGACATCTTCTACTGAGGGAAGCTGATTTATTAAGAATGAAGCCTTGCGGAGCAGAACCAGTCACAAACCCAAGATGAGGCAGCAGAACGCCATGTCGCAGCAGTGTACTACTCAACCTGCTGGAGGGAAAAACATGCAAAGTGGTAGTCGATTTGTAAAGCTTTAAATGCCAGATTTTCCTACACACTTTGCGTGGCAGTTGGAGCTCTCAAGAGCTCCAAGACGAAAATGTGGAAGGAAGGAAAAAGTTGGATTTTTGTCCAAAAGTGAATAATGTATTAAATTAAAGAGATTCACCTCTTTAATAAAGTTAAGTCCAAGTCCAACTTAACTTCCTCTCCAAGAAGGATTTGTGCCTACACCTTCCTCTATATAAAGGAGGTTTGCCGCCATCATCAGAAAAATATATGACGGAGAAGAGAGACGAGAGAGCTTAGGATTTAGTTTGTGTTTTATTTCCATTCATTATGTTCTAATTTTCCTTAGGGTTAGGATTAGTTTGTTTAGTAGTTGTGTGAAGACTATTGTATTTGTTTAAGTTCTTAATGCAATAAAGTTATGGTTTCCTTATTCTTGGCTTTAATCATTATTGCATACTTATCATGAGAGAGTTTGTGATATTATTCATCTGTTCAATATCGAGAGAGTTGAACTCGCGAAACGAATAAGCACGATTTTCATACCACGTGGTGTTAACTAACTCGACCTAGGGATAGGTTAAGAGTTTCATAGGCTAAAAGAAGCGTGTGATTGGTTGATGTTTATCTTTGGTTTACGCCGGGAGGTATGGTCAAAGTCCATTCATCAACAATGTTTCGAGCTTAGGGATAAGGAGGAGCCATCTAAGGACGCTTTGCAGAACTTAACAACATCTGCCCAAGAGCAAGGGATTTCCGCGGCAGGGACTTAGGTTACAGTCACGACAGTTTTGTGTTGTTGCATTCAAGACAGAGACAAGTCAATAGGATTCCACACTACGACACATTCTAATTCGGCCCATTCTCTCAACTTGATTTTCTCTTTACTTTATTTTCTGGCTTATTTTAGTTTTAGTATTTTAGTTTATTCGAAACAGGCCAACTTATCTGTGTTTTTACTTTATTTTTTTTTTCAGTGCGAGGAAGTAGGATCAAAAGGCTGGCCCAATCCCTGTGGAGACGATACTCGATATACTTATCATTATATTACTTGAGACGTGTACACTTGCACTATTGCGGGGCACTTTTACGCGAGCATCAAGTTTTTGGCGTCGTTGTTGGGGATTGGTAACTTTTTATTTTTATTTTCTTGCACTCTTTTTTTGTTTTAGCACTAATAAAACTTGGTTTTGTTTTGGTGCATGACCAGAGCGAACCCAAGCAGACAATTGCGAGACTTAGATCCAGAAATCGAATGCTCTTACTTAAAGCTTAGACAAAAGATCATAGCCGTAATGTAGGAACCTCTGGGCTGAGGCCTAAACAACAACCAAGGTGCCCTGGTAGATAAAGCCAACAACAACCGAAATGCCAATGGGCGGCAGACTATCCTGGTAGGAGTTGGAGGAAATCCGCGAATACAATTCGCGCCAGTACGAAACCTAATTGCCGGAAACTATCTAGAAGAGGATCTGAACGGACTAAATCCTGGAGTTGTTACACCAGAAATAGAGGTCGTCCACTTTCAACTGAAGCCCGTGATGTTCAACATGATCAATACTATGGGGAAATTTGGCGGCTCAACGATTAAAGATGCCAAACAACACCTCAAATCCTTCCTGTAGATTTGTAATTCGTTTAAAATACATGGAGTACATAAGGATATTTTGAGATTAAAATTGTTCCCCTATTCACTGAGGGATAGGGCAAAAACCTGGCTAAACAGTATTCCTTCAGGATCAATTGGATCCTGGAGTGATTTTATGTCGTGATTTCTTAGCACGTTTTAATCCTACAAATTTAACTGATAAATTGCGTAACGAAATCACTTCTTTTCGACAGGCTGACAATGAATCCATGCACGAGGCTTGAGAGCGATATAGAGAGCTGTTACACAAATGCCCCTTGCACGGATTCCCATTGTGGAAGCAAGTGACTATGTTCTATAACGTTGTCAACACGGGAGCTAGGATGATGCTCGATGCCTCGGAAAACGACATACTCCTAGACAAAGAACCGAAAGAAGCCATGGATATTCTGAACAGGACGACCAAAACGACTATCAGTTCCCAACGACTAGAAGATGAGGAATCCGACACCAACCCACAGTAAATGAAATAGGGTCCTCGGACTCAATTTCATCTCAAATTGCCACCTTGACAAAGCTGGTCATGAACATGAAATCACAAAACAATCATTGGGAGGTCAAGGTAATGGATTTATTCTGTGAAAACTGTGGAGGTAACCATGTTTCTTTTGAATGCTCGCAGAACCCAGAATCGGCCTGCTATGTTGGAAACTTTAATAGAAACAACAACATGATGTCCAACAAATACAACCCAGCCTAGAAAAAGCACCTAAACTTCTCCTGGTGCAACCCCAATAATGCACTTAATCCGCAAAATCAGAATGCTCCAATAGCAAGATTCCAAAAAAACATGCCTCGGCAGAGCATGCCGCAACAGGAACTCATGTCGCCACAACAGCCAATGCAGTCTAGTTCTTTAGAGGACACTTTTCATGCTTTTATGACTCAGACTAGTGCATATATGGCTAACACTGACAAGTTCATAAAAAAGACTGAGATTTTTATGGACATGATGGAGATGAGGCTACAGAACAACGAGGCAACGTTGAAATCCCTGGAAACATAAGTGGGATAAATCGTACAGATTCTGAACACTAGGCCAGCAGGAGGCTTTCCCAACGACACTGAAGCCGCTAAGGGGACATCGTATGAACAGTGCAAAGCTGTAACCACTAAGAGTGGTATCCAACTTAAGGGGCCTCAGAACAAGCAGACAACACATGAGAAACCAAAGGAGTCAACTGTCACAGCACAGTCTAAAGACAACAAGGTCACGACAACAACCAAGAACAATGCTGCGTCGGTAGAACTTGTGGCAGCACCCATGACAAAACCTAGAGACAACATACCAGCTCCACCATTCCCACAAAGGCTAAAACAACAAAAGCAAGAGTACCAGTTTAAGAAGTTCCTGGACATCCTAAGACATGTACACATTAATCTACTTTTGATGGAGGCAATCAATGGGATCCCAAACTATGCCAAATTCCTCAAAGACATCGTGTCAAAGAGGAAAAAGATTGGGGAATTCGAAGTGGTGGTCGTAACAGAGGAATGCATGGCCGCACTACATAACCGAGCTCCACCTAAGCTAAAGGATCCCAGAAACTTTCCCATACCATGCGCAATAGGAAATCACTATGAGGGGAGGGCACTATGTGACCTAGGAGCAAGCATAAACATCATGCCTAAGTCAGTCTTCCAAAAATTGGGGATTGGGATGGCCAGACCTACAACTATAATGCTACAGCTTGCTGATGGATCCCATGTGCAACCTAAAGGGAAAATTGAGGATATACTGGTAAAAGTGAATAAATTTCTTTTTCCTACTGATTTTCTCATTTTAGATTGCGATACAGATGAAAATGCTCCACACATTCTGGGACGGCCATTCCTTTCCACCGGGAGGACGATAATCGATGTTGAAAAGGGAGAGCTAATAATGAGAATCAACGACCAACATTTGAAACTCCACGTACTGAACACAAGGAAACATGTTGAGGATTCAAAAAAAGTCAAGCAATCCAGACCACAAGGAAACCACGCCTCAACAAAGAACAAACCCATCCCACTGTAGAAGCTGTACAATGCCGCGACAAACACATAGGACCCTGCCAGGACAATTACCGCGACACTCTAACGGGAGATCCTGAACACAAGCTGCTACCCCATTCAAGATCACATATCATGCGAGATAAGGAAAAATACACTCTAGGAGATGCATCCACATTCATTCCTTTAGTGCAATAATCTCTTTTTCCCTCTATTTTATTTTTATTTTATTTTTCTAGTTTCAGTTATTTTTTATATTTTTCTTTAGGAATAAAATTTTATTTTATTGTTTATTTTTAGGATGGAGATCAAGAAAGAAAGAGGAGATGAACAAACGACTAGGAGAAAGAACTGTTAGCTGCCTCGGCATTTATCGCGCAATGAGCCACAAGAGCCGCAACGACTAGTTTTTAACAGGCAGGAACCGCAACGGGCAGAAAACAACTAGTAACGGCTAGAAATTGTCACGGTCGAGATTTGCGCTCCAACGACGTTATGTGCCGAAACTCTATATAAAAGTCACTATTCTCCATTATTCTTCACTTTAACATTCTCTTCTACTGCCTTGAAATCTCCAAAGCTTATTACTTTCTTTTACTCTCGAACAACTACTCTAAACTCTTCTTAACTTTTCCAGATGTGTTTGGTTATGCGGTGCTCGATTCCTTCAAACGTTCTTGCTCGCCAAGTGGTGGAGAAGTTGAATTTTGGGTGAAAGAGGCGTGGACGCTAAAATGAATAAAGACAAGATGATTTATAGTGGTTCAACCTTCTAACCAAGGTCTACATCCACTACCTTAGCTTCCCACTAAGGATTTCCAATCAATCCATTATTGATTTGTCCCCTTTTCTAGGCTTAGGAGGAAACCCTTACAAACCGATCAAGCTTTCTACCCAAAGCCTTGATCAAACCCTCTTTACAAAGAGATAAAAATAAGCAAACTCAAATCCCTCTAATAGGTATTTGTTTGCACAAATAAGCTCTCACCCAATCCTAAAACACTTTAGCAAATATAACAATTTTGGCTCACTAGTGTTTTTCTATACAAGGAATTGTCAATTAAGCACTAAGACACATTTTGATCATATGTTGTATTACAATTGAAGCATTAACCATTACTAGATGCTTCGAGGTCCCTTTTATACTCCTCTTTGAGTTTGTATCTGTTACTAGCCGTTGGGGTTGAATTGGAGCCGTTGGAGACTTTATTTCCCACCATAAATGCATTTCTGCAACATTCTGTTTCGAAACGCCCGACCCTGTTTCAAAACACTCTTGAAATAGAAAGAGTCGTTGCAGTCTGATACATTACTCATTTCGGAACGCCCTTGGCCGTATCGAAACGACCATATCGAAACACTTGTCCCCGTATCGAAACACCCTACATTTAAAAGGTAGTTGGGAAATAGTCGTTGGAGGTTTATTATCGTTGAGGTCAATGCCACATAGGTGTATCGAAACGGGAGTGGCCGTATCGAAACGCTATGCAAAAATCTCACCCAGATTAAAGCATGTTTCGCAACCGACAGGGCTGTATCGAAACGTTTTGCCACTATTGATGCGTGTAAAAGAGTCCTATTAAATTGGAGCGCAAGTGTACACATGTGTCAAGTTATAGTATAAAAGATATCGTCTCCACATGGATTGAGACAACTTCAGAATTAATTTTCCTGCACAAGAAAAATAAAAACACAGATAATTGGTAATTGGTTGGATTGAAGTAAAACTAAAGTAGACAAGGGAAATAGAGGAGGAAATCAGATTGATAAAGTAGGTTGATATTGATTTGTTCCGTAGTGCAGGTATTGCACTGTTCAGAGGACTTCTGTTGCTTATGTCGTCGAGCCTGTCGCGGCAGAGGTCTGTTGTTGTCGCAGCAACGATCAACAACTCTGTTACTTCATGTTCGGCAAGAACCCCTGTTGTGACTTGTTCTATCCCTAGGTCCAAGTTATGTTGGGGAACACGCCTTGGATGATACCCCCGGCGTGAATCGAAGGATGAACACCGATGTTTGTGAATTCTTCTTTAGCCGGTTAACCTTGTACCTATCCCTAGGCCAAAATAGTTTAACCATAAACTGGAAAATTGTATTTACTCCTTTCTTATACTTAACTCTCCCGATATTAAGGAGATAGATAACCTCACAATGCTATCCCGATAGTCTTATGAGATGTTGAAACCAGAGTAAATAAACTTGAAGTTTTATTGATTGAACAGAAAAACCTAAGAAACAGTTTAACCCTTACAACTACTTTACAAGATCAACCCTTAGCCCTGGGGAAGGTTTAGAATATGATGAAGAAGAGAACAGCTAGGGTTTATGATGTAAGACAGCTAGGAGCTAGGTTTTCTTCCCTTGTCGAAATACAACCATATATATAGGCCTTGGGTGTAAGCTTCCTTAGGGGCCAAGAATACTAGTTTGAATTAAAGTACAACTTATTTAAAGACTAAATCTCTAAATAAATGTCCCTTAGTTTGCCCTATCTTCTTGCTTTGACTTTCTCCTCAAACTTTGGGCAAGGCCTTCCTTGTGCTTCTGGGCTCCAAAAATTATGCAAGCGGTCTACAAAAATCAGGCTTGAAATCCTCTATCAGTCAAACTCCACTTCGCATTGTCCATCTCTGTTGTCTTCACTGTCGCCACTTCTGTCACGACAGTAGTCACGACAATGATGTAAGAGGCAGTATTCTTCAACCTTTCACTCCAGCTCTGCAGTTATCTTCTGTTCCTCTGCTGCCATGGATGCTGCCACGACAGCCAGGTACCTGCAAGAATTGATCGAAATCAGCAGCATCTGTGCAATAAGTATCCATATGTGATGTTTATGCAAAATCTATCCTAAAATGCAACTAAACATGCTTGTGTGCATCAATAATATGGGTAAATGAGGGTTAAAATATATAACATTTATGCACTCAACACACCCCCAAACTCAAGTTATTGCTTGTCCTCAAGCAATTGCAATCTAACTAAGAATGAAACTTTTTGGTTATGGCTTAACTTAATGAACAACCAATACCTACATCACCTTCACCATCAAGATCAATACCTTTTCGAATATTTATGGATTTATCCGGAGCAATACTATAATTCTTGTGTGAGTGTGTGCAAGTTTTGTGAACAAATATTAGCCTAGACTCTTTAGCAACCAGAATAGTTACTTAACTTACTTGAGTTTTACTTCAAAAATAATTCTTAACTAGAGCCAATTTCGGGCACCTCTAGTTTTCTTCTAAACTTTGTCTATTTCTACTAGAGCCGGTTTCGGGCACCTCTAGTTTAATTTCCTAGAGCCAGTGTTAGGCACCTCTAGGAGTACTTCTAGTTATTTTCCTAGAGCCAGTGTTAGACACCTCTAGGAGTAAACTGAATCTAAGTTTTATTTCTAACTCAAGTGGCTAAGCTTCCTATTCTAAGTTTACTAACAAAGTCTTAACAACATATAAGTCACAAAGGTGTTTTTAAGAGTTCAGAACTATAGTAAGGCTCTAAATACTTCCTAAAACATTCTAAAGTTACTGTCACGACAGTGAATACCACAATAGATAAAAGAAGTTCAAAAAAACTTAAGCCAATTTTTTTAGACACAAAAATAAATAGTAATGAAACACAAAATATGATAAGTTCATTAATAAAAGGAGGACTGCCTACCCCCAAACTCGAGGGTTGCATTGTCCTTAATGCATGACAAACAGAAATATAATAAAAAAATCACAAATTTCAAATAGAGGCACAGACGACAGAAAGAGTAATAAAACCTAAGTTGAAGTTCTGTCGTCACTGCTATCGTCTATGTGGAGCTGTCGGCGGGCAGTTTCTTTTATAGCGGAGGCTGGCTTTGTGGTTGGAGAGGAGGAGGCTACCTTCTTCTTTGCCTCTCGAGGTGGCTGGATTCTGGTAGGTGAAACTTTTGGAGCTTTGCCCAGAATGTCAAGCTCACTGTCACTTTTGCTGCTGCTTCTGTTGCTGTCTCCACTGTCGCGGCAGGGTCCCTCTACATCGATGTCAAGCTTCTTTTTCTTCATAGGAGGGAAGTCATTTGCTATTTGGCGGACAACAGAAGGTTCAAAGTCTGAGTCATCCTGCCAGACTGATGAGGAGGAGAAACCTTCAAAATATTTTGGGTCGGTTTCTGGCAGTGGTTCCTTTCTCTTGGCTCCTCGAAGAGTAACCTAGGGGGTGCAGACCTTCTGTCGTCGGGTCCTGCCATGGCAGATGGCGAGGCGGAAGCATCTGTCGGTGTGGCCGTCTTGGGAGAGGTGATAGGTGATGGGGCAGAGAGAAGGTTTTCTAGAAAATGAGGGAACTGCACATTGGGATAATTAAGTTCAACTTTAATGAAATTTACCGTATCAGTATGGAAGTCCCTCATATACTCCATGTAGCCTTTCTGTCGTGGCAGAAGGGTCGATGTATGTTATTGGTGTGGCTGCCTTTAGCTCCATCAGGCTGTAGAGATTCTGTTGTATCCACCCATTGCCTTAGATCTTGACATCCTCTTCAATCTCGGGGACGTTGTTGGCTCTACAAAGGGCTGTGATCAAGTAAGGGAAGAAGAGGGGGCCCTTATCCTTTAGTGCGCACTCGAAAATGCCATCGAGGATGTATTTCCCCACATTGATCTTTCGTTCGTTGAGAATGGAGTGAACGAGGGCTAGCCTTTGTCTATCCACTGTCGTGTTGTGAGATGTGGGCATGAGGCGTTTCTTCACGAAGTGGTTCCATAGCTTGGCAGCGGGCGTGAGTTGAGTCCTTCGAACCATCCACCGATGTTTTGGGTCGTCGTTCCAGCTGGTGCCTTCTTTGGTGAGGTCTGCCATGGTGTTGTCGTAGTCTGCCGGCGACAGATTGCTGATAAACCTTTTGTGTGCATCTTCCTTCCTGACCACATACATGCCATACAAAGAATTTATGTAGGCTGGTTCTAATTCGATTGTCTTACCCCTGATGGTGACCTGAGAGGTGTCCTTAGAGGTGACGACAGCATAGAATTCTCGGACGAGGGTGACATTCATCTCCTCGGGTTGTTCAGCAAACATCTGCCATTTCAGGCCGATGATTCTTTTGGCAATGAATCCTTCTAGACCCAGATCTCCGGTCTTCTTCAAGTAAGTAAAGCCCTTTTCCTCCCACATTTCTCTTTTCTGAAAAGACTCGTAGTATCTTTTCTTCGTTTCTGCTGAGGCGAACCTTCTTCGATTTCTACTATGTGTAGGAGTGGAGACTGCCGCGGCAGAGGTGGAGGCTGCACTTTTTCGGGTTGATCTCATTGTCATCGTAAGGGTACTGTAGAAACAAAAGGAAAGAAAATACTGAAAGCTAAAAAAAATATTCGGAAACAGAGTAGAGAGAGTAGAATGAAGGTGAAAAATGAAATGGGAGTGAGGGTTTATATAGAAAGAGATTTTTGCCCGTTGAATTTGTAACGGTTGGCGTGAAAAATGGAGCCAGCTGTCACGCGGTTTCCTGACACGTCTGTTACACGTTTTCGTGTTTTTCCCGTGTCTGCCACGACAGCGGGTGATAGGCTGTCTTTGCGTGTTTGTCACGACAGCTGGTGAATGGCTGTCACGACAGCTTTGTTACCATTGAGCTCTCTCTTGGGCTTCTTGGGATGAGGTGAATGTGATGGGCTGCTTCATTCCTTCTCTTTCCTCTGTTTCTTTTATTTGCCTGAAACTAAAATAAACTAATATTAAATTCCTACTTCCTAAAGCAATAAAAATAAAAAAATAAAATAAAATTAAACTAAGTTAAATTAGGGATGCCTTGAGGGGCATCTCCTAATGTAACCACATCCTGTTCTCTTGGGGTTTCAGTCCCCTTATAGTGTTTGAGTCTCTGTCCATTGACTTTGAATTGGTGCCCGTCCTTGATAGATCTTATTGTGATAGCACCATGGGGAAAAACATGAACTGCCTGAAAGGGTCCAGAGCATCTAGACTTTAGCTTCTCTGGGAAGAGCTTCAACCTGGAGTTGAACAACAACACCTTTTGGCTTGGTGTGAACTGTCGTGGCAGAAGTTTTCTGTCGTGCCACTTCTTTGTCTTGTTCTTATAGATTCTGGCGTTATCGTAGGCCATGGCTCGAATTTCTTCAATTTCATTTAAATCCAACAGCCTTTTCTGTCATGCTCTATCCCAATCCATGTTAACTGTCTTAATAGCCTAGTATGTTTTATGTTCTATTTCGACAGGTAGGTGGCAAGTTTTTCCATAGATGAGTCGGTAAGGTGACATTCCCAATGGTGTTTTGAATGCAGTCATGCCCATAATGCATCATTCAAGTGAAGAGACCAGTCCTTCCTAGTTGGCTTAACCATCTTTTCCAGAATGTTCTTCACTTTTCTATTGGAGATCTCAGCCTGCCCATTGGTTTGAGGGTGATATGTTGTTGCGATTCTGTGTTTCACTCCATACTTCTTCAATGCATTATCAATCACCCTATTGTCAAAATGCTTACCCTCATCACTAATGATTGCCCTTGGGATGCCAAACCTGGTGAAGACGTGTTTGTGTAAAAATCTTTGAACGATTTTGGCATCATTCTTTTGTGTAGAGATGGCTTCTACCCACTTGGACACATAATCCACTGCCAGCAGTATATACAGGTTCCCACAAGAAGCTGGGAATGGTCCCATGAAGTCGATTCCCCAAACATCGAAAATTTCGACTTCGAGAATGTTCTGCGGGGGCATCTCATTCCTTTTAGAGATGTTTCTTGTCCTTTGGCACTTGTCACAACGCTTGTAAAAGGATTGTGCATATTTGAACAATGTAGGCCAAAAGAAACCAGACTGCAGAACTTTACAGCAGTTTTGTTTCCTCTAAAGTGTCCTCCATAAGGAGCATCATGGCAATGGTGGAGTACTTCTTCCTGTTCATCCTTTGGTATGCATCTCTTGATAATCTGATCTACACAGTGCTTAAATAGAAGAGGTTCGTCCCAATAATAATGTTTTGCATCATTTTGGAACCTCTTCCTTGCTTGGTAGTTAAGTTTAGAAGGTAATAAACCACTAACAAGATAGTTTACTATGTCAGCATACCAAGGAACTTCAGAAGACTTACCTGTCACCATGGTTGTCGCGGTGGTGCTTATGGAAGTGAATAACTGCTCATCTGGGAAAGTCTCTTGTATGTTAACCTTGTTTTTATCTTGATCATTTCCCATCTCTAGTCTTGACAAGTGATCAGCTACTTGGTTTTCTATTCCCTTTATGTCTTTGATTTCTATATCAAATTCTTGCAGCAGCAGAATCCAACGTATCAATCGTGGTCGTGCATCCTTCTTGCTGAACATGTATTTTATTGCTGAGTGATCCGTATGAACCACCACTTTTGTTCCAAGTATGTATGGTCTGAACTTGTCAAAGGCGAATACCACAACTAGCAACTCCTTCTCTGTTGTGGTGTAGTTTATCTGAGCATCGTTTAAGGTCTTGCTGGAATAGTATATTACGTGGAAGAGTTTCTTCTCCCGCTGCCCTAGTGCTGCCCCTACAGCATAGTCACGGGCATCACACATTATCTCGAACGGTAAACTCCAGTCCCGTGGTTGTACTATTGGGGCTGTTACCAGCTTCTCTTTCAGTGTCTTGAATGCTTCAGCACATTCCGTATTGAAATCAAAGGCCTTATTCTGTTCCAACAAAAGACACAAAGGTTTAGTAATCTTAGAAAAAATTAGCAATAAACCTACAATAAAAACCTGCGTGTCCTAAGAAACTCATAATGCCCTTGATTGTGGTGGGTGGCGGCAGTTTTTCGATGACTTTGATTTTGGCTCTATCCACTTCTATGCCACGGCAAGAGACTTTGTGTCCCAACACTATGCCCTCATTTACCCTAAATTGGCATTTTTCCCAGTTTAGTACAAGATTTGCCTCTTCACACCTTTCAAGCACTTTCTTTAAATTGCCTAGGCAGTTGTTGAAGCTGTCTCCAAAGACGGAAAAGTCATCAATGAAGATCTCCAGGAAATTTTCCACCGTATCAGAAAATATTGCCATCATACACCGCTAAAAAGTTGCTGGTGCATTACACAGTCCAAATGGCATCCTCCTAAAGGCGTATGTTCCATAGGGGCATGTGAAGGTTGTCTTCTCCTGGTCCTCTGGTGCAATGGCTATTTGGTTATAACCTGAATAACCATCAAGGAAACATTAGTAAGGTTTTCCCGCCAATCTATCTAGCATTTGGTCAATAAAAGGTAAGGGGAAATGGTCCTTCCAGGTAGCTTTATTAAGCTTCCCGTAGTCCATACAAACCCTCAAACCGATCACAGTCTTGGTTGGGATTAGCTCATTATCCTTGTTGGTTACGACAGTTATTCCTCCCTTCTTGGGTACGCATTGCACGGGGCTCACCCACTTGCTATCCAAGATGGCATAAATAATTCCAGCGTCAAGCCACTTGATAATTTCCTTTCGCACCACCTCTCGCATATCTTCGTTTAGTCATCTCTGAGCATCTATCGTCGGCTTATGATCATCTCCAAGAGGATTTTATGCATGCAAATTGCCAGACTGATGCCCTGGATATCGGCAATGGTCCATCTGATTGCCTTCTTATACTGTTGTAGCATACTGATTAGCTGTTGTTCCTGTTCTTGCATCAACTTAGAAGAGATGATTACGGGCAACGTATCATTGAGACCAAGAAAAACATATTTAAGCTGCCCTGGAAGGGGTTTAAGATCTAAAGCAGGCGGCTGATCTATGGAAGGCTTTTGAATCATATGTTCACTAGATGTATAGTTCAAGTGTTCAAAGAAGTTACCTGGACGCATGCCTATCCAATTTACCTCCTCAGGACCTTCAGAGTCAGAGGTGTCATTGTCCGAGGAGTTGCTGTCACTAGTGCTGTCGTGGCATTCTTCTAGGTGGTTGTGGCGACAGTGACCAATTTGTCTATCGTGACAGCTTGATCTGATGCAGGGTTGGTCTAAAATTACCTCTGATATTAACTTACATTCTTCATGTACATCAGCTTGTTTCATGGCCTGGAGAACATTTAGTTTTATCTGCTGGTCATTGACTCTCACAGTCAGTTCTCCCTTCTCTACATCGATCACTGTTCTGCCTGTGGCTAGGAAGGGCCGCCCTAGGATGATCGGTGCATTCTCGTCTGCTTCACAATCTAGAACAAGGAAGTCAACGGGAAATATGAATTTATCCATTCTTACCAGAATGTCTTCAATTTTTCCTTCCGGCTGCACGTAAGAGCGGTCTACCAATTGCAGCATGACTGTTGTGGGTCTTGCTTGTCCAATACCTAATTTCTGAAAAACAGATTTGGGCATTAGATTAATATTAGCTCCAAGATCACAAAGTGCCTTACCCACATACTGATCACCGATTATGCATGGTATAATGAAACTCTCAGGATCCTTCTTCTTTGGGGGTGTACGGTTATGTATGATTGCCATACAACCTTCTGTCATGACTACAGTTTCAAACTCCCCAAGTCTGGATCTCTTGGACATTGCATCTTTAAGGAACTTTGCATAATCAGGCATCTGCTTAATGGCCTCTAACAACGGAATATTAATATGTACTTGCTTAAAAACATCATAGACCTTCTTAACCTGGTACTTCTGTTTTTGTTTTTTCCACCGCTGTGGAAAAGGGGGTAGAGGATGGCAATCTTCGAGACGTCCTTCACATGGAATTCGGATCTGAGGAGGCTCACATTCTTCGATTTCTTCTGTCGTCTCCTCCAATTCTTCTGCTGTCATGGCAGGGGTGGCGACAGCAGGTTGCTTCAAGTTTGTCGGGGCAGTGTCATCGGCAGGTGTCTGTAAGGTCGGTTCCTTACTAGATGTCTCTTTAATTTTCAGCCCTTGTAGCTGTTTCCCACTTCTCGTTGTTATGGCTTTACACTGCTCGTGTGTGGGTTTTCTAGTGACCTCAGTATCACAAGGGAATCCTCCATTCTGTCTAGTGTTGATGAACTGAGCTACCTAACCCATCTGTGTCTCTAGAGACTTCAAAGTGTCCTCATGGTTTGTCATTCTCATCTCTGTCTTATCCATGAATGTTTCAGTCTTCTTGACAAAGTGATCCATGTTAGCCATATATGCTCCAGTTTGAGACATAAAAGCTACTAGGGTTTGTTCCAATGTACTTGTGGATGATGTCAGCTACTGTTGTGGCTGCTGTCGTGATAGTATTCTGGGGGGGCTCCTTGGTTCTGATTATTCTGGACATGAGGATTCAAGGCATTTTCTGGATTACTCTAGGAAAATTTAGGGTTCTTTCTCCAATTCGGGTTGTAATTGTTGGAGTCGTAGCCTTTATTCTTGTTGAATTTCCAACATACATTCCCGTTTCCAGTTGTAGGGGACACTCCTCTGTACTGTGGTTTCCACTACAATTTTCACACATCTCCTCGGCAGAAAACACCGCCTTAGATTCGTTCTTCCGCTGCAGGTTTTTAACTACCTTGGTGATGTATGCTAACTGGGTTCTCACCGAATTGTCAGATTCGTGTTCCTTGACAGATATGCCTCGTCTTCCTTCTCTTCATTCCGTGGGGAACTGTTCGTCGTTCTTTGCCAACCTTTTCAACACAAGCATTGTATCTTCTGGCTCTTTATCTAGTAACAAACCATTGGCTGCAGAACCTATCCTCATTCGAGTGGGTGCATTGGCGGCATTGTAGAATTTGACGACCTGGTTCCATACAGGGAATCCGTGCATCGGGCAGTTTCGTAAGAGAATTGTAAAATGATCACATGCCTCATGCATTGGTTCGTCATCTTCCTGTTGAAAAGTAGCAAATTCGTTACGCAATCTTTCAGTTAAAAGAGAAGGATTAAAACGAGAGAGGAATCACGACAAAGATATGCCCAAGTTCTTATTCAACCCGACGTTAACTTATTCCACCAGGTTTTTGCTCTATCCCTCAATGAATAGGGAAATAGTCGGAGTCTCAGCACTTCCGGGCTTATTCCTAGTTTTCTGAATGATCCACAGATCTCCTGGAAGGTTTTCAAATGTTTACGTGCATCCTCTGTAGCAGAACCACCAAATTGTCCGGCTGAATTTATCATGCTGAACATCACAAGTTTTAGTTCAAAGTGTTCAGCTTCCACATCTGGCATTGTAGTTTGTAGTTCAACTTGATCATTATCCATATATTCTCGGCAAGTCTGTCGTGCTACCGGGGCAGTAGGAGGTTGTCGGTTGTCTTGAGCATAAGCAGGAGGATTAACAATAACCTTGGGGTTGTTGTTATTGTTGTTGTTAATTACCCCAATTGCCTTGTCGTTCGTTCTCCATTGCTTCAAATCTTTCCTCAAGATAGCGGTTTCTTTCTATCAAGAGTCGGGCTTGGTTCCTGAGATGGTACATACGATCGATTTCCGGGTCTAGTTTGTATTCAGGATCTTTATCGCGTCTCGATCTGCGCATAAGCAAAAGAAAACAACCTTGTGAAAAGCATAGGGAAATATAACAACTAGAAATAGAAAAGAAATAAAAATAAAAGGTGCAGTAACTAAAGGTAAAGGTATGTTGCCAATCCCCGGCAACGACGCCAAAAACTTGATGCGTGTAAAAGAGTCCTATTAAATTGGAGCGCAAGTGTACACCCGTGTCAAGTTATAATATAAAAGATAGCGTCTCCATAGGGATTGGGACAACTTCAGAATTAATTTTCCTGCACAAGAAAAATAAAAACACAAATAATTGGTAATTGGTTGGATTTAAGTAAAACTAAAGTAGACAAGGGAAATAGAGGAGGAAATCAAATTGATAAAGTAGGATGGTATTGATTTGTTCCGTAGTGCAGGTATTGCATTGTTCAGAGGACTTCTGTTGCTTATGTCATCGAGCCTGTCACGGTAGAGGTCTGTTGTTGTCGCGGCAGTGATCAACAACTCTGTTACTTTAAGTTCGGCAAGAACCCCTGTTATGACTTGTCCTATCCCTAGGTCCAAGTTCTGTCAGCGAACACGTCTTGGATGATACCTCCCGGCGTGAATCGAAGGATGAACACCGATGTTTGTGAATTCTTCTTTAGCCGCTTAACCTTGTACCTATCCCTAGGCCAAGATAGTTTAACCATAAACTAGAAAACTGTATTTACTTCTTTCTTATACTTAACTCTCCCGATATTAATTAAATAGATAACCTCAAAATGCTCTCCCAATACTCTTATGAGATGTTGAAACCAGAGTAAAAAAACTTGAAGTTTTATTGATTGAACAGAAAAACTTAAGAAACAGTTTAACCCTTACAACTACTTTAAAAGATCAACCCTTAGCCCTGTGGAAGGTTTAGAACATGATGAAGAAGAGAACAACTAGGGTTTATGATGGAAGACGGCTAGAAGCTAGGTTTTCTTCCTTTGTCGAAATACAAGCATATATATAGGCCTTGGGTGTAAGCTTCCTTAGGGGCCAAGAATACTAGTTTGAATTAAAGTACAACTTATTTAAAGACTAAGTCTCTGAATAAATGTCCCTTAGTTCGCCTTATCTTCTTGCTTTGACTTTCTCCTCAAACTTTGGGCAAAACCTTCCTTGTGCTTCTGGGCTCCAAAAATTATGCGAGTGGTCTACAAAAATCAGGCTTGAAATCCTCTATCAGTCGAACTCCACTTCGCATTTTCCATCTCTGTTGTCTCCACTGCCGCCACTTTTGTCACGACAGTAGTCACGAAAGTGATGTATGAGGCAGTTTTCTTCAACCTTTCAATCCAGCTCTGAAGTTATCTTATGTTCCTCTGCTGCCTTGGATGCTGTCACGACAAGTACCTGCAAGAATTGATCGAAATCAACTGCATCTGTGCAATAATTATCCATCTATGATGTTTATGCAAAATCTATCCTAAAATGCAACTAAACATGCTTGAGTGCATCAACAATATGTGCAAATGAGGGTTAAAATATAGAACATTTATGCACTGAACAACTGTAAAGACCCGTATCGAAACACCTAGGGGCGTTTCGAAACGCCTGGATGGTTTTGTTGAATTTGGCTTTGAAAACATATAAAACCTTTTAAAATATCCCATAAACATAGTTTCAAATTGTTTGGACTTTAGAAATGGTTTTGAATTCTTTTTAACTTTGTCCAAAACATTTTTCAATTATTATATCAAAATATTAGTTCTACAATCTCCCCCTTTTTGATATAATAAAACCAACTTGAAAAATTGTTTGAGATTCTCCCCCTTTAAGTTTAAAAATGTGAATAAAAGATGAAAAATTGAAAAGTAAGTAAAGCTCCCCCTTATTCATTTAAAGATACAATTTTTCAAACCAAACTCTCCCCTTTTTTGTTATATAAAAAAGATTTCAAAAAGACATTAAGTTCAAAATAACTCAAAGCATCATCAATGTTAGTCCAACATATGTCATAATCTAGTTGAAAATAAAAAATAAATCAAATTAAATAAATAAAACAACTAGATTTTTACCACACTTGAACACAAGGGAAGATGTGAAGTCTTCCTTCTTCAAGTATTTTTTCCTTGTGTGCATGGAGCTCCCCCTCAATGTTTGACTTGTTGATCAATCTCCATCACACCTATCATAAGACAATCAAGTAATTTTTGGTATCCAAATTGCTTTGGATCCATAGACGTTAGTAGCACAAAATTTAGTCCCCTTAAGAATCCATTTTTCAATTTCATCCCCTTTTGTTGAAGTACTTAATCCTTTTGGGACCCAAATACTTCTAAAAACTTTACCATTTACAAATCTAGGGGCACTAGATTGTCTTACATAAAAATTTTATTTTCCAACATTATTTTTCTTTTCAAGCTCTTTGGAAATCAAATCTTTTTCTTCTTGAACTTTATGAAGCAAATTTTGTAAATCAAAACATTTTTGTTCAAACTCTTCGAGTTTTGCTTCAAGTTCAATTTTGGTATTAGAAATCAAGTCATTTTGAATTTTGAAATTTGAAATCACTTTCTTGTTTTTCAAAATGTGATTTTTAAATTCTAAAACCAAATCGTCATAGGCATCTTGTAATTCATCAAAAGAATATGAACATGAAGTAGATGAATTAGAAGTTACCCTTGAATCTTTTTCGATGGCCATAAGGCAAAGGTTGGCTTGTTCATCATCGGTGGAGTCTTCATCACTCTAAGTAGCCACATATGCCTTCTTCTTATGGCTTGAAATGCTTGCCCTCTTCTTCTTCATGGATTCTCGTTCAAGCTCTTTCAAGGCTTTCTTCATATAAGGGGCACACTTCTTGAAGAGATGAACTATCTCTTCTTCTTCATCCTCTTCTTCACTTGAATTTACGTGATGACATGTGGAGGATTTGAGAGCAATGGCATTTGTGTTGATGCCAAGCCCTTTGAGCTTCTTCTTCCTCATAGCTCTAATTTCTTCCCTCTTCTTCTCCTCTTCTTTTTTTCTTCATGATTTGGTGAGTGAGAAGTGACCCCATGAGCTCATCAAGCTTCAAAGTTTTGAGATTCTTGGCTTCGATGATGGCGGTCCTTTTTGAGTCTCATTACTCGGGAAGGGAGTAGATGAGCTTTCGAACAAGATTCTCTTCCGGGATGGCTTCTCCAAAACCTTTGAGTCCATTGGTGATGGTGGAGAACCTATCGAACATCTTCTCAATGTTCTCTTCCGAGTCCATTTTGAAGTTTGCATACTCTAGGTTGAGGAGCCCGATCTTGGTCTCCTTTACTTTGTTTGTCCTCTCGTATGTAACTTCGAGCTTATCTCAAACTTCCTTGGCACTATTGCAAGAAGACATCTTCTCGTAGATGTTGAGGCTAAGTGCATAAAACATGAAGTGCAAAGCCTTACAGTTTAGCTCCATCTTCTTGCGGTCGTCGGCACTCCACTCCGCCTTGCTTCTTTGTGGTACGAACGGGCCATCTTCTATGATATCCCAAAGCTTGTAGTCTTTGGATTTGACAAAGAATACCATCCTCGTTTCCAATAAGCATAATTGGTCCTGTCGAAGAAAGGCGGTTTGTCGATGGGTTGTGCCATTAAGCCGGTTGTTTGAAAATTTGATCGAGCTTGCCGGATCTTCTCAATATGTTAATCCTCTTCAATTGAGCCAAGCTCTGATACCAATTGTTGGGTTATGTGGTGCTCGATTCCTTCAACCGTTCTTGCTCACCAAGTGGTGGAGAAGTGTAATTTTGGGTGAAAGAGGTGTGGAAGCTAAAATGAATAAAGAAAAGATGATTTATAGTGGTTCAAACTTTTAACCAAGTTCTACATCCACTACCTTAGCTTCCCACTAAGGATTTCCAATCAATCCACTATTAATTCGTCCCCTTTTCTAGACTTAGAAAAAAAACCCTTACAAACCGATCAAGCTTTCTACCCAAAGCCTTGATCAAACCCTCTTTACAAAGAGATAAAAATAAGCAAACTCAAATCCCTCTAATAGGTATTTGTTTGCACAAATAAGCTCTCACCCAATCCTAAAACACTTGAGCAAATATAACAATTTTTGCTCACTAGTGCTTGTTTATACAAGGAATTATCAATTAAGCACTAAGACACATTTTGATCATATTTTGTATTAAAATTGAAGCATTAACCATTACTAGATGGATGGACGTCCCTTTTATACTCCTCTTTGAGTTTGTAGCCGTTACTAGCCGTTGGGGTTGAATTGGAGCCGTTGGAGACTTTATTTCCCACCATAAATGCAGTTCTGCAACATTCCGTTTCGAAACACCCGACCATGTTTCGAAACATCCGACCCTTTTTCGAAACACTCTAGAAATAGAAAGAGTCATTGCAGTCTGATGTAGTACTCGTTTTAGGAATGCCCTTGGCCGTATCAAAACGGCCGTATCGAAACGCTTGTCCCCGTATCGAAACGCCCTGTATTTAAAAGGTAGTTGGGAAATAACCGTTGGGGGTTTATGATTGCTGAGGTCAATGCCACATAGGCGTATCGAAACGGGAGTGGCCGTATCGAAACGCTATGCAAAAATCTCACCCATATTAAAGCCCGTTTCGAAATAGACAAGGCTGTAACGAAACGTTTTGCCACTATAAAGACTCGTATCGAAACACCTAGGGGCGTTTCGAAACACCTGGATGGTTTTGTTGAATTTGGCTTTGAAAACATATAAAACCTTTTAAATATCCCATAAACATAGTTTCAAATTGTTTGGAATTTAGAAATGGTTTTGAATTCTTTTTAACTTTGTCCAAAACATTTTTCAATTATTTTATCAGAACATTAGTTCTACAATCTCCCCCTTTTGATATAATAAAACCAACTTGAAAATTATTTGGGATTCTCCCCCTTTAAGTTTAAAAATGTGAATAAGAGATGAAAAATTGAAAAGTAAGTAAAGATCCCCCTTATTCATTTAAAGGTACAAATTTTCAAACCAAACTCTCCCTCTTTTGTTATATCAAAAAGAATTCAAAAAGACATTAAGTTCAAAATAACTTAGGATGTTTTAAAAAGATTAAAAAATGAGAATTTGGTTTTAAAAATGGCTCCCCTTACTCAAAGCATCATCAATGTTAGTCCAACATATGTCATAATCTAGTTGAAAATAAAAAATAAATCAAATTAAATAAATAAAACAACTAGATTTTTACCACACTTGAACACAAGGGAGGATGTGAAGCCTTCCTTCTTCAAGTGTTCTTCCTTGTGTGCTTGGAGCTCCCCCTCAATGTTTGACTTGTTGATCAATCTCCATCACACCTATCATAAGACAATCAAGTAATTTTTGGTATCCAAATTGCTTTGGATCCATAGACGTTATTAGCACAAAATTTAGTCCCCTTAGCATTTCATTTTTCAATTTCATCCCTTTTTGTTGAAATACTTAGTCCTTTTGGGACCCAAATACTTCTAAAAACTTTATCATTTACAAATCTATGGGCACTAGATTGTCTTACAAAAAAATTTTATTTTCCAACATTATTTTTCTTTTCAAGCTCTTTGGAAATCAAATCTTTTTCTTCTTGAACTTTATGAAGCAAATTTTGTAAATCAAAACATTTTTGTTCAAACTCTTCGAGTTTGCTTCAAGTTCAATTTTGGTTTTAGAAATCAAGTCATTTTGAATTTTCAAATTTGAAATCACTTTCTTGTTTTTCAAAATGTGATTTTTAAATTCTAAAACCAAATCGTCATAGGCATCTTGTAATTCATCAAAAGAATATAAACATGAAGTAGATGAATTAGAAGTTACCATTGAATCTTCTTTGATGGCCATAAGGCAAAGGTTGGCTTGTTCATCGTCGGTGGAGTCTTCATCACTCCAAGTAGCCACATATGCCTTCTTCTTATGGCTTGAAATGCTTGCCCTCTTCTTCTTCATAGATTCTCGTTCAAGCTCTTTCAAGGCTTTCTTCATGAAAGGGACACACTTCTTGAAGAGATAAACTATCTCTTCTACTTCATCCTCCTCTTCACTTGAATCTACATGATGACATGCGGAGGATTTGAGAGCAATGACATTTGTGTTGATACCAACACCAACAATTGTTCATGGTGCACACGAGGGACTTCCATGCCTCAATTATCCAGATGATCCAGAAAAAGTTCCCAGACCAGACGGTTCCGTTTCCACCCTTCCCTACCGTCTTCATTACCACAACCGCCCCTGAGCACCGAGAAGAAGCAACCCCTACCGCCGCCACACCCCCGACATAACAAATACCCACTGACATGGCCTCTGACACTCCATGTACTGCGGCACGCAAAGGCAAGCGCAAGGCTCCCTTGGATACACTTACTAGATCTCCATACCATGCTGCCTCCAGTTGGTCTGACAGCGACCATTCTGTCAGCGGGGTCTTTGAGGCACTAAAACGCAAGGCAGCAACCGAGGATGAAATCTGCCCAGGCTCTGAAGACGAAGAGGTTAATGCGTCAGCTGCAAAGCCCACCCCACCATCACGCATCCAGCCACTCCGTGAATCCAAATGAGTCAAGCACGCGACATCCAAAACGAAGAGGCTGATATTGCAGAGCGAAAGTGACGAGGAAGATAAAAAATCCAAATCACCATCCATCTAAATTCCTCTTCTTTATGCCGTTTATTTTTAATGCCCTTATATTTTTTGTGTGCTAATTTTTCATAATCTTAATGTATGCAATGTAAGCATTGAGGGCAATGCTTGATTCGAGTTTGAGGGTGTAGGTTCAGCTGCCACGGTAAGGCCATGCCGCGACATTCTAATATAATTGCTATGCAGTTCTGTTTCTTACATGTCCAAAAAATTTTTACTGCATTGCCTTAACTGAATATAGCTTATGCCTCGGCAGTACTTTCTACCAATTGCCTTAGTTTAATTTTAATTAAATATTCTTACTTGGCAATAAAACTCTCTCTTCTTACCATTGTTTAGAACTATTTAAAACCTTTAATTCTAGGATGCTTAAGGAATATAACTTAGGAAATTGCTATTAGAATTTTTGAGACTTTTATGACTTGTATAATTTAAGGAGTTCTAGTACACTTAGGGCATAGACTTATTTAGAAAGAAAATTTTGGGGTAAAAAGTTATAGGTGCCTAACATTAGCTCTAGCTTAAGGAAGCCCTAGAGGTGCCCGAAATCGGCTTTAGGCTAATCACTAGAGGTGCCCGAAATCAGCTCTAGACTAATCACTAGAGGTGCCCGAAACTGGCTCTAGTTGGTTAGGATGCTTATAAAAGAAGAAAAAGAAAATGAAAGAGAAAAAAGAAAAGAAAATACCCAGGTTAAGTAGTTTAATGCTTAAGTGTTTACCTAGAACCTATATAATCATCTTGTCATGATTTGCTCACTATTTCTTATAATTTGATACCAGGGAATTCCTAAGGCATCCGAGGCATTAAGGACCAAGAATGGTCGCAGCCATGGTTTGAAGAGAGAATGAAAAGTAAGACCAAGGAGATGGTTTATAAAAATTAAGGTTTGGCAATTGATGGTTTGCATTGCTTGAGGACAAGCAATAGTTCGAGTTTAGGGGTGTGATAAGTGCCCAAAAGTCCTATATTTTTACCCATTTTACATGGCAATTATCACTCAACCTACACCCATTTGAGCTACATTATGGCCATTCATGCATTGATTTCATCATTTATGCCTTTGATCTTTATATGTTGTTTATTCTATGAAAAAAGTACTGTTTGATGCATGTTTGGCACTTTTACATATTTGCACGATGCAAGGGTAGGAGATGTCGTGACCGCAATGAAGAAAAAGGAAGGATGAGGCAGAACCAGCTAGTAACAGACCTTGATCGAGCCAAGCCACAACTGACAGCTTCTACCGAGGGAAGCTGAATTATTAAGAATGAAGCCTTGCGGAGCAGAACCAGTCACAGACCCAGGCCGGGGCAGCAGAATGTCATGCCGCGACAATGTACTACTCAACCTGCTAGAGGGCAAAACAGGCAAAGTGATAGTCGAATTGTAAAGCTTTAAATGCCAGATTTTTCTACACACTTTGCGTGGCAGTTGGAGCTCTCAAGAGCTCCAAGACGAAAATGTGGAAGGAAGGAAAAAGTTGGACTTTTGGCCAAAAGTGAATAATGTATTAAATTAAAGAGATTCACCTCTTTAATAAAATTAAGTCCAAGTCCAACTCAACTTCCTCTCCAAGAAGGATTTGTGCCTACACCTTCCCCTATATAAAGGAGGCTTGCCGCCATCATCAGAAAAATATATCACGGACAAGAGAGACGAGAGAGCTTAGGATTTAGTTTGTGTTTTCTTTCCATTCATTATGTTCTAATTTTCCTTAGGGTTAGGATTAGTTTGTTTAGTAGTTGTGTGAAAACTATTGTATTTTTTAAGTTCTTAATGCAATAAAGTTAATGTTTGCTTATTCTTGGCTTTAATCATTCTTGCATACTTATTGGGAGAGAGTTTGTGAGATTATCCATGTGTTCAATATCGAGAAAGTTGAACTCATGAAACGAATAAGCACGGTTTTCATCCCACGTGGTGTTAACTAACTCGGCCTAGGGATAGGTTAAGAGTTTCAGCGGGTAAAAGAAACGTGTGATTGGTTGGTGTTTATCTTTGGTTTAAGCCGGGAGGTATGGTCAAAGTCCATTCATCAACAGTGTTCCGAGCTTAGGGATAAGGATGAGCCATCTAAGAACGTTTTGTCGAACTTAACGACATCTGCCCAAGAGTAAGGGATTGCCGCGACAGGGACTCAACCATTGCGGCCGCGGCAGGGAATTAGGTTACAGCCACGACAATTTTGTGTTGTTGCATTCAAGAAAGAGACAAGTCAATAGGCTTCCACCCTACGACGCATTCTAATCTGGCCCATTCTCTCAACTTGATTTTCTCTTTACTTTATTTCCTGGCTTATTTTAGTTTTAGTATTTTAGTTTATTCGAAACAACCCAACTTATATGTGTTTTTACTTTATTTATTTTGCAGTGCGAGGAAGTATGATCATAAGGCTGGCCCAATCTCTATGGAGACGATACTCGATATACTTATCATTATATTACTTGAGACATGTACACTTGCACTATTGTGGGGCATTTTTTCTCGAGCATCGGGCTCCTCGCCTAATCCAAAGACTCCGACTACACTCACCTTGATATTTGATGCTCTTACGACTCTTGGATGACCACTCCTTTGTTTCTAGCTTTCGAAGGAGATGACAAAACCTCTCTCTCCACTTCTTGAGCTAGAAAATCAATAGGAGTATGTTAAAACCAATATCACGGTATCGTAATCAACATAACGATATCAAAATCATCATTTAAACTTAAAATAACTATTAGCTATCAAGATGTCCATGGATCAACAAACTCTAGCTTAAGATTAAGCTTGATACATCCATGGAATCCAATGATTGATTGAGGAATATAGCTTACCTGATCTATTGCAATGATTCGATATCAATAAATCAAAGGAAAACCAAGCTTAAGTTTCACTCCAATGGAGGTGTGTGCTTAGAGGAAGAAGAAAATGATGGCTAATTTGAGTTGTTTGCTTCAACAAGTCTCGGGTAAGCTTTCTATGCTCATTTCTTATTTTATTTATCCCTTTAGGCAATATGAAGGAAAGCTCTCAGATTATCCCACGTAGGTGGGAATTTAATTAAGGAGGGGCTAATCGCAAGATTAGTCCCTCAACTCCTACTACACTATGATTTTACCCTCAAACTTGTTATTTCCATAATTTAGTCACAGATTAAGTTTTGATATTATTCGATAAGGTCCAACGACAATAATTTAACTTAATTAGAGTCTAATATCAACTAATTAACAAGCCGATACAATATTTAGACTTTATCGATGTGAGATTTCCAATCAACAGAACCCAATTCCGACTAGACTGGATTTTGGGGTGTTACAAAACTATGTCCATTGATCAATTAAGTGGTTCACTACAAGCGCATGAGGATAGGTTAAATAGAAGCAAAATCGACTCTATAGAGCATGTGTTGCAAGTGAGGCTTTCCTTTCGATCCAAGGGAGAAGCAAGTGAACAAGGTATAACTTGTGCAAAAGGCCCCGGAAGAGGACGTGGACAAGGAACGGGAGGTGGTCGAAATTCATTCCAGAATAATGAAAAAGGCCAAAACTCATTAAGAGGTCGTGGACATGGAAGAGTGTAGAACTAATGTTTTGATATAATAATTGAAAAATGTTTTGGATTGATTTAAAAAGTATTTAAAACAATTCTAAAGTCCAAACAACTTGAAATTATGTTTAGGGAAGTTTTTAAAAGGGTTTGTAATGTGTTTCAAAGCCAAATTTCTCAAACCTGTCCAGGTGTTTCGAAACACCTTAGGGCGTTTCGAAACAGGGGGCTCCAGTAGCAAAAATGTTTCGAAACTTGTTTCGAAACGGGCTTTCCCTGGATAGGATTTTTTGCCCAGCGTTTCGAAACGGGCTAGGCCGTTTCGATACGCCTACGTGGCATTGACCATAACGGTCATAAAACCCAACGGCTCTTTCCCAACCAACTTTTAAATGCAGACATTTCGATACGGGCTTATAGCGTTTCGATACGCGTTTCGAAACGGCAAGGGGGTGTTCCGAAACGGGTACCCTGACAGACTGCAACGGCTCTTTCTACATTGAGAGTGTTTCGAAACGGCTTCGAGCGTTTCGAAACGGGGAGCTACAGAACTGCATTTATGGTGGGAATTAAAGTCCTCAACGGCTCCAATTTGATCCCAACGGCTAGTAACGGCCACAAACTCATTTGGGAGTATAAAAGGGACCTCCAAGCATCAAGAGAAGGCTAATGCTCATATTGTCAAACAACAAATGATCAAGAATTGTCTTAGAGCTTAAATTGTCATTTATTGTATAGACAAACACTAGTGAGCCAAAATTGTCAAATTTGCTCAAGTGTTTTAGGTTTTGGGTGAGTGCTTAATTGTGCAAACAAACACCTATTAGAGGGTTTAAGTTTGCTTTGTTTATCTCTTTGTAAGAGAGGGTTTCAATCAAGGCTTTGGGTAGAAAGCTTGATTGTGTGTAAGGGTTACCTCCTAAGCCTAGAAAAGGGGACGAATCAATAGTGGATTGATTGAGAAATCCTTAGTGGGGAGCTAAGGTAGTGGATGTAGACCTTGGTTAGAAGGTTGAACCACTATAAATCATTGTGTCATTTTCCATTCTAGCTTCCTAAACCCTTCCACCCAAATATCCACCTCTCCACCACTTGGTGAGCAACTTTGGTTGATCGAATCGAGCTCCTCACAACTCAACAATTGGTATCAGAGCTTGGATCAATTGAGGAGGATTCACATCCTATTGAGAAGATCCGGCAAGCTCGATCACTATTTCATCAACCGGCTCAAATGGCACAATCAATCGACAAACCGCCTTTCTTTGACGGAACTCACTATGCCCATTGGAAGACAAAGATGACGTTCTTCATCAAATCAAAGGATTACAAGATATGGGATGTAGTTGAAGATGGTCTGTTCGTGCCTCAAAGAAGTAAAGCGGAGTGGAGTGCTGACGATCGCAAGAAGATGGAGCTAAATTGCAAAGCCTTGCACATTCTATTTTGTGCATTTGGTCCATCCATCTATGAGAAGATGTCTTCTTGTGAGAGTGCCAAGGAGGTATGAGACAAGCTTGAAGTCACATACGAGGGGACCGATGAAGTCAAGGAGACCAAGATTGGGCTCCTAACCTTGGAGTATGAGAACTTCAAAATGGATCCGGAAGAGAACATCGAGAAGATGTTTGATAGGTTCTCCACTATCACCAATGGTCTCAAAGGCTATGGAGAAGCCATCTCGGAGGAAAAGCTTGTCCGAAAGCTCATCTACTCACTTCCCGAGTCATGGGACTCAAAGAGGACCGCCATCATCGAAGCCAAAAATTTGAAGACTTTGAAGCTTGATGAACTCATGGGGTCACTCCTTACTCATCAAATCATGAAGAAGAACAAAGAGGATGAGAAGAAGGGGGAAGAAATTAGAGCTATGGGAGAGAAGAAAATCAAAGGGCTTGGCATCAATGCAAGTGCCATGGCTCTCAAATCCTCCACTTGTCATCATGTCTACTCAAGTGAAGAGGAGGATGAAGATGAAGAGATAGTTCATCTCTTCAAGAAGTGTCTCCCGTTCATGAAGAAAGCCTTGAGAGAGCTTGAACGAGAACCTAAAAGAAAGGAGAGGGCAAGCACTTCAAGCCATAAGAAGAAGGCACATGTGGCTACTTGGAGTGATGAGGACTCCACCGACGATGAACAAGCCAACCTTTGCCTTATGGCCATCGAAGAAGATTCAAGGGTAACTTCTAATTCATCTACTTCATGTTCTTACTCTTTTGATGAATTACAAGATGCCTATGACGATTTGGTTTTAGATTTTAAAAGCCACATTTTAAAAAATAATAAATTGATCTCAAAGTTAAAAATTCAAAATGATTTGCTTTCTAAAACCAAACTTGAACTTGAAGCAAAACTTGAAGAGTTTGAATTAAAATGTTTTGATTTACAAAAATTGCTTCAAAAAGTTCAAGAAGAAAAAGATTTGATTTCCAAAGAGCTTGAAAAGAAAAACAATTTTGGAAAATCAAATTTTTATGTTAGACAATCTAGTGCCCCTAGATTTATAAAAGGTAAATGTTTTAGAAGTGTTTGGGTCCCAAAAGGACTAACCACTTCAATTAAAAAGGATGATATTGAAAAATGGATTCCTAATGGGACTAAAATTTGTGCTACTAATGTTCATGGATCCAAAGCAATTTGGATACCAAAAATTACTTGATTGTCTATTGCTAGGTGTGATGGAGATGTTCAACAAGTCAAACATTGAGGGGGAGCTCCATGCACACAAGGAAGAACACTTGGAGAAGGAAGGCTTCACATCCTACCTTGAGTTCAAGTGTTGGTAAAAATCTAGTTGTTTTAGCATTTATTTATTTTATTTTTAGTTTATTCAACTAGATGATCATAAATGTTGGACTAACATTTTTAATGATGCTTTGAGTAAGGGGGAGCCATTTTAAAACAAAATTCTTGTTTTTGTCAAAAATTTTACCTCTATTGTTATTTTGAACTTAATGTTTTAAATTCTTTTTGATATAACAAAAAGGGGGAGAAATGGTTTGAAAAATTGAATTTTCAAATGAATAAGGGGGAGCTTTATTTGAATTAAAATTTTTAATCTCTTATTCACATTTTAAAAGTTAAAGGGGGAGAATCCCAAACAATTTTTCAAGTGAGTTTTATTATATCAAAAAGGGGGAGATTGTAGAACTAATGTTTTGATATAATAATTGAAAAATGTTTTGGATTGATTTAAAAAGTATTTAAAACAATTCTAAAGTCCAAACAACTTGAAATTATGTTTAGGGAAGTTTTTAAAAGGGTTTGTAATGTGTTTCAAAGCCAAATTTCTCAAACCTGTCTAGGTGTTTCGAAACACCTTAGGGCGTTTCGAAACAGGGGGCTCCAGTAGCAAAAATGTTTCAAAACTTGTTTCGAAACGGGCTTTCCCTGGATAGGATTTTTTGCCCAGCGTTTCGAAACGGGCTAGGCCGTTTCGATACGCCTACGCGGCATTGACCATAACGGTCATAAAACCCAACGGCTCTTTCCCAACCAACTTTTAAATGCAGGCGTTTCGATACGGGCTTATAGCGTTTCAATACGCGTTTCGAAACGGCAAGGGGGTGTTCCGAAACGGGTACCCTGACAGACTACAACGGCTCTTTCTACATTGAGAGTGTTTCGAAACGGCTTCGAGCGTTTCGAAACGGGGAGCTGCAGAACTGCATTTATGGTGGGAATTAAAGTCCTCAACGGCTCCAATTTGATCCCAACGGCTAGTAACGGCTACAAACTCATTTGGGAGTATAAAAGGGACCTCCAAGCATCAAGAGAAGGCTAATGCTCATATTGTCAAACAACAAATGATCAAGAATTGTATTAGAGCTTAAATTGTCATTTATTGTATAGACAAACACTAGTGAGCCAAAATTGTCAAATTTGCTCAAGTGTTTTAGGTTTTGGGTGAGTGCTTAATTGTGCAAACATTAGAGGGTTTAAGTTTGCTTTGTTTATCTCTTTGTAAGAGAGGGTTTCAATCAAGGCTTTGGGTAGAAAGCTTGATTGTGTGTAAGGGTTACCTTCTAAGCCTAGAAAAGGGGACGAATCAATAGTGGATTGATTGAGAAATCCTTAGTGGGGAGCTAAGGTAGTAGATGTAGACCTTGGTTAGAAGGTTGAACCACTATAAATCATTGTGTCATTTTCCATTCTAGCTTCCTAAACCCTTCCACCCAAATATCCACCTCTCCACCACTTGGTGAGCAACTTTGGTTGATCGAATCGAGCTCCTCACAACTCAACAAAGAGGAAATAATGAGAACAAAAGATATGACAAATCCCATGTACAATGTTACAATTGTCAAAAATTTGGCCACTACGCTTCAGAATGCTGGGAGAGAAATGAAGAAACTGGTGAAAAGGAAAACCTAGTGGAGACAAAAGAAGACATTGATGAGGCTACGCTTCTATTAGCTCTAAAGAAGGAGAATCAAGATGATGGTTATGGGTACCTTGATACTGGTGTTAGTAATCATATGTGTGGTTATAAAGAAAATTTTATTACATTGAAAGAGTATTCTGGTGAAATCACATTTGGAGATTCTTCCAAGATTGAAATTGAAGGCAAAGGTACTGTCTTAGTTTCTCTAAAAAATGGTGACCAGAAACTTATCACTGACATATACTATGTTTCAAAATTAAAATATAATATTTTAAGTTTGGGACAACTCTTAGAAAAAGGCTATGAGATTCAAATGAAAAATCATAGTCTTACTCTAAGTGACAAAAATGCCAGACCTATTGCAAGAGTTGCTATGACAAGAAATCATATGTTCTTGTTGAATATTAAAGTAGACACATCCATGTGTTTGAAGGCATGTGTAAAAGATTCATCTTGGCTTTTGTATATGAGATATGGGCATTTGAATTTTGGTGGTCTTAAAGATCTTGAAGAAAAGAAGATGGTAAAAGGTCTTCCTTCTATCAAACATTTTGAGCAACTATGTGAAGCTTGTGTCCTTGGAAAGCATGCAAATAAGAGCTTTCCAAAGCAGACATCTTCTAGAGCAACGGTGCCACTCCAAATTGTATATGCATATCTATGTGGACCTATCAAGCCATCCTCTCTTGGTAAAAGTATTTATTTCTTATTTTTTACTGATGATTTTAGTTGGAAGTCATGGGCCTATTTTTTTAAAAAGAAATCTAAAGCTTTTGAAAAATTTAAAAGCTTCAAGATAATGGTGGAGAATCAAAGTGATTATATAATCAAAGCTTTGAGAACTAATAGAGGAGGTGAATTCACTTCAAAAGAATTTAACGTGTTTTGTCAGAACCATGAAATTCATCGTCCTTTAACAGTTCTAAGAACTCCACAACAAAATGGTGTGGCAGAGAGGAAGAATAGAATAATTCTCAATGTGGCTAGAAGTATGGTGAAAAGTAAACATATGCCTAATGAGTTTTGGACAGAATTTGTTTTTTGTGCAGTTTATCTTGCCAATAGGTGTCCTGCCAAAAGCTTCATGAATAAAATGCCTCAAGAAGCTTGGAGTGAAAGGAAGCCTATTGTCTCTCATTTGCGAGTTTTTTGGAGTCTTGCCTATGCTCAGATTCTTGAACAAGAAAGAACCAAACTTGATGATACAAGCAGAAGATATATTTTTATTGGCTATGATTCAAACTCGAAAGGATATAAGTTGTTCCAGCCATATACAAAGAAGGTGATTATTAGCAGAGATATGGAGTTTGATGAACAAAATACTTGGGATTAGAATGCCTCCAAAGAAGATTTGTATGACTTCTTTCCATACTTTGACACTGAAGATGGTGAGATGGAAAGTCAACCACCATCACCAATGCAAGATTTAACAGAAAATCCTAAAGTAGATCCAAATGTAAGAGAAGTTGTTCCATGGTTTGAAGATCAACAAGAGAGGGGAGATTGCCAGAAAGGTTCAAAAATTATTATTTAGAAAATAATGATAATCTTTCACTTTTCTGTTTATTTGCAAACAATAAACCGGTCAATTTTAAAGAAGTTGTAAAAGAGAAAAATAATGACGAGCTATAGAGGAAGAAATCAATGCTATCGAGAAGAATGAAACTTGGCAGTTATCTACCTTACCTGAAGGTCACAAACCTATCAGTGTAAAGTGAATTTTTAAAACAAAGAAATTTGCTACTGGAGAAGTAGAGAGGTATAAGACAAGGCTTGTTGCAAAAGGCTACACGCAAAAACAATGAATAGATTATGATTAGGTATTTGCTCCTGTTGCTCGTATGGAAACAATTAGACTACTAATTTTTATTGTTGCTCAAATAAATTAAAGATTCACCAGCTTGATGTGAAGTTAACTTTTTAATGGCTTTCTTGAAGAAAAAATTTATGTTAAACAACCATAAAGTTATCATTAAAAGACAAGAAGAGAAAGTCTTGAAGTTGAAGAAAGCTTTGTATGGTCTAAAACAAGCACCGAGAGCATAAAATAGTCGAATTGACAAGTATTTTCAAGATAGTGAATTTAAAAGGTGCACTCATGAGTATGCGCTTTATGTTAAATTCAAAAAACGTGATATATTTCTTATTTGTCTCTATGCATATGATCTCATATTCTTAGGGAACAACCCAACAATGATTGAAGATTTCAAAAAGAGTATGTCAAAAGAATTTAAAATGCCCAATTTAAGGCTTATGTCCTATTACTTGGGTCTTGAGGTGAAGCAGACTGATACTGAAATTTTTATTTTTCAAAAAAATTATTACAAGAAGGTGCTTGAGAAATTCAATATGCTTGGGTGTAAACCTGTGAACATCCCGATGGAATGTGCAATGAAGCTTTTCAAATTTGATAAAGGAAAGAAAGTAGATCCTACGATGTACAGAAGTCTCATTAGGAGCTTAAGGTACCTAACCTCTACAAGACCTGATATTCTTTTGTTGTTAGACTGTTTATCGTTTCATGAAAAATTCCACGTCTTCCCATTTAACGGCGGCAAAAATAATTCTTTGTTATTTCAAAGGTACTCTTAATTATGGCTTGTTTTATGGATCATCAAGTACATTTGAGCTTGTGGGATATTGTAATAGTAATTTTGGAGGAGATAAAGATGATAGAAAAAACAAAAGCGGATATGTATTTTTCATGAGAGATACAGCTTAGTATTAATTAAAGTTAATTACTTATAATTAATAGTATTAAGTTACCTATGTGTTCCATCTATAAACAGTCTTTGTGCTATCCAACAAATAGAGTGTGGAAAATAAAAGAAGAATTTTAATAAAGGTCATCTAATTACCTTTTCTTCGTTTGTTATTTTGTGTGAGTTCACAAATTTATTTTCCAACAAAGACAACATTAAAACACATGGATCATAATTAAAATATACATGTGTTCAACCAAGGTATATAACCTCATCGGATACGTTATTCGAATTTGTATTAGCAATAATATACAATTGTTTACTTTTGTAGCATGTCGGGTCCATCTGGTTTTTTTTTTATCAACGCAAATTTCGGTTTAAAACGGATAATGACAATTCTTTATTTGATTAGAACACCCCATTATAACAAAGTTATCTCTTTTCCTTAATCCATGATTAAAGAATCTATTATCTGTACTTATATATGTATGTGTATATGGAGTCCACAACCTTTCTTGTAAATATTTTTTGCCTTGGCCTCAAATATGAAAAAGAAAACATTGGCTAGAAATTCATGTGAAAAACAAGGCCACCAGGGTTTACATTTCCACTGATGTAGTGGCAGGCAAGGTGAAAAACAAGCATTATGACTAGCTTTCGATTCTTCCTCAATCTTTAACATACGAAAGCGATTTAAGTCGGTAACTATATAAATAGTCACTCAATTATATGGAATCATTCATAGATTAAATTATAGAGGAACATCATGGCTCACACTGGTTTTCTTTTACGATAGATATTAGGCTTAAACGTCATAAAGGTTTTTAAGTATGCTTTTTTTTTTAAGTTTGGTATCTAAACTTTGTTCCAGGTCAAATTGGTGTATAATGTTTCGTTTCACTACTTAAATAATAAATTTTCATTAACGATTGTTATAAAATTTCTTCATCCAATCAGAACATGACAGTGGCCTATTTTTTATTATTTTTTAATTACTTCATAAATATAGAATTCTTCAAAAGTCTCAAAGTTTTAATTTCTTTCAATCAAACCCTCAAATCACATCTACCTCATTTTCCGTCATCCCCACACATCGGTGGTTCACCATGTACTACACCGTCCAACATCTCCAACCCTCTAGTCGTCGGTCGGAGCCCAATCAACCTCTTTTTTTTCATTGTTGGGTATTCGTCGACGCTTTATTCGTCGGTTTTCGATGACGGGATGATGAGTTTTCAGATGTGGGGTTCGACGAACACAATGATGGTCGGTGGTGATTGAATCGGTAGTCGGAGGGGTGAAATTTAAGGACTTGAGGTTTAGTTTTTTTTCTTCAAGAAACCAAAGATTTTCTGATTTTTTAAATAAAAAATTGAAGAAATTAAGAGAAATAGGCTAAATGTCATGTTCTGATTTGAATAGTAGAATAAAACATTAAGCATCAATTTAGTCCGAAATAAAGTTTATACATCAAACTATATATATATATATATATATATATATATATATATATAATTTAGGCACCTTGTTCCCGTTAAGCCTAGATATTAGTATATTTGTGGATTGAATTTGTTAATGGATCACTCATGTTTTCATGTGTAACAAATAGTGCAGAAAAGGAGCACGAGGAAGCCTGGTTATTGGGAGATGAACTTTCGCATATCTTTTTCCCCAAGCCCCAAAAAACCGAAACTCCTCGTGTTAGAATTCCAAATTTGCTTTCTCTTCTTTATTTTATCATCTGTTGTTGCTTTGCATTCCTCAAAGTCTTCAAAATCACCAATCAGATAAGGGACATGACATGATCAATGAAGACTCTTACCTTCTTTTTTGCTCTTTTCTTAAAGCAAGTGATTATCTTATCAATACTGGGAAAGGGACGACCAGAAATATACACTGCATTTGAATCATACAGTTAATTTTCACGCCAAAAGAACCTGACCCTTTCCCCTTTTGGAGCTTCCATGTCTGAAAACAGCTTAACGGAGAGCTTCATTCACTTGATCATGCAAACTTACCAAGAGTTGTACGTGTTTCTTATATGTCTCATCAAATTGTAATTTGGAGTCAAAAGAATTCCTTTGAATTTAATCCAACTTTTTCTTTTCTGATATATTCCGCTGCTTGATGTATATACTTGCTTTTTCCTTGTCTGTCATTTCTGTTACTTTTGGAATCTTTATTTTGTGGAGCAAAGTAGTCAAACAATTGTATATAAATGGTTGTTCATAAGTAGTGATAAAGAAAATACACAAAACAACAGGGATTTAAAGTGAATGAGTGTGGGGGCTAATATTTTAGTGCTTAATGTTGAAAGATCTTTAGATTGCTCGTCCGGAAGGTTAAATGGATGAAATTGACAAACTAATGAAAAACATGGTGGCCTATAAATCTTTAGCATAATAGTAAAAATTCTTCTAATGTTTAATTAAACAGTTACTTTTTTTTAACAATTTAATCCTAACATTTCATTTTGAGTTAAAATGACGTCTTTGCGGATGAAATTGTTAGTTAACTAGTAGTAGTGATTTGAAATGACATGACAAACCTATGTGACAGTGCACGCTGATATGGCAATATCATATAGACATATGTGTCATTCTGTCGAGTCATTTCAAGTTGTTTACCGTTAGCTAACTAACATTTTTCATCCACAGAAAGGTCATTTTGACCCAAAATGAAACATTAAGAGTTAAATTGCTTCAAAAATAAAATAGGAGCTAAAATGACTATTTAGTCAAACATTAAGGGACATTTTTTGGCTTTATGTCTAAATTTTTATGTGTTTGAGGTCATGGTGTGTTGTCCATCGATTATTTAATAATCGTTTCTGACTTAAAGACAGACACAAAACTTTATGTTAAGGAATGAACCTATACAATTTTAGGGATAAACTTATAAAATTCTAAGGGTGCGTTTGGTTCGTGGAAAAGATCATTACTTGGGGGAATGATCTTTTCCGGAATCACATACCCACGTTTGGTTAGAGAGCATTCCCACCAAAGGGTAATATTGTATTCCCAACAGTAGCCTTTTTTTCATTAAATGGTGGGAATGTGATTCCCTTGGTTTTCTTAGGTATTTGTCAATTCCCACCATTTGGACCATATTACCCTCAAGTTAATGAATTTTGTTCACATAGATCCTTTATTTAATTTAATTAGATGATTAAATATATGTGATGTAAATTAATAAGTTAAGAGGTAATAATATTTTCACACAATATTCTTTTACTTATAAGATATTTATCATCTTATAAAATATTTTAGTAGGTACTTATGATATAAATTCTTATTAGTATTATAGAACTTATTTACTTTAATTTACTTGACAATCTGTCACAAGTAATAAAAAATTAAAAATTTGAGCATATTAAAAGTTTAGCATTTAAAAATTTATAAAAATATTTTAATAGAAGGTAACGAGAGTATGTAAATATAAATTATATTTTTATTAAAAATAGTTAATATAATAATTATATTAATAATAGGATAAATATATTATTTTTGTAAATTTTAAATAGTGTAACAAAAATAATTTTACAATTTTTTGTGCATATGTTTTTAATTTAATATTGAAAGTTTAACACGTTAAAAAGAAAATATAACATACGGTCAATTTAGTAAATTTCACTTTCAGATAATCTTATTTACCTCCAACCAAACACAATAATCTTACATTCCTATCAAATAAACCAAACAAGGTAATGTAACATTCCCAGTAATATGCCAGGTAATGTTACATTCCAGGAATCTTATTCCCAGGAGTAATCTTTCATTCCGTGAACCAAACGCGCCCTAAGAGTAAAAATAGATTTTCAATAAAAAAATCTTTAAAAAATAAATTTTATATAAATTTTCAATTTTCAATTGATCAACCACTCGGTCCATCCATAATTTCTGCTATTCAGCAACTTCAAAAGATGTCTAAGCCCTTGACGTAAAAACAATAACAAAAATGGATATCCCTTCTCCATTATGATAACTCACTTACTTTGGAACACCCAATTTTGGCTTAAATTTTCTGATGGGAAATGTTACCATTTAACTGTAGCATTAAATTATTGTTTTGTTGTCATAAACACTAGGGAAAAAACAGCTGTTTTGTATTAAATGAAAACACCTACCATTTGTCATATAGGTAGGTTTGCATGAACTGCATGTCAAAAAGGAAAAAAGCTTAATCTCTTAAACAATACCCTTGGAGGGGGAAAAAAACCTAATCTTTCATAATCAAATGAGTTATGGTTTCATGTGAGTGGGTTTTCCTTTTGAAAGCTGAAATGCATTTATCACCTTAATGCAAGGAGCTGCTTTTTCCTGTTAAAAGTTGAATGGCCATCTAGTCATCTTCACTTACTCCTTTCATAAACCATGAAATTTATTTTAATATTGGAAGATAAAATAATACAGGTGCATATACTTGTCACCATCCACAAGGTAGACATCACCAGCTTGTTGCTCTTATATATATTGTTCAACAATGTGGGCACATGAGTGTCACAAAATGGACTTATCAAGAGCAGAGAAATTGGAGAGCCAAAATGAGGTTCAACAGCAACCAAGCAAAGGCACCAGCTTCCTTAGAACTTGTTTCAATGGCCTCAATGCCTTATCAGGTCCTTCTGAATTCTGATCTCTTCCTATTGTGTTTTAAGGGTTTAATCTTCATAGAATGTTAAGAAACTAAAGAAATTGCATAACCAATCTCTCAGGTGTTGGGATGCTGTCAATTCCATATGCACTTGCTCAAGGGGGATGGCTAAGCCTGGTCCTGCTTTTCCTAGTAGCTGTTCTCTGTTGGTACACGGGATTACTTCTACGACGTTGTATGGATACGCATCCGCTCATCAAAACATATCCCGATATAGGCGAGCATGCTTTTGGATTCAAGGGGAGAGCTATCGTGTCGGTGTTCATGTACGTCGAGTTGTATCTGGTCGCAGTCGAGTTTCTGATATTAGAGGGTGACAATCTGGACAAGCTGTTTCCGAACACGGCATTCAAATTGGCCGGGATGAAGATCGGAGGGAAGCAAGCGTTTGTCGTATTGACTTCCCTCATAGTTTTGCCAACCACATGGTTGAAGAGCTTGGGGCTACTTGCCTATGTCTCTGCTGGTGGGGTGTTAGCTTCCTTTATTCTTGTGATTTGCATCTTTTGGGTTGGAGCAGTAGATAAAGTGGGGTTCAATGAAAGTGGTGTGACTTTAAATTGGAGTGGAATGCCTATTGCTATAAGCATGTTTGCGTTTTGTTATTGTGGCCATACAGTTTTCCCTACATTAATCAGCTCAATGAAAGATAGAAGCAAATTCTCCAAGGTAAGATAGTGAAATCTTCCCTAATTATATTTCAAGTTTCAGGGAACTAAACTCATTTCATGCAATTATATTTCAAGTTTCAGGGAACTAAACTCATTTCATGCACATCTAAGCTTTCCATTTTTGTTGCAGGTTTTACTTGTCTGCTTCATCACAAGCACCATCAGCTACGGATCGATGGCGGTTCTGGGCTACCTGATGTTTGGAGAACATCTCAAGTCTCAAGTGACATTGAATCTTCCCATAAAAAAGTTGAGCTCAAAAATAGCAATTTATACTACTCTAATCAATCCCCTCACCAAATATGCTATTATAACCGCTCCGATTGCCACTGCTATAGAGGAAAAAGCAGTCTTCCGCAACAGCAGGTCTCTAAGCATCTTCATAAGAACTGCACTTGTGATCAGCACAGTGATCGTTGCCTTAACCATCCCGTTTTTCGGCTACGTGATGGCCTTTATAGGATCGTTTTTAAGTGTCACCGCGTCTGTGCTACTGCCATGTCTGTGTTATCTTAAGCTTCACAAAGCTGCTAGAAAATTCGGGTTGGAATTGGTAATAATTGTTTCAATTTTGGTGGCTGGATTGTTCATAGGTGTAGTTGGAACCTTTACTTCCATAAAACAAATTGTTAACCATCTGTGAATTATCAAAATAGATATTGGCCCCAATCTTTATGTAAGATGTTAACTCCTAAGAGAAAAAAAAAACAGTATGATAAGCAATAACATGAGTAAATAAGGATTAAAGAATAATTTAAGTGTGTTTTTTCATCAGATCCATCCCTTTCAATTCTCTCATGAGACATTAGGGGAATTTCATCAGCTTTACCCCAATTCACCATGAGAGTCGTACCCCGTAGTATCGTCAACATGTTCTTGCAAATGTTGAGCCTCCATACTAGATGATGGATAATTAGTGACAATATACCTGTTGAATTGAAACTAACCAGAACATGTTCCAAAGTTTTCGGACACTAACCATAATTTTGAGGATTACGATGTACTGTAGGTAAGTTATAACCAGATTCAGACATTAGTTCAGCAGAGTTTGCAAGGACCAACAACTGGTTACTGCTTCCCTCGGTTGATATTTCTTCACTGGGACAGGCTCTTCCATATTCAATTTGTCTCGTTTCTTTACTTATCCTTTCCTTACGACATTCAAACACGACAAACTTCTTTTGTTCTGAAACATCTCGACAATATTGCCTCTGTTTGATTCTCATTTCCAATTGTTTGCCGCAAGTAACAATGGGAAAGCACCGTCTACCTAGCAACTATCCATCGTCTTCTGTTTTCCAGGACTGTACAATTCAGTTACGTGGCATCATATTAGTGGTTGTTACTTTTAGATAAGTATACATGAATGCATAAGATTACTGTTTTTCATTTAGAACAGATAAAGCTCTTATCTTTATGTTCTTTGGCTTCCCTCCACAAATCTTTGAAGCAAAAATATATCCACTTTCTGCCATTTATTTGCTGCAATGGCAACTGCCCCATCTCCGGTGACTTCAATTTCTCTTCCAAAATCAAAATTCAATGAGAAATTCTCAAGAACTGAACCCTTAAATCCACCTCGAAATCCTCTATCTCTTCTCCCCCAATGCACCTCTTTGAAAGAACTGAAGCAAATCCAAGCCTTTGCAATCAAAACCCATCTCCAAAATGACCTCACTTTCCTCACCAAGTTCATCAATTTCTGCACCAAGAACCCAACTTTCACCTCCATGGAATACGCCCACAAACTGTTTGACAATATATCCCAACCTGATGTTGTCCTTTTCAATTCCATGGCCCGTGGGTATTCACGTTCCAATACCCCAATCCAAGCCATTCCCCTCTTTTCTCAGCTTCTTTCCTTTGGCTTCCTGCCTGATGACTACACCTTCCCTTCTGTTCTTAAAGCTTGTTCAAGTGCTAAAGCCTTGGAAGAAGGTAAACAAATTCATTGCCTTGCCATTAAACTTGGGCTTAGTCATAACATTTACATATGTCCCAGCCTTATTAGTATGTATACTGAGTGTAATGATGTGGATTCGGCTCGCAGAGTCTTTGATAAGATGTTGGATCCTTGTGTTATTTCTTATAATGCTATTATTACTGGTTATGCAAAATGTAGCAGACCGAATGAGGCATTGTCGTTGTTTCGTGAATTGCAAGTTAAAAGTTTGAAGCCTACTGATGTTACTATGTTAAGTGCTCTGTCTTGTTGTGCTTTATTAGGAGCGTTGGATTTGGGGAAGTGGATACATGAATATGTTAAAAAATATGGGTTTGATAAGTATATTAAAGTAAGCACCGCACTTATTGATATGTATGCAAAATGTGGGAGTTTGGAGGAAGCAATTTGTGTTTTCGAGAACATGAGTATCAGGGATACAGCAGCTTGGTCAGCAATGATTGTGGCATATGCAACTCATGGGAAGGGTTATAAAGCCATTGAAACGTTTGAAGAGATGAGAAAGGAAGACGTGCAACCTGATGAGATCACGTTTTTAGGTCTCTTATATGCTTGTAGTCATAATGGACTTTTGGATGAAGGTTGGAGGGTTTTTCATAGTATGAGTGACAAATATAGGATTATTCCGGGAATCAAGCATTATGGATGCATGGTTGATCTACTTGCTCGAACAGGACACTTAGATGAGGCTTATAAGTTCATTGATGAATTGCCAATCAAGCCTACCCCAATATTATGGCGAACATTATTAGCTGCTTGTAGTAGTCATGGTGATGTGGAATTGGGAAAGAGGGTGATTAAACAAATTTTCGAGCTAGATGACTCGCATGGTGGAGATTATGTAATCTTATCCAACTTGTGTGCAAGAGCTGGGAGATGGGAAGATGTGGATTTCCTAAGGAAATTGATGAAAGATAAAGGGGTGGTAAAAGTTCCCGGTTGTAGTTCCATAGAGGTGGACAACATAGTGCATGAATTCTTCTCTGGGGATGGGGTGAATACTGTTTCAACATCTCTTCATAAGGCACTTGACGGGTTAATGAAGGAATTGAAGATGATTGGTTATGTACCTGATACTTCCCTAGTTTTTCATGCTGAAATGGGAGAAGAAGAGAAAGAAATTTCACTTCGATATCATAGTGAGAAATTGGCCATTGCTTATGGACTCCTAAACACTCCCCCTGGATCAACAATTCGTGTAGTGAAAAACCTACGAGTCTGTGGGGATTGCCATGCTGCTGCTAAGCTTATATCACATATCTTCGATAGGCAGATAATACTAAGAGATGTCCAACGATTCCATCACTTCAGTAATGGAAAGTGCTCTTGTGGTGATTTCTGGTGACAATTTTGGTCTCTGGAAAACCTAAGCTACAGTTATGCAGCATTACTGAAGTCTGAGGCTGTAAGAAGGTAGAAATCATTTACTTGCAGGCTTTTATTCTTATTCGACAAATTAATACTACTTCTATGCATAGTGCAAGTATTGTAGTTCAAAAAAAATCGAGTAAGAACTTTTATAGAGGACGGCAATAGGATCTGAATACTTGCACTTCTTGGGACTGCCAATGGCAGCTTCATTTCAGAAGTTGGGGACGGTATCAGAAGTTCCCATTGTATGAACTCCTTAATATAGTTGCTAATGTAAAGGCTTATGTTTCATTCATTGTAATTCCTTGATTCCATGAATAACATCATAATGGAGTTTGTGAATTACGATGGATAATTCCTTAATTCCCTTAATATAGTTGCTATAATTTTAAGACGCAGGAACCTTGATATGCCTTTGAATTTATTGAAACTCATATAAAACAGGTGAGTGGTTTTGAATGTTAGTTTTGTCCGTTATGTTTAACACGAGATGATTAGCCCTATATCCTATATGCACCAAAGTGTCACATCTCACTTGGTGTTGCAGGCAAGATAATAAAAACTTAAAAAAGACTTGTATTTTGTCTATATCATGAAACAAATACATTAATATTGCTTAATTGTTGCAACAATTCAAACACATTTTCTAAGAAGATAAAACAAAAGAGACTTAAACAAAAAGGGGATTGAGCCGATACATTGCAATTATGGGAAAAACATTAGATACATAAACATCTTGTACTTATTAAGGATCTGCCAGAAACTTAGCATATCCGGCTTTGGATTCTTTGACCAACAACCTTCTATCTTTGCCTATAAAACCAGCTTATCAACGTTATAGCATTCTCAAACTCTTCAACCTTTAATTAGTTGAGACAAAGGGGAAGCCGGCTGAGAGGAGGAGAGAAAGGAAATGAAGTTCAAGTGTTTAGCCTTGATTAATCTTTTAGTTTTACAGTATCTAGCAATTCTTGGTATTTCAAAGGGTTTTGATTTCTTCTACTTTGTTCAACAAGTGAGTCGTTTTATTGTTAATAAGAGGTCATTTTTTACTGGGATTCTTTCTATTTTCTTTGTTCATGTCTCATTTGAATCACTCTGTTGATGCAGTGGCCGGGATCCTACTGCGATTCAGACAAGTTTAGTTGTTGCTACCCTCCAACAGGGAAACCTGCTGCTGATTTCAGCATTCATGGACTTTGGCCTAATTACATAAATGGTTCATACCCTCAAAATTGTGATCCTAACAATCCTTTTAATGAATCTGAGGTACTTGAACATTCTAGCAGTATTCATTTTCTGGTTCTAATGAGATGGAGAAGATGATGGTAATGTTCTAGATAGACTTATAGTCGATAGTCATCGCATTGTTTTTGTCGTCCCCAATGAATTGGTATAACGCCAAAGAATCTAGGCCGGCTAATACTTTGTGACCAAGTCTGCAACATATTCATTTTTTTTTAAGTTTTCTCATATATTTGGAGGATTATATTTCCGTATTCATCCAAATATGTGTCGGAAAGAAATGTTTGGATAATATAACGTAATAATATTTCTTAATAGCTCCTCAAGTCTCTCAACTTCTTACATATTATGAAATTGCAGATTTCAGACCTCATCAGTAACATGAGGATGAATTGGCCATCACTAGCTTGTCCAAGCAGCAGTGGAGAGAGCTTCTGGTCTCATGAATGGGAGAAACACGGTACCTGCTCGGAGTCCGTCCTTGATCAACACAGTTACTTCGAAACAGCTCTGAGCTTAAGGCAACAAACAAAAATTCTTCAAAGTCTTACAAGTGCAGGTAAATCCATAAAATTAAAACCTCTCAAATTAGTTTCACTTGCTGCAGTATTTATTCCATCACTAGTTCATCGAAAAAAGAAAAAAAAAAGAAGAAAATGTGCGCATTGCAGGAATCAATCCAGATGGAGGATCTTATGGCATGGAGAATATTAAAGATGCTATAAAAGAAGGAACTGGTTACACTCCATGGATAGAGTGCAATGAAGACTCATCAGGGAACAGCCAACTTTACCAGGTGTATTTGTGCTTGGACAGTTCAGGGTCAAACCTCATAGAATGCCCTGTTTTTCCCCAAGGGGAATGTGGGTCAGAGATTGAATTTCCCACCTTTTAGATTCTTTTGATATGTATTTCAATTTCAAACCACAACATTTTATCATCTTTTCCTTCTCATGTAAAGGACATGTGATTACATTCAGGTGGACCAACATTTCAGAGTTCAGTTGACATAACATAGAGTTTCATATTTCCTAAATTCATTAAATTTCAGCCATTGGCCAAAACCCTATTGAGTAGTCTTAAGTTATCCAATTATTTTGTTATATTTTGATACATAGTTCATGTATATCAATTTTTTTCTCATAAATTTTTTATTAAATAGAAATATTACATTTTCACGTCGGGATTTGAACCCATACAAAATGGGACAAGATGAACATCCCAAGTATTTCTTATAATTTAAACATTAGAGTTATAACTTTTTAATATAAACGTATTCAATCAAATCATTTTCTCCAATCATGGTCTAAATCAACTCTCTATAAATATAATTACTAAAGTCTTGTGATTAATCATGGTTAAATTACTGAAAAGTCAGGCAGAAGAAGATTAAGAAACTCCACAACAATTGTATGTACCATACCAAGTGCTTAAAATCTAGATAATTGAAGAAGAATCGTTACATAACTATAATAAAGTCTCATTGGGTTAAATAAGAAGGGAAAATATCAAAGAGATGGTAGACAACAAGACAAGTGGCACTCAAACATAAACTGGCATCAGCGTTGAAATCTACGCCCTCCTAAAAATATCTCATCTAAACTGAAAACGACCTTTCTTAACATGTCTGAAGGGATAAGCATTGTTAAAAAATGAGAAAACTTAATGATACACGGAAATCAACATTCCAGATCTTTCCACAACCTTCTTCAATCTCAAATCTGTGGGCTCCCCAGTTCTTCTCTCCCACTAACTCCCCCCCTATTATAATCTCTCCCAAAAATCTCTTCTTCTCATTCATTGATTCATTCCAATACTTCAAAAAGTTTTTACCTTTGTTCATCAAAGTTCTTTTTCTTCCTCCAAGGCCTCTCTTTTTGCCCTCAAATTCATTAAAAGTTTCCATGGCTTCTGAAACTGAAGCACCCGAAGTTTCTTCTTTGTTTGAAAGGTTGTTGAGGCAAAGAGATCTCTACTTCTTTCTACCTTTCATCTTGGGTGTCTCCGACAATGGTAACAACAGTGTTCCAAGAGAAAATAGTGAAGACCCAGATCAAGACACAACTTCCCAACGCGAAAGAATAGTTCTCATCAACCCATTTACTCAAAGCATGGTGGTGATCGAAGGAGATTCAAATTTAGAAGCTTTCCTAGGTGGTCAGGTTAACAAAGATGGCCAGCCGCCTGCTTCCAAGGCATCCATAGAAGCCATGCCAAGCGTGGAAATCGGTGAAAGTGAATATGGGGAGTGTGTTGTTTGCTTGGAGGAGTGGAAGCCTGGTGAGGTGGCAAAGGAAATGCCTTGCAAGCACAAGTTTCATGATGGGTGTATAGAGAAGTGGCTTGCAATTCATGGGACATGCCCTGTTTGCAGGTATAAGATGCCTGTTGATGAAGAAGAGATGGGCAAGAAGAGAGATGAGCAGAGGAGGGAGATTTGGGTTAGTTTTTCTTTTAACAATAGCAGGAGAAGTGAGGATTCAAATCAAGTCCCTTCAGCTGATGCTAGGCCTAGTAATGTCTCCTCTGTAAGTCCCAGGTCTGATGATAATCATGAAATGGAGGGTTAGAAGGAATGTGTTAGCTGCTTTTTACCCCTTTGTTTCCCTTCATTTCATTTTTTTTTCGTCCCTGTGGGAAAATCATGCACATAGAGATACTTGTCTTTGCCAAATATGTGATTATAAATAAATTTATGTTTCTGTTGGTGCAAACTATTCCTTGCAATTTGATTCTTACTTGAATCATCTTGTACCTTCTTTCTGCATAAGAATATTCCAGGAAAATTTGTGATCCAAGGTGATTCTGTGAAGAATGAAGCGCCCTGAAGAACATGCTAATTAATTATATGTAGTTGAAGTATGAATTTGTTGTCGGCAATTCGATTTAAGAGGGAGAGATTAACATTATACCTTCTTTTGATATCAACAATCTTTCAGAAGTTCTTGAAGTTCAATACATATAACAATTCACATGATTTATGGACAAAAGAGATGGTTTAAAATCAAGTTCATTGCTTACACTAGATTATTACTAACAGCAACCAAACATTATAAAAGTTCGTTCGTGCCTAATGAGTCGATCTATTCGCTGCAGTTCAAGTCGATTGCTTTCGGAGTTGATTCGATATCATTGTGGCATTGGATGTTGAGATCAAATGACCCCAAGAATCTGGACTTTCTCAAACGGCTACCAGTTTCCTCCTCAGGAAGCTCCAATCTTTTAGATAGTGGTTGCTCAACACATATGCCATCAGAATTGTTACTCGTACTTCTTTTCTTAACTTTAGCTAGATCGCTTGAACCACTCAAAGGCTTCTTTTCTTGGTGAAAGTCCATTAAGGAAAGTTCAATATTCTGGGTACAAATATTTTCATTTTTCGGTGTCTGGTTGTCCTCTTGCTCCGAACTCTCGGAAAATGTCATTGACCTCTCAATGGAACATATAGTACCTCTCGTAGCCTTTCTTTCTCTTTCTATTAAGCTCGAACCTCCTATTTCGGTTACTTCTGAAAATGAAGAACTTGTGCAGCCGGTGTTAACCATTGAGACTAGTTGAGAGAGTTCTACACCAACAGAAGAGGAGCTATATTCAACCAATGTTTCTTGCGCTTTCTTTAATACTGATTGCAAGTACTTCCCTTGAGCTTCAATTCTTAGCTGTAAATGTCTCTGGACCTGAAAATGGTGCATTGGTGCATTAGCAGAAAACCAGACATTTAAACTGAAATTGGTATAATAGGGTTTACATATACATACCTCAACTTGTTCATGAAGCTTTCTTTGTACTTCCATCTGCATTTGGAGAGCATGAGAAATCCGATTGCTTCTGATGAACACAATAATTAGCTTGTCAACACAATCTGTTTTATCATCATTTCTATCCAAAATTTACCAAAAGACATAAGAATCAGAATCCATATTTATAACTATTACTCATTCATTTCCTTGTGAATTCCATCACTAGTGTCACTACTGAAATTCCCATTACTGCTCTTTATCTCTTTGTAATCTGTATCGCAACCATGAAAGGGAAAGAGAGAAAAAATTATTATATACCGTTCCAAAATTCAATATATGAATATAGATGCAACAAAGAATAGATTCTTAATCCCACCATCTTGTTTATCATTGTCAAGGCAGATTTCTTTCTGTTGGGGTTTCCCCAGCCTGTATTTCTGCAAGAAAAATACAGTTTAAGCTTGTTTTTTCCTTCCTATTACAAAAAGAGTATTGATATGATAATATAAGGAAAGAGTAATTTGCCTGTAAATGGCTTTTAAGATGATACAAAGTGAGTCCAGAAACCCCCATGACCCTCATCACACTCTTTGGTGTTGCTTCTGTCAAGAATTAAACACAAAGAAAAACATGAACAAATAATATTCTTACAAATAACAATATGATTTAGACAAGATGATCATATTATTAAGGTTATTCCAAAGTGTTTTACTTAACTGTCTGCCCCTTCTAGTTGATCGACAGCTTCGACGAATCTTTGATGAAGTTCAGGAGTCCACTTTAGCCTAGGCTTTGAATTAGTTGAGAGAACCAAATTCATTCTTTGAATTTCGAGTATTTTGCAGCAGACCAGACCAGACCAATGTATATGTAAGAGACACAGACAGAAAACTGAAACTCCAATGGTTGGTTTTTCTTCTTCTTTTTGATCCTTTTTCTAGTGGAAACAGGAAACTATACGTTCAATATGTGGCAGATAGGGGTGTAAACGAGCCGAGTCGAGCTCGAGTAGTGCTAAGCTCGGCTCGGCTCGTTAAGATTTCGAGTCGAGTTCGAGCTTGAGTAATTTCTAACGAGCCTGAGAAACCTGAGCTCGACTCGGCTCGTTTAGAATTCGAGTCGAGTTCGAGCTTAATTCGAGCCCAATCGAGTCAAGTATTGACCGATCTTTGACTGCATTGGACTCGAGTAACTCTTCATCTATCACGTCTCATTAAAGTCCTATGAAAAAAAAAACTTTGATACACAAGTTGTGTAAACTCAAGCTTGTTAATTTTAGGGTTTAGGGTGTTAGTTTAGGGTTTATAGGTTTAAGTTGTTGGGTTTAGAATATAAGATTTAGATTTTAGGGTTTAATACTTATATTTAGGGTTTTAAATCTAAGAATTTAGATTTTAAATTATAAAAAAATAGTATATTATGTTTTCGAGTAGCTCGTGAGCTTTTCGAGTCGGGTATCAAGTAGCTCAGCTCGGCTCGTCAAGAACTCGAGCCGAGTTCGAGCTCGAGTCGAGTCCAATCGAGTCGAGCTTTGACTGAGCTTTGACCGAGTCGAGCTCGAGTAGCTCGCGATCTGTCTCGTCTCATTTACAGCCCTAGTGGCAGATGGGAGTCTCTCTATATAAATTTTGGAGTTGTTGGGCTGTCCTATGATCTCACTCCATATCTGGAAACATTTGGAGGGGTTGCATTGGGGAGGGAATATATGCCATGAGCTGCGCCCTTTTCTCATCTCACACCAACTTCCTTTTTTTTAACACAAATAGGAAAAAAAGAATCTTTTTCTATTTGACTTGTGAGTTGTGTCTATGTTAGAGGGCACAAGGGCTTTGCCTCGGGGACATATTGGATGCTTAAGCCGGTAAATCGTAAAATAAAAACGACCGGTTTCGGTGTTTACTTATTCCGAATCATCTTAGGTCTTTCAAGGGGTGGTAGATGGAGTGATTGAGTGAATCTCTCTGATGCAGCAAAAACATAGAAAGCAACAGAGTTAAACTTTGAGTCTCAAAAGGAGAGAAATAAAGAAAGTGCATGATTTGTTTTGTTCTTTGTTGCTTTCCCCTTATTCATACAACACAGTTTTCTTTTATTCTTTTCCCTGCTTGATTCCCTTGCTGAGTTAGGTTAGCCCCACCATGATGGATAATGGAATGCAACTTTCCGAATACTATAGAAGCTTTCAAAGGAAAAAAGAGAAGAAAAGAGAATATTACATTTGACAGAAAGGTTATGTAATGAATACTTTTTAAAGAGGAAAAAACCAGTGGATGAATGTATCAAAGAATCTAATATTAGATCTTGGACCCCACTGACCCTGTTCTTTCTTTCTTTCTTCATATAAAGAAAATACTCTAAATGAAGTGAATCAAAACAAGCCACCTTATAGGTATCTAAAACACAATTGTGGAATGAAAATTACTCCCCATGCCTATAAATTCTTCCTACACCAATAAGGTCCTTTTGTTTTTCTTATACATACCGCTATTGGATCCCAACAGGTTGATGTACGAACCACGAACCCCATTCGTAACTCGAGTTCTTTTAACTTGTTAAATATCTTGCAATACGGGAAGTCACGGAGTTGAATTGAAGGAATCAAAGTCCAATGATTGAACACCAAAGTATTTGCCATCTCAGTGCCTTACATTCACTTGGTCTGCTAAATCAAGTGTTATTTCATTGCTTAATTACCTTGAATTGATGCCTTTTGAAGTTGACTCACAGTTGGATACAAGTCAGTGAGAGAGAGCATAGAGCGGAAGGTCAACTGATGAGATTGTATCCAACAAAGTGACGGGTCCATAATCACCGCCTACGAAACTGTAGTTTCCTCGATGGCAAGCTCGAAGTTCATATGCAAAAGAAATAAAAATGATCGACAAGGTCCTATGATGTGTGGCCCGAGTGTTTGAAAAAAAGAAGAGTTGTTGATGTACCTTTCTCTTTAATATATTCCATAGCCATGTAAAAGGAGATTGTAGGATGATACCATTGCCAACCAGTGAATCAAAAGTCATACAATTACTAAGGTGGATTATCAATTATTGTTTTTTGAAGGGACCCCATTAGAAGAAGATGAGAAGAATATGGCCTTAGGAGTCTAGAAGAAGGAGAAAGAAAAGGAACTAGTCACAATCCAACTAAAGAATATTGGAAATTTTCAGATGAAATATTGTGTCAAGCATAGTCACCCAAACAGTGAAAATGATGTTAGCAATATGTCACAAACCAAACCTAAAACTGTAAGAAAATTACAAGCATGAAATGACTCATACGTTCAAATGACAACAGTTGAATGTGTTTCCAAACATATGATCAGTAAAGTACAAGGGTAAAAGAATCTACAAAAGACAAGCATACATGGTTATACAAGGTTACAGATAAAGACTTAATCTCTAAAATGTTGTTGTGCCCTTCAAGCTGGATTTAGCAGTAATTCGTTTTTAGTGAACTCGAGAGAAATAAAAAGATTGCAGATACTGGATTCAAACTCTAAACTTACTGGATGTCACTTATACATTGTTTTGGTAGGAATTGTACATATAAAGTTACAAAAAAAGAAAGAAGAAAGTAAAAGCATGAAAACAGCTGCAAAAATGGAGGAAAAAAGTTCTCATTCATTGTGAAAGTAAAAGTAAAAGCTCTGTCTTATACAGTGAACTGGAGTTGAATGATAAATTTCATATTGCAGAGCATATACATAATACAATAATGCAATTGCAGCACAATGATTGTTTTCTTCACACCAAGACAGTAATTGCTTCACTAAATGAAGCCCAAATTCTAGGCTCTAGCAATCTATGTGATATTTATGCAAGGCATAGCATCTTTGTCCTAAGACCCCACACACACATTTGATTGGTAGAGACAAAGCAAAATCATGCAGAAATATTCCTTCAAATAATTCAAACCAAAGTCATATCTGATGAAATGGGAAACAAAGTCCTTTGTATTCGTTTTCTTTCCTTCAACTTCTTAGCTACCGGATGGAACATAAGCAAACACAATTTTTTAATGGAAAACATAACCAAACACTTACCTGAATTAACGATTACAAGATAAAGTGATAAACAAAGGTGTTTGTTGCGGTAAAATGAATTCGGTTAATAGTATTGAATTATGGTTGCGGTGTTCGTTGCTGACTTGCTGTTGCCGACATTACATAATGCATTGTGGTCAGGGGCAGTTCAAAAATTTATAGGCCCTTAATCTATAGTCTAAATAATTTTTTTCAAAAAGAAAAATTATCTTAATACAAAAAATTTATTTAATTACTCTATTGAACAACAAAAATTTACTTATAAAACAACTAAAAATATAATATTTATCACTTAAAAAGTGCCGCACTTTTTGCATGTTTTGAGCAAACTCATTTACAATATTTTCAATATCAACTTCTTTCTAAAGATCACTCTCAATTGCCATCAAAGCAAGTACATTTAATCTTTCTTGCGACATAGTTGTCCGTAAGTATGACTTCAACAACTTCAATTTTGAAAAACTACGTTCTATAGAAGCAACAATAATAAAAATAGTCAACAAGGTTTTATAAGAAATTGTCGCATTTGTGAAGCAATTAAAACATTTTAAAAATCTTTATAAATCCATTGCTCTCATTGTTTTTTTCCTTAGGTAAAAGTTCTCTAAATAATTTCAGCTCAGCAAATGATGTATTTTCATATAATTTGCTCTTCTTAAGAGCATTTTCAAAATTATTAATAAAAGTGATTTATGATAATGAAACAAGAAGCCAAAAATATTCTCATATAATTGATATTGTACAAATCTCTTATCCAAAAAAATAATGATTTGATCAACAATATACAAGAAATATTCAATTCTAAATTTTAGAGATATTAATGTTAGTATTTTACAATTAATTTGAAGGACTATGTAAGTTTTTTGTAAATTGTTAATTATCAAATATACAAATTTATAACTATCTAATTTATATCTAGTTCTTATTTTTGGGCCCCTCCTTTTTAGGGGCCTGTGCGGTCGCTTCACTTGCACATGTCCAAAACCCCAACTAATTGTGGTTGTCGTGAGAATGATATGGTTTTCAGAAATATTATAGGTCATACCAAAAATACCCTTAAAATGATATTATTTTTTTATAATGAATAATAGTATTTGGTATTTAAAATAAATAATTTATGAAAAAATTATCAACAACAACATCATCCAAACATCATAAGATAATTTCATAAAGCTATTTTTTAAAAAATGTAATTTATTTTACGAAAATTATTTAAAAAAAAACCAATGTTATCGACAATAAATACCTTGGCTCAAACAAAGTAAAAATTAATTACAGTAAAATAAACGCGCCTAAAATTATAATACAATAACTGAATTAAGAAAAAGAATACTAAAGATTCAAACTCAAAATTTGGGTAAAGTATTTTTTTCAGGGAGGCTTAAAACTAAAGTGTTGGGTAGAAAAAGCTGATGAACATGAAGATGTACTTGTAGCCCAATAGAGAAATAGATACTGGGCTCACAAGAAAACAGCCCACCCTGCCTATCACCGAAATCCCTTGCTGTTTTCCTTTTCTTAGTAACCATATTATGATGGTAGACTTGTTCATATGTATTAATTTACCACTCCCTCTTCCCAAACAGCAGTTTAATGTATATTCCCATTTGGATAGCATCAAATCCTGGGTTTGTTCTGTTTGCATCATTCGTGCCTGAATTTTGCAGTCTCATTACAAAAGGATGTTATGTTTCAGTTTCAGTTTCTTGTTTTTGTCTTTCTCTGCCTTTGTTTCATTTCACCATCATACATAAAAACATAAATTCATGCCACTCGTATGTTCCTCTTATCTTACAAAGCATTCCCCCTCATACTTTTGTAATGATTTTAAACCGTAAATTAAGGAACATGGTTACTAATAACACAGTGTGTTCCATTACAGGCACACACGTCTACCTTCTGGTTAAAACCCCATAGACAATGGAGTATATAATCATAATTTTATTGCTTTGTTTTCAACTTATGAAAAGACTGAGGATAACAAGAAAAAAGATGGTGGGGGATATGACTTTGGGGACAGACTGATTGCACAGATTCATCAACTGTCACCTCTAAATGGACCTCTCAGTTATCTTGGAGCACTTCCACATTAAGGTGGGAACCTTTTTCCTCTCCATTTTTTTTAAATCTGGGTTACTTTTTTTTAACTTTTCATATGGCTCCTACTCCAAGGAAGTCAATGAATGGGGGTGGAACGGTCTCATAGTGGCTGCCGCTGCTTGCTGCTACTGATTCACTGCCTGATATTTGAGCTGTTGGTGCTGAGGTACTCTGGTGCTGCTGCTGGTTATGGGGATAGAAACCATAGCATTGGGGTTCATCTATGGGCCTATCCCAAGATTTGGCCTGGCTGAACATACCCATCTTGTCATTGCTCTTGAGACCTGTTCCAAATGTTGATAAAAAAACACCACCATTTACAATGTTAGAGAAACAATGACAAAACGTGAATGTAATGTGAAAAAAGCATATAAAAGGCTTAGGATTGGGGGTTAAAGCAGCAAAAGAGGTAAAGAAAAACGGTTACATCAGTCAATGTCTATAACACTAAAACCATCAAAAAGTAGTAGTAAGAAAGAAAACCAATGAGAAACAGCACAGAAACCCAAATGCACATAAAAAAGAGACCCACCAGGGAGGAAATCAAAAGGTCTTTGTTGTGCAGAAAACCCAAACTGAGGGACCTCGCTGGTCATGTAGGGTGAAACATTTGAGCAACCATAAACCCCAGCATCAGAACCACCATTGAAGGTTCCAAACTGGTATTGTGAGATTGTGCCAAGTCTTGTATTTGGTATGTTGAGACAGTATGTGGCTGGTGGTTCAGCTTTAGTTTCTTCCATCCTCTTGTAAACAGATTGACTCAGCTTCCTCCTCCTATAGGCACTCGATTGTTCTCTATACTTCCTAGCCATAATCACATGCCAATGGTTCTTGACTGCATTATCAGTTCTTCCAGGGAATAGCCTGGCTATCATTGCCCATTTGTTACCATAGAGTCTATGAGCTTGCATTAGCCTCTCTTCTTCTTCTTCAGTAAACGCTCTTCTATTGATCCTAGGGTCCAATTGGTTAAACCATCTTAGCCTGCAGCTCTTACCTTCAACCACAATGAAACAAAAATAAAACTGAAACAAGTCTTTAATGAACTAAAAATAAAATAATATTGCTTTTTGGTCACAATCTTACCTGATCTTCCTTCCAACTTCTCAGCTATAAGGTTCCAGTTCTGAGGGCCATAAAGGGCTACAAGTTCCTTGAGCTTAGTATCTTCTGCAGGCCTCCAGTGGCCTCTGGCACAAAGCTTTGACTGTCCACTATCTGTTTCCTTGCCACTTACAGCATTCTCATTGGGATTCTCTTCGTTTAAGTTGGCGTTCAGATTAATGGTCCTATCACTACAATCAGAGCTATGGTTTTCCTCAAAGCTCCTTGATTTGCAGTTCCCTGTGAAACGAAAACCCCAAGAAGCTCTTTCACTTTCCTGTGCAATACCATAGTTTGGACCAAGAGAAAGAGAACCCATGTCTGGAAAACCCATCCCCATTGAACAACAGGGAGTAGATGATGAAGAAGAAGAAGAAGAAAAGGGAATAATGGAAGAGTAACAGCTTAGCTTAGCTTAGTTCATTCTGTTGTCTTGTACTGGTGCATATATAACAACACACATGTTAACCATGCCTTCATTTCCTCCCCCCTGACAAATGCTGTTATACAACTGTTACAAAGTCATGTGTGTGCATCAGATAATTTCAAAAACAAAAGAGAAAACCCGAGAAGAAAGTTTGACAAACAGTGAAAGTCTGGGGAAAGTGAAAAAGATTAAAACTTGAAACAGCAAAAATAGTGGGTGGTATGCGTGCAAGAGGAAAAAAATACCTACAAAGGAGATGGACTAAAAACAGTAGCTTGAAGTAGTTAACTAGTTAGTTCCATTGTATTATTAAATTTTTATTGTCCCCTTCCTATCATTCACACGTGTGCAAGCTCCCTTAGAGTTCTTTGGCTGTCCCTCTCTATATTGACAAGAAAGCTTCTATAATGTGATGTGTGTAAGCTTGGGGTTGTGCAGGTACAAGACACCTTTCTTTTCAATGGCAGAGAAATTGAGAGTGCTTGACAAAACAGGCCCCCTATCAACACTACTAAATAACCTAGCCCCCTCTCCATCTCTATCAAAGATCTTAACTTGAGAATTGGGTTTAATCTGGATGCGGAGTTTAAGATGTAGTTAAAAGACGGTAAATTTTAAAATTTATTTAAGACTCATTCAAGAATTTAAAATATTGGACTTTTTGATAATATATTAAGTTAATTTTTTGGTGATTTTTGATAAATTTTAAAACTTAAAAAACAAGTTTCGAATTTTGTCCAAAAACTTATGTTATAAAAAATCAAGTTTAGAAAATTATTTTTTAAAGTTTCAAAACATGTCAAAAATCATTAAAAATCAAATTAAAATGTTATAAAAAGTCTAACATTTTAATTTTTGAGTAAGACTTACACAAATTTTGAAACTTATCTTTTTTAGCCGCACCTTAAACCTATCGTACTTTAGACTCCCCCTTAACCTAGGATTCACTCAACCACAAATTGACCTAACTAAGAATTTACCATATCCCTGTCCCTTCTTTTCCAACTAGTTGCAAACAGTTCAAAAAATGGTTGGCTCTTTCATCTAGCTTCATTACTGTCTACTGATCTTCATTATTAGAAACAAAGATTATGCCTATATAAAAAATCCAACATTTTTTTCGGGGGGGGGGGGGGGGGGGGTTGAATTAATTGCAAATTTGCTTTTGGCTGAACACGAGTTTAAAACTCGTTTTTGGCTAAAGTTACTTATGTATTAAGTGGGTAAATAAAAAATAAAAAAATTTAATTTATTAATTTTTTACACATAATTCGCTTTTGACTAAGCTCGAGTTTATTTTATATAGATTGATAAAAAAAATATTTTTCTACGTAATCATTAATAAGATACTTTTCCAAATAATTCCTAAAAAAATATTCATTCAATATAGCCAAGATATTCATTATTCACTTTTTTTTCCTTAATCTTGCAAGGCTGAACAGTAAAAGCCAGAAGAGATATAACAAATAACATAACATCTTTGGCTTTTCCCTTTTCCCTTGCAATACTCCTGATGCATGATGTATGTATGTACATGCATACCATTGTATGTGTCAGAAAATGGGATGCATCAGAAAATCAGTCATCAATTTTCTATCTTCGTACATCATCTCTGTAGCTTCTTTTTTCTTTTTCTTTCCCTTAAGTTAATTTGAAAGTTCTTAAAATCCAGTAATCTTCTAATATTACAGAATTAAACAATGCATTTAATAGGTCATTTGTCAAGACTGTTTGCCAACTACTTCTGTCATGAGTCAATGGCCTATTCAAAAAAATTACCAGAGTTACAGTATGTCCAGTTCACAGTTTCTTACTGTGTTTTTTTACCATTAATAGTTCAAAGGGTGACTCTAATGGAACCTATAAATAGGCAACATACTTTCTTTTCTATTTGATGGGTCAGATCAGTGAATGAAATAACCTGTGAAATAGTAAAAAAAAGGCATATTCAAAACAAAACCATAATTAAACCAGTTAAAAGCATAAGCATGTTTCCATGTAAGGAATGTTCTTAACCTATACCCAGAAAAAATGTGAAAATACTAATGAATTATATCATATAAAAACGCTAGGATAAAACAAGCAAACCATGCTTCAGATTTTATTATATTTTTTACTCAGTTTTTGCTAACTGAAAACCTAATGACAGACTTTTTCAATCCTCATTCAATGTGATCCGCAGAGTCTAACAGGAATGTACGATCATTGCTGCTGATGTGATATTGGACAGTCTTTCGTCAAAAAGATAACTTTTTTTCCTGAGATCTTCATCAAACATATCTCTTAATTAGATGGGTTATAGTTGTTATAAGTTATAACTCTGTGTTTTCCTAATAAAGGTGGCGGCTTTTTTTTTTGTTTTTAGTTTTGTTTACTTCTGCCATAACATTACTTACATTGTTGTCTTGATGTCATCATGACATTGGGAACTGACAAAATAGGTAATTTTGGGTGAAAAACCCCTTTTTAATTATTATCTTAAAAAATGGCTCCCAAACACTTTTATTTGGCAAAATGACCCCCTTTCTTGCCAGGTAGGCCGACCTCGCGTTTTGTAGAACGCGAGGTCACGCGATTTTAGTCGACGTGGCGTTGCAGATCGTGGTAACGGTTTCACAGTAATTCGCGTTCTGCAGAACGCGAGGTCCCCGAGAAATTGAAAGGCGGCTGGAATATATCGCACGGACCTCGCGTTCTACAGAACGCGAGGTCTGTGCATTTCCAGCCTGAACCACAAGCAAAAACATGCCTAAGTAGGCCTGTTCGAACCCAATTTCGAGCGTGTAAATGGTATATTTTTAGCGATCATCGAGTTTGGGGTCGTAGTACTGAAAATTGTCTATCGTATGATACCAACATTGTTAATTTTCGTCCATTCTACAATTGTTTAAAATGGCTTCGAAAACCCTATGCTAGCATACTTTTTTTTATTGAAGTTGTATTTCAACTAATGTCGATAGGCATGTTCGAGCAGAATTTCATACGTATAAATTTTAAATTTTTAGGTAACATCGAGTTTGGGGTTGTAGTATTGGAAATTCTCTATCGTATGACACTGACACGGGGATCCTCTCGTCCATTGTACGCTGATTTAAAGTTGTTCGAAAACACTATCATAACATATTTTTTTGAATGATTGAAAATATAAGATGACGGGTTGTATAAATCGAAGTGGACTGACTTTATTGATTAGATTGTCATGTGCGAACTCACATATACAAATGAAAAATAATTAATTAATACGAGGGGCTGAGCGATTAGGACACTTAGGAGCTGTGTGCCCAAGATTTCGACATATAGAACAATGCTTCTTTTGTCCGGTTTTCTCTCGATGTTCGACCAAATCCTCGGCACAATATATTCTTGTAGAAGGTGGACGTCCTTTGGCTCGTAGTAGTGCTGGATCTGGGCGTATGATCGGTTCAGTGTCCACGGCATTTGGATCAACCTCATTTCCGATTGGAGGAAACTCTTTTTCGTAAACTTTAAGCACCGTTTTGAGTAAGTATACCGGATCAACCATATGCATGTATTCTATTCGTTGGTTAGTGCAAGCAGCAATGGCGTGTGCGCACGGGTATTTGAAAGTTTGGAATATTCCGCACTCGCAGGTTTTTTCCCTCAGATCTACAACGTAAGCGTTGTGCTGAATGCCTTCTATCCGCCTCGAAAATTCCGCAACACGAAACAAGTGTCCTTCTCGCGAGAAGAGAGTTGCTTGCACCTGTCTTGATTGGGTCAACTGAATATGCAGTCTTGAGCGGAAATCTGGATGGACTTTGTGTCCACCTGCCATGTACTCAGCTGCTTGCTTGCCCAAGGTTGCAAAAAGGGTAGCTAAACGATAATAGGTGGCTTTGACAATGGAAGTGATAGGCAACTGCCGAACTCCCTTCAGTGATGAGTTCACTGCCTCAGCCAAGTTCGTTGTCATGTGACCATAACGTTTGCCCTCGTCATACGATCGAAGCCATTTTTCCTTTGGGATTTTTTCAAGGTATTCTGCGCCTTTTTTGTTTCTCGCTCTCAATTCCTCGAGCAGCTCAGCCACCTCTTGTTTGTAGTGCGAGTTGCCTACGGAATGACAGTTGAATAGTTATGGGAGTAAGAAATAATAAAAGGGAGTAAGAAATAATATAGTAAATGAAAATGCCATAAGGACGTACCCATATCGAGCACCATTTGACGTTCATCACGGTTCTTGTATTGCAGCAGGTAGTTTGCGGCTATGTGCCGCAAGCAGAAACGATGGTGAATGTATGGAGGCTTCCAATAGTCACCCAAATTTTGTATCGCCCACAGCAGCGCTGTGCCTCTGTCAGAAATAACACACACCCCTTCATCCCTTCTTCTTCGTATTACAGGATCAAGGACATATTTTCGTAGGTTCGTAAGGAAGAACGTCCAAGACTCCATATCCTCCTTCGGGACGATTGCGAATGCAACAGGAACGCATTTGCGATTGCCGTCCTGTGCTATAGCTAGAAGTAGGATCTGTGTATATTTTCCGTACAACCATGTGCCGTCGATTTGGACCATCGGTTTGCAGTGCTTGAATGCGTTGATGCATTGGGGGAAAGTCCAAAATAACCGGTGGAATTGGCAAACACCTCGGACGACACGATCATTTTCGTATGCCAGAACCGTATCAAGTTTGACAACCATTCTGGGGATGTGTTTCTGCAGGAGATTAAGCCACGGGCGCAACTCTATGTAAGATTCCTCCTATCGGCCATACAATTCCTCTTTGGCCTTTTTCTTTGCATACCATGCTTTCGAATAACCTGGACGGAAGCCGGTGACAGCTAGAGCTGCAGCCTGACATGTGGGGACCGACGCAGTGGGATTTGTTTTCACCAGTGTGGAAAAGATGTCCGCGAGGTACTTTGCATCCAGGTTCTTGTGATCCTGGTTGAGGCTAGCAACGGTGCATGTATGAGGCCCCTCAAGTTTTGTTATTTTCCAACGGTTGCCTGCCCTCTTCAAGTCTGATATACGGATTTTCCATTTACAGCCTTGATCCTTTTGGACGCACTGAGCCTTGTAGTATTTGGCTTGGGTTTTCTTCACCGTCGTCTCAACATTATGACGAAGGTTGTACTGCTTAACTGCCGCCACCGCAATTTCCTTGTTCGCGAACGCCATACCAATTCTTAGTTCACCATCAGAACGGTGGACTCGGCCATCTATTGTGTCGTCATGGGGAAAATCAGGGACGTCCATTGCATCCATATCAACCGTTGTGAAGTGGGATGGTGGCTGGAACATAGAAATTGGTCTTGCGTCTACAGGAAAGTTGGTGGCAGTCGGTTCTTCGTCCAAATCTGGTGGTGGAACGACATTGTCTTCTGGGTCTTCTGGTAACTCTGTCAAGTCTTCTGGTTCGGGATAGAATGGCCTCAGCTCGTCTCCGTCTGGCCCGGGTTCTCTAATCGGTTCTTCGTTAGAAGCATCCTCCGGGAGCTGGAATAGTAGAGCTTCTGGAATCACTACCCTTTGAGGCGAGGATTGGGGTCGAGGAGCGGGAGACCTCTCACGAGATCGCTCAGGAACCTCATTTCCAAGACCAAAATCAAGATCACCATAAGAAGAATGTATTCCCATTGATGGTTGAACGTACTCCGTGCTAGGGACATACGTTGAGTGTCGTCCATATGATGAATCATGGTCATGCATAGCGTAAGATGACGACGCTCTCTCACCCCCAAAAGAAGAATGTCTCCCCATAGATGGTTGACCGTAGTCGGTGCCAGAGACATACATTGAGTGTCGGCCATATGATGCTTCATGGTCGTGCGTAACGTAAGGAGCCGACGTTCCTTCCCCCCCAAAACTATAAGGATTGTATGGATTGTATGGATCGTATGGACTGTACGATGCATTTGTTGGTGCATCGAATTCATCGTTTGGGGGTTGGTTCAGGTCGAACCCGATACTAGCTACGCAGGACTGCCTTGGAGGAGCAGATGACGATGCACCAACTTCGTTGTCTCGACAGAGTAGGCCAAAATCACGTCGTAGACCTGCGGTCGGGCTATCAACGTTGGCATTCGGATCGAAGTCGAAATTCGCCCGGCCCCAGCTTGGTATTTCGACAACTGGATTAGACTCGGAGAACGATACATACAGCTCGAGGGGCCCCCCAATTGAATACTCGAAGTGGGCTTCCATCATCATTTGCACATCAGCATTTTCAGCAATTTGACATACAGAGTACTCTAAAGGGTCTATAGATATTGGCACCCGATACTTCACGTCGGACAAACGATGATTATCGAAATGAGGAACTTTTGCCTCCAGTTCCTTGACCAACTTCTTGAACGATAATCTCCTCGGAAGCTTTATCGTTACCGGATCTTCGCAGTGAAAAAGGACGCCAAGTTCGGTACCCTCGAATATCTGCCCATCGTAGTAAACTTTCGTAGTAACGCCTCGTCCGACCATTTGAATATTTTATGAAAGACTTTTGAAATTGGGATACTTAGAAAATTCTAGGAATTGATTGGCAATTGAAACTTATATTTTCGGTTTATGGTTCTTCTTCATATATAGGCAAAATTTTTGGCCCTTGCAATCTAGGAGAATCTGGTTGTGTAAGGCAAATAATGGTTCAGATGGGTAACTTTGCTTGTCCATTACCTAAAACCGATAAGCAGGTAAGGGATAGATTTGATGGGAGGCAGGAATGGCGTGTGTGTGCCTGGGAGGCAGTCCCCTAACTTTCGACAAGTAAGGGATAGATTTGATGGGAGGCAGGGTAAACCAGGACCTCGCGTTCTATAGAACGCGATATTCGTACCTCGCGTTCTGTAGAACGCGATGTTCTATTGATATCGCGTTCTATAGAACGCGAGGTCACTTTAAATGCTTTGAATCAGATATTCCGTCAGAAGTTATAATAACCGTACTATTTACTATTTGTTTGTTTGTGTAATTGAGAACATGTTCGAGAATTTGAGACAATTGTAGGCTTGTAATTGAATACTACTACTGTTGCCTATAATGTAATTGAGTACTAGTAGTTTTACATAACTTGAAGTCCGTTTAACATTAATAAATGATGAAATAAGACGTCATATAACATAATTGGAAGATCATTTCAGAAGTTAATGGTTAATCCGAATCATCGTAGTCAGTGGACACATCTGAACTTAGGTTTAGTTCTTCGATCATCTGTTGTTTTCTTTCTCTACGCTTGTACATAAAAAGTTGCAGCTCCTCCACAGCCGCATCAACATCCGGTGAAGACGGTGCGTGTTCAGTGTTCGGAGCAGGTTCTACGGGTGCAGACGTACTACCTTCGCCGGTGTTGACAAACTTAACATTGAAATCGACGTCTCTAGCTCCGACGGAATTGAGCCGGTCATACATGTTACGAACGTCTGTTTCGTTCGTAAGCTTCATAACGTAGTGCGTTTCATTAGCTGACGGTGTTTGGATTCGACATTCCATGCTCGCAATTTGTTTCTCGGTGTGTTTACTAACCTCGAGTGTTGTCAACTGTATTAAATCTTTCAGTGACATTTTGCCGGTGATTGTTGACTGAAAATAAGTATCGAGAAAATAAAATGTTGCCTTCAATTTTGCCATAAGGTGAGCAATGATTGGGTTTTTAGAGAGAATTTGGAATGAGTAAATGATGGTGGAATTCGTGGGTATTTAAAGGAAATGAAAAACACCACATAAGAAAATTTAAGTCGAATTTCATTTAACAAACCTTTCAACATGTATTCTTTAATAAGTAAATGGAGACAACTACATAAATTATCTACAAAATTCAAAACAATATATTCAGCAGCTCCGGCGGGCAAATTTGATCGGAGGTCCCGACTGAAAGAAGCAGAGAGCGAAATCCAGATGTAAATGTTGGCTGCCACGCCGCATCTGAAATGAGTAAATGGTAGCAGCTTTGATCCACATTAACAAATGTAATCGGCACCCGCCGCATCTGAAAATGTCGATCTGAATCCACCCCCGCTTCCTAAAAGTCCTTTCTTTTCAAAACTGTAGCCGGGGATCCTCTCGACGGCGGCTACAAAAGCTGCCATTGAAGCCACTACTGCAGCATACAACCTCCAAAATATTGCGATATGTCGGTAAATATAAAGGTATGTACCCCCGATGAACACAAATCTTTAAGTGAACTCCAACTATCATAAAGGAACAATATTTCGGACATAAAAATTGCAACGGAAAAAAACTCAGCATTACACGAACTCATATTCAACTGACCTAAACTAAACTTAACTTCTTACAAAAATTCATCTCCCTGCATATATATATATATATATATATATATATATATATATATATATATATATATATACACTAACATCTCATAGACCTCGCGTTCTATACAACGCGATGTAATAGTGACCTCGCGTCCTACAGAACGCGAGGTTGCCACGTCATCATATTCACCTCTATAAATACCAAACTCTTGGAGAGGAGAGGCACGAAGCACCAACATAGATTTTTTTCCTGTATTCACGTACGCAGTTTTCGCTTGCAGCTACTAATGGCAACATAGCGCATATTTTGGAAGTTTTGTTTTAATTTAACTTCCAAAATATTGCGCTATGTCGTTATTTTTAGTTACTAATATCTAATATCTAATATCTAATATCTAATATATATTAGAATATATAATTATATAATATCTAATATATATATATATATTAGAATATATAATTATATAATATATATTAGAATATATAATTATATTCTAATATCTAATTAGAATATATAATTATATAAAAATATAATAGAATTAATATTCTAATATCTAATTAGAATATATAATTATATTATATAATATATATTAGAATATATATTATAATATATAAAAATATAATACAATTAATGAGTTTCCCGCTTTAAAAACCCAAGTTTAAAAAACCCCACGACCTCGCGTTCTATAGAACGCGATATCTTTATAACCTCGCGTTCTATAGAACGCGAGGTCGCTTCTGACCGTTCAGTTCACACGTCTGATCACTGACGCGCCTTTTCAGTGGACCTCGCGTTCTGTAGAACGCGAGGTTCATTAACCTCGCATCCCAAACGACGCGAGGCCTTCTATAAATTAGATGGTTTTTTCTCTAAAATCCTCCACAGAACGCGAGTTCTATACAAATTTTACAAAATATTGTCAGCATTTTTTATAAATCGTTCGATCACATGGAGCCTTTGCTACGCAACCAAGCGCGTCACTGCAGTGAATATTGGCGAAACAATCCAGAGGTATTATTTTTTTCCCTATTACTTTCTAAAAAATTTTATTTAATTAACTTTTTTTATTTGACTAACTATTTATATATTTTTTTTCAGGGATACGAACGTAACTTACAATGTTACCTTAATCGTATCACCGTCGAACCCGTTCCTGCTATTATGCGTTTGATTGAGCGGGCTGGTTTTGGGCACATAGCTCGCTATATAGGGGGGGTCAAGGTTAGACCGTCGTTGATCAGCGCGCTGATAGAACGGTGGAGACCCGAGACGCACACGTTTCATCTTCCATTTGGCGAGGCAACAATTACGTTGCAGGATGTTGCCTTCATTCTCGGGTTGCCTATAAATGGCAGCGTTGTTACTGGTATAGCGATGGCGGATTGGCAAAACCTAGTTGCTACTCAGTTGGGCGTGATGCCCCCTGATAGAGCGTGGGACGGAGGGAAAATTTCTCTACCGTACTTGGAGAAAGAGTTTGGAATCCCTCCCCCCGATGCGGATGGCGTTGCACTTCAGGTATTTTTTTATTATATTTAGTATGCTATTATTACATTTATTATTAAATTAAAATTATTTATTTAGGATGAATTATAAATATGTAGGATAAATTTTTAGGATGAATGCAGTAACTATTTAGGATACTTTATTAAATATTTAGGTTGCCTACATTAAATTATTTATTTGCACATTAGGCTGCTTTATGAATTTTTTATGATGAATTCAGACAATATTTAGGATCTTTTTAATAAATATTTCGGATGAATTATAAATATGTAGGATGAACTTACAATTTTTTTTATTTAGGATGAACTTACAATTTTTTTAATTAGGATGCCTTTATTAATTTATATTTTCACAGCGGTGTGCGCGAGCCCACATCTTGCGCATTATTGGCGGGATATTAATGCCCGACAAAACTCGCAACAAAGTGCACGTTATGTGGCTTCATCATCTGACAAATTTAGACGAGTCGGGACGAAAATCTTGGGGGTCTGATGTCTTGGCGTTTCTTATCAGAGATCTCTGTAGAAACGTTGACGTCTCCAAAGCATCGATGGGAGGATGCTGTTTATTCCTGCAGGCTTGGGTTTGGCTTCGGATCCCTACTTTGGCACCACAGCTTAGGATTCCCAGTCCTCTGTCATTTCCGCTTCTACGGAGGTAATACATAATCTACTATATTTTTTTTTTAAATTATTTTATTTAACGATCTTTTTCATTATTTAAAGGTGGAGCACCCCAGTAACCCACGTCGGCTTGCCGGACTCCCAGAAAGCATACAGACATTCATTCGATGCCTTGACGGAGGACAAGGTAATTCAACAATTATTTTGGTTTTTTCCATACTATTTTTTCCAATAATATTTCATATAGAAATTTTACTAACTTTTCATTCATTTTAGTTCGTGTGGAGGCCCTACGATTCAGAGGAGATTCGCATCATTACTCCAGCAGATATTGTGCAAGAGCGAGACCTCTGGATTTCTGTCGTGCCGCTGCTGAACTACGACATTTGCGTGTGGCATTCTGCGGATAGGGTACTCCGACAGTTCGGGTACGTACAAAATGTTCCACGCCCTCCGCAAAATATGGACGAGTTCCATAATCTTACGCGTCAGGGGAAGACGGAGATTGACTGGGCCGAGCACCACGCTAACTGGATAGCGCAATGGGCTGAACGATTTTTCAGACGCCCAGAGTTTCTCCAACAAATTATGGTAGGGGTTCCTTTGGTCACTTTCAATTATGAGCAGTGGTATAGGGACAATGGGATGCCACATATCCTTACTCCGGCCGAGCTCGAAGCAGGGCTTCCCCAGCGACCCCAAAACCGCCCACGCGGGAGCGGGCGAGCGAGCCAGACCCAGAGCCAGAGGCAGACCCAGAGGCAGACCCAAAGGCAGTCTCCGCAGCGCGGTCCGAGACCACGATATGACACTCCAGGGGCATCATCTTCTGCCCCACCATTGCATAGCGGTCCATCGACTTTCGAGCAGACGATGCCTCCACCCCAGTTCGGCTCCACTGATGCCTATCGCCCCCATACGCCCACGACTGACCTTCTACTTATCGATTATCCACCTCAGTATGAGTTTTCGATGGTGGAGAATACGCCGATAGGTAGTTTATTTTACTCCCCGCCTAGGCCCAGCACAGATCCGCAGATCGCGCACGATGGTCAGGATGATAGGGACCAGGGACCACCACACGATGGACCGAGGAGGAATCCGGATCGCCAGCGTCATCCACCCGACTGCGGAACCGGTGGACATAGGCATTTTTAGTTTTTTTTTTGTTGTTTTCTACTTATGTTTTTAATATTTATTGTAAAACACTTTTAAATTTTATAATGTCGTATTCTAATTTTGTTTGCATATTATAATTTAACTTTATAATGTTTATTTAATTTTTGTTTTTACTAAATTAAATAGGATTAAAAAACCGAAAATCGACATTAGTTGAAATACAACTTCAATAAAAAAAAAAGTATGCTAGCATAGGGTTTTCGAAGCCATTTTAAACAATTGTAGAATGGACGGAAATTAACAATGTTGGTATCATACGATAGACAATTTTCAGTACTACGACCCCAAACTCGATGATCGCTAAAAATATATCATTTACACGCTCGAAATTGGGTTCGAACAGGCCTACTTAGGCATGTTTTTGCTTGTGGTTCAGGCTGGAAATGCACAGACCTCGCGTTCTGTAGAACGCGAGGTCCGTGCGATATATTCCAGCCGCCTTTCAATTTCTCGGGGACCTCGCGTTCTGCAGAACGCGAGTTACTGTGAAACCGTTACCACGATCTGCAACGCCACGTCGACTAAAATCGCGTTATGCAGAACGCGAGGTCGTACCTCGCGTTCTACAAAACGCGAGGTCGGCCTACCTGGCAAGAAAGGGGGTCATTTTGCCAAATAAAAGTGTTTGGGAGCCATTTTTTAAGATAATAATTAAAAAGGGGTTTTTCACCCAAAATTGCCTGGTTTTTATCTGTCATATTTATGGAATTAACCAACATTACATTAGTTAAACACTTAAACTGGATTTTGAAGAGGGAAAAGTGGTCCAATTTACGGACAATGAGAAAGGGAAGTTAGGTTTGTGAGGTGTAGGGCATGACGGAAGAGTATCTGTGTCTTAGCCCTTAGGGGAAGAAGTAGAACCGAAGAAGGCAAAGGCAATGAAGCCTTTTATAAGTTATAACCAATTTGTAAAATCAAAAGGACGTGTTGTTATTACATTTTCAAGTAAAAAACAAAACCTACAATTAATGTATGGCCTCGGTCTCCAACTTTCAGACACCGTCACATATTGTTGTAAATTAATAGAGCATTGGCAGGTAAAAACTTCTTGCAGTACATTTCCATTTTCCACCACATATATATTACTCTATACCCATCACCATGCATTCATGCATATATGAACTTTCTTGTTTTCTTCTTCTATTATTGCTAGCAAGACAAATTTATCTAAACATTCTCTATTTTCAAATATTTTAGCGAAATAATTTTCTCCAAAAATTATTTAAAGAATTGCCCACATTTCATATATAGAGGAAAAAAACACTCATTGTCTGACGCACTTTTCAAAAGAGCTACTGACTGAACGTGACTTCCATGTATATTTAATTTTATATGTATAGAGATTCACTAATTGGCTTAGTGGCTAAGGATGCTCGTGTTGTCTTATTTTGTACGGGTTTGAATCATAATATGAGAATGTAACACCTTTTTATTTAATAAAAAAAATTCATATGTGTAAAACAAAAACATAAACCCTAGAAAGCTCTTTTTTCTCTCTAAAGTAGGAATCTTTTGTTGCGCCGCTCTTCAACCGGCCACTAGCTACCGGTGGTCAGGTCGGTTCCCCTCCGGATTAATAACCTCCTCCAATGTTGTTGAGTCGTAGGACTCATTGGGTGATTGTTGCATTCGCCCTCGGGGGGCCCCTTGTCCACCCTCACTCCGGCAATTTGATGAGAACGATTACTTTTGAAACGACTGTCGAAATTTGTTTGGGTGGTTTTCGTCATTGTGGATAAGAGATTGTTGGTGTCTCTTTCACTAGTGTTCTTTTTTATTTTCTGGTTTCTTTTCTCCCTTTTCTTCTCTCTTGGTGTTTGCAAGAATGGTAAGTGTAACCCCTAAATCCGGCCTAGAAGAAAAGACCGAATTTAGAAAGTTACGTTTGAAAATTTAACCCTCAAGAAAATTAATTTTAAAAAAAACTACACTTTAAAATAAAATAAAATAAATAAATATTTTTTTTTATAAACAAAGGGCCTCGTTAAAAACCCCCTCCAATCCTATATAGGGGGAAAAGAGTGCCCGAAAATTTTATTTCTCCAATCAAAGTTCTTACAACCTTAAATCAGATTAATAACATGCACGCAATCCCCCATAACCTTATCTTAATTGATACACCAAACCCGACGATCTCATACACCTCACGTTCCAATCAGGACCATGTAATCAGCCTCCTCATCCAATACCAACCTTGGCCAACTCATCCGCCCTCGCGTTGCACGCTCTAGGAACCCAGCAAATCTTCACCCCTCTGCGTCTAATTTCCAAACCCAACTCATGCACCAACTCCTCCACACAGGCAAAAGGAACTGCCTCGCCAATCACCCACTCCACAGCTTGTTTGCAATCTGTTTCAAGTATGAGCCCCACCTTGTCACAGCCATCCAACCGAGCAAATCTCTCCAGGCCTTCACGCAGGGCTAGCAGCTCAACTAAAGCTGGAGCCCCCCTGCACATGGCTTAGAGAACCAGTCTAGGACCTTGCCCCACGAATCCCTTAACACACCCCCAACACCTCCCTTTGAACCACACGCCGTTGCAGCCCCATCCACATTCCATTTTACAAAACCAAAAGGAGGAGGCTGCCAGCATTGTCCAACTTTATTCCTCGATCGATTTAACAACTGGTTATCAGCTCGAAAGGGATCCACTATAATATTATCTAGCTTAATCCGTCCATCACCAAATTTCGCATTCAACCAATACGCGAGCCTAGATTTAATAAAAAACACTATCTGGACAGCATCCCATCTTTTTTCATTGAAAACTATATCATTGCGAAACAACCAAATAGACCAAATAACTACAAAGGGAAAATATGACCATACCTCACTCGTGCTCCGAAGACCGATTCCCTTCCAAGCCACTAAAAATCCTTCGGAGCTTTGGGCATAACTGTGCAAATACCTTGCCACGAACAGATGATAGACCAGACTCACCAGCTCTGTATACACGTAAAAAATAAATGTTCAACAGTTTCTACATCCTCATGGCATAGTGGACAGACCAAACTTGGCAAATTCGTCAAACCCCTTTTAAATAGTTCCGCACGTACTGACACCCTTCCCTGTGCAACCAACCAAACAAACAGCTCCACCTTCGGAGGAGCGAAACCCAATCACACGAACTCGTCCCAAAAATTTCTCAACTGAATAGGACCGACCACCAAGCTCTTTAGCGCCTTAACTGAAAAGGTTCCATCGCTGGAGCCCATCCATCGCACCCAATCCTGTTGCGCTTCACTCGTTCGATAACTTTCCAACTTTCTCATGAGTTCATTACATGAGTGCACCTCCCAGTCAAATAAGACCCTACGAAGAGGAATATTCCACACCCAACGACCATTTACTTTCGAACCAAAATCCGATATCGAACCTATCTTATTGATTGAGAGAGCAAAAACTCGAGGGAAAATTTCCTTGAGTGGACGATCACCAAGCCAAACATCCGACCAAAATGCAATATCTTTTCCATCCCCAACCTGAAGAGAAAGGCTGGACCTACAACAAGCTCCAAAATTGTCCGCTTTAGCATAGGATTGAATAACAGCCTTCCAACACCATGATCTATAGCGGGGGTGCGAAGGCTCCGGTAACAACCCCTCCGACTTACCACCATCCTTAGACGCCACCGCCCTTCTCCAAAGGCTCTTTCTTTCGTTTCCATACCTCCATATCCACTTACACAACATAGCACGATTAAGGACCTCTAAATCAACTACACCAAGACCACCATCACATCTCGGGTTACATATAGCTTCCCAACTAACCCAATGAACTTTCTTACGCGCCGAGTCTCCACCCCAAAGAAACTTAGCCATCAAACTATACAATCGATCGACAATCGAGGTAGGCATTCTAAAAAGGGACATGTAGAAAATAGGTAAACTAGAAAGTACAGACTTGAGTAATACCAATCTACCACCCATTGACAAGAGCTTTGGCTTCCATCCTTCTAGTCGGGAAGAAAATTTAGCAATTACCGGCTCCCAAAGAGAAGCCGAATTCCTTCGAGCTCCAAGAGGAAGCCCAAGGTACGTGGACGGGAAGGCTTCCACTTGGCAACCCACCTCTGCTGCCCACCTTTGCACAAGTGAGCTATCAACATTAATCCCCATTAACTTGCTTTTCTTTAAATTAAGTGTTAACCCCGAGGCCAACTCAAACACCCTTAATACTCGCTTAACGTTCCTAACTTGAACACCCGAGTCCCCACAAAAGATCAATAAATCATCTGCATACTGGAGATGTGAAATCTCAACACTATCAACACTCGAGCCGACCGAAAAGCCACCAAACAATCCTAACTCCACCGCCTTACCCAACATAAGATTAAGGGCCTCTCCCACAAAATTGAATAGAAAAGGAGACAGGGAACACCCTTGCCTCAAACCTCTGGAAATCCCGAAGTATTCTGTCGGAGTACCATTTACCAACACAGAGATATGAGCCGACGAAATGCATTTAAGTATCCACCCACACCAAACCTCCTCAAAGCCACATTCTCTCATCACTTTAATTAGAAATTCCCAACAAAATGAATCATAGGCCTTCTGAAAATCAATCTTGAAGGCCACACCCTTCCTACCTGATTTAAACATGAAGTCGACAGCTTTGTTCGCAACCAAAGAGCAGTCCAACAATTGCCGGCCCTGAATGAAGGCAAATTGGGATTCACCAATTACCTTACCAATAACGGCCCTCAACCTTTTCGATAGAACTTTTGACAGAATCTTATACATCCCTCCCACCAAACTGATTGGCCGAAAATCCTTCAGAGAATCTGGATTAATCACTTTAGGAATGAGTGTAATGAACGAATGATTGATACCTTTTTCCCAGTCTTTACCACGGTGAAAATCGTCAAAAAAGATCATAATGTTGTCTTTAAGTTGGGGCCAAATTTTTTTAAAGAACCCTAGATTGAAACCATCCGACCCCAGAGCCTTATTGCTATCAGCCGAAGCAAGGGCCTCCCAAACTTCAGATTCTGTAAATCTCCTCTGTAAACCATCGGCATCCTCCTTTGAAATTCTTTTGAAATCCAGCTTCATACTACTTAAATTCAGAGCAAGATTCCTATTATAAGCTTCCGAAAAATGCTCGAACACAAGTCTACTGATTTCTTTGGTATCCGTTATACGCACCCCCAAATGATGTAAACTACCAATCGCATTCACCCTTCTTCTGTGTGAAGCCGACATATGAAAAAATTTCGTATTTTTATCGCCTTCAGAGAACCATCTCAGCCGTGACTTTTGCAACCAGATGCTTTCAATTTTCCGATGTTCCCTCCAAAGTTGAGCTCGAAGATCTGCCAACAACCTCGACATACTTTCACTAAATATCCCAGCCTGCATATCTGACTCAATCCCAGCAATCTGCTCCTCTATTCTAACTATCTCCTTGTTCGGATTATTGCAATCCAGCCGAGACCAAGATTTAATAGCCTCCTTTGATTTTTTTAACAGACCCCCAATACGAATTCTCGGTTGTATCCTCTTTGATTGAACTACAGTGTCGATCACCAGCTCCTCAAAAGAAGAATCCTTATACCAGAAATTAAGGCATCTAAAAGGCTTAGGACCACCATCCAAAATAAGATCCTCAAGCAGAATTGCGTTATGATCCGAGATGCCCCTCCCCAACAACTTCTGTACTACATTTGGAAAACCAATCTCGAAATCCGTCAAAACTAAAAACATGTCCAGTCTAACGAAGGTGGGAGGAAAACGATTGTTACACCAAGTGAAGCGACCTCCTTGCAATGGGAGATCCTTCAGCCCTGCCTCAAAGATGAAATTATTAAACAAACTGGTATGGGCATGATTCACCGTAAAACCCAATTTCTCTTCCATTCTCATAATCAAGTTGAAATCTCCCCCAACGCACCACGCGACTTGTTTATTCCTAATGAACTCTAGCACTTCTTCAAGAAAGATCGATTTTTCTAAATCCACTGTCGGCCCATACACTTTCATGAATCCACATACAAGCTTGAGCTCAGGAACTTCCCCCACTAGAACAATGTATCTATCTCCGCTGAATGTCTCACTTACCTTAAAAAATTCAGTACCCCATATACACATTAACCCCCTACTGATCCCGACGCAGGGGAGGAAGCAAACCCAAAACTCTCCCCACCCCAAAGCCTCCTAACCAAACTCCTATCGCATTGAGCAATTTTAGTTTCCTGTAAAAACAGAATTCGGGGTTTGATTTTTCTCACCAATTCCCTTACCGCCCTGCGTTTTTCAATCTTCCCAATCCCTCTAATGTTCCACGAAACAACTTTTATCATCAAGAAATCGACAATTACCCATACACAAAAACCTTCAACATGCATGCCTTAATTCCTTTTCGAGCTCACAAACTCTCTTAATAACCGCTTATTTCCCTCCACTGAACGTAAAACCCAGTAGATTATATACCTCAAAGACCGCCTCAGCCTCCTCTTCCTCCTCCGAAGCTTTCCGATTTCCGCCCAGCAACGCAGCCGAGGCACCTTGACCCTCTGCCGAGTTATCCAGAGTGTTGAGTGGATCGAATGATCGATATGAACCAAGAGGGGGTGAATTGGATTTTTAAAGGATTAGGTGGTGGAAATTGCAAATTAAAAAGATGAACAAGGAATTTTAGAGTGGTTCAAGTTCCAAATGAACTCTACATCCACTACCTTAGCTTCACTAAGGATTTGCAACAATTCCACTAATTGCTCTTCCCCTTTTCTAGGCTAAGGAGGCAACCCTTACAATTTCGGTTAAATTTTCTACCCAAAATTTAACCAAATCCTCACACAAAGAAAACAAAGAGTTTGATGGCTAAGATAGTATCTCTCAATACAAATTGTAGCCCAATTACAAGCACTCAACCCAATTGAAAAAGATAAGAATTAAAATTACAATTGGGGTTTCTAGACAATTTGGGATTTAGGTACAAATGCTTGGATTTGATGTTTGGATGTTTGCTTTTGGATCAATAGTTGTTGCTGGAGCTTTTAGAGGTCCCTTTTATACCTTCTCATTGATTTCTAGCCGTTGTGTTTGTTGCATTCATCAATAGAGCCGTTGGGGGTGTTATCTCACCTCCATAAATGCAGTCTGCAACCACCCGTTTCGGAACGCGGGAACCTGTTTCGAAACGGACCAAAATAGAAGGAGCCGTTGGGGTTACATTTAAGAGCCCGTTTCGAAACGTGTTGAAACCGTTTCGAAACACTTTTGCCACTGTCAAGGGTCGTTTCGAAACAGCTTGAGCCCGTTTCGAAACACCCTAACGGTTTCCAAAGAATCAGTTAAAAACATTGTAACGGTCATAATTTTCAAATCAAAATGAAGAACCGTTTCGAAACGTTTAAAGCCGTTTCGATACGGGTTCATATGTTCTAAAGCCGTTTCAATACGCATTTCGGAACAGAGGTCGACAGTGGTGAAAACGTTTCGAAACGCCTTAGGCCGTTTCGAAACAGGGACTTGAAAAACACTGTCTAGGCTTTAAAACATTTAGAAAATATTTGAAACTTTGGTTTTTAACTTTGGCATATTCTTAAAATTATATGGGGATGTTTGAGGACTTAAAAATTCGTTTTGACATTTTCAATTTAGTCCTTAGGTTCTTTAATTATATCAAAATTAAAATATCGGTTTCACAATCTCCCCTTTTTTTATATAACAAAACCAAAGTTAGAATTTTTAAGAGTTTTGAAAGTTTTGAACATATTCTAACTCCCCCTTAATTTAAGATAGGTTTTTAAAGTTTTAAATTTGTTTTAACTTTGAAATTCAATTTTTAAAACTTAAAAACCTTTAAACATTTAAAACAAATTTTTGTGGCTCTTTAAATTTCTTCTCCCCCTTTTTGTTAGATCAAAAAGAGTAAATAAGGCTCATAGAGAAGAGAAAGGGTTAGTACCAATAAGCATTAAGTAATAAGCAACAATAATATTAATTCATAAAATTAAAATATCCAAAACATAAACCAACATTAAGTTCAAAACATAATCCCAAATAAGATCAAAAGCATAGGTTCCTAAAACATAATGAAACAAAAAGATGCAAACTTAAACCTAAAATGCATAGATAATATGATATGATATGATATGAATATCCTAGGCCTCGTCACCACCATCATCATCATCCGAAGTCTCATCATCGCTCTTGACTTGAGAACGGCGAAACTTCGTCCATTGGCCATAGAGAGTAGAGAATGACAAATCCAAGTTTGAGTGGGAAGACTCAAGAGATTGGAGACGATCCTCCACATTTTGCAAGCGAGTGTTGATGGCACCAAAACCCGAAGCGATGTTAGTATCCATGGCATTGAACCGCTCGGTAATGAGAGCCGTAAGAGCTTCATTGTTTCCAACTTGAGCTTGCGGTTGAGGTTCAACGAGAGGAGGAGGAGGAGGTGCGGCTCTATCAACACGTTCCCAAACATGGTTCACATAGTGAAAACCGGACTTGCGAAGAGAGGACTCACCAATCTTGGACTTGTGAGGTTCCGGAGAGTCGTAGGAGCAATCGAGACCAATCTTGCTAAAGATGTGACTCAAAATCGTGCCATAAGTAAAGGAATTCAAGGCATCGGTGTCAATAAGCTTAACATTATTAACCATCTCGGCAAATGTGATCTTAGCAACATTAGGGCGCTCACCGCGACGGAAACATTCAAGCCAAAAGTAATCAACTTGACGGATATGAGAATATTTACCTCCAGAGGGGCGAAGGAACCATGATACCATCAAGTGAAGAAAACGATCGTGCGCATCCAAGGTAAGCACTTGACCGGTTGTTGAGTGTGTAAAAGTTATATTATTTACCCCATATTTAACCCATATTTCTGCTGCATTCAAGCATTATTCATTGCATTTAGGTCAGTTTACAGTTAAACATCACATATATATTAAAAGGCACAGTTTCTACTGAAATTGGCTGCTTTTGCAGGTTGCTGCTGTAGCAGACGGAAAAGGCAGGCGCTGGGCAGTGAAGCAGAAGAGCTGGAACTGGACGACCAGTCAATAAGGACGATGCTGCCATGGTTGCCGCCGTGATAGCAGAGGACGACAATAGTTTTCAGGAGAAGAAGCAAAGTGGAACTCGACAGATAGAGAAAATTCAGCCCGTCTATCGTGTAAAACCGCTATATTTTTCCAAGCCCCAGATCGAAAGGAATGTCAAGCCCAAAGTTCAAGGAGAGAAAATCCCAAGCAAGAAAGATGACGGCTTAAAGATAGATTCTTCGAAGATTTAGTCTTCATTAGAGTTGTACTTTAATTCAAAGTTGTATTCTTGCTATTTTAGAAAACTTGGACCTAAAGCCTATATAAGGGCATGTATTTCGACCTAGGAAGGAGAAAACCTATTCTCTAACCTTCTTCCCAAAACCCTAGCCGTTTTCTTCCTCTCATCATGTTCTAAATTCCCCTTAGGGCCACGGGTTGATTTGTAAAGTAGTTGCAAGGGTTGCTTTTGTTTTAGGAATTTTCAGTTCAATAAAATAAACTTCAAGTTCTCTTATTCTGGTTATTAACATCTTGCAAGAGCATCGGGAGAGCATTGTGAGGTTATCAATTTACTTAATATCGGGAGAGTTAAGTATATGAAAGGGATAAGTGCGAGTTCTCTAGTTTATAGTTGAACTATCTCGGACCTAGGGATAGGACGAGGTTAAGTGGCTAAAGAAGAATTCAACAACATCGGTGTTCATCCTTCGATTCACGCCGGGAGGTATCATCAAAGACGTGATCATCGACAGACTTGGACCTAGGGATAGGCCAAGGCACAACAGGGATTCTTGCCAAACTTGAAGTACTGAGTTGATTGTTCGCTGCTGTGACAAGCAAAGGACTGCTGCCGCGACGGGGACGACGACAAAACTGTATTTCCTAGACTCAGCAATACCTGCACTACTGAGCAATTCAATACCAGCCCATTCTCTCTATCTTGATTTCTCTACTCTTTTATTTAAGTTTACTTTATTATTCTCGTGACAAACATCTTAAATATTTTCTTTACTTTCGTGCAGCAATTCAAGGTGAAGCTATTAGCCCAGTCCCTATGGAGACGATATCCGATACTTCCGTATCACTTTACTACTTGCGTCGTGTACACTTGCACTACAATTGTGATAGACTATTTTACACGCAACACCGATGTTAGTACCAAAGTGACGTTCATTCTCAATTCCCTCATCCTTAAGGGAAAAAGTAGACTCCAAGAGTTCAACATTAACAACAAACTTTTTCCCCAAAATAAAGGATTCAATCCCAACAACCTCGGTATTTGTTTCATCATTAAGAAGACGAGCATTGGAGTAAAAGATGAGTACCATATGTTTGTAGTGAATATCCGGGATGCTCAACAAAGGAAGAAGATTCTAGTCTCTCAAACGCTCAAGGTAACGGAAAAGGAATCGCTCGGAGTTAAGAAATTCGAGATCAATGACACGCTCACGTCGAACTTCGAAATCCTTGACATATTTGAAACGAGCACGCATCTCCGGAGTTCGAAAGGATTTTTGAAAGAGCTGAGCGAGATTCGGACGCACACTCGAGTCACCGGATTGAACGGACTTACGCTTTTTGCTAACATTATCCGACATCCTAAAAACATAAGCAAGCAAGCGAAAAATTTAAGTGTATGCATAGATTTCGTAATTCAATCCAATAATAGATCCCACTTAGGTTTAAAAAAGTTTTTAAAACAGTAAACAATTCAAAATAAAATAAATTTTTTTTGAGAAAACAGTAAAAAAATACGACTGAAAATTTTTATATTCGAATCAGAAAAATTAAGATTTTGAATTTTTTTTACAAGAGTTTGAAAACCCAAGCATAAAAACATATAAACTATACAAAAATAAATTTTTCTAACCTAAGATTCGAATAGACATTGAAGGAAAAAGAAAAGGAGGAAAAATACCTTAGTTTGGGATTTTGGATGAATGGAAGAAAATCCTTGCACAATGTTGATGAATCTTGCTTAGACTAGTGTTTTAGAGAAAAACCCCTCAAGATTTGGTGAAAAACAATGAGGTTTAGAGGTGTTTTATATGGAAAAAGTTGGTTTAGGGTTTTTAGGGTTTTAAAGAGTTTTAATTAAAAGAGAACTTTAACATTAAAAGCCCTACTTAAAGCTGTCCGTGAAACCGTTTCGGAATGGTCCTGACCGTTTCGAAACGCGAGGAAGAGAGTTTGACCATTTTAAGGATTCCAGCTGACCGTTTCGATACGGTGTTGACCGTATCGAAGCCCCGTTGACTCGTATCGAAACTCGTTTCGATACACCCCTTGGCAGTAGCAAAACCGTTTCGAAACCCTTTTGAGGCGTTTCGAAACACCCTTCTCTCAGACATGATTTTAAGGCACCCGTATCGAAACAGGTTGACCCGTTTCGATACACCTGGGCCTGGAAGTGTAGATGAAGCTCTAAAAGTGCATAAAATTAAGTTTTTCTAAGGCCTAACTTGCATGAATGACATGAATGAGCAGGCAAAACATATGCAAACATAAACATACTCCCCCTAGCTATAAGCATGGATGAAATTAAGAGTCAAAACACATAAACATGGCATTTCACAAGATCAAGCAATTTTAAGCACAAAAGAGGTCCTAAAAGGTCAAGATAGGCTAGCTAGACCTAACTCTCTCCTAAGGGACCAAAAACGCTCTTTGTCTAAGGGTTTTGTAAATATGTCCGCTAATTGATTTAAGGTGTCTACATACTCTATAACCACATCTTATTTAAGGAAATGATCTCTAATGAAATGATGCATTATTTCTATGTGTTTGGTTCTAGAGTGTTGGATGGGATTTTTTGTTAAACATATAGCACTAGTGTTGTCACATTTTATGGGTATGGTTTCAACTTTAATTCCATAATCTAAGAGTTGTTGCTTCATCCAAAGGACTTGAGCACAACAACTCCCTAAGGATATGTACTCGGCTTCGGTGGTAGATAAGGCTACACTATTTTGTTTCTTAAAGAACCAAGATATGTGCATACTACCTAGGAATTGACAAGTTCCCGAAGTACTTTTCCTATCGATTTTGCAACCCCCATAATCCGCATCCGAATAAGCATGAAGGTTGAAGGTAGAGTCCATAGGGTACCAAAGACCTAAACAAGGAGTATCTCTAAGGTACCTAAAGATTCTTTTAACGGCTATAAGGTGAGACTCTCTAGGACTAGCTTGAAACCTAGCGCATAAGCAAACACTAAACAAGATATCTGGTCTACTTGCGGTAAGGTAAAGCAATGATCCAATCATATAACGGTAAAGTTTAGAGTCAACAAACTTACCTCCCTCATCTTTGTCAAGCTTTGTGGATGAGCTCATAGGTGTGGCTCGAGGCTTTGCATTCTCCAAGCCAAACTTCTTGAGCATATCCTTTATGTACTTTGCTTGATTGATGAAGGTGTCATCCTTCTTTTGCTTGATTTGGAGTCCCAAAAAGAATGAGAGCTCCCCCATCATGCTCATTTCAAATTCACCTTGCATTAGCTTAGCAAACTCTTGACAATGACATTCGTTAGTAGAACCAAAAATAATATCATCAACATAAATTTGAACTACTAAGATGTCATTTTTATACATTTTTATAAAAAGTGTAGTGTCCACCTTACCTTTTTCAATTAAAAAGTTTGAAAGTCTTTCATACCAAGCTCTAGGAGCTTGTTTTAAACCATAAAGAGTTTTAGTGAGTTTGAAAACATGATTTGGAAATTTTGAGTCTTCAAAACCCAGTGGTTGTTCCACATACACTTCTTCATTTATAAAACCATTTAAAAATGCGCTTTTAACATCCATTTGAAAAAGCTTGAAATTATGATAACATGCATATGCAAGCAACATCCTAATGGCTTCCATTCTAGCTACGGGTGCATAGGTTTCATCAAAATCTATTCCCTCTTCTTGAGTGTAACCTTGTGCCACAAGTCTAGCTTTATTTCTCACAATGTTACCACTCTCATCTAGCTTATTCCTAAAGACCCATTTAGTTCCTATGGTAGATTGATTACTAGGCCTATCAACTAATGTCCAAACGTTACTTCTCTCAAATTGATTTAACTCTTCTTGCATAGCCATAATCCAAAAGTCATCTTTCAATGCTTCTTTTATATTCTTAGGCTCTATGCATGAGATAAATGCAACATGATTCATTAATCTAAGAGAAGATCGAGTGGTTACCCCCTTGGATGGATCACCCAAGATTTCACCATCTTTGACATAGTTGAACTCCCTTGGGTAGCTCACTTCCTTTTCCTCAAGAGCCAAGTCCTTTAAGGCTTCAAGAGGTGGATCTTGTGTGTCCTCTTCTTTTGTTGGAATCTCATCCTCCTTTGAAGTTTGTCCTCCATCAAAGGCATTTATGATTCCTACATCATCATCATCATAAGAATCCTTCCTTGGAGGGAGGTTATCATCGAATACAACATGTATAGATTCTTCTACTACTAAAGTTCTTTTGTTAAATACTTGATAGACTTTAGATGTTAAAGAGTATCCTATGAAAATAGCTTCATCACTTTTTGCATCAAATTTACCTAAGTTGTCTTTTCCATTATTTAAAACAAAGCACTTGCAACCAAAAGGGTGAAAATAGCTAATGTTAGGCTTTTTAGATTTTAAAATCTCATAAGGTGTTTTCTTTAAAATTGGCCTAATCATTACTCGATTAACAATATAGCAAGCGGTGTTTGTGGCTTCCGCCCAAAATTATTTAGGTAAATTATTTTCACAAAGCATAGTTCTAGCCATTTCTTGCAAAGTTCTATTTTTCCTCTCAACTACCCCATTTTGTTGAGGAGTTTGAGGAGCCAAAAAATTGTGGCTAATACCATTTTCATTTAAAAAATCTTCAAACCCTAAATTTTGAAACTCGGTTCCATGATCACTTCTAATATGTGAAATTCTAAGTTCAAGATCATTTTGGGTTAGTTTTGAAAATGTGATGAATTTTTCCAAAGCCTCATCTTTAGTACTTAAAAATAGAACCCAAGTAAATCTAGAGAAATCATCAACAAGTACAAATGCATAAGACTTACCACCCAAGCTCATAGTCCTAATTGGCCCAAATAAATCCATATGGATTAGTTGTAAACATCTACTTGTAGAAACATCATTAATGGATTTAAAGGAAGACCTATGTTGTTTACCCTTAGAGCATGCATCACAAATTTTATCATTTGAAAAATTAATCTTGGGTAAACCTCTAACTAGATCAAGGGAAACTAGTTTTTCTAAAACACTAATGCTAGCATGTCCTAGTTTCCTATGCCACAACCATGCATCATTTTCATTTTGTGCTACTAAGCATGCATGAGATGTATGAATGTCATCTAGACGCACCATGTATATGTTTCCTATGCGATGACCTATGAGCATAATATTATTAGATTTAATGTCTACAATTTTGCATCCATTTTTATCAAATAAAACATTAAATCCTTTATCACACAATTGACTTATGCTCAATAAGTTGTGTTTAAGACCATCGACATACAAGACATTTTCAATGAGAATAGTAGAGTGATTACCTATGGAGCAAATACCTTTAATGTGGCCTTTGGAGTTGTCACCAAATGTCACCACTCCTCCACTTTTTGGCTTTAGATCCATGAATCTACTCTTGTCTCCGGTCATATACCTTGAGCATCCACTATCAAGGTACCATGAGTTTTGACTTTGTGCTTTGGCCTTGTAGCAATGCTCCCCCTACAAACAAAGATATTAAGCTTTTGTTTTTGGTACCCAAATCATTTTAGGTCCATGAGTGTTAGCTCCCAAAACCTTGGTTCCCTTAGGAATCCAAGATGACATAGCAACAATATTATTAGATTTTACAAGTTCCTTAGGAACCCATACACTTCTAATTCTTTTAGTCCTACTATGTCTAGGAAAGCTACCTTGTTTGTAGTTATTAGTCCTTTTCTTAAGTTGGTTTGTTTTAGACGATTCACCAATTTCATGCTTTATACTACCAACATTTTTAAAGGACTCCTTGAGCTTGTTAAGCTCATCTAACACCTTTTGGTGTTCACTATTGCATTGAGATAAAAGATTATCAAGATCAACATTTTCATCTTGAAAAATTTAAGTTCATCTTTCAATCCTAATATTTTTTTCTCAAATTTTGAATTAGCTTGAGAGAGAGAGTCATTTTTCTCATTTAGTTCCAAAATGATTTTCTTATTCCTAATGACCGACTCCTTATATTTCCCAACTAATTCATCATAGACCTCTTGTAACTCATCATATGCATCATTCAATTCATCATATGTAAAATCTAAAGTTGATGAGTTAGAGGTTACCATGGAGGAATCTTCCTCAAGTGCCATGAGGCAAAGGTTGGCCACTTCTTGTTCGTCATCCTCCGACGACTCCTCATCACTCCAAGTAGCAAGCTTGGCTTTGAGCTTCTTTTTCTTCTCAAAGCTCTTCTTCTTGAGTTGAGGGCACTCCGAACGAATGTGACCGGGTTTATTGCACTCAAACCAAATGATTTGATCCCTTGCTTCTTCTTTGTTCTTGCCTTTGAAGTCCATCTTCCTTTGAATTTTTCTTCCCTGGTTGGACCTCATAAAGCGTGAGAATCGTTTGGCTATCATAGCAATTCTTCTAGCTCATCCTCCTCACTAGAAGAGCTCTCCTCAAGTAGTGAAGCTTTGAGAGCTATTCCCATCTTCTTCTTCTTTTCAACCTCTAGCTTTTCTACTCTCTTCTCTTCTTTCTTCTTCTCTTCTTCCCTTCCTTGCTTCATAATCTCATGTGTAAGGAGAGAACCCACTAGCTCATCAAGCTTTAAAGTCTTCAAATTCTTAGCTTCTATGATGGCAGTTCTCTTCCCATCCCATGATTCGGGAAGTGAATAGAGTAGCGTCCGGACAATCTTGTCTTCCGGTATGATCTCTCCAAAACCTTTGAGCCTATTGACTATAGTGGAGAACCGATCAAACATCTTGGACACCGTCTCATCGGGCTCCATCTTGAAATTCTCATAACCGAAATTCCAATCTTAGTTTCTTTGACATCGTTGGTTCCCTCATAGGTAGTCTCAAGAGTGTCCTACACTTCTTTGGCACTCTCAATGGATGACACTTTGGAATAGATGTCCGGACCAAATGAACAAAAGAGCATGTGGACAGCTTTGTCATTTACTTGAATCTTTCTCATTTCTTCTTCACTCATCTCCACCTTTTTCTTCAAAACCATCTTGTCTTCGCTATCTTGCTTCAATGGAATGTAAGGGTCATCTTCAATGACATCCCACACTAAGTAGTCATTGGACTTGATGAATAGACGCATTTTATTCTTCCAAAAAGAATAGTTGTCACCATTGAAGAAGGGAGGCTTTGTAGTGGATTGAGACTCATACATGCCCGAACCGGAGGTTGAAGCCATTTCTTGATATTTGATGATCACACTCTTCCTAGGAACTCCTATTGTGGTTGTTAATCCTCAAAGAGGTAGGCTCTGATACCAATTGTTGAGTGCATCGAATGATCGATATGAACCAAGAGGGGGTGAATTGGATTTTTAAAGGATTAGGTGGTGGGAATTGCAAATTAAAAAGATGAACAAGGAATTTTAGAGTGGTTCAAGTTCCAAATGAACTCTACATCCACTACCTTAGCTTCACTAAGGATTTGCAACAATTCCACTAATTGCTCTTCCCCATTTCTAGGCTAAGGAGGCAACCTTTACAATTTCGGTTAAATTTTCTACCCAAAATTTAACTCAATCCTCACACAAAGAAAACAAAGAGTTTGATGGCTAAGATAGTATCTCTCAATACAAATTGTAGCCCAATTACAAGCACTCAACCCAATTGAAAAAGATAAGAATTAAAATTACAATTGGGGTTTCTAGACAATTTGGGATTTAGGCACAAATGCTTGGATTTGATGTTTGGATGTTTGTTTTTGGATCAATAGTTGTTGCTGGAGCTTTTAGAGGTCCCTTTTATACCTTCTCATTGATTTCTAGCTGTTGTGTTTGTTGCATTCATCAATAGAGCCGTTGGGGGTGTTATCTCACCTCCATAAATGCAGTCTGCAACCACCCGTTTCGGAACGCGGGAACCTGTTTCGAAACGAACCAAAATAGAAAGGGCCGTTGGGGTTGCATTTAAGAGCCCATTTCAAAACGTGTTGAAACCGTTTCGAAACACTTTTGCCACTGATAAGGGTCGTTTCGAAACAGCTTGAGCCCGTTTTGAAACACCCTAACGGTTTCCAAAGAATCAGTTAAAAACATTGTAACGGTCATAATTTTCAAATCAAAATGAAGAACCGTTTCGAAACGTTTAAAGCCGTTTCGATACGGGTTCATATGTTCTAAAGCCGTTTCGATACGCGTTTCGAAACAGGGGTCGACAGTGGTGAAAACGTTTCGAAACGCCTTAGGCTGTTTCGAAACAGGGACTTGAAAAACAGTGTCTAGGCTTTAAAACACTTAGAAAATATTTGAAAACTTTGGTTTTTAACTTTGGCATATTCTTAAAATTATATGGGGATGTTTGAGGACTTAAAAATTCGTTTTGACATTTTCAATTTAGCCCTTAGGTTCTTTAGTTATATCAAAATTAAAATATCGGTTTCACACAGAGATTCTCTGATCTTCCTTCTCATAACTCTTCTCACACTTGATCTAAAAAATCCACCCACCACTACCTGATCATCCATCCCCTAATTAACTGGAGCCCCAACAATTCTGTTTGAATCCTCCAGTCCCTCGAAGCTATCCCGCACTACCTCACCAGAAGAGGACCAAATTCGTCTGGAAGAACTGTCTTGGGATGAGGGAACGACCAAGCTATCCATATCAAAATTTTCAACTAACCTTGGCAGTACATCAAAATTAACGCCTCCCCCATCCGAACCCACCAGATTATTAGTGCTTGGGTTAAAATATTTTGGATCCGGATCCACACCTGATCCACCAATATCCACTGGCCACCACTAGTCTCAGGCCCAACAGTAACCCCCACATTGACTCCATCAAGACCTTCGACCAACTCACTTAACCCCTTTCCTATAACATTCTGGCACTGATTCCCATGAGCCCCTTCCCGTTGCATGGGGCATGCACCAGCATTAAAGTCACGTGAGGAAGTCGAAGGGACGTCCCCCACTCCTGAGGAAACGTTTTGGTTCTCCACAGGCGACCAAGCAGCCGGAGACGGCTCAACCAAGTTAACTCCTTCTTGCTCCGGAAAACTCTGGTTAACAAACTCGGTTTCTTCATAGTCCTCATCCGAAAATTCACCCTCATCCACTTCATCCACATCCATGTCTGAATCAAAACCACATACTTCAACTTGAATACAAAACTTGGAACCTAAGGTCCAAACCGAAACATACTTTGGAACGCCTGATGGGTTAACTGTTCTGATGACTACTACTGCAGCTTCCATGCAAGCTTTCTCCCTCGTATTTTTGGAGTATTCAACAAAGGATCCCCACCGATTTCCAATCCATGCAAAAAACTCTTCAAACCAACATGTAATCGGAATTTCTTTCAACTTGATCCGGCAGAAAAACTGAGGAAGCCCATTCAATATTAACATGTCCAAGAACTCGAACCAGAATCTCATCACAGAGAAACTACTTTCCATACAACTCTCCATTTCCGCTACCAAATTGAAAACGATTAACACCGATCTATCATCACTTCCCCACTTAACAACCTTAGCTTAAAAACCATCACTTCTAATACCCTTTTGGACCAGATCAATCTCAAAACCCCTTTTAGTAATTCCAACTAAACACTGATCCAACCATTCCATACCTTTAACCATTATGCTTTCCGTAACCGGTCCAGGATCCCCACCTTTTTCAATATCCACCATGATATGCCTGTCCACAATCTTTGCTCCCCCGACACCAATATTTGAGTTCTTGGTGAGGGCATCCCTATACGTTTTCCCGTCTTCTCTAAGCCAGAGCCCCGAATCCCGATTTTTGGATTACCAATCCCCCTCTTGTTAGCTTCAGCATCAAACCTCCTTACCTCCCTCTATTTTTGATTTTCCACAGGCAGTCTTGGATATCTCGCCTTAGAAACCTTGATAACTCTACCATCAATGATAGAATTATCCAACTTAGCTATAGCCCTTTCCATTTCCTTTAAACTCGAAACTGCTACAAACGCAAACGTAGACTCTCTGTACTTCGCCCTCTTATTCATCATTGGCACAAAGACTCACATCACTTTCCCATACTGGCTAAACAACTCTTTCAAAGCTACCCTCGTCACTCTCTTGCTGAGATTATCAACGAACATAGACCATTCCTCCGATCTACCACTAGACAACCCGACGCCCCTCCCCGTTTTGCCCACCCACACCCCTTTCTCCGACGACTCTCTCACTCCCTCTCTCGCCCTCATTTTTTCCCTTGTAACAAAGGTTTATTTGAACATTGAAACTAATAAATAAATATCTTATAATAAATAAAAATATAAATATCATAATAAATATTCGAATGTTTATATAAAATCTCTGAAATAAAGTTTGTAAATACATGCTGAAACATAGTCCCAAAATATAAAATAATAACAATAATCTAATAGTTTAAAATAAGTTCATTCTGTAAGAGAAAACTATGGGAGAGTAAGCTAAAGAGCTTAGTGTGTCTCTAAAGTGCAAGAAAAACCATAAACACAAACACATAAATTTCTATAAAACCTTTAAGTTCAAAACAAAGATGATTCACAACACAAAAGATTTAATTTAATAAACACAATGCAATGTACTCAACTACAGCGCACCAAACGATAAGAGGAAAGTTCTTCATAACTTCTCACTACATCACACCAATCGGTAAGTGGTGGAAACCACAAGCTTCGACCGTACAATCCCAACTCATGCACACAGCGGTATAAAATCACATGTTTACAAGTCACAACACATAGTCCGATAAATCCAATATTTCATAGTTTGATAAATTTGATGAACACAATTCGATAAATCCGATGTTTAGTTAAATCAAAAATCAAGTATGAATGCACGAAAAATTCATCATGCTACATCACATGTAAAAATATGCATACGATATAAAACAATGTCACGCGGTAAAAATCATTATTATATAACACAGTAAAAAAACACACCTTAGCCAAAGTAAACTCAACCCACTGAATGATGTGATTTTCCATGATCAAATGTATTGGATCTAATTGTATCGGTATCGAACTAAACTTGAGGTTGAAGAGATTAACGAACAAGAAGGGGTATAGAGTAGTGGAGATTAAAAGATAAAAATTTAACAAATCAATAAGGAATTTTGGCGGCATGAAATTGTATAAAAAGTAAGGTTCTTGGGCTGATCTTATTTAAACTATGTGTATATATACATATAAAGAGAGTTGGGCGGTGGTAGGTTATTAGTAATTGATTAGGTTTACAATTACTATATAATAATAATAATAATAATAATAATAATAATAATAATAAAAATAATAAAACATAAAGGTTGGTTCGGCTGCAACTCCATATTGAGTAAATTATCTTTTAAAACAATGGGTTAATCTCCCAATAAGTCCCTAAACTTTAACAAGTTTCAAAATTAGCTTTGGAGTATTATAAAATTACATAGTGACCCTTAAAACTTTCAAATATTACCGTTTGACTTTGAAATCTAGATTTCTCAATTAGGGTTTCATATTTAAATTCCCAAATTATTAGGGTTTTTAAAAATTAGGGATTTTAAAAATTAGGTTTCTAAATTAGGAATTTTCAAATCTAAGGTTTACAATTTGGGGGTAATTTTTTGGGTGTTACAGTAAGGGCGGTTTGGTTCCTTTCAGTCTCTCTATTGTCGCCCTTTCACTACTTATGTCAGTTGTCGTCTGATCTCCCCAGTTTTCGGCTTGTTATTCTACAGAAGCCTCAACATCGATCCCTCATATCTTATATGGTGTTTTTGGTAGTGGTTCCTACTGCATCTCCCCAAACGCTCATATGCTCCATGACTAGTGCTTAAATTATACATTATTTTATTGACAATTACTCCTTGATTAGTTGTTTTAAGATGCTTAAGATATGATTTTCTATTCTTTTCTGTGCAGGGCATCATATTCTAGAAACTGTGCTAAAATGGACGATTTCTACAAATTTCTGGATTCATGGCAAAAATAGTGAGCATGAATTGGGGCATGAAAGTACCGACTGGACGACACGTCAGCAGCTGACGTCAGTAGTACGAGAGGATGACGGCAGCAACGTCGGTGTTGGATGATGACATCAGCAGCGAAAATAAGACCTTATCTGGATATTTTTGACAGCTTATCGAGTTCATTGCGATAGCTTATCAAACAACATTTGAATTTTAAATTTAGAATATTATCCTTTGTAATTTAAATATTTTATTTTTTATCTTTTTAGTTTTTTTAGGTTTTTAGATTAGTATAAATACCCCTTTGGGGTTCAACTAAAACAACACTTGTTCTTAGCTTTATTTCTACTTTGGGTTTATAAAATTTCTTTTCTCTGTAGTTCTTATTTTCTTAAAATTTTTACTTTATTTTTCAGAAATTATGCTAAGTATGGTTAATTCAATAATCATGCGAAGCTAAATTTTTCATAGCTAAAGGCAATAGCGATGAGTCGGTTTCAACGTGAGAAATAAAATGCACTTAAATAACTTTTGGTATTTCTCTGTACATTTTCTAAAGCTAAACTTCAAACTCAAACAATAAATTGATTACTAAGGGAAAATTGAGATCAAAATCGTTATTATTGAAATAACACAATTCGAGTCGGTTTTTATTGGGCTTAAAACGACATTGATCAACAACATTGTTGTTGACTAGATCAAGTTTGGATATCGATATCACAAGGTAGAGCTTGGATATTCAGTATACAAAGCGAAGTCTCAAGGATTGAACCTTGCGGACAAGTAACCGACGTAAATCTTGAAGCGAAAAAATTATTTTCCAATGATCCCAAGAAATTGAGTCAAAGTGAAAGCATGATGCTAGTTTTTATATATCAAATTTATTTATCTTGAATCATTTAAATTACATTTTTTACCTTTTTTTAATCGACCAACCCCCCCCCCCCCCCCCAAAAAAAAAAAAACCCAATCCACTTCAAAACTTAGAGGTTAAACAATCATAATTAGGAAGTTTCCTAAATCCCTGTGGGATCGACCCTTGCTCTCACTACTCTACTTTAATTTAATTTCTTTGATTGAGATTAAGGGTATTATTTTGACACTAAACGACACGTGTCACTCCAATAACCCTCGAAATGACATGCAGTCTGGCGAATCTGGTTGTTGACATCGTGGTTCTTCGACTACGGTCGTCGTCTCTTCTTGTTGATTGTGTTTCCTGTCATTCGTTTCTTCTGCTCTTGGTTTTGTGCTCTGTTGCTTTTTTTCTTCTTTTCTTTGTTTTTTAATCGGCATGTCGATGGTTTGTTTATCTCGTTGCTGTTATTTTCTTGTCCCTTGTTTGTTTCTTCATCGGCCTGTTGGTGTGTTTCTCTGGTCTATTTGTGACCAGTTTATTGTATTTTTTTTTATTATTTTTGTTTTTAATGCATGTGACTTTTCTATCAAAATAAAAATATGTTGTTGGTGGGAGTCCAATTTAGTTAATAGTCCTTTTTAAAAACGCACCGGAGGAGGAGCACTTTTCATCCTATGCATATGAAAATGAGGTTATTTCTTTTAATAATTTTTAGAGGGGATTATTTTTAATATATATATATATATATATATATATATATATATATATATATATTTGGGTAATTTTGCCTGATAACAAATAATTTACGTCTATGTGTACATGAACATATGGTCCCTTGTTTGCACGTGTGTAGAGACATGCATGGATCGCTCTTGTATGGCAGAAGAATAGGGTTTTGAAATGTGAAGTGGCAAAAGTCTCAAACATGAAAACATAGGATGCTTTGGGCTTGCCCTTGTTGTTTTGTATTGGTGTCAGTGATGTCACACCGGTTTCATGTCAATACTCACCAAAATCAAACACAATTTCAAACCTCCATGGATTTATTACAAAAATGTAAATTCTTATTTTTCACATTTACAAATATTCATATCTAATTTAGAATATGTACAGTAAAAGTCAATGTATTAAATTGAATGTTGAAGCGAAATTCAAATATCAAATTGAACCGATACAAAACTCATATATGTATATAACTATTACTGCTTGTGATATGCATGAAAAGAAAGGAGAGGTCACATTGGTGATATATGGATGACCCACCATATAAATAGTAGGCCTCGTCATAAGATTCTGTTGGGGCTGTTCCCTTGGAACCATGTGAAAAAGCAAAGCCAAGATGTTCATGTGCCACACTTCCTATATAGGCATAGCAACATCACAAAACCCAACCAATAAAATTGAGACTAAATCACTACAACTAATGTAATGAAAAAGAGAGAAAATGGCCGAGAAACAAGGTCGACAACAGCAGCAGACATAACATATCCTTGGGGTGTTTTTGCTTCTAAACATGTTTGATTATCATGTATGGAGGTTGTCTGAGATGACTCAACAGGCATCAGCTGCTACAATACAAGCACCTTGGGATCCTTTGCCCATACTTTGTGAATGTGAGAGATATGACTTCCTTCCCTTCCGAATACATATAAGGTCATAGGAACCAACCAATCATGAGTTCCAAGGAACATACATTAGGATGATCTTCCAGACAGTTTAAAGACACAACAAAAGTAACTAACATAATTTGGTTAAAGTGGTAAGCAACTTGGCATCCCATAAGCAGGTTTCGAGTTCGAGGCCTTTTATGTTGCGGAATACGATCGTCGGATAGAGCAAAAACGCAACTGATAATTTGAGAAAATAATAATAAAGATAAAAGAAACACAGATTTTACGTGGAAAACCCCTAAATAATATAGGGTAAAAACCACGGACAAAGGTAGAAGAATTTCACTATGAGAAAATAGGAATTACAACTTCTCTCAATCTAACAAGGAGAAAACAATGACAATTCTCTCTTGATAAAAAGGAGAAAACAACTCTATGAAAACTCTCTAATTTCTCTAGTATTGGGAGGAGGTTAGAATGATTTGGGATGATAGGAATGGCAAATGGCTAAGCTATTTATAGTTGAGCTTCAAGGACCAACTTGTAAATAACTTAAACTTAAGGACCTTGCAAATAATTATACCATGCCAAAAGTGGTGTATTATTATACCACTTGTGCAAGTGGACAATAATGCACCGAAAGCCAAAACCACTTGCACTGCCACTTGCACTTTCAACAATCTCCCACTTGAAGATTTGATTGGAACAATCATATCTTCACTCCATTCTTTCAACCTTGTATCATTCATGTTGCTTACGTCTCTAACAGACCACAAGAGGATCGACACCAAGTAAACTTATCAGTGTTGATTGCTTTTGTCATGAAATCTGTTATGTTGTCATCGGTATGGATCTTCTGCATATCTATCGTCCCTTCTTCCACTTTCTCACGAATGAAGTGGTATTGGACCCGAATGTGTTTTGTTCTTGAGTGAAAAGCAGGATTCCTTGCAAGATGCAAGGCACTCTGACTGTCACAAAACAAAGAGACATTCTCTTGTTTGTGCCTGAGCTCCTCCAATAGCATTTTCAACCATATTGCTTCTTTACTGGCTTGTGTAGCTGCTACATATTCTGCCTCCGTTGTTGACGTAGCCACAACCGATTGCAGTTTTGAAACCCAGCTTACAGCTCCACCAGCAACTATAAACACATACCCTGTTGTAGATTTGCTTTTATCCAAATCCCCTGCATAGTCAGAATCGACATACCCGCTGATAAGAAAGTCTGATCCCCCGTAACATAATGCAACATTTAAGGTCCCTTTGATGTATCTCAGGATCCTTTTCACAGCATTCCAATGCTCTCTGCCTGGATTCGCCATGTACCGACTAACCACTCCCACTGCTTGTGCAATGTCTGGTCTTGTACAAATCATAGCGAACATTAAACTTCCCACTGCTGATGCATACGGTACTCGAGACATCTCCATCCTCTCTTCTTCACTGCTAGGACTCATACTGGAGGATAATTTAAAGTTAATAGGAAGAGGGGTATAAATTGGCTTACAATCTTGCATGCTGAATCGTGACAAGATCTTTTTCAAGTAATTCTTTTGTGAAAGCCAAATCTTCCTACTACTTCTGTCTCGGTGAATTTGCATCCCTAGAATCTTGTTTGCTGGTCCCAAGTCCTTCATTTCAAATTCCCTAGCCAGTCGTGCCTTTAATTCTTCAATATGATCTTTGTTGGGGCCTGCAACCAACATGTCATCTACATACAACAGCAATATAACAAAGTCGTTTTCACCAAACCTCTTGAAGTAAGCACAAGGGTCTGCATTAAGTCTGTTGTATCCAAGGCTCATGATGAAGGAGTCAAATCTCTTGTACCAACACCTCGGCGCCTGCTTTAAACCGTACAGAGATTTGTTCAACCTGCAAACCAAGTTCTTCTTTTCTTTTTCTTCAAAACCTTCAGGCTGGAGCATGTAAATCTCTTCTTCAAGATCTTCATGAAGAAAAGCTGTTTTAACATCTAGCTGCTCTAGATGTAAATTCAATGTAGCACACATTGCCAGGACAACTCGAACCGTTGTTAGTCTAACCACAGGAGAAAAGATTTCATTGAAATCAATACCTTCTTTCTGAGCATATCCTTTGACCACCAGTCTTGCCCGATACCTCTCCACTTGATCGTCACCATTTCTCTTGATTTTGAAGACCCATTTGTTACCAATTGGCTTCCTTCCTTGTGGTAGTGGCACAAGTTCCCATGTATTATTTTTATGAAGGGCTTTGATTTCTTCTTGCATTGCCGCCATCCACTGTGAAGCATCTGAGTTGTTCATTGCCTCCTCGAATGTTGATGGCTCACCGTCCTCCGTTAAAAGGCAGTATGCAACATTACCTTCTATAACATAATCCGAATGCCAATTGGGGCGTCTTCTCACACGATCTGATTGACGAGTTGTTGGAGCTTCAGAATTCTCTGGTTCTGATTCCTCGAGCTCTGGTTTTGCTTCAGAACAATCTCTCTGTTCAAACTCATTTTCAACATGTATCTGTGTAGTCTCTGGCTTTTCTTTATCAGTGCTATCACCTTCTTCTTTTCTTTGTAGCTTATCTTCTACAAAGATAACATCCCTGCTGATAATCACTTTGCGGGCAGTGGGATCCCACAAGCGATACCCCTTTACTCCATCAGCATACCCCAAGAATTTACATTTTCTGGATTTTGGATCCAACTTTGAAATTTCTTGGGCATTGTACATCACGTACACAATACTTCCAAATATATGGAGGTTTGAATAATCAACTGGTTTACCAGTCCACATTTCCATCGGTGTCTTCAACTCAATTGCAGTTGATGGAGCCCGATTCACCAAATAACATGCGGTATTGACTGCTTCTGCCCAGAAAGCTTTTTCTAGCCCTGCAGCTCTCAACATTGCTCGTGTTCTTTCTAACAGAGTTCTGTTCATCCGCTCTGCCACTCCATTTTGTTGAGGAGTGTATACTGTTGTGAACTGTCTTTTGATGCCTTCTTTTCTGCAAAAGTCATCAAATTCATCACTTGTATATTCACCTCCATTATCTGATCTGAAACACTTGATTTTATTTCCAGAATCAAGTTCCACCCGCGCTTTAAAAACTTTGAAGGTTGAAAACACATCTGCCTTCCTCTTGATAGGATACACCCAACATCTCCTAGAGTAGTCATCAATGAAGGAGACAAAATACTTTGCTCCGCCTAGGGATGTAACCGGTGCTTGCCATACATCAGAGTGAACCAATTCTAGAACAGCCTTGCCTCTAGAATTTGATGTGTTGAATTTTAATCGATGCTGCTTACTTGTAATACAATGTTCACACAAAGGAAGTGATACCTTTGTTAAACCCGGAAGTAGCTTTTGCTCCACAAGGACTTTCATTCCCTGTTCTGACATGTGTCCAAGTTTCCGATGCCATAACATGGTAGAATCTGAACTACATGAGGCAACAGAGGCTTCAGCTTCTAGCAAAGTCTCTCCCTTCAGCATGTACAAATTTGCAGCTATCTTTTCACCTTTCATCACCACAAGCGCTCCATGGAACACCTTCATGATTCCTTTCTGTGTTTCAATTTTGCTTGCATTATTATCCAACAATCCGTAGGATAATAAGTTTTTCTTCAAGCCTTTCACGTGTCGCACATCTTGAACAACTTTGATTGTCCCGTCATACATCTTCAGTTTGATGGTTCCAACGCCAACAATCTCCAAGGCATGATCATTGCAGCTGTACACAGATCCTCCTGAGATAGGTTCATAATTATAGAACCATTCTCTTCTTGAGGTCATGTGATATGTGGCTCCCGAGTCAATAAGCCATATGTCTGCAAATCTTTTTCTGCCTTCCATGGCTGTTGCTGCTTCACAACAGAGAGCATCTCCATCATCTGAAGTGTTTGCCATATTTCCTTGAGGATTGGAGTTTTTAGGTAAACTCCAACAATCCTTCTTCATGTGACCCTTCTTTCCACAGTTGTAGCACTTTAAATTCTTCTTACTCCTTGACTTTGATCTACCATGATTGTGACTGCTACTTTGGCCACGTTCTGTTGATCTTCCTCTCATCACCGTTAAGGCCTCTGCTTGTTGCAAATTTCCTTGTCTGTCTTCCTTGTTCTTGCGCCGATTTTCTTCTTCCAGAACAGCAGCTGCAATGTCATCGAAGACTAGATCACTTGTAAGGTTGTTGTTTGTCAAGTTGATGATGAGTTGATCATACGAATCAGGTAGACTTTGAAGCAGAAGTTCAGCACGTTCTTGTGATTCTATTTTATAGCTTAGGGATGTAAGCTGAGAAAATAGAGTATTCAACGTGTTTAAGTGCTCTGTCACTGAAGTAGATTCTGACATCCGAAGAGTGTACAATTTCCTCTTAAGGAAAATTTTATTGTGCAATGATTTGACCTCGTATAATTTTGCGAGGTGATCCCAAATCTCCTTGGCTGTCTTCTTCTCCTCGATGCTTGATAGTACTTCATCTGCTAATGCTAAATGAAGGTCTGCAATAGCATTCTCGTCCATCTCATTCCATTTCTTGTTATCCGTAAAATCTGCCGGCCTTTCGCTGATAGCCGCTAGACATCCGTTTTTTCTTAGGATGGCCTTTATCTTCAATTTCCACAGTGAGAAATTTCTCCCATTGAACTTTTCAATATCAAATTTCGTTGCCATAGCTTCTATTTCAGATAGCTCCCACTATTTCACCTTTTTGATGTGAATAGTGCCCACCACCTTCAATGAATGAGTAATATCTAACTTACTTTCTTATGATGGAGGATCCACTTTTCAGTGGCAACCAACAGAGAATACGGTAAGTAGATATACGCACCCAAATCTGGCTCTGATGCCAATTGTTGCGGAATACGATCGTCGGATAGAGCAAAAACGCAACTGATAATTTGAGAAAATAATAATGAAGATAAAAGAAACACATATTTTACGTGGAAAACCCCTAAATAATATAGGGTAAAAACCACGGACAAAGGTAGAAGAATTTCACTATGAGAAAATAGGAATTACAACTTCTCTCAATCTAACAAGGAGAAAACAATGACAATTCTCTCTTGATAAAAAGGAGAAAACAACTCTATGAAAACTCTCTAATTTCTCTAGTATTGGGAGGAGGTTAGAATGATTTGGGATGATAGGAATGGCAAATGGCTAAGCTATTTATAGTTGAGCTTCAAGGACCAACTTGTAAATAAGTTAAACTTAAGGACCTTGCAAATAATTATACCATGCCAAAAGTGGTGTATTATTATACCACTTGTGCAAGTGGACAATAATGCACCGAAAGCCAAAACCACTTGCACTGCCACTTGCACTTTCAACATTTTATATGCAGAAAATTCTCGCTGAGAGACACACCCGCCAAAATTAAGTGCACAACGTGGGTCGGTCCAGATTAATCTGAACAAAACTTTGAGAAACTGGAGGCAACAAAAGCAAGCGTGCTTTGGTCATAACATGTCAAGCCAAGTAGACCAATTGCTGCTAATTGCATTTTAAAGTTTTCAATTAAGCAGGATTCAATAGTTGGAAGTGATAGCAGAAGCCTAAAAATGAAGCCTGCAAAAGATAAACAGTTGTCAAATATAATGAAATACTGTAGTTAATAGTTATAGTTCCATATCTTAGTGGTACAAGTAAAATAACTAAACCAAATACCAATAAAGTAGAAAAGAAGCTGAAGTCGTCATTCAGTACTCAGAGAACTCATCAGGCATAGGGATAGGAGTTTGCAGTGAAAGAGTGGGGTTAAATAGGGTTTCATTTCATTTTCATGGACTGATCTGTGATTATCCAAAACATGGAAGAGTTGGACTTCCCTATGTCTTTTAACGGTCAGTAAGCATGTCTGAAACACAGAGAGAGCTTTAAAAAGATATGAAACTTGAGTCATTGTCAAAATATTAATACTACATTTAGTAATTATAGGTTTGCTTTTATGATTTGCAGGCTGAAAACAAGCTCATTGTAAATGAATGGTCTAAGACCAAAGGTTCTTTGATATCCACTAATTATTAAGACAAGCATTTTCTTGAGATCTGTAAGAGAAAAGACATGGGGTTTGGATTTTGTTTCATTGTCTGTACCTGAAGAGTTGGGTTTTGAATAGTTGCATAACTTGTTTGCTACAGTGTTTAGACTCTATCCTCACTGAACAAGTGATTGTACCTGTCCACGTGCGTAGACCCCCTCTCTCGTGCTGTTCCAAACAAACAAAGCAGGCCCAACGGTTCCATGGTCCTGTTGACACCGTACAATAAATGGCTTGCTTGTGTGTTGTGTCCCATTGGCTTCCTTGTTTCATTTTCAGACTTGGTATAGTGACAACATTGACAAAGGATTATATATGTATATATATATGTTTCAAGAACAACCCTATATCATCAACTTGGGTTAGTTTACTTAGTTGAATATTCATTAACGTCTTAATAAGTACCAAAGTTCGAGTCTCACCAACGATTACAATCCAGCTGATATGGTTAAAATGTGGGGATCAAAACTATAAATCTGCTCTCCCACGCCTAGGCACTGATGTGCATGGTGTTGTGACACTTCATTAATGACATTTGGCTGACTGCAGTGTAGCCAAGGCTCCAATTGAATGTCATTTATTTAACCAGTTTTGGTCATTGTAGTTTTAAAGCGTTCAATTTACTTATTGAAGTTTAGACATTGAACTTTTTTTGTCAATCATTGTTAACTTTTTGACGACATTCATTTACTGGCGAATGAAAGAATTTCTCTAAGATCTAAACGGTGAAAAACTTCATCACACGAAAGAAGCAACATACTAAGAAACGGGTTCCATCCGACGGTGGATGAGGGAGATCGACGAGAGAGAAACCATAAGATTTTTGGTCGATTCATTAACTTCTGAGTACTAGTGAAATTGGGATCAAAAGACCATTATCTACGACCGTTTGGGGTTTAAGAGTGGCAAAATACGTTCAATGTCTAAACTTTAATAAGTAAATTGAACATTTTAAAACTTCAGTGACCAAAATAGGTTTAAAAGTAAAATACAGTGATAATTTACGTAATTTATTCATTTTTTATCCGTAGATACTAGATATAACAGTGTTGTACCGTGGGGACTGTTTAGCATTTCAATCTTGGTGAAAAAGAAAGTAAAAATGTGAATAGATTTGTTTTCTTATGGTTGACAGTTCCCTCCGTGGAGGCAACAATAATTTTTCATGGCCATCCATGGGTGGCAGTATGCAAAGATTCTCCTGGCACAGAAAACAGGAAAAATATACTCATAAATGCCCAAGGAAAGAGATGACAAAGTTTTCAGGAGAAAGAGAAATGCATTGTTACAATTGATTGGCACGGTTACAAAAGAAACAACAGGGAGGGGGGAGAACAAGACAAGGTTCATGTGCCTCCAAAACTGTTTAACATAATGTCCTACTACTAATCTCTGCAATCATCATTTAGCTTAACGGAAACATTAGAGCAACGTTTTCATGCATCAAAGCTTGTCTCTTTATCAATGATGCATAGTCAAACAACATATGAAAAAGAAAGGTTCTAAGCCTAAAATATTATACAAAAGTATAATATTTTAGGCTGCACTTATCATTTTTTTAATTTTAAATTAAACGATTGTACCGTAGAGCCGTCCTTTAAAATCAAAAGCTTTCTATGTGTGCACGCACGGTGAAATGAAATGAAAGGCATAGCATTACTAACTAAAAAAAAGGAAGAGATCATCAAAGAATGTCAGCTTTAAAATCAACTGATAACTCTTTTCCATGGTGATTTCATCGGATTTTTTCAAAGAATATCAATACATTACTAACTAAAAATTGTGTATTGATAATAGTCGGGTAAATTGCGTAAATCATCACTGAATTTTATTCTTAAACTTATTTTCGTTACTAAAATTTTAAAAAGTTCAATTTACTCACTGAAGCTTAGACATCGAATTTTTTTGTTACTAAAGTTTAGACATTGAACGTTTTTGGTCACTCTTAAACCCCAAACGCTCGTAGAGAGTGGTCGTTCGGTCTCAAATTTCACCAGTCACTTTGTCTCGTCCCCCTAAGCCTAAATTCGACCTATATTTTGTCAGAAAGTACTCAGAATTCACGAATCGACCAAAAATCTTATAGTTTCTCTCTCATCAATCTCTCTGCTCCGTTGTTGGATGAAGTTCGTTTCTCAGTATATTGTTTCTCTTGTGCCGATGAAGTTTTCTATCATTTTAATCTTGGAGAAGTTACTTCGTTTGCCGGTAAATGGACGTCATCAAAAAATTAACGGAGAAGTGACCAGAAACGTTCAATATCTAAACTTCAATAATAAATTAAACGTTTTGAAACTTTAATGACCAAACTAGGTTTAAGATTAAAATTCAATAACGAGTATGTAATTTACCATAATAGTTTGCACGAATCAATAGATATTTTCTATTTCTCATGTACCAAAGATAAAATTTTTATGATATTTCATACCGTTTTAACACCATACATTTTGTTTTCTGGTTGGCCAATGCCAAACTATAGAACCGTACTTTAGACATGCAAAACAATGGCACGATTACATGGTCAAGAGTGAAAACTGAAGACAATAGTGGTTTTGTCCAAACAAATGTGAAGTTGAAAGATTTGGTTTTTGTGAATTTCGAGGTGTAGTTGTTATGGTGCAAAGGATGATTTTTTGGCTTGGGCTTTGGGGAGAGTTGTTGGTTCCCGGTTGTCTCGACTAATCACCTATTCTCAAGCTCGTTTCCCACGACCGCTTTTGCCGCTCAACCGGTCGTGTAAACGCAATCCCTATTTCTATGCTCATCGTTTTTCACACCACTCTACCCTTTCTCCATCTCTCTTCTCTCTCTGTGCCCTTTGGTGTTCTTTTCTTTGGCTGAATAATCAACCTCTCCCCCTCCTTTTAACACGTTTGGGTTATGCACTTTCAACTCCTCCTTTGATTTTGCTCATTTGGGTATATGCCTTGTTCCATATACTTGGGAAAAGATTTGATCTTTAAATGAATCATAATCTGGTTTTTTTTTTCCTGGAGATTTTTGATAACCCCATTTCTAATTATGCCATATATATGCAGGATGGGAAGGGTTAAGCTAAAGATAAAGAAGTTAGAGAACACAAATGGCCGCCAGGCAACTTATGCCAAAAGGAAGCATGGGATAATGAAGAAGGCTAATGAGCTTTCTATCCTATGTGATGTAGAAACTATCCTACTTATGTTCTCCCCAACTAACAAACCTTCCCTATGCATTGGGAAGCGCTGGTAGGCCATTCTTAGTTCCATTTTTATTTGCTTTAAACGGGATTGATTAAGCATTGAATTAGGTTAGTATCTGTCAATAGGTAATGACTCAGTTGAACATTATTTCAGAATCATATGTCATTGATATATGTTGATACATTAAAAGGTTTCGGCTATGAGAATTTGATAATAAATGCCATTTTCAAAAGTGGTAGATAGGTTTTAGTTTTCCCAAGTTGCATTTGGGAACTTGAAATTGAAAGATGCTACATTTTGGCAAAATAGTTAGACACTGTCTAAATACTCAATATTTGTTGCTGTTCCTAAGAAGTGTTCATAGGCACAAAATCACCCAAGTGATGTTGATAGTAGTGTCTTTGAGAGTCGCATGACAGGTGCAATGTGTGCTAAGGTATCTGCAAGGCATTATTATCGAATGAAGTAAGCAATGCAGATCCATACACGGTATCCATGTTGAGGAACTTGAATGATACCTTAGGATTTCATTGCACACCACTAGTTTGATTCGGTTTCAAAGCAGTTTGGTTGGAAACATTCATATTTTTTATTTTGCTGTGTGGATTCAGCAGCTTTGAGGAGATCATTGAAAAGTTTGCTCAACTAACTCCACAGGAACGGGCCAAAAGGTGTGGTGTGCTCAAATTTTCTGACTTTAAAAATTACATTATTGATCTTCATACTTTAAGAGTTCTATCATCTATGGTATATTTATCGAAGTGGAATTGACTCACATTTTCATATCTGTTTTACTTGGAACAGGAAGCTGGAAAGCCTTGAAGTATGTTCTTTCATACAGTTATTTATCCTTTACCATATGTCGTTTGTTTGTCTCAAAAACTTCATCATCCTTATCTGTTATGTAATTTGTTTTTCTCTTCGAGAGTCTAGGCACTCAAGAAAACGTTCAAGAAGTCGGACCATGATGTAAATATTCATGAATTTCTGGGTACAAGGTAGATGACAATCTTCCTCTTGTCGACTAAATTCCGCCAAGTAAATTTTATTTAATTAATTTATTCTACAAAATATTCTGATAGGCTTATGACCTTTTCTTTTCTGTTTTCGTTCTTTTTTTCACAGTACGCATACAATAGAGGTATGTATGCATGATGAGTCATGAGCTATTACATCAATCTATGATTACAATTTAAAATTCTTAGACCATGGTGCTTTTATCATTCTAACGAGCTTTTTGCATATTCGTAATTGCTATGGGCAGGACCTGACCAACCAATCAAGGTTATTGCAGACTCGGCTTTCTGAAATACAGAGGAGACTGAGGTGAAGTTCTACATAGTTTCTAATGTTGAGTTTTAATTCATCTCTTCGTTATTAAAAACCTTGAATGTATTATCGTTGGCCTTGTGCTAATATTAATATTTGCTGCTCAGCTGTTGGACTGACATAGACAATATCAACAACGTTGATCATTTGGGGCAAATGGAAGATTCACTGAAAGAATCTCTAAATCAAATTCGAGCACATAGGGTATGCCTATATCTTTTATGACAAGTGATAGACTGCTCCACCAGGGAGCATATGCTGTAGTTTGATTGGTTAAACTGAGCCAAAAGCAATGGGGTTTTAACTTAAAGACTACCTTATATACCTTCTTTGGGCAGGAAAATTTACGAAAGCAGCAGCTTTTACCGTTAGAATGCACGAGTCAGGTATGAATGTGCGATGAGCTTGCCATATTTTCTTGCTTGGGCTGCTCTTTAAAAGTCACGAGAATTTAATATCTTAACCATCCCTTGCAGTTCCAAAATGAAATGCATGTACCCTTAAGAATGGGCATCGAGCAACAGCTCCAATCTCTTGCATGGATACCGAATAATGACCGTAGACCCATGGCCTTACCGGAGGACCCAAATTTGATACCCCATAGGTGAGTGAAGTCTCTAGAAATCTTAAAGTTGATGTTTAAGGCCTTCCATAATGTATTATGATGTTGATTTTGTAATCCCCAGGGATGTGGAGTGTTCTGCAAGTTCCTCGTTTGGTAGTTACTCAGGTTACTTCAGCACTCCTAAAAGTTCCGAACTATCGAGTTCTGGACAAGAAAATGGCATCCTTAACGATTTGCAACTAGGTGGACAATACCCCTTCTCGTACGATCTTAACATACTGAATGATCGCAAGTTCCCACCAGTGGCAGAGATGAACTTTCAGGAAACTCCTGTAGATTATCATGTTAATGGAGTTCTAGCAGATCCTAGAGCCGGATATGACGCGGACAAAGGCAGTTGGGCTTCTACTTCTGGCCCTTGTGCTGTTACCATATTTGATGAGCCATTATTATATACATGAGTAAGTCTTTCCACTGTTATTCCCACGATACCTTTAACTTCTTGAGCAACATGTATGCTAACGAGTTGAAGCACATATATGCATCATCTCTCTCTCTCTCTGATCCACACACTCGTAATCGATTGTTTTCTCTACATAATTCATGTATCCATCTGTTGCAGCATTCCAGCAACTAACTGTGATGCAGAAGAGGGATGCTACCATTCATCTCATCCACCAAGCAGGCTATGGAAGAACTTGGTACCATGCAATGTGGAATTAAACCCGATCCTCGAAACTCGATGGATGTCATTGCCAAGCAAATCTGGGACTCAGTTGATGAGATGTATAGCTCGACTGCACAACATATGGATTTACCTGAATAGTAATGAACTGCTGACTGAATGCTGCTGACGACAATCAAACAAGGCACCGCATCTCTGTATATACTAATATATTTAGTAGATTTTCTTTTTAACTCGTATTTTCCGTCTTCCACTTTTAATTACTACTAGAGTTTACTAATGGCGATCACTGTCTTCCCCTCCTCAATGTCAAGCTTATGCTGTAAATAAACAAGTAGCAAAAAGACATTGTAAATCAGAACCAGGAAAAATGTTATTAATTAGATTAGTTTCTTGAATTTGCAAAACCCCATAATGTTAGTGGGATGTTTATGAGATTCACATGGACAGCAACTTCTTACTGTATGTGAAGTTGACATGAAAATATGCATGGACTCCAAGCTAAGCTGGATCAGACTAATTAAAGTGCTCTTAGATTCTGATGTTATGAAATCACATCATTAAAGTTAATGCCTCTTTAATCTTCTACAATTTGAATATTCCCAGGACATGACATTTTGGCCCCATAAACATTTCCACAGCTCAGGCTCAGCTGTATTTGAACGAAAAAGGGTACTCACTACTCACAAACCCTTGTTTAAGATCTCCCCGTAGAATTTTCTAGGAGAAAAAGGGCACACTACACTATGAAAGGCAATGGCCAATGGTCCTAATCGAATCAAGCCAACACCAGAGGCATAAATGTAGACACAAACTTGACTTGAGATCCGAACTGATTTACTTGACTTGAGACTTGATATTGACCCGAAACCCAAAATAAACTGACCGAACCGATTTTTAACCGAACCAAATGGACTCAAACCGAAAATAACCCGAAATAAAGAAAAAATATTAAAAGAAATAAAGAAAGATGATTAGATGTGACCTGCTGCACAACTCACCAAAAAGTCATATATATATATATATATATATATATATAGGGGTGTAAAAAGTTGACCCAACCTGAAACCGACCGATCCAAAGGTTGACCTAAATAAAAAACAAACCGATCCAAATGTTGACCTCAATCAAAAATTGACCAATCTTCTATTGACCCGGACCAAAATCAATCAAACCGAAAATCAACCGACTTGATGTGACCCGAATTACCATAGGCTCGAACTAAAGTCGAACAAGACCCGAACCAAAACAAATGTAATTAGACTCGAAATGGCCCAAACCGAAACCGAATCGAATGCTTGCCATCTCTACATAAATGTTATCATCAGAAGTAAAAAGTCTGTTTGGTTTTGCGGTGTAAGAATTGATTTTGGATCATCGTGATTTTATAGAATTGATTTTGTGTATAAGTATAATTGATTTTAAATAATGTAATTTATGTTTGAGAGTTTTTTTCTTAAAAATCACGATTGTGTAAAAATATAGTGTAAAAATAACGACGAAATGCAAAAGCTACTTTTACTTTACTTTTCTCAAAATTACGTTTGGGGTCCAAAATCACATTTGAATTTTTAAATCCAAACATATTGATACGATAACCGAAATATGTTTTCTGGTTCAATCGATATTTTTGGAGCCCAAACGTAAAACCAAACATGCAAGAAAATCGTATGGTTGCCCAATAAAATGGGAAGACAGTCAGGGAACTGCAACCGTGGGAAAACCAGACATTAGTAGATACGGTCTGAAATGTAGTGCAGACAAAATAAAGCAACAAACTTTCACATGGCTCGAGATTATATGTGAGGTCACCCTCCCATTATGCACCAGAGTTGACCTTTCAGTCACCAATATCTACAATCGCATAAAAGAAACTTCACGGTTGCTTCAAAAGCCATTAGCTTTACGTTGCCGTATTACTTTCAGCCGTGTTAAATTCACACTAATGTTCGAGATTTGAACATTGCAAGCAAATCTCTAGTGAAAGAGACGGTGAGCTAAGGGACAAACAAACACTGTTTTTTAACATCAAGTTCCAAAATTACAGATTTTGAATTCGAATTTCCCAAAGGGTGTGTTTTAATGCAGCTTGGAACACGAGGCTCGATGCCTTGGCAATAGACGAGACAACTGTATAGCGGATTTAATGCATGTCACTTTCCCTAGAAAATTGTATAGCAAATAAGAATTTAACCAGACAATAGACGAGACAAAGATTTTAAACGGTCTCGGTCTCGGAGAGTTTACTTTTCCATTACCAGAAACTGCAGATTTACAAATGAAAGGCAGCAACAATTTCAGCCAAAGCTGCTCAGAAGCGATGGACCTTACAAGGAAACAATGCGTAGCGGCGGGTGGTGTTAGTCCACCTCTGCCCAGCCCCCTGCTTTATAAACAGCAGAAGAAATAAAAAATGACTCTTTAATCTACTAGCTAGATATACTAAAATTTCAAGCTAGCTAATACTACTACTTCGGAGTGTTTAATTAAAGAAGAAAGATGGCTTTTTTTAATCTCTAGCGGAATTGGCCGCCAGTGAAGGTCTGGCCGAAGGACCAGCCGGCCGGGGCAACATTGTAGGAGACCACAGTACGGCCATCACTCGTTGTGACCTTAAACGAGAGGCTTTGCCCGTTGAGATAGTTGTTGCTCTGCCAGTTCTGGCCCCAGTTTCTGGACATAGGCTGCCAACCTCCCCTGGAACCCTTGATTGCCACCGCATGTACGTCGCCGGCTCCGCCGACGTTGGAGATGAGGACTAGGTTGAAGTAGGAGTGGCCGTTGATTGTGAACCTTATGCCTCCCTTTCTTCTGCACGGTACCCTATAGAAATACCCCCACCAAATGTAACTGATGTTTCTAAACAAAGATTGAAAAAAAAAACACTTTTTTTTTACCTTCTGTAAGAAACAGGGACAATTCCAGCTCTGTACTGAGCAATGTGTTGGAAGACAGGCTGAGAAAGGTCGAAGTGTTCCAGAGGAGGGTTGCACCAGCCGCCGGCATTGTTCGGGAGAGCATTGTTGGGTGGGCAGAAATTGGTGGCCGTGACCACAATGGAGCCGGGCAAGCACCATTTGCCGTCGTTGACACACTTGATCTCGTAGCAAGAACCGCAGCTTAGCCCATTGTTGAACAGAGCAGTGCTCAAAGCAGCCGTATTCGTCCCATAACCCTGACTATACAGATTTCCATAACCACAAGCTCCACCTGCAGGAAAAAAGAAGAAGAGAAAATCAGTCAAATAATTAATAATCCACACCAGTCCATTTTTATAGTTTTCTTTTTTGGCGCATACCCATTGTTCCTGAAGCATCACTTCCGCCATAGAAGGTAGCATGAGCATTGGTCCAACCACCGCCATATCCATGAACAGCTGCAACCATTGAAAGTAAAGCCATGAAAAAAAACCCCGCAACAGCCATTCTTCTTTGTAAGGAATAATGTTGAACTTGAAGCAGTTGAGTGGTGGAAATGGGGGAGGGGAAAGGGGGGATTTTATAGAATTTTTTGGGCAGGAGGCCACCGTTAACTTGCAACTAAAATTAACTACCACTTGGGGACCAAAAACGCAAAAGCCCAACTTTAAAAAAAATAAAAATAATTAATAAAACGCCATTGCTTGATCTCCAATATACGTATGTCCTTAATCATATAATATGTTTATTATTATTTTTAGATTAACAGATGAACATTTCATTTCAATAATAGATTTATATTTGTTGAACAATTAATCTGTGGTTTTGATGGTACTGGGCTACTGCCCATTGGCCGCGGCCGTTAAGTAGGACGTAAATTAGGGCGTGAGAATTTATTATTTGAAAAGGGAAGTTTTATAGTTTGGTACAGAAATTACTACATTAGTAGAAATATAAAAAAATAAAAGAGACCTACTCTGACCGATGAAATTGGTTCAAGTGATAAACAATTTGATATAATATAAGTATATTTTAAATTTAGGTCTTGTATATACAGAAAATCTTCGCTGAGATTCTCACTCGCCAAAACTCATAACCACTATCGTACTTTGAATGTTTTCCATTTGATCAACTAATTTTCTACCCTCTATATTATTATGTTCGTCTCACATTTTACAAGTTTCTAAGTCAACAAATCAATTTTGAGGATGGAGAATTTAATACTCAAATCTTTTTTATATGGCAATTTAAGTCTATTTATTTATTTATTTCCGTTTTCTCTTCTTTTTCATAATTTTACTATATCATCTACTACAATTAGTATTATTAAATTGGTAATTATATTATGTATTGACAGTGACAATTTTTCTTCTACAAGCATGATTAATTTTACTATAAAAATTAAAAAAATTAAAATTTAGTCTTGAAACCCTAAATCTTGAGCCTTATACCTAGCCTCTACCACCTAAATTGAAACCATAAGCCATAAATTATAAATCCTACAACCTAAACCCCTAAAATCTAAATCCTAAACTAAACATCAATTTCCTAAATTAAATCCGCTTGTAGAAAACAAATTTTTCCCGTTAGTGCATAAAATATTTTTTTATTAAATTCAATAAAAGTAATTTAGTCAAATTTTATAACATCGTTCATTTTTATTTGTGTTTTTGACGGATCTACACTCTTCAATCTTGACCAATTATCAATTAATAAAAAGTTTAAAGTACTCTTGGTGCATAAAATGGTTTTTTATATATTTTATATTTTGATGTATTTTCATGTATAAATTCTAAAAAGAAATGAATAAGATTAGACCAAAAAAAAACAGAGCATAGAAAAGAAAAGACCTTTTTACGTTTTTTTTATTTCATCTATTCCATTTATGTATCATTAATATCTCTATAGTAATTTTAGGATTTCATCATTTTTACTTTTTAGAGAAATTAAATAATGAGTCGAAGAAAATAATCGCAACCATTTGACAATGAACGCTCAATCACCCTGCTGTAGCTGCTGGTGCTCGAACCCGTGACTTCTAGGAACAACAACCGTTCCCTTAACCACTGAGGCAAGTTGGTTCGTGCATCGCAACGTTTATTTCTAAATGAATCGAGTAAATAAGGGTCAAAATGATTGAGGATAATGTATAATTTTTCTTATATTGTACGAAATAGAACTATTATTCTAATTTCTTTTTATATAATTATTGATATTTGACTAAGTCTGATCGATTAATTCAAATAAGTATTATAAATTATTTTTCTAAATACCAACAACCAGTTAGTTTATCGGGATGAGGTGTCAGGTTCCTTGAGCAAGGTTTAAGGTTTGAACTTTGACGTTGTGAAAGGGAAAAAAATTAAATTGGAAGATCATCCCATATTGAATCTTTGTAAATTGGATCCAAATTAATAAGTTAATAAACTGAGTACCGATAAATCGATAATTATATCAAAAACTATCTTTCCAACTTATTTTACTTCATTCCTAACATGATAATTTAAATGAAATAAATAAAATTATGAGAAATGCATGTGGGCCGTTGAACTTTATTTGAGCTCTATTTAGAGACGGACGCAGAACTTTATGTTATGTGGGCGAAGTTATAAAATTTTAGGAGAATAGATTTGGCGAACTTATAAATTTTTAGGAAGATAGATTTTCAATAGAAAAAATATATAAAAATTTCTAAAAATTTTCTAAAACATATAAAATTTCTAAAATTTTCAGGGGCGATCGCCCCCTCTAGATTCATCCCTAGCTCTGCCTCTCAACCGATTACGACTTAATCTCATGTGGTTTAAGTTTTGAGGAAAAAATCTCTTTATGAAATTTAACAATTTCTTTAGACGAGACTTTTGGATGTACACAAGTCACCTACCCTTCCGCTATGTTTATAGTCAAGTTTGATTTATAATTTGGTGACAAGTTTTTCATATATACGATTTATATTTATTATCACTCCATTCAACGTAAATCAGTTGGGTAGTAATAGGTATGTATTATTTAATACGTCTCTATTATAAAATTTATTTTTATATGATCGTTTGATTGATATAAAATTTAATACGATGTATTATATATTTTATACGTAAATTGAATGATATTTATCACGAGGTGGAGGTAGTGTTTATTTAACACGTCGGTTTTACGTAAACTTTATCAATTATACTCTCATACAATTTTTCATATATTTACATCATGAACCTCGAACCATAAACCATAAACATCAAACCCTAAACAATATACTCTCAACCCCAAACATCAAACCACAAAGTTCTAAAACCTAAACAATAAACCTCAACTAAAACCCTAAACCCCACACACTAAACCCTAGACAAAAAACCATAAACCTTGAACTCCAAACCATAAACCTTAAACATCAAACTACAAACTCTAAATCCTAAACAATAGATCATAACCACAAACTATTAACTCTAAAACCATATATAAACCTCGAACCCTGAACCACAAACATCAAACCATAAACTCTAAGTCATAAATAATAAACCATAATCTCAAGCCCCTAAACATAAACTCTAAACTCCTAACCTTAAATCACGAACCTCAAATCTTGAACCATAAACCACAAATTTTAAACTATAAATACTAAATCCTAAATCATTAGTCTTGAAGCCCAAACACTAAACCCTAAACCATAAAAATAACATAATAATCAATGTCAAAACAAAAAGGAAATATGAAACTAGTAAAATGGTACATTCATACATAACACTTATCTTTTAATTTCATCACAAATTTCACAACCAGGAACCTTGATGTAGTAACAACTAGGGTGGGTAAAAAACCTGGTTACCCAGTCATGGTCCCGGACTCGGTCATATCCGGTAGATCTTCACCCGGAATTAATTTCGGTGGGACTGGGAGCAAATGCAAAATTTAGGTCCTGGTTGTGACCGGGATCGAGACTGAATCCTGATTTCCTGGACCCGATACTCGGTGGGTACCCAATGGGACAAAGACCCTACTAGGTACCTGATACTGGTCTGTTAGGACCAATTTAGTTGATGTTTTGGTGGATGTAGACTTAGAGTTCTTTAGTTTATTTTTTCTCTTTATGTAAGAATATTATGAGTATGACTCGTTTTAAGACTTCAACCTGCAAGCCTACAATATTCTGACTTTGTTATTTAATATTATTATTGGTGATTAGAATTTGTCCTCATGCTGCTCAAATTTTCTTAATACTAGACCAATTGATCGGGTACCCGGTGCAGGTTCCCACTAGTACCATGATCACTTCCTAGAATCCGGGACCCGGTCTGACTGGGACCAGGACTGATTCCAGTTTTCAAGAACTGGTGGCTATCTTCAGGACTGAGACTAATTTTGAGCAAACTGACCGGGTACCCGGTCTTGCCCACTCTTAGTAACAATCATCATTTTAATACACAAATATTATTTAATACAGTTCACCTCTTTTACATCCATCGACCGCTTTACCAAACAAGGCGTACATGCACGTTTATAATAGCCTTATATTACAAATAAGTACTTAAATTATATCAACTTTTTATTTAGGTATCTAAAATATTTTTGTTGTTGAAATAAGTACCTAAAGTATATTTTTTGGTCAAAATAGGTACTTAATGTATTCTTAATCGATACCACATGAAAACTATTAGGTACCTATTTTGACTAAAAATACTCTAAATACCTATTTTAAGCAAAAAACACTTTTAAGTACCTAAATGAATAAGTTGATATACTTTAAGTATATATTTGTAATATAAGTCATTATAATACACCAACGTAAAGAGGGTGAAAAGACCTTGAAATCACGTGAAAGAGAGATATAAGTGGAGGACAAAAAATAGAGAAAATCGCAATTAGCTGGATGATTAGGCAAATCATGATCTTGTTGTAGCAAGACCCGATCTTTGCATGTTGACAAAAGAGGATTAAAACCTGGATTTTCTCAATAAAAGGGCCGTGATTCTCGCTCTACACACACACACACATATATTAATTTGTTGAATCAAATCAAGGCATAAATTATGAGCCAAGTTTACATCTACAAGTGGTACAGGTACCAAGACATAAGACTTAATTCCTGGTTTCACTTTAAACGTAAACAATTCAATCAGACAACAATCACTGTTTGTGTTTGGTTTTTCTTTCATCTCCGTGGAAATGAAACCGACGGTGTCTTAAAAGTAAACGGGGGTTGTTTGTGCTTCGTTGAAATTAGTAAAATTGGTGTTTAATATTTTACAATTACGAGTTTCTTGAAGGGATATAACTCAAAGTCAAATTATTTAATAATTCCAGAGATGTGTTCTTGCAAAACATGCATTGAAATAAGAGTTATCGGTGCTTGTTTATTATACACCTAACACGTAAAGAAAACACTATATTGTATACTCGATTTATTATTTAAAATTTAAAAGATTTATTTGTTGTTAATTAGGAATATGTGAGCAATAATATAAAAAACAAATTCAAATTTAACTCGAGTCGATTGAAGTTGTTTTGATATATGAGTAAATTTGATGTCGGATTTAAAGTTACTTTTTTAAAAAGTGAAGCTAAAATAATATGGAAGTGAACTATAGAATTTAGTTGTTTAATTTTTTTAGCCGATCCTTGGGCAGAATTAAACAGGGACTAGTAGAGACTATGATTTTAATAAAAAATATTAAAAACAAAAAATTTATATAGTAAAGTTATATTTTTGACCCTTCAATGAATGCACAATTCATTATTGTCTTCTCAAATTTATTTTTTAAATGAATCCCTCAAAATATAATGTTAAATTTTGTCACTGTGATCATTAACTTCGTTTTTCGAGAAGACTTATCCCCTTCTTATCCTCCATTTTCATTATCTGAATAAATCAAGATGTGAGTAAAATGGATTATTTATTTTTCAGATTATCGTAAATCCTCCTAATTAAATTTATTCGTGTAGTCAGATTAAAGACAAAATCACACTAAGCTTAGAAGAGATTATATTTTCAAATTTTTGGTCTAATAGTATTTTAAATTTCCCTCAATTTAAATAATAAATAAATAAATAAATACACTCTATCAATACAAAATTTAAATTTAAATATCTAATAAAAAAATTGTGGAACGGAATTCTTAGAATTGGAAACTTTGAAAGGTGTTTACAATGCTTTGTTGAAAGCGATATAGGAATGTCAATATAGCGGCTGCACATGCAATACTTTTGGCTCTTTCCTTGGCAATTCAAAACTTTTTTGTCTTCGATTTATATATCTATATTTTCTATTATTTTATTTTTACCATTTTTCTGAAGGTTTATTATCTTATACAGTGGCGGTAAAAAATAAAGTTTTCGTAAATAGGGCTATTTAGGGGTTTAAGGTTCTAGTTTAAGGTTTAAAGGTTAGGGGTTTAGGTTATAATGTCTAGAATTTAAGATTTATGGTTAGAATTTAGGGTTTAAAGTTTAAGATTTGTGGTTAGATTTTTAAGGCTTTAAGGTTAGAAATTTAAATTTTAAATTTAGGCTTGAAAATAGGCATACTTGTGAATAGGGGTGTTCATGGACGGTTAACCGTACCGCCATAGCTTATCGGTACGGTTATCGAAATTCTCGGTTCGACATTTTGATGAACCGTTACCGTCCCGTTTAAGTCGGTTACCGCTTAAGCGGTTAACCGGTTTACTCGGTTAACCATGAACCGTTTTACATCAACAATTGAATCAACAACTCCAACAATAAAATTGAATTTTTCTTTATAAAATAGCAAACTAAAAGTGTCAAGCAAATAATATTGTTAGTGAATTAACAATGAATTAAAAATGTAATAGAAAAATATCTATTTCTTTCCCTTTATTCACGGTTTTATAAAGAAAAATAAAACCTAAAAATGCTGAATCAAATCTGTATTAAACTTTATTCTTCAATTGTTGAATATATAGAGCTTGCGAGAGAAAGAGTTGTCAGAGAGATTAGGAATATGATTGTATGAGTAAATTATTAAATTAGATAAACCCTAAAATTACTAATGAATTTTTTTTTATCTTTTTCTTTGGGCTTATTAAAGGCGACAAAATTTTAGTAAAATTAACAAAGTTTTTCTTTGGGCTAATTGAATGGGCTAAAAGTTTAAAATTTTATAATATTTTTTTTAAATATTGGCGGTTTTTTCGGTTAACCGTTTCTTAAAAAATGTAACCATTACCGTACCGTTTAACCATTAATTTTACCGGTACGGTTACCGTACCATTTCAACTAAAATTTTCCGGTTCGGTTACCTACCGTTTAGTCCGGTTTTTCGGGATTTTCGGTACGGTACATCAGTTCGGTTTTTTATGAACACCCCTACTTGTGAAAACTTCTTTTCAACAATGACAGTTTATCAAATATTAATCTTTTTTGAATACATTAATAATTCAAATAAAATTAATGTTGTATTCATCAATTTACTCCTTTATTAATTATATATATATATTTAAAATTTCTGGTATTGATAATATTTAATTAAAGAGTAACTAATCTTATTGACAACTAGTTAATGTAGTAAGATGATACACTAGATCTTTTAAGTAATGTTAGAAGTTTGAGTTATGACGTTATAAAATAAACAAATTAATTTAAAAAAATTATTCTCATAATAAACTCTAATAATACTAAAATCAATCTAATCAATTAATAAATTAAATACCGATAATCATACAAAACAATCCGCTAATCGAAATATTATTTTAACAAACATTCAAAAGTTCCATATTCCCATCATGTTAATGAAGACTTCAACCTCACATCAAATCAAATCTTTATTGGTTACAAAATTTAATTAAATATAAATCGAATAATTCATTTTTTTTCTTTCAAATAAAATCTTCATAAACAAAATCTAAATCCCTCTTCCTTCTCACCTTTATCATTAATTTTAGCTGTCTCATCAACCTCCATGTGGTATGTTGTTATGTTTGCCTAATCACATCTTATTATGACCCTAAATCCACTCTAAAATATCCAACTTGCAATTTGCCTTTACATTTCAATTTAGAACATCTTTCTTTTTAGGGAAAACTACTTCAGTGGCCACCGGATTTTGAGGGCGTACCTATTTTGACTATCGAACTATCAAACTCGTCAATCAGACCACCAAACTTATTAAATTAATCTATTATAACCACCGCTGTTAAAAAACTGACGGATAGAGATAAAATAAAATTAGGATCAAATTGGTTTAATAATTAAATAACATGGACTAAATGTGTAATTTTACAAATTTTTGTTAACTGCTGTTAAGTGCCACGTCACCATATCCGTCAGTTTTTTAATGACGATGGTGAAAACAGGTTGATTTAATAAGTTTGATGGTCTGATTGACGAATTTGATAGTTCAGTGGTCAAAATAGATACGCCCCTAAAGTTCGGTGGTCACTAAAGTAGGTTTCCCTTCTGTTTATTTGATTTAAATATTGACTTAATAGTTACATTGAATTTGATAATATTCGGAGTTGAGCAAGTCTAATTTTCTGAACAAAAACAAAAAGGCTTAATAGGTAAATAGGTGCCCAAAATGTGCCCTTTTTATTAGTTAGGTGTCTAAACTATTTTTCGGGCCAAATAGGTGCCTAACGTTTTATTCCGTGACCCATTTAAGGTTCCTCGTTAATTTTCACTGTTAAATGCCATGTGTCACTTCTTGAAAAATTCAAAATTATATTAAAAATAAATAAAAGAAAACAAAAATAAAAATAAAAATATATCCTAAAATTTTCAAATATTCCCAAAATAGTCCCCAAATCCCTAACCCCCCAATTTGACCACTCCCGCCGGCGGAGGCCGCATTGCCGGCGACAGAATGAAGCGCCCTCCCCTCAATGAACAACCCACACGTCATTTGTGCTCCTCATGCCGTCGTTTGTAGTGAATCGTTCAAAAGAACCATTCGATAATTTTGTCGATTCGTATGACGTCAGTTGATTTCCAGCGATGAGGTGGTGGGGAAAATGGTCGTGATGGTTCGGCGACCGATGTGGTGGCCGGCGACGTGGCAATCAACGACAGAATCGGCCCAAATCGGGATTTAGGTTTTAGGGTTTAGGAATTTTGAAATTTGGGGGTTGTTTTATAAAATCTGGAAAATTTAGAGATGTTTTGAAAATTAATTAATTTTATTTATTTTTAATATAATTTTTAATTTTTCTAGAGGTGACACATGACATTTAACAGTAAAAATCAAAAAACCTTAAATGGGTTACAAAATGAAACTTTATGGACCTATTTGGCCTGAAAAATAGTTTGGACACATAACTGAAAAAAAACATCATTTGGGCACCTATTTGACGATTAAGTAAAACAAAAATTTGGATTTGAGTTAAAAAATTGGAAAAGAAAAAACAAATATAATATACTCAACCCCTAATTATTTTTAGGACCAAGTCCACAAGAAATTTGTTGAAGAAATAATTAAAACATGTAACCCTAAAGTTATGAAGAAAAAAGTTAGATCTTCTTTTAAATATGTCATTCATCTTTTATAGAAAAACTCAACATCCACCATGTAAGTTTCATTCTCTTTTTTCATGTAGATGTTATATTGATGTATGAGTAGATATTGAAAAAAATTAATCTTATAAATTACTCCGCAAACAATTCTAATTGAGTAAATTATGAAAATCATCACTGAACTTTACTCTTAAACCTAATTTGGTCACCGAAGTTTCAAAATATTCAATTTACACACTGAAATTTAGACATTGAATGTTTTTTGTCACAAAAGTTTAGGCATCAACTGTTTTTGGCCACTCTTAAACCCCAGACAATCATAGATGGTGGTCGTTCGATAGAGTCTGAATTTAACATTCATTTTGCCGGAAAGTGCTCCGAAGTTTACGAATAGTCCAAAAATTTTCTAATTTCGCTCTCGTTGATATTCTTCCTCCGTCGTCGGATGAAGCTCGTTTCTCAGTATGTCGTTTCTCTTGTGCCGATGAAGTTTTCTACCGTTTGGATCTTAGAGAAGTTCTTTCATTCGTTAATAAATGAACGTCGTCAAAAAATTTAACGAAAGAGTGACAAAAACATTCAATATCTAAACTTCAGTGAGTAAATTGAATATTTTGAAACTTTAGTGACTAAAATAAGTTTAAGAGTAAAATTCTGTGATGATTTACATAATTTATCCTATAAGATTTTTATCTTAAAATCTTGAATAATATCAGAATTCTCATATATATTCCAACACACAAAAATTCAATTCAAAGCAGTAAAGAGTTAAAACGCACATAGAAAACTGTGTTTCATTCTTAGAGCTACCCTTTTCAAAGGATAATATTCAAACATTTTGACACAGAATAAAGTTTTAGAATTGTTTAATGGAAGAAAAAGGTAAAAAAGAAAGTCCCCACCGTGCAAAAAAACCGGAGAATCAGACAAGAAACTCCAAAATGAAGATGGCAACAGCTTTTCGGTCGAATTTAATATACAACAAATTTAGAGGCTACTTGTCTAAAAATTTAAAATGATATATTTGGTATTTTTGAATCAATAATCTCTTTTAAATAATTATTTGGGAAAATGGCTCCCAAAAAATATTATTTGGCAAAATGACCCCAAACTTGCCACGTCGGCGAACCTCGCGTTGTGTAGGAAGCGAGGTCTGATATCGCGTTCTGCACAACGCGAGTTTAGTCTACGTGGCATTGTTGTTTGTGTTAATGGTATTACAGTACCTCGCGTTATGCAGAACGCGAGGTCCACGAGAATTTGAAAGGGCGGTTGAATATATCGCACAGACCTCGCGTTCTGCAGGATGCGAGTTCTGTGCAATTCTGGGCTGAAGAACAAGGGAAAACAAGTGTGGGTAGGCCTGTTCGAGCCCAATTTCGGGTGTGTAAATCGTATATTTTTAGCGATCATCGAGTTTGGGGTCGTAGTACTGGAAATTCTCTATCGTATGATACCAACATGGTTAATTTCCGTCCATTCTACAATGGTTTAAAATGGATTCGAAAACCCTATGTTATCATCCTTTTTTGAATGAAGTTGCATTTGAAGAAATGTCGATTTTCGGTTTAATAATCCCATAAAATTTATTCAAAACTGAAATTAAATAAACATTTTAAAGTTTAATTATAATAGATAAACAAAATTATAATACGACATTAAAAAATCAAATGTCTAGAATATAAATATTAAAAACATAAGTACAAATCAGTAAAAAAAAAGACTAAAAATGCCTATGTCCACCCGTTCCGCAGTCGGGTGGACGACGATCACGATCTGGATACCTCCGACCATCCTGTGGTGGTCCCTAGTCCCCATCATCCAGACCATCGTGTGCGATATGTGGATCTGTGCTGGGCCCAAGCGGGGAGTAAAACAAGCTACCCACCGGCGTATTATCCACAATGCTAAAGTCATACTCAGATGGCAACTGTGGATAATCGATAAGCTGAAGGTCAGTCATCGGCGTATGGGGACGATAGGCATCGGAGGAGCCAAACTGGGGTGGAGGCATCATCTGCTGGAAACTCGATGGACCGCTATAAGTATGAAATGCTGCGCCAGAAGATGAGGCCCTTGTAGTGTTATGTCGTGGTCTCGGACCGCACTGCGTTGACTGCCTCTAGCTCTGGCTCTGGGTCGCTCGACGAGTGCCGCGTGGGCGGTTTTGGGGTTGCTGGGGAAACCCTGCATCGCGCTCGGCCTGAGTAAGGATATGCGGCATCCCATTGAGCGCATACCACTGGCGGTAATTGAAAGCGACCGAATCGACCCCTTCCATAATTTATGGAGAAGGGGTGGGCGTTGGGCAAATCGATTAGCCCAAACCGCTATCCAGGCAGCGTGGTACTCGGACCAGTCAACATCCGTCTTCCCCTGGCGCGTAAGATTATGGAATCGGTCCATATTTTGCGGAACCAGGGTTAGAACATTTTGGATGAACCCGAACTGTCGGAGAACCCTATCCGTAGCATGCCACACGACAATTTTGTAGTTGAGCAGCGGCACGACGGAAATCCAGAGCTGTTGGTCATGCAGAATATCGGGTGGAGTAATCTGCTGAATCTCCTCTGAAGCGTAGGGCCTCCACACGAACTAAAAAAAAGAAAACGTTTGTAAAGGTTATATGAAATATTATTGGAAAAAATAGTATGAAAAAATTCAAATTAATTTTCGAATTACCTCGTCGTCCTTCAAACTATCGAAAGCAAGCCTGAATTCCATTTGGGACTTCGGCAGGCCGACGTGGGTCAGTGTGCCGCTCCACCTATAAATAACGAAAAAATCGTTAAATAAAATAATTTAAAAATAGGAAAAATATAGTAGATTACGTAGTACCTCCGTAGAAGCGGAAATAACATAGCGGTGGGCTGTCTAAGCTGTGGCCTTAAAATAGGCATCCGAAACCAAACCCAAGACTGTAGGAGTAAACAACATCCTCCCATCGATGATCTTGAGGCGTCAACGTTTCTGCAGAGCTCTCTGTAAAGAAACGCCAAGACAGCTGATCCCCAAGATTTTCCTCCAGAGTCATTTAAATTGGTAAGATGACGAAGCCACATCACGTGCACCTTTGTGCGGGATTTTTCTGGCATTAATATCCCACCGATTATGCGCAAGATGTGGGCACGCGCACACCGCCGTGAAAATAAAGATTTAATAAAGACATTCTAATTTTAAATTTTTTTTAACTTCATCCTAAATTTAATAAAGGCATCCAAAAAAATTAATAAAGGCATCCTAATTTGCAAGTTTTAACTCCATCCTAAATTTAATAAAGGCATCCTAATTTGCAAAAAAATTAATAAAGGCATCCTAATTTGTAAATAAATATTTAATAAAGACATCCTAAATATTTAATAAAGACATCCTAATTTTCAAGTAAATATTTATAAATTAATCCTAAATTTATTAAAAGCATCCTAAATATTTAATAAAGGCATCCTAAATATTTCATAAAGCATCCTAATGTTGAAATAAATATTTGTAATTTCATCATAAATTTAATAAAAGCATCCTAAATATTTAATAATGACATCCTATTTTTTAAATAAATGAAATATATTAAAAATATATAAAGTAGTGAAAAAATCGAAAATATACCTGAAGTGTAACTTCATCCGCATTGGGGGGAGGGGTTCCAAATTGAGCCTCCAAATATGACGTTTCGATTTTTCCACCGTCCCACACTTTCTCAGGGGGCATCACGCCCATTTCTTCAGCAAATAGAGTTGGCCAATGGGACAACACTACACCCGTAATAACGTTGACGTCTGTAGGCAACCCTAGATGGTAGGCAACATCATCCAGCGTGATTGTTGCCTCGCCAATCGGAAGATGAAACGTGTGCGTCTCGGGCCTCCACCATTCTATCAGCGCGCTGATCAACGATGTGTTTACCTTCACCCCTATATACCGTGCTATGTGGCCAAAACCGGCGCGCTGAATCCACTCCATAACAGCATCAACGGGTGAGGTGTTGATACAGCTAAGGTAACATTGTAAATTACGTTCGTATCCCTTCAAATAAAATAAAATAAAATAGTTAGTAAAATAAAAAATTTAATAAAATAAAAAATTTAAAATATTAATAGGGAAAAGTAATACTGCTGGATCTCTTCTCCAATATTGATTGCAGTGATTCGCCTCGTTGCGTAGTAAACTTGCCCTTATATCGAATGAAAGATAAGAATTGCCGATAATTTGTTGTAAAAAAGCTAAAGAACTCGCGTTCTATGGTTGATATAGGGGTAGGGCCTCCAATTTATAGAAGATCTCGCGCCCTTTGGGATGCGATGTTAATGAACCTCGTGTCCAATAGAACGCGAGGTTCATTGAAAAGGCGCGTCACGGAACAGACGCGTGAACTGAATGGTCAGAAGTGACCTCGCGTCCTATAGAACGCGAGTTTCTAAAGACCTCGCGTTCTACAGGACGCGAGGTCGTGGGGTTTTTTAAAAGATGACTTCCCAGGCGGGAAAGTCATTTAATAATAATAATAATTGTTGAGTTGATCACACAATTGCAAATGGCCAAGAGGGGGTGAATTGGCAATTAAAATTTTGGTGGGAGGTATGAGTGAAAAATAAAAATGACACAAGTGGTTAGAGTGGTTCAAGTTTTCCAAATGAACTCTACATCCACTACCTTAATGCCCACTAAGGATTTTCAACCAATTCACTACTTGAATTCTTCCCCTTTTCTTGGATGAGGAGGTAACCTTACAAATTGACTAAGCTTTCTACCCAAAGCTTAATCCACTCACTTTTACAAAGATAAGGATTTGGTAAACTCAAACAATTCCTCTCAAAGGATAAATGTTTACCCAAATACAATTTCAAACTCCTCAAACTCACAATACAAGATGACAAATAAAATCACTAGAGTTGGGTATAAGAATTTGACTTTGAAGAGCACTAGGGTTTGGATTTTTGCTTTGATGTTGCTTGTGGGTTCAATAATTGTTGCTTGGTCAATTGAAGCTTGTTTTTATACCCTTGCATTGATTTCTAGCCGTTTGGGTAGTTGGGATCATCAATAGAGCCGTTGGGAGCAATTTTCCCGCATTAAATGCAGCTCTGCAGCCTAGCGTATCGGTACTCGGGAAGGGCGTATCGATACCTGCATCAAAGAGGAAAGAGCCGTTGTGCCTGAAAACAGGGCGTATCGATACGCATAGAAGGCGTACCGGTACGGTTTTTTAAGGGGCGTATCGGTACGGAAGGCCGTATCGATACGGTTTTTGCTCACTGGAATCCCAAGTCATGTTTACATAAAAAGCGTATCGATACGCATACCAAGCGTATCGGTACGGTATAACGGTCTTTTGAAAATTGGGAAACCAACCAACTGACAAGTAACGGTCGAATAATTAAATGCTCAGATTTTTCAAAGATATGCTTATCGTATCGATACGGTTGCAAGGTGTATCGGTACGGTTTCATGAAAGAATTGCCCAGATGAATATCGTATCGATACGGTTGCAAGGCGTATCGGTACGGTAAGTTCATTAAAATTCCAGTGGCAAAAAAGGGTATCGATACGCCTGGGCATTTCAGTATACTTTGGTTTGAAAAACAAAATTCTAGTAGCCAAATAGGGTATCGATACGCATAAGGGTATCGATACGCCTGGGCGTTTTTGCATAGTTAGGCTTGAAAAACATAGGAAAAGACTTAGAGAATTTATATATGTTTAAGAACTTGTCTTTAGATATTAATTTGTTTAAAAATACTTGTCAATTGTGAGACTTTAAAGAGTACTTAAAAATTTATTGTTTTGCAAATTGGTCCTTAAGTTTATGTGTTATATCAAAATCAATTTTGGTTTCACAATAATAATAATAATAATAATAATAATAATAATAATAATAATAATAATAATAGTAGTAGTAGTAATAATAATAATAATCATAGTAATAATAATAATAATCATAGTAATAATAATAACAATAATAATCATAATAATAATAATAATAATAATAATAATAATAAAAAGCAGAATAAAATTATTATTATTAATAATAGTAAATATATAATAATAATAATAATAATAATAATAATAATAATAATAATTGTATTTAAGTATATACTAATAATAATAATAATAATAATACACGATATGTTGTCATTAGTAACTACAAATAACGACATAGCGCAATATTCGGGAAATTAGTTTGAAAAAAACTTCTCAAATACGCGCTATGTTGCCATTAGTAGCTGCAATCCAAAACTGCTTACGTGAATATGATGACGTATATACGCAACTACAAATAACGACATATCGCAATAATCGGGAAATTAGTTTGAAAAAAACTTCCCAATTACGCGTTATGTTGCCATTAGTAGCTGCAATTGAAAATTTTTAGACATGATTTCTGTGGGTGCTCCTTGCCTCCCCAAGAGTTTGCTATTTATAGAGGGAGGTGAATCTGCTGACGTGGCAAACTCGCGTTCTGTAGGACGCGAGGTCCTATGAACCTCACGTTTTACAGAACGCGAGGTCATTTAGATGTTCGTATATATATATGCACGGCGATGGATTTTCGTAACCAGTGAAGTTTTTCTCAGTTGAATATGAGTTCGTGTCATGCTGTGTTTTTTGTAGATGAAATTTTTTTGTCCGAAATATTGTTCCTTTATGATAGTTGGAGTTCACTTAAAGATTTGTGTTCCGCGGGGTACATACCCCCGCATGATACGTTCATTGAATAATATTTACCGACATATCGCAACATTCGGGAGGTTGTGGGCGGCTGCGTCCCCTTCAATGGAAGCTTCTGTAGCCGCCGTCGAGAGGATCCGCGCTACAGTTTTGAAACGAAGCGACTTTTAGGAAGTGTCTGGAAAGTTTCCAGTAAAACGTTCGAGGCACTTCTTGGGGACTCTTTTCTCAAGTACGCAACTTGCTCGCATAATCAGCAAAAAGTCCAGAGTTAAAGAAGCGAGGGCGGATTCAAATCGACCATACTGCCGGGGCAGCCCTACTTTTCGGATGCGGCCGGTGCCGATTACATTTTCTAAAGTGGATCAAAGCTATTACCATTTCAGAAGAAATCTGATTATCGCGCTCTGCTTCTTTCACTCGGGACCTCTGATCACATTTGCCCACCGACATATCGCAATATTCGAGAGCTTGTGGGCGGCTGCCATTTACCGCCAAGTAGTGCCTTGAGAGTTTCCAATAAAACTTTCTTGGGGACTCTTTTGTGAAGTTCGCAGCTTGCCAGCACAATCTGCAAAAAGTCCGGAGTTAAAGAAGTGATGACAAAGACTAGACCTTTGCTTTCTTTTCGAAGCAGACCTCCAATCACATTTGCCCACCGGACTTTTTGCATATATTGTTTCGACTTTTGTAGATATTTTATCGAGTTGTCTCAATTTACTTATTAAAGAATATATGTTGAAAGTTGAAAGTTTTGTTAAATGAAATGCGAATTAAAGTTTTCATTCGAGTTAAATTTACTTATGTTGCGTTTTTCCTTTACTATAAATACCCACGAATTCCACCATCATTTACTATAAATATCGAACAATTCCACCATGATTTCGAATCAACGATAACATAGAAAATGTCACTTATGTTGGGATCTAGCGTTAAATGACTTACCAACATCTCCAATTGTCTGAAATATTCAAACATGTTTTCAATTATTCAAACATAATACGTGTATACAGTAGGACTATTATGAAAAAGGGACCTCGGGGTTCATAGAACGCGAGATCTGAAGAACCTCGCGTTTTACAGAACGCGAGTTCACTTTGATTTTGTGCAGATCAGCACACGAGTTTGATCTATATATTTGCATGTGGATAGATTTTCGTAACCAGTATAAGTTTTTCATGATTTCCTGCATATGCTGGGATTTTGAAGTTGTAATTTTTTTGTATTTTCTCTTCGTTCATGATTTAATACAGTTCAATCATGATTTTGTGTTCAGTTGGGTTGAGACCCCCGCATGATCCGTTGATTGAAGAATACTTACCAACATATCGCAATATTCGGGAGCATGTGGTCGTATGTCATTCTTCGTCAAGAAATGCCTAGAGAGTTTCTAGTAAAACTTTTCTAGAGCCTCTTGAGGAATATTTTGTGAAATTCGCCGCTTCCCCTAACCATCTAGGAGACTCTTGGTGACTCTTTTGTGAAGTCCAGGGTCAAAGAAGCAAGGGCGGATTCAGATCGACCAGAGTGAAAGAAGCCGGTGCCGATTATATTTCTCCACCTGGATTTTTTGCATATATTGTTTCAACTTTTTGTAAATATTGTATCCAGTTGTCTCAATTTACTTATTAAAGAATACTTGTTGAAAGTTGAAAGTTTTGTTAAATGAAATGCATATTAAAGTTTTGATTCGAGTTAAATTTACGTATGTGGTGTTTTTCCTTTACTATAAATACCCACGAATTCCACCATCATTTACTCATTCCAATTTCTCCCTAAACACCCAATCTTTGCTCCCCCTATGGCAAAATTTCAGGCAAAATTTTATTTTCTCGATACTTATTTTGAATCAACAATCACCGGCAAAATGTCACTGAAAGATTTAATACATTTGACAACAAGCGAGGTTAGTAAACGCACCGACAAACAAATTTCTCCTTGGAATGTCGAATCCCAACACCGTCAGCAAACGAAACGCACTACGTTATGAAGCTTACGAACGAAACAGACGTTCGTAACATGTATGACTGGCTCAATTCCGTTGGAGCTAGATACATCGATTTAAATGTTAAGTTTGATGAGGTTAACGCCGACGAAGGTAGTACGCCTGCACCCGGACAACCTTCTCCGAACACTAAACACGCACCGTCTTCACCGGATATTGATGCGGCTGCCGACGAGCTGCAGCATTTTATGTACAGGCGTAGACAAAGAAAACAACAGCTTATCGAAGAACTAAACCTAAGTTCAGACGTGTCCACTGACTACGATGATTCAGATTAACCATACACTTCTAAAATTATCGTCCAATTATGTTATATGACGTCTTTTTTCATCCTTTATTAATGTTTAAGGGACCTCGCGTTATGTAAAACTGCTAGTATTCAATTACATTACTAGACTACAATTGTCTCAGTTATTTAAACATAAAACGAGTACATAGTATGAGTTTTATTAATTCTGACGGAATCTCTGTCTCAATATATATAAAGGGACCTCGCGTTATGCAACACTTGTAGTATTCAATTACATTACCAGACTACAATTGTCTCAATTATTCAAACATGTTCTCAATTACACAAACAGACAATGAGTACACAGTACGGTTATTATAACTTCTGACGGAATATCTGAGACAAAGCAATTAAAGGGACCTCACGTTCTACAGAACGCGATATTCAAAAGACCTCGCATTGTGTAGAACACGAGGTCCTGCATATCGCGTTCTATAGAACGCGATGTTCGTAAAGCCTGCCTCCCGCGTACCATTATACCTTACTTGTCCAAAGATAGGGGACTACTTATCGCATTTAGGAAATGGACAAGTAAAGCTACCTCTCGGTACCATTATTTGCCTTACACACCCGGATTCTCCGGGATTTCAAGTGGCAATAATAACCCATAATTTTCCCCTTATATGAAGCAGAACCGTAAAACGTAAATATATGTTTGAATTGCCAAAACAATTCCTAAAATTTTTCAAGTATTAAAAATTCAGAAGTCTTTAACAAAATATTCAAATGGCGAGACGAGGCGTTAGTACTCTAGTTTACTACGATGGGCAGATATTTGACGATGCCGAACTCGGCGTCGTTTTTCACTGCGAAGATCCGGTAACGCTAAAGATTCCGAGGAGATTATCGTTCAAGAAGTTGGTAAAGAAACTGGAGGCAAATGTCCCTCATTTCGATAACCACTGTTTGTCAGACGTGAAGTATCGGGAGCCAACATTTATAGCCCCTTTAAGGTACTCTGTATGCCAAATTGCGGAAAATGCTGATATGGACATGATGCTGGAAACCCACTTCGACTATTCATTGGGGGGGCCTCGAGCTGTATGCATCGTTCTCGGAGTCTAATCCAGTTATCGAAATACCAAGCTGGGGCCGGGCGAGTTTCGACTTCGATTCGAATGCCAACATTGATAGCCCGACCGCAAGTCTACGACGTGATTTTAACCTACTGTGCCAAGACAACGAGTTTGGTGCATCGTCATATGCTCCTCCAAGGCAGTCGTGCGTAGCTAGTATCGGGTTCGACCTGAACCAACCCCCAAACGATGAATTCGATGCACCAACAAATGCATCGTACAATCCATACAATCCTTATAGTTTTTGGGGGGAGGGAACGTCGGCTCCTTACATTGCGCACGACCATGAAGCATCATATGGCCGACACTCAATGTATGTCCCCGGCACCGACTACGGTCAACCATTTATGGGGAGACATTCTTCTTTTGGAGGTGAGGGAGCGTCGTCTTCTTACGCTATGCACGACCATGATTCCTCATATGGACGACACTCAACGTATGTCCCTAGCACGGAGTACGTTCAACCATCTATGGGGGGACATTCTTCTTATGGTGATCTTGATTTTGGTCTTGGAAATGCAGTTCGTGAGCGATCTCGTGAGAGGTTTCCCGATCGTCGACCCCCATCCTCGCCTCTAAGGGTAGTGATCGACGAAGCTCTACTATTCTAGCTCCCAGAGGATGCTTCTGACGAAGAACCGATTAGAGAACCCGGGCCTGACGGAGACGAGCTGGGGCCATTCTATGATGAACCAGAAGACTTGACAGTTCTACCGGAAGACGATACCGTTCCACCACCAGATTTTGATGAACAGCCGACTGCCACCAACTTTCCTGTAGACGCAACACCAATTTCTATGTTCCAGCCACCATCCCACTTCACAACGGTTGATATGGATGCAATGGACGTCCCTGATTTTCCGTATAATGACACAATAGACGGCAGAGTCAACCGTTCTGATGGTGAGCTGAGAATTGGTATGACGTTCTTCACAAAGGATATTGCGGTGGCAGCAGTTAAGCAGTACAACCTTCGTCATAATGTTGAGACGACAGTGGATAAAACCCAAGCCAAATACTACAAGGCTCACTGCGTCCAAAAAAATCAAGGTTGTCAATGGAAAATCTGTATATCACAATTGAAGAGGGCAGGCGACCGTTGGAAAATAACAAAACTTGAGGGGCCCCATACATGCACCGTTGCTAGACTCAGCCAGGATCACAAGAACCTGGATGCAAAGTACCTTGCCGACATCTTTTCGACACTGGTGAAAACAAATCCCACTGTGTCGGTCCCCACATGTCAGGCTGCAGCTCTAGCTGTCACCGACTACCGTCCTGAATATTACAAAGCATGGTATGCAAGGACGCGGGCCAAAGAGGAAATGTATGGCTGATGGGAGGAATCTTACAAAATGTTGCGCACGTGGCTTAATCTCCTGCAGAAACACATCCCCAGAATGGTTGTCAAACTTGATACGGTTTCGGCATAAGAAAATGATCGTGTCGTCCGTGGTGTTTGTCAATTCCACCGGTTATTTTGGACTTTCCCCCAGTGCATCAACGCATTCAAGAACTGCAAACCGATGGTCCAAATCGACGTCACATGGTTGTACGGAAGATATACACATACCCTACTTCCAGCTATTGCACCGGACGACAATCGCAAATGCGTTCCTGTTGCATTCGCAATCGTCCGGAAGGAGGATTTGGAGTCTTGGAAGTTCTTCCTTTGGAACCTACGAAAATATGTCCTTGATCCTGTAATACGATCAAGGGATGGAGGGGTATGTGTTATTTTCTGACAGAGGCACAGAGCTGTTGTGGGCGATAGAAAATTTGGGTGACTATTGGAAGCCTCCATACATTCACCACCATTTTTGCTTGCGGCACATAGCCGCAAACTACCTGCTGCAATTCAAGAACCGTGATGAACGTCAAATTGTGCTCGATATGGGTACGTCCTTTATGTCATTTTCATTTACTATATTACTTGTTACTCGCTTTCATTTACGACCTTTTTGCATGTGTTTTTCTCCTATAACTATTCAAATGTCATCCCGTAGGCAACTCGCACTACAAACAAGAGGTGGCTGACCTGCTCGAGGAACTGAGAGCGAGAAACAAACATGGCGCAAAATACCTTGAAAAATCCCAAAGGAAAAATGGCTTCGATCGTATGACGAGGGTAAACGTTATGGTCACGTGACAACGAACTTGGCTGAGGTAGTGAACTCATCACTGAAGGGAGTACGACAGTTGCCTATCACTTCCATTGTCAAAGTGACCTATTATCGTTTGGCTACCCTTTTTGCAACCTTGGGAAGGCAAGCAACTAAGTACATGGCAGGTGGACACAAAGTCCATTCGGATTTCCGCACAAAACTGCATACTCAATTGGGCCAATCAAGACAGATGACTGCAACTATCTTCTCTCGAGAAGGACACATCTTTCGTGTTGCAGAATTTTCCAGGCGGTTGGAAGGCATTCAGCACAACGCGTACGTGGTAAATATGAGGGAAAGAACCTGCGAGTGCGGAATTTTCCAAACATTCAAATACCCGTGCGCACACGCTATTGCTGCTTGCACTAACCAACGGATACAATACATGCATCTGGTTGATCCGGTATACTTACTCGAAACGGTGTTTAAGGTTTACGAAAAAGAGTTTCCTCCAATCGGAAATGAGGTTGATCCGAAGGTCGTGGACACTGAACCGACCATACGCCCAGATCCAGCACTACTAAGAGCCAAAGGACGTCCACGGTCTACAAGAATACACTGTGCCGAGGATATGGTCGAACATCGAGAAAAAATCGGACAAAGGAAGCATTGTAGTGTATGTAAAAATCCTGGACACACAGCTCCTAAGTGTTCTAATCGCCCAGCCCCTCGTCTTAATTAATTATTTTTAATTTGTATATGCGAGTTCGCCCATGACAATCGAATCAATAAAATCAGTCTACTTCGATTTATACAGTAGGTCATCTTATATTTTCAATCATTCAAAAAAATATGTTATGATAGCGTCTTCGAAGCGACTTTAAGTCAGTCTAGAATGGACGGAAATTGACCGTGTCGGTGTCATACGATAGAGAATTTCCAGTACTACGACCCCAAACTCGATGTTAGCTAAAAATTTACAATTTCTACGTATGAAATTCTGCTCGAACATGCCTATCGAGATTTGTTCAAAGGCAACTTCATTCAAAAAAGGATGATAGCATAGGGTTTTGGAAGTCATTTTAAACCAGTGTAGAATGAACGGAAATTAACCATATTGGCGTCATACGATAGAGAATTTCCAGTACTAAGACCCCAAACTCGATGTTCGATAAAAATATACGATTTACACGCCCGGAATTGGGCTCGAACAATCCTACCCACACTTGTTTTCCAGTCTAGAGTTGCACAGAACTCGCGTCCTGCAGAACGCGAGGTCTGTGCGATATATTCAGCCGCCCTTTCAAATTCTCGTGGACCTCGCGTTCTGCAGAACGTGACGTACTGTAAAACCGTTAAGACAAACAACAAGGCCAGGTAGACTGAAATCGCGTTATGCAGAACGCGATATCAGACCTCGCGTTCTACACAACGCGAGGTTCACTGACGTGGCAAGTTTGGGGGTCATTTTGCCAAATAAAATTTTTTGGGAGCCATTTTCCCTAATAATTATTTAAAAGGGATTATTGTTTAAAAATTGCCGATATATTTTTTGAAAACATTTTAGGTTGATTTTTTCGTATTTTTTTACAAGTATCAAAACTTATTTTGTAAGTATCGATACTTGTCCAAAAACTTAAAATGTTATCGAAAAAATAAGTATCGATACTTACAAAATAAATATCAAAACTTGTCAAAAAACATAAAAAATTAAACCTAAAATTTTATAAAAAAATCTAACATTTTAAGTTCCTGAACAAATTTCGAAATTTACTGCCTTTTGATTGCACCCTATATATGTGGTACCCCATACCTACCCAGCTTTTCACCGCAATGTCTTTAACTCTTTTTAACTGCCTTTAATGGTAGATAACCTAACTACCCTATGGCCCTTTAAGCATAGAAAAGATTTCCAGCAACTACCCATTGGATTCGGTGAACACTTTGAAAACTCAAAACTCATGGTCTGTAATCATTAGGTTAGGAGGGTTACAAAGATGTATGATTAGATTAGGGTGATTTCTATCAAAGCTTATTCTTAGTTGAGTAAGTTTACATTTTGGTAAAGAATTTAAAAAGTTTCAATCATGTCACTTTATATTTTTCAAGGGTAAAAATCCTCGGCCTCCTAATCGTGCCTCCTTCTATGCCCCACACTAAAATTCACTTGAAAATTAAATTCTAAACCCTAACCTTAATTTTCACATCATAAACTCTAAACTATACACCTTAAAAATACACCCTACCCCTAATTTCTTAAACCCTAACCATAACCCCTAACCTTAAACCCTAAACCCATTATTTTAAAGTGAGGGCAAAAAAGAAGGCATAATAAGGGGCAGACGATTTCCATCCATCGATAAATGTCAAAGAGAAACTTATCTTACGCCAACTTGTAAGAAATTCTAAAAGAATACCCAACAAAGTTAAATTACAATCGAAAGCTGAGTGACTAAAATGTAAATTTATGCAAAAAAATTCTCGCTACTTCTATGTTACAAATCTACACATAGAAGGGTCAAATTGTAAATTTTAAAGTATATTGTCAAAAATGTAAACTTATAGTTTGGTGACTTCTCTTATAATTTACTCTTAGATTGAATTAGTTTAAAATTTTAAATTTTTGAGTCAATTTTAATTTTATGTAATTTCATATTATTACATATTCTCGTCTCGTCGCTTCAAGTTTAAACTGCTCGTTTGGGTCAATTCATATTCAAATCGTTTTTTATTCATGTCATTTTCAATCAAATTGTTCATAAGGGCCCACTTTATCCTCTTCCTTAGGATTAGTTCAAATTCAAGTAATGAACTCCCAATCCAGTTTGCTCTAAGCTTGTGATGTATTGACAAGAAATATCGTTTTAGTCTTGCTTAACATTAGATCTTCGGTTTAATCCCGAACAACCCCTATTCTCTTATAAGAAAAGGTTGATCGTTTCATTGTACTATTGATTAAATGATATTGACATCTCTTGTCTGATTCAAATACTATCACGTTCTAATTATCAAAATGATTCTAAATAATTAACTGTTTATAATTAAATTAAATTTAATTTCAAATTTAAATTCATCAAATCAAACTATCAAGGATATGCCTGCCGACACCATCATCAATGCTGCTCAAGGATTTTTCCATGGAATTCACTTTTGTGTTTTCCCTCTCCAACCATCCCCTTTTCACATTCCACCATTTGATTTTAAAATTTACATTCATAATTGTTAAAGCTAGGTGCAATGCAAGCAATATTGATAAGATATGTGCAAGTTATCGTTTGTAGAGTAGGGTTTTACTTTAATTTTTTAATTCTTCAAGAAAGAAGTATAAAGGTCAATCAAAGTCAACAAATCCCACTATCACCATGATTAGAGTAACTTTTAATTTGATAGTATATGTAAATCTAGGTTAAATGCATGAAACCCTAATTTTTGTTTCACTTTTCTTTTTCTCTAATTAAGTATTCATGTTCACAAATTTTTCAGGTTTATCTCGGATTCTATTATATCAACACATGTATGAGTTCATATAATTTTTTCAGAATAAAATAGTATATTATTAACAAAAAAAAAAAAACAGCAAGCTGCTACAAAGTACAAATTAATCTATACATTTATTTGATCGTTCCTATCTATACATTTATGATGTAATCTAATATTAACAACCTCTGTAATACAATCAAGCACCATATTTTCAAAATGTCTAGAAATGGGTTCATACAATTATTATATGGTAAAAAATGATATTTACAAACTTGATTAACAAGTTTAACCAGACACTATTAGGGCTAATGGAGCATTTAACATCAGTTCGTTTTGAGAAATATACAAACCTAGCTTAGCTGGGAGATAGCTAAGTTTTAATGAACAAGTTTATATACCCTACAAATCAAATCATACTAATTAATTATGATGACAGGTTGGAGGGAAACCCTAATTATTTTGCTACCCTAAAAATAATTGTGGATTTAATTAGATGCTTAATTAGTCATTAATGTTGTTAACCACAACACAAAATTATGCCATTCCTTAGTAGAATCTAAATGCCCAACTTGAATTAGATACATAAACCAACTTTTCTTTTAGGGGATAAAAAAAAAGTAAAAGGCGAAATCTTCCCATAAAGTGATAAAAATAAATCTTGTCTGCCACATTAATTTGGAGTTGTGGCCTTGGATTGTGACTTGTACATTAAGCAGCCAGCTAATTACTTGTCTAATTACCATATTGTCTCTTGATTTCTCTGTATAACAAACAATATATGTTTGATATTCCTGACCAAACTAGTTTAATCTAGCCAAGGATGGGTAATTCTCTTGCAATAATTTGGAGTTATTACAAGTTTTGCGTGGTTTAACGTCTTAATCATGTTTTCTTTCTGTCTTAACAACAATGTACCGTGTGGAAATGAATTATTAGGCAAAAGAAGGTTTTTTTTTTTTAATATAAAAGGCAAAAGAAGAAGGTAATCTTAGTATTAGATACTAGGCAAATAGAAGTATAGAACATATTAAATCGAAAATTAAAATATGATATATAATAGAAACTTCATATATAAAAAATATTAACACGTTAAAGGTTATATACACATGAAAATTTTAAATAAAAGCATATATACAAGAGATTCATTAATTAATCGAGTGCTCAATAATGGTTATGTTGTGTCATCTTGTATAGGTTCGAATCGTAATATTTACCTTGAAAATGTAATAACATCATACTTAATAAAAAATAAAATTATATAAAAAATTACAAGACTATACAAATTATTGAATAGATCATCGTCAAGTAAGCTATAAGTGACCCTCACGACGACCTTCACATCGTTTGTTTTTTATTTGTGTTTGTCGGTGGTTACGTAAAGTTTCATCTATTTTTGGGTTGTTTACTGATGTAATCTGTAGCAGATTGTCGTTTTTGAGAATAAGCGTAAAAGATGGTTGCTGATTTTAGAGATTTTATTTAATTCGTGTTTTGACAACTCTCCAGGAATCCTTCCGTAGAAATTTTCTTTGGTGCAAAGAGAAAGCGTTTAATTTGACCGGTGCAATGCTTTTTTTTTTTTTAGATTTATTATTTTTCTTTTTATTGTTTTTATAAACGCTTTAAAGCCTCTGTTAACTTATGTTTTGATTTTATTTTTGTTTACTAACAAAGCTACTTGGTTGAAGTGTAAAAAAAAGGTAAGGCCTAAGTGAAAAAGTAGAATTTTGGTTAAATATTTAAACTGGATTGATTTTTTTTGGGAATTGTTTAGGTAATGGTCAAATATTTAAAATAATCAAACAAGAGTACGTTTGATTCGTGTTATCCAAAAATATATGGTCTAAACTTTGATTTTAATGTATGATTATAGTGTAATCTCATGAGATTAAACAAACAAAAAAATTATTAAACTAAACCCGAAAACCTAAACTAAATTATTAACTATAAAACCTAAAAAATCGTTCAGTCTTTAATAATTTCCTTTTTATTAAACAAAAAAAAAGTTGATGTTGAAACCCACGTGCAATGTAGCAGATAAAGAGTGGCCCAGATTAATCATAGGCCCATTTCAGGAACAGTTGGGTTGAATGTTTGGTGCTAATCAGACTGTTAATTCAGCCAGCCATTTTTCACCTCATCACTAAAAAACACCACAAAATTAAATTTTAAGCTCTAACTTTAAATTTTAAATTTTAAACCCTACACTCTATACTCTAAAAAATACACCCTACCCTAAATTCCTTAAAACTCTAAACCTAATTTTGAGCGTAAGAGAATAAATAGGGACACCGAAAAGGGATTGATAATTTTCATCCGGCCTATCCTATGCCTATGGCTATTATGGTTTGGCCTTATCTAACCAAAAAAAAGTTTATATTCCTGCTATCTCACCAGACTGGTATAGCCAAGTTGGCAAGGGCTAAGCTCTGATAAAATTACCAATTACCAAACTGTATTTTGATCTAGTTTGAGTGATTAATGTGAAGTTTTGTCAGTTCCCTTTGCCAATCTTTCTCCATGAAAGTGATGTAACAAAGTTTGACAATGTTACAAGAAACATGATTCTAAAGGATACATGAATTGATGTTATATCTAATTCCACACCCTGATAGACCCCTCCTCTTTATCCTATCTCTTTCACTACCGATTGACCTTTCCGACGACGGATCCGTTTCGACTATTCGTGTTTTGTTTATATTGTTAGTTCGATCGGTGACATAGGATCGAGTATAAAGTAAACCATTGTTAAAATGGTAAGAAATCATATCCATCCATCCTATGACTTTTAAGACAAGAAATTATGAATATTGAACCAGCATCCAAGCCTGGAGACGAAGGAAAAAAGATAAGATCAAAACCAGAGAAAAAAGGGGTCATTTTCTTGCTAATTGAATCCAGCTCTATATCACAAGAACCAACATCATCCACTTATAACAACAACGAAAGCTTA